>JAWMRA010000001.1:99195967-99375864 GCA_035584735.1 Pseudotriccus pelzelni | reverse complement strand
CCCCGAAAGTTGGGTAACGATGAAGCAGCTTTATTAATTCTACTTAAGACTTTAACATTTCAATCGGGAAGTCAGAGACACTTCTACGGGCAAGACATCTCTCGGGGACAGGGGACAGGCCGGCAAAGGGATAAAATCCAAAGATGCCCGGGTGCGGCGGATCATCCACATCTCCATCACCCCCGGCGCCCCGCAGACAGACCTCGTCCCCCTCCCTGACCAAACCCTTGGCTGCAAAAGATGCTCCTCGAGAGCCCCGCCAGCCAGCTCCTTACGTAAGGCACAAACCACTGACATCATCTCTCCCGCCGGCATCGCCGCGGCGCCCAGCGGCGCCCACCGACCCGACCCGACCGTCGCCCGCCCAGCCCGGCCCCTTCCTACTCCGCTGCCCCGTCGAGGTTTCCTTCCCACCGACTCTGGCCCCAAACTTTGCACGGCGGTTTGTCCGGGGATGGCTTTCCCCGCCAGGTGCCCCGAGCTGCGGTGCGTCCCATCCATCCCGCGGTGCTCCCCATCCATCCCGCATTCCGTGGTACTTACGCACTGCCTCCTGCTTAGGGTCGAGGCCGCGCACAGCTCCCTGGAGGCCGGCGATGCGGCCGTGCAGCGCCCGTACGCGGCGGTGGGTGCCCTGGATGTCAGCCTCGACCTCCTGGAAAAGGGTGCAGGCGTGCCGGGCCACGTCGGAGAGCTGTCGGAGGATCCGCGACAGGGCTACGTTGCTGACCGAGCAGAGGTCCAGAACCATCAGCACCGCCGCCGCTTCCCTCTCCCCGCCGCCGGCCGCCTCGGTGCCCTCGCCCGCCGTCCCCGGCTCCTCCGGCGGCGGGTCCCGCGGCGGCGGCTCCGCGCCCCAGCTCTCCTCCAGCACGGAGGCGGCGGGCTGCCGCCGGCACAGCCGCTGAGGCTCCACGGTCCGCTTGGCGAAGGGCATGGCCGAGCTCTCGGCCGGGGCTCTCCCGGGCTCCCGCGGGCACTGGCGGGGATCGCTGCCCTCCTCCTCCTCCTGTTCCTCCTGGCCGCCGCCGCTCCTTGCCCCGCCGCCGTCACTCGCAGGCGGCGGCCGGCGGGCGGCTCATCGCCTCTCTACCACCCTGCGTGGGGCTCCTGGGCTGCGGAGCGGCCGCCGCGCCGCCGAGCATCCGCCGCTGCTGCCGCCGCTGCCGCCGCCGCCGCCGCGGGGAGCCGGGGCGCATCCGCGCCGCCTCGCTCGCTCGCTCGCTCGCTCTCTCGCACGCCGTCCCGCTCCGGCGGCGGGTGTGAAGGGGCGGCCCGAAAGCCCGGAGAGAGGAATCCTGCGGCCGCGAGGAGGAGCGAGCCGCCGAGCCTCCCGCCCGGGAGAGCGGCGGGGCGGGGGCGGGCGCCGGGACCGGGGCGGTGCCGAGCGGCCGCCACCGCGGGGAGGCGCTGCGGGGCCCGGTGCGGGAGCGCTGTCCCGGGGCACGGGCGGCGGGAGGCACCGGCGGCCCCGGTCAGGCGGGGATCGCTGCGCCAGGGACTCTCTTTCCCTACGCCCCCCGGCCCGGCCTGCCTCCCTTCCCGCGGGAGCACTGCTCAGGTGCGGAGAAGAAGAAGCAGAAGGAAAAGCGGTAAAAGGGAACCCAGGTCAGCCAAGCTCGGCCACTGCGGGAGGCTGGTGCCCTTGGGGCACCGCGGAGGATGTTGCGCTCCCTAAAGTCAGGTGGATGCACTTGGGCACCGGGCTTCTGAGGAGGCGTGAGGGAAAGCTGGGTTCCAGCCAGACAAGGAGCACTGCTTCTGACGCAAGAGCGCTCAGCTTGTGTAAATGCACTTTTGAAAGGTGAACGTGCCTAATAAGCAGGTGGCAAAATCTGAACATAAACTCTAAACTATTGGTTGTAAATACCACTGAAGGAGCTACTGTAAAAGCAGGGCCAGAGAGAGGCAAAGACAGTTCTCCAGTTTGGAAATATTATCCTAATTTTGCCCACTTGACCTTAACTTGTCATCCTGGCTCATGTGTGTTGTGGTACAGTCTGTCATTACATGACCACATTAAGGAAGCTTTCAATTACCTCTGGTCAAATAGCCTGAGTTGCAGAAGGCATCACCACCAGCCTGGAGGTACGGACACCCCACATTCTGCAGATCCAACAACCTGCTCCTGGGACAAGCTTAGGTCAAGAGGGTGGATACGGCTGCTTTCACAGAGGTCAAAGTCTGAGCTGATAAACTTCACTGGCCCCGCTTTTGGCATGGACCGATTGTGTGCCTTCATGCTTTGCCTCTGGGAAGGGGAACAACCATGGCACAGATGCAGCTCGTGCCTTTAGCTCAGGTTTCTAACTTGGCTTGAAATGGGCCACAGCCATGTGCTCAGAAGATGGGGAAGGCTCAGAGCCTGCCCAAATCTCAGCATTACATCCCTACACCTCCTGGAAAGCTTGAAGTTTAAGTGCAAGCAGGGATGTAGAAGCAGTTGCAGGTACAGGGGCAGCACACAAACAGTACAAAAAGTATTTCTTGGACACAAGATGAGCCACTGTTAAAATCATTGCAGCATTTGTGCCCCATAGTCCTGAGTTTCTACTGCATTGGGGAGGCTTTTGGCTCTGGTAACGGAGCACAGACTGTGCTGCTCTTCCTACCTGTGGGAGTCATGGAACATTATTTATAAGCCACTGAAAGGTATTTGAATATTTCACTTGAGATTCATAAAGCAGGGGAGAATGGTTAACTTTTAATGCTTCAGTAAGAGCAGCAGCCAAACTGGTGTGGGATCACTAGAAAAGGACCAGGAAACAGGAATATAGCACTCACCAGGCAGGGACAGGAGAGACCTCTGAGGAAATCAGCTCAGGAACTCGTCCTGCCTCTCTCTCAGGCACCTGATAAGCCAGTGAATTGAGCAATACATAACAGGTAAAAGCTGCAAGAGTCAGGATTTTAGATTGCCCCTTACCACAGCCTCCCAATTGCACACACTCTCTGACCAGTTCAGGTAGGACAAGAGCTGTGCAGCTCTCTTCTTTCCCTTGAAAGAACGTTCTGCTTCGTACTGCCTTGGTTCCAGCAGTATATCCCACTCAGTCTTAGCAAAGCTACTAGAAGCCCTCTCTTGCTCTTCATTTACTTTTCCCAGTCTGTTATTATTACTACATGTTTCCATAGACTCCATGATCTCTCTTTTTACCCCATGCCTGGAAAGGTACAGCTTTTCTTAGGGACACCGCTAGTCCCATGAGAATTGTCTGACTTCAGCACGGGACACAGTGCCAAACCATGCATGAGTGAACTTGTTTAAAGGAGGCAAGTCCTGCCAAGTCTGTGCATGTCCACCACAGGGAGCATATCTTCATTTTGGAAGTCTTGTTTCATTACTGACCTTCCCTCCACGAGTTTAGATGTTGCATTTTTCTCAGTTTTTCACTGCAAACAGGACAGACTCCATACTCAGCTCATGCGAGAGGTACTGGCACTTTCCACTAGGCACGTGGAGGTGACATCACTTTCCTTTGATCAGAATACAGCTCCTGTCATTGCAGGCAGTCAGGAGTCAGGTGGCTCCAGTCATGCACGTACTACATGTTTTTCATCAGTAATATTGTGTAGTGCAAATCCAAATTCAGTAGCTTCTCAGCTGCCCCCAGGATTGCTCTCGGTATTTCTGTTTAATAGTACATGTAGTAAGAGGAGAGCAGTCCCAAAGATTAACCTCAGACTCATGAGATGAGTCTCTGGAGTCTCTCTCTTGTAGTCAAAGGAGAGGAAAAAAGTCTTCCGGGGGGATTTTGAATGTTTAACATTGGGTCTTGGCTCTGAAGTGCCCCTCAGAGGGGCTGATCCCTCTGCACTGACTGCAGGGGGGATAGCTTCCCTCAGCTGGAGTTAAACCTCAAGACCCCAAGTATTAATTTGTGAACACATCAGTCTGGACCAAACTTCCGCATCACTAGATTTCAACAAGGCCTTGCTGACCTCAAAGATTGAGACATGTCAGAAAGAATATCAGTCATGAAGAGAGATAAATATGTGAAATGATTCCTTGTGTATATATTTTTGACAGAAAAAAATTTGTGTTGAACCGTACTGCTTTCTTGCATGTGCGTGAGCTGTCTTTCCTGTGTTGCTGTAAATTTAGGTTGGGATGCTGCTGTGGATAGCATTGGCTTTCACCTGTGGCAGTGAAAGACTGCACAATGGTTTGCTTTAGAGACACATATAATATCAGAGTGGAAGAATGGGCTAACAGTAAAAGAAAGGTCCTGCTTGATCTCTCACTTGTGCTGCTGGTGGTAGCAGGCATCTGGTCATAGCCCACAGTAATTATTTTGCAGTTTCCCGTCCCCATTCCACTGCTGTACTCATCCCCTGGCTCACACTGGCTGCTGATAGCCTGGCTGAGGTGTGACTTTACAGCAACAACAGCTAGGGGATGTTCCTGGCCATGGAAACAGAGGGCAGAACCGTTGGCAGATGAGAAGGAATCTGGTTTCCTGCTGCAGTGAGCTGCAGGAAGCAGGGAGTTGGGATTAGGCAATCTCACCCGGTTTGGCAGGGCTTTGCTGGCCCGCTGCACTGTGTCCCTCTCTGCTGTGCCAGAAAGGGAGGAGAGGCTGATGAGTGCTGTAGGCTGTAGTCATTTCCTCCTCTTTCCACAGCTGTCAGGAGGGTGCCTTTAGGCATCATATTAATGAAGTTGTGGCCTTTTGGCCATAATGTGGAATCTGTCATTGCTGATGTTAGTCCACCCTAAGTATACCACTTATTTATTCTCAGCAAAGATGTCACAGGCAGAGCATTCCCAAACCTGTACCCATTTAGGCTAGCAAAATTGTTCTTTTTCAAAAAGTCCCTTCCATATTCGGCTGCCATTCTGCACTTAGACCCAGCAGTGACATTTCTTGATCATATGAAGGCCACATTAAAGGTAAAACCCCATAAGGCAGGAAAGCAGCAGTCACGGCAGTTCTCTCTGAGTCTGGACCTGTTTATTTAGGACTCTCAGTCTTGCCAGTTTGTTTCAGCAGGTAAATGTTAAAATTTTGTCCGCAACATGAGACATTAAGATTTTACTGACAAATAGTTTGCTGAATAGAGTCCCTAAGTTTGAGCGACTTAGTGAGGCAAAAGGCTGGTAATTCAGATTTTGACAGTATGTCCAGGACACTGAAATGATTTCCTCCTTCAGTGAAGGCCACAGTGTTGATGTACTGACACAAATATCTTACTTCTGGTCCCTGCTTCCCTATGACTTTATTGGCACAAACAGCTACACAAATGTATAGAACATGCAAGAGACCATGAGTCTCTTCTGAGAGTTGCCATCACCACTAAAGTTGCAGAGTCTGAATTTTTTCTTGTCCTCTGGAACCGAGCACCATATTTACTCACTTTTTCCTTCTTCTTTGAGAATTTTACTATTTCCAGTAGAGCTGTTTCCTAACCTTCCTCACACCTCCGGGTGAGGACATATACAGGCATTAGAATGGTGAGTGTTTCTCTGCATTAATCTCTCTCCTGTCCAGCTGCATTTCCCCAAGCACTCATGTGCTGTCACCAGCTTACACTGATCCAGCCCAGTAATGCTCTTTCTGGTAGTTGTTAATATTTGTATTGCCATAAACCTTTTCACTCTTGAACTCTGACCCCACTGATTTAATCATTGGTTTAAGTGGGGAAAATGCAGGGCCTGCAGCACTGTGTATATTTGTAGCAAAAGAAATAACTGGACTACACATGATGCTGCAAAATAGAATTAAACACATGCAAACTAACTTCCTTACTCCAAACTCTCCTAATTATAGTTGTTAAAGAGTTTACTAGTAATCAGAGTAGGGATGACATTTCAAACTGAAGAGTGATTATTAAATTGACACTTCCTTTAAAATGTGCCTGAAGTCAAGGCTGACATGCTAATTGAATTTTATTAGCAAGAAATGTCTGTTTTAATAGGGAAACTTCCTAATCTCTCTAGCAAGTTCATGTCAAGTGCACACCTACTGAATGTTTTCCATCACTACTACCTGACATTGCTAGTCAGAAAAAAGCCTCATTAGAGCATTCCCCTGAGCACCAAATGCTGTAATTTCCTTTGATATCAATATTAGTTTCATATTTATACATACCATTGACTGCTAGCACTAGGACATGTCAAGGAATCAAAAAACAAACCCATTTAAGCCTTTAAAAATAATAGTTCTTAAGAATGTGCAATAAATCCAAGATCAGATAAAAATGAAGTTGGGAATTGCTGCAAATTTCAGTGTCCCCTAAAAAACATTAAACATTTTCAACGGCTCTAATATGACAGGTGTAAGTGTTCACGTCATTATCCTAAAGAACACAGATGCTTGGTTTGATGTCTCAGAAGAGGAGAGTTATGTCCCAGCCAGCAGGGATGCCTTTCTGAGACTCCATACCAGAACACAATACAGCAGAGTAACTGTGCCACTGGAGCAACCTCCAGCTCCGAGCTGGACTTTAGGGAAACCAGGTTCTACCATGTGGGCTGTGCCACTCTGTTTTGGGAAAGGGCAGGTGGGTCCTTCTTCAGAAGACAAAGCTCTTAAACTAAACTCAGGCTCAGTTCTATACAGGGCAAAAACTCAGTTCTATTAGGGCAAAATTGCCAGTGACCTCAGCTGGAGCACTGTGACGCCTGCCTCCAGCCTGTGCAGAGAAGTGGTTAATTCAATCTCTACAGTCCCAAGTAGGAACACTCAGGATGACAAAAAGTTAACCCAGGAGGTTATATCTTCATAAAACACAATAAAAGAAGAAGCAGACAAAAATGAACTGTGTTCTTTACAAAGAAATGTAATCCATTCTAGGGAAACATAAGGGAGAAAGAAGATGTTTTACTTCCAGTGTGACATCCATCCACCCTTTTTGTTGCTCTGACTTCTTAATTGCACTTAATTTGATAACAGTGGGGGTTTAACCTACGTTGTGGATATTTTCACTGTTCTCCTTAATTTTGCCTGCTGGCATCAGGCAGTTTTTGCACATCAAGCCAAGTCTGCAGTCTTGATTCAGGACTCGTCTGACCTCAGCTGACATTTTGCCTGTATCAGGACAGTGGGAGCAACACTAGTCTAGAGAAAGGAAGATTTATTGAGAACAGAAGGTGAAAACTCCATCATCAACAGATGAGCGTTTATTCGGTATTAACAACACACGTTTTTGCACATTACAAAATAATTTGGCACGTGCAGATTGCATGCTGAACATGTCCAAACTCTCTATCATACAGATTAACATGGAAGTAATTTAAAGTTTCTGTATTCTGGTGCCAATCCAGCCTGTGGTTCATGTCACCGAGTCAAGATCAGTGAAATGTCACTTCCACTTCTTATGCTTATGGTGAGGAGATGAGGGAGATACTCTGGGAAAGGCCAAGGTCAGGTCAGTGCCTCCACACTTTCTATTGCTTCTCCCAGAGGCAAGGAACTTCAGTTTGGTTGGGTGGGGTGGGTGTTCACCTGCCTATACCTTTCTGTGTTGTGGCATGACCTTATCTCACTCAGCTCTGGATGCTGCTTAAAGGGCCAAGCACAATGAGCATGTTACCTTTGCTTGTTCTGAAAGAGAAGGATCGGTCCACATCACAGGTCTTCTAGCAGCATCTCCTGCCAGCTGTTTCCCCAGGGTTTTAGCCAAGCTCCTTGCATTTGGCTCTTTGATATGGATTCCAGCAGAGGAAGAGCATGAGTGAATTAGATTGATTTCACCTTTCTGAACTCATGAGGGAGAGCACATTAGGGGATTGCAAGCTCTGGCCTACAGTGTGCAGGCCATATCCCAGCTCAGTGTGGCACATGTTTAATGTATTGGAAAGCCTGTGCTCCAGAGGTCCAAAACACCAAAAACTGAGCAAATCAGAATTGAATACCACTGGGGTAAGTAAAGGCAAAAGCTCATGCTAGCCTGCACGTAGTCTTTCCAGCTGTATGATTTCCATTATGAATAAATTTTCTCTGCCAGGAGTAACTCTTTGATTTCGAAAGAAATCAAAATAACAAAAGATACATAATTACTTTGTAGGTGGGCTAATTCCTGCTTCCATGTCTTTGTCCACAATGGAGGCAATAAGTGTAGTGTTATGCTCAGTGGCTTGGCAGTGCTTCCAACCCTCCACCAACAAGGGAAAGGCACCCTAAACATTAATATTTTAACTCTTACCATAAGGCAGCAAAGGCTGGTTCATATCCTTCAGCAGGCTGAATAGTTCCTCCACGTGGCAGTACTAGTGCTGGACGCAGGGCCAGTGGCCCAGCTTTTAAGAAGAATCTTCATCTGATATAAATCATTTTTAGTTGGAGACCACTTGTGGTCTCATCATGGCCAGTCAAATTGGCTTCCTGTTTTGTTTAACAACAAGTAATACTCTAAGTGCTCTGAAAATGCACCATAGTAGAAGTCTGATGAAGTAAGTGATTACTATTCCAACGGAAAACAACGTTTATAGAAGCATAATTAATCATCTGCTCTTAAACCAGAAAAATACGATAGAGAAGCTGAAAAGGTATCTTTGGAGTTTTAGAAACAAATACAAAAACATGTTAAATAATGTAATGTCTTTAGAGTCTGCATTTATTTTAAGGATAAACAGAGCTATTATACAGCTGCCCACCTTTATATCTACTCTTTCTGTGTTCTGCCTAATGGGCTCTTTTCCTTGTGTACAGAAAAAACTTAGCCCTGTTCTGTTTACAGTTGAGTTGCAATACTCTGAAAATTATTACTTCAGATTTTGTACATTAAGTCTGTCTGCTGGCAAGAGGAAAACCCTCTCATATTATCTAATTATGGCTTCCAGCAGCACTAATGAAGAAGTTGAGCAGGCTGGGGCCTGCTTTCTGTTCTTTCTTCTCTGGAGGCGTCAGCAGAGAGTCTGTGGTTGTGGTCGCACAGAAGTGGGGAGGGAGACAGGAGCAAGAGCCTTCAGAGGGAAGTTTAGCAAATGTGGAGTCAAGTCCACAGCCCTGATGTACAAAAGCAGCCTTGATTCATGAGGCTGAGACCCCCACCAATGCCTCCTTCTCCTTCCCCCTCACCCTGATAACCTTAGCTGGGATGCACCTTGGAGGCGGCCAACCTTGTGTGGGATCAGAGCCCTCCAAACTTTGGAAAGGAGAGGTGTGCAGCTGTGCCAGCACAACCGCAGCACGTGTCTACAAGTGCATTCCTGGCAGTGGGCTTCAAGCCAGAGTGAGGAGCGCCTGTCCAGCTTAGGGAAATTTGTGTCTGGTTGATGGTGAGATTCAGGCATATATATATATTCCCTGGAATCAAAAGAGCTACTGAGGTAAATCAGTCAAACTCAGTGGAGAGTCATGCTAGGCAAGCCAGGCTATGTACTCATAGCAAGGACTGAGGCATGGCAGTGGAGATCAGTGAACTTGCTAGTTTAGTATCAGCCGCAATTTATCTGTAAAACCCACTGTAAAAGCCTAACATGAAAGTCACATCTGAATTCCCTGCTGCCATTCCTTACCTGTTAGAGATTCCAAAGCTATCTAGTTTAGCATCAGCTGTGCTAATTTTGTAATCATGGTTGAAACCATGGCATGGGCAAAGTCATTTAGAGTAGTGCAGAGAATAGTATAGATGCCAAAGAGTGTGAGAAGAAACTCCATTGATAGCTGGCCTACATGAAGAAAAAAGGGACTCAAATTTAGACATGAGTTAATTGGGATTTTCTTCTGCATCTCATTAATCTCTGGGATGGAGAACCCAGCAAAGCTGTGATTTATTTACCATAGATACACTCAAACGATGCTGCATAACTCAGTGTTCTGGCACTATGAAAGTTATTTGCAATAATGAATTTTTTAAATTCTTTGGAGAAAAGTGAGTGCATATTCCCTTCCCCCACCAAATTAAAAAAAAAAAAAAAAAGAAAAAAGAAATTGCAGAGTAACATTCAAAGACTCATTAAAAGCAACCAGGGAAAATAGATTACGGAGACTTCAAAGACTCAAGATACTGGTTAAGAATCAGCTCTCTTTTTCAAAGAAAATGTTATTAACTAATCCTTGAAATTTGGGTTTTGGCAGATGACACAGTATTTCCTGCAGGTGCAGAAACTAGACAGTGTTAAAAGAGTTTTGGTAATGCACAGAAAACATCCCAACTAGACTTACGGTTCCATCTGCTCAAGTCAGCCTGAGTGCTGTCCCTGATCCCTCTTACATGTACTGAAATGTAGCAGTATTTCAGGAGACTCTTAACTACGTTAAGCAGAATGTCTTTACTGAGAAAGCAAGTCTGTTAAGATAATGGTTTCTTGGTGTTTTAAGTAGGAAAAATAATACCTTAATTCTTGCTATTATCAATATTATCAAAGACAATGCAATATACAGTGGAGACAACATCTACAACTACGCAAATAAAACAATATGCAAACAAACATTGCTTCACACCACCTTCCTGCTTACATGAGTATGGATGTGCTTTGTCATATTGTCTCTTTTAAGATCTTCTTTAAAAGGTCCGTTGTGTGTGGTTTTGCCTGCTCTATCCATGGCTAATTCCAACTCCTCCATGAGTTAGAAGTCCCTGGTTATGAAAAGAGACAAGGCCAGCCACATCTGTCTCAAATCCTTTGTTAAGCTGAGATCCTTTGGCTTTGATTTAATACTTGACTGTCTCACAATGACAATTTTTCCACGGAGAATTCCGCCTAAAATTTGGCCCAGAAGATGCCTAAAGCTAATGTCTTGCTGTTTCCATGGTAACCAATTGCTTGAAGTCAAATAACTGAACATAAGATGCCCTTAGTAGGTAGCAACCTGAAAAGGAGCACCTGAATGAATAAGGGATGACGGCCTAGCAGCAAAATTTGCAAGGAAATTTATTCTCATTTTCTAGAAAACCAAAGAGTTGTTCTGTAGGTTTTAATTTTCAGATATAAGCTGAACAACATTGCTTGAAAATTCAGTGAAGACATTCAGGTGTATGAAATTCAAACTACAACACAACTGAAGTTCACAACTTGTAGAAAAGAGATGATGAGAGCTCATTAATTCTAGCATTAATGGTAGAGACCCGTGTTTGTATTAGGAGGTATAAATGTCAGAGGGACACAATAAATCTTACCGCTTCACTGAGTGCTTTGCACGTGTCTTCTAGAAAGTATTTTGAAAAGTTTTTGAGATCTTGAATATGTTATATGGGCACTTGCATATGCAGGAGATAGCTTCTCCTATTACTCACACATCCGTTCTCTGGCTAATATTTTGTCCCCATACGCAGTACCAGGTATACAGTGCTGATACCTAATAGAAAACTTGACACAATTACAGCTGTTAGAGCCATGTACGTATGTTCCACAAAAGAGACACGGGTATGTTCCACAAAAGAGACACGGGATATCACACTGAAAAGTTAAACTGGTTCAAAAATGAATATTTGACTTGTCTGTTTTAATTCCGCACCTAGAGTAACTACGTATTTTCCAATAAATATTTTTAATGAGATGTCCCTGAACTGGCTGGAAGAGCTGGGGCAACCCCCATTCCTCCACCCTGCCACCAAAAAAAAACCCAAACACAGGCACAAAACCCACATAAATCCACATTGCCATTGCACAAGTGTTTTGATTTTCAAAAGCATCTTTTGTTGGCCCTTATTGCTCTAGTTTTATTGACATTTGTGCAGATGTGTCAAAATGCCTGCTGAAAAGTTTAATCCGATATAATACTGTTCAGAGAGCAAGAGGGCTCAGGAGATTTAATTTTTTTTTGTTAGAAAATAGGTTTAAAACAATTTGGGTGCTATGGAGTTATTGCTCAAAGAAAAATAACCTAGAAGTTAGTAAGTGAAATGTTTCTGGAAATAAAAAGGCTACATCTTGAGTGCAGGGCATCTGAGCAGAGCTGTAAAAGTTATTAAACTTCTCATTTCTTTTGCACACATTTATTTTCCTTCAGGTGACAATAAATGTTGTGTGTGCTGCATGATCTGCCTGTGACCCTGACACAGACTATTCCCTGTGGGCAGACGCCATGGAAGGCAGATAGGGTAAGAAGTGGGGAGAGAAGCTGAAGAAAAAAACACAGTTGGGGTGGTACTCTAACCATAACATGAGTCTCCTAACTGTAATTATAAACATAAGAAAAGTATCCAGAGCCCGTGTACTCACTCTTTACTTAATGTTGTAGTACAATGAGTTGTTCATCATGCTAAGAACAGAATCTTGCTCTAAAACTGCCCTTGTCTTCCCCTGGTTTATAGAAGCACTGTCTTCCTAGCTTGGACTTCTCAGTTATAAACTCAGTATCAAAAGTCAGGTGGAATGAATCTGGGCCCCAGCATCCCCCTTTTGGTGGAGGAGATGCTCATAATATACCTCAACACTTTCAGTATTAGACTAATGGATGTCAGGGTTTCCAGTAAACTTCCTGGAGTCTCTTGCTCTTCACATCTAGAAGGTGGAGAAGATGATCTCTGGAAGATTTTGAGCGAGGATGAGTTATATGAGAGGAAGTGTTAGAAAACAGAGTGGCCACAGTGAATTATAAAAGCCACAGCGGTTATAAAGTACCTTGCTGGTTTTACCCAGTGTAAGTAGATAGGAAAAGTAACTAGGATAACCAGTTTAAAGGAGGTGGCACATGATGTATGATTTTTGCTGCATGGAAACTTTTTTGAAGGCAGTATAGCATCTACTCATCACCCATTACGTTCAATAAGAGAACACTTCCCCATTCATTCACTAGAATGACAGTACCTGTAAGAACTATGTTGAGATCCTTAGCCTTAGCCTTAGCTCATAGTACTTGAAGTATTGGCTATGAATTTTATGTGGATTTCTCCATGGCTGCTATGGTGTCTGCTATCAATTTTAGTTTCCAAATGATGCGTGCTTATTGCTGCTTTAATGAAAACATTTGCTTAGTAGGGAATATTTACTGTTTTGCACCTAGCTTGACAGCATCCAACCCTGTATACAGGCAAATAAAAATGTTCTGAGCATCCGAATAAGAACTGAGAACACTCTTTCTGGTTCCTTACAGTATAGCCCACACTAGGCTCTCATCTGTGCAGGGGCAATGATGTTGCCATGAGGCTGTTGACTGGAGGATGTGACAGGATGCTCTTCAAAAGAGTGATGCGGCACTCGGAATATTTAGGGCTATGCTACTTTTGGAATTGCAAGTAATCTTCTATTCAAAAAGAGCTTTGATAATCAAAAGGAAGGAGAAGCACAAGGACAGAAGTAAATTTTTTTTTCAACCTTGTTCTTACAACTTTACCTGTATTTGTTACTATTTTAACATTTGTCACAATACTTAAAATCTTACCACAGGCAAAATGTCTCCACAATATTGCTTTCACTTCAAAACTAGACACAAAATTCCAGTTCTACAAGTCTGCCTTGACAAGCATACAACACCAAGCATTGTAAAGTAAAATCAAGTTGAAATGGCAATTCAGGAAAATCCATTTGCAGAACACATTAAAAATTCACTGCAACATCACTGATCAAGTATAAGGTCTTAGGTTACATGAAAAGAGTTACTAAAGCACAAATTGTTCTCAAGAGCTACTTATCTTGCTCTCCATAATTAATTTAATACCTTAGATGAGGAGAACAAAGGTTAAGGCTTACTCTCCAGTGGGGGTCACTGTTGAAGAATAGTCTCTAATTTTTCTTCTACAGAAGTTCAAACACATCCTAAAAACACCAGGCATAATCCAAACAGCTCATGCAAATGTACTGGAATTTGATTGGAGTAGTTCACATCAACTGTCGAAGTGAATCCTAGGTAAAGGCAAAGTGTGTGGACTGTAGGAAGTAAATTATCAGGTAATTAACACTCTATGCATAACAAAGAAGTGAAAAAAAGATGGGAGGGTGGGGACACGTGTTTGACTTCAGACAAGGCTTGCCCAGAATACTGGGGTCATGGAATAAGGAGTTACAAAAGTCAACTAGCAGCCCTCCATCCTGACAGGGTGGCACTTAGAAACCTTCAAGTCCTGGTTATCACATTTCACAGTTGCAAAGCCCTTTCATCCAAACTTGCCTTTACTTTTAGTAGAAATGGAAAAGCAGAGGACCTCCAGGGTGCAGTTGAGAGAGGACTGCACACACAACCACGGTGAGGTCCACCAAAGCAGTAGTGCCCCAGAGGAAGGAGGGAAAGGTTTATGAGATGGACTGACATTTAAACACACACACCTGCCCTTTTGTTCTGCACCCATCTTGGCACTGACGTGTTCCCAGTAAGAGCAAGAGTTTAATGCAGCTGTGAAGCGACTGCCCATATTCCAGCTAGCATGAACTGAAAGGTGCATGGGGGGAATACACTGACAAACCACGCTGTGTCAATGTCATGTGGCACAGCTCAAATGACTTCAGTGGTGTCAAACCCTTCCTTTCACAGAAGAACTGTTTCTAATTTCACAGAATAATCTGTGTTGGAAGGCACCCACAGGGATCATTCAGTCCAGCTCTTCAGTGAACAGCCTGTACAGGGATCCAATCCATGGCCTTGGTATTACTAGCACCATGCTTTAACCAACTGAGTCAAACTCGGGGGCATCCCAGATGACTGTCCAAGGTCCCCTTCTTACATCTTTGATATTAAGAGCTAATAGGCAGCCAAAGCACTAGAGGCTTTGTCCCTGGTGGCTTAATGGATGAGTTATTTAGTAATGATAAGCATTAAATAAAACTGGCACTGTTTCCTTACTTGTAGCCAGGCTGCTTTTGTACCAGCTGACTGACAGGCCCATTGACTCTGCTTTGTGGGAACTTTACTGTAGGTCTATGTCTTCATAAGTACCACCTGAGCTCTGAATCTCACTCCTTAAAAACTATTTACTAGTATTCTCTGTTGGTACTAGATTTTTTACTAAAATTGCTTTAGTGCTGCCATTCTGGACCGAAACCTCCCATAAAACCGAAAATACCCCTTGAGAGCAGAGTCAGTGTTATGCGATATGTTGCTTCTCAACAGCATGATCTTTATACCTGCTTGTATTCAGATTAAAAAGCTGTTATTACTCTTTGTTTCCAGAGGACAGCAGCAGCAGGCCTTAGACCACAGGGGACAGATAAAGTTGCAGGCAGCCCTTATGTGTACTCATCGAGGCATGGTTTTAATAGAATAGAATAACCATGCATTCTAGGTCAGATCTTTTGCTCCCATAAATCAGAGGGGTGCCACCAGAGTTCTGCCACTTTTAGGGGCTAACATACAGCTCAGAAACTTTCAGTATGTAAAATGGGAGCAGATGGCTCATGCCTTCACCTGGCATTGGAAAGAAAGAAAGAAGGAGATATTCTAGTAGTAGTTCCAAACATAAAGATGTTAATCCCTGCCTGAAGGGATTATAAACTTCAGCTTTTTACAGTTCAGGGAGCAGCCCCTATCACTGTTAATTGTGCTGAATAGCACTTCACTGGGAATAGGCTAAAATATCTGTTTCAGGCAGTACATACTCAGTGCTTCAAATAGTCCTACCAAAGTTGACATCTGAAATGCAGACATGACATTTCCTACCTACTACAAAGGTTTTGTATATTTTTTAACCATTAGTATTTGTCAAGGTCAGCAACTCCTTGGCACAGAGGTGAACCTGAAGAGCGTGAAAAATACAATTCATTTGTTCCTGAGCTGGAACTGAGCTATGTCTTCCACACTGTGCTGGTTTAGACATGTCAGCATATGGCGCATGTCTCCATCTGGTATCTGAAGAGGAGAGTCTCAGCTGTGAGTACGAAAGAGATCCAGATTCAGGAAAATACTGAGGTACTTTAAGAAATGTCATTACACTGAGAAATTAATGCTATGAAGAATCAGACTTAAACTGTTATTTTTAGAAGCAGATTCTCTGTTTAAGATGAAAATTACTTGCAAAGATCATTCAAAAAGTATGCTCATGTAGCTGAAAGCCTCATTCTTTAATACTTGCAATTTCAGCATCTTTGCAACTGCAAAATACCAGTTCCTTCACTTCTGTTCATACCCATGTCCTTTCATGTCCATGAGCCTCCTTTCTCCATTGAATCTGACACATAGAAGTGTGTCAGCCAATGTGGTTAACCTGTGGTTAACTCTTGGTGCAAAAGACAACATTATTTGTAATACAAAGTATTTTGTCTGGAGAACTTGGATGCAGTGTATGGAGAAGTTGTACATGACAAAGACAAAGAAAATGCTCCTTTTCAGCTGAGCAGATGTAAACCTGTGACTTCATGATATGCTTCTGTTGCACTCCATTATAAAATGAAAGTTGAACATTTTGTTCTGCTCCAATTTTAGCATCATCTTCACAGATAACACAGCACTTCATAGACTTTTCAAGAACGTTTTTTTCCCATAATGTTTATGGAAAAAGAAATTTGTCACGCTACCTTGCAAAAGGCAGTTGCTTTGTTGACCAGATGCCAAAATGAAATTCAGACATGGATGGCCAGAAATAAGATTTACTTTAATCCTACTAATCCTGTGCTGTTGATTGGTACAAGGCACCATTATAGCTGGGTAAGCTTCCCAGGCTTATCATTTGATTCGCTTTGGAGTCATGAGATCACTCTGGATTCTCAATTTTTCCCTTGTAAAGGGCAATGTTCCTGCCTCGTGTTCTATTTTCTGCTATAAACAATAAGGAGCAAAAGAAATCATGTCTCTTAGCCAGCAAACGCAGAAAACTCAAGGCAGGTGTTATGCTGAGCCTGGTGATACGCTTTTCCAAGGAGAGTGGAATGAGACTTGTGCCTATCCTTAAGGAAGTTAGCAGTCTGCCCTGGTAATTACAGGGCCTTCTTGAACTGACTTCAGTGAAGCCCCAAGCCATCTTCAGAAGCTAAAATTGTACTTACAGAATCGTAGAATCATTTAAGTTGGGAAACACCTGTAAGATCATAAATTTTAACTGTTATCCCGGCACTGCCAGCTCCAAGGCTAAACCATGTCCCCAGGTGACACACCTACACATCTTTTCAATACCTCCAGGGATAGTGACTCCACCAGTTCCCTGAGCAGTTGGTTCCAATGGTCGACAGCCCTTTTAGTGAAGAACTTTTTCCTAATATCCAATATAAACCTCCCCTGGTACAACTTGAGGCCATTTCCTTTCAACCAAAACTCACAGGTCCTTTTCCATTGGGCAGGTTTCCAGACGTTCTTCCTCAAGCCTGTAGAGTCACACGGGATTGTTGTGACCCAAGTGCAGGACCCAGCACTGTGCCTCGTTGAGCCTCGTACAGTTGACCTCATCCCATTGACTCAGTTTGTCCAGATCCCTCTGCAGAGCCCTCCTACCCTCCAGCAGGTGAATACACATGACCAACTTGGTGTCATCTGCAAACTGAGAGCGCACTTGATCACCTTGTCCAGATGGTCAGGAAAGATGTTAAACAGGACTGGCCCGAGTACTGAGCCCTGGGAAACACCACTTCTGACTAGCCACTAGCTGCATGTAAGCCCATTCACCACCACTTTCCAGGCCCAGATGTCCAGCCAGTTTTTCACTTTTCATCCAAGCCATAAACAGCCAGTTTTTCCAGGAGAATACTGTGGGAAATCGTGTCAATGTTGTCTGGTAGACGAAATCCACAGCCTTCCCCTCATCCACTAAGTAGGTCATCCTCTCCTAGAGGGAGGTCAGGTTGGTCCAGCAGGACATGCCTTTCATAAACCCACACTGGCTAGGCCTGGTTCCCTCGTTGTCCTGTATATGTCACATGATGGCACTGAAGAGGGTCTGCTCCATGACCTTCCCTGACACTGATGCCAGTCTGACAGGTCTGTAGTTCCCTAGATCCTCTTTCTGGCCCTACCTGTAGGTGGGCCTACTTCTGGCAGGAAGGCTTAGCTTGTCTTGCCTATGGGAAGAAGGGGAGAAACAGAACTACTGCACCATTTTCAGTTCGATTTGAGGACCACCAGAGAGCTGGTGGGAGCCTATTGGTATTTCTCTTCTATCTGGAAGAAGCCGACAAACTTTCACAGATCTGTGGATTACAAGGTGGAAAACCACTCTAAACATGAAGCACTGAACCAGTCCCATTAGCTGCAGCAACAGAAGGAGTACTGTACTCACAGCCTGAATGCTCACACTACCCAGCTGAAGGGCGAATAAAGCCTTTATAAGTAAGGTTGTCTCTTGACAACAGTCTGCTTCGTGTACGTTTTTTTAAGATAGTGATTACATTATATGTTCCAACTTGACAGAGCTGCCTCAGAGTACAGGACACCACATTTGGTGTGCTTTATACTTCACTGGAATATTATCTGTAAATCTGCTGCCTGTATTCAAGCTCCTCTGGAAAAATTCCTGTCCTTGAAGCTTATCTAATTGCAGGATAGTTAGAAGGACACAGATTCCAATACATCTGATGGACCCCATGTTGCAATGTTATCAAAGTAGCACCATCATATCAACAACAGTGCAATTTGAGTTGAAATAAAAAGATACATATTCAGTGTTAGGCTTAACTTTATCTAGGGTCTTGAAGATACAACTTGAAAGGACAGTAGATAAGTAACAAAAGGCTTCTGAGTCATACTTTCACCTAGAAAGAAAAGGTGAAAGTTTTAAAGAGATGAGAACAGCTGAGTTATATTGACTTTCCATTTAAGATGTCCTCAAGGATTTACACCTCAGGGTTTTTGAAACTGTTGATTGCCTTTTTTAGTGTGCTCAAGGAATCCCTGCAATGGAGCCTGCTCTGTTTCTGAGGCTTTTAAGTGCTATGGTAATACAGACAATAGGTGGTAGTAAACAACACAACCTCCCACGCATAATATCTATATAAGGCAGATGATTGAGAACACTTCTTATGATCTCTTTCAGCAGTGGATGCAGCTACTTGGTAACGTTTCCCTATAGTCTCACAAAGAAGCTGAATAACATGGAAATATGAACTGGATAACAAATGCACATTGTTGATTCCTCTCCACCCTGAGAAGTTATCCGTCATTTATACTAAACATCTTGAAACACCTTACAGGGGAGTCTCTTCTTATGCCAGTGCAAAATGTGTTCTTGAGACCACAGAGTCCTTCCAAACATAATAAAATATTTCATGCCAGTGTTAAGAAGTTAAGAACTGCATAACTGAGGTCAGTTGGTGTAGTGGTGGGATGTGTAACACTGATCAGCATCTGCAGTTACTGGTCTCCAGCCTAACCAACTCTCATCACTTTCCAGAGGAATTTTCAAGAGTATTGATTTACAGAAGTATTATTTGAAAATGATATTATGATCTTATGATTTGCAAACCTATTAGCTCAGTTTGGCTCTCCTCTCACCAGTCCTGCTTTCCAGAGGTAGGATGTGACAAAACCCACCTTTGGAAAGTGATACTTGGCAGAGATGTCAAATGGAAAGAAAAATGTGAGAAGCAGCAGGTGCTGGCTACCCTGGCATTCAGGATGCAGCAGGAGGTAGAAATGCCTGCATTTGTGAGAAACTGCTTGAGGGGAGCAAAAGAAAGTGGCATCCTGGCCAGTACATCTTATCTCCCCAAATGCAGTGAATAACTCCACTGCAGGGAGTAGGTTACTCAGATACTGGCAGCCTTTACCTACTTGTAGGCCTGACTCTGTGCTGCTGAAGTCAGTGGAAATATCTGCGTCAAGTGCAAAGCTGATCCCAGCGGTAAGTTCTAGACAGTGTTGAGAAGACAAAGAGCTTTTTAGCTGCTGTCATTAATAGAGCAACAACAGTTTTCACTGTTAGGAGACTGCCTTATACTGGAAGGGAATCTCTAAACACCCTTTTTGCAAGAGTATTGTGCTTGCAAGAAATTATCACAGTGGGGTCAGGGAATTACTCCAGTAAGTTGACTGAATTTCTTTCAAAACTTCTCTCCTAGCAATTGTAGTGGTGAGCTCATTCTCCAGTTGGACAACAGACATTTCTCCGTTTGTTCCCATACAGACATAGGCAACTCAAAGAACCCTCTGACTGTCTCAGCTTTTTGACTTCTGATTATATACATCTTATGGTTCTGACAGTCACATAAATAGTCTTATTTAAAGCAGACCTGATGATCTTTTAATGCTTTTCTAGGCTAAGATTTCAAAAGACTTTTCTCTTTAAATTAGTTTATGACAGCACTGAATTTCACAGCTGGTTTTAATGTATTTTTGGAGACTATATGGAATCAGTACTTGAGTTACAAGGTATGTATATCAGATGGAGACATAGCCATCATTCCTTGGCAAACTGTTAGATCAAATGAGCTGCATTTCCTCTACTTTATTGCCTAATTAATTCTTGAATGATCACTGAATTGCAAGAGTGGGAAACCTTCCAACTTTGGTTCCCCTTTGTATTGGGTTATGTCGGAAAGGGTTGGAAAGTGAGGGTTTTCTTTAATCTGGGTTCACAGAGGAAAACTTCTAGGTAGGTGGGCAGGGGTTTCTTTTGCCTGCTTTCACAACTGAATAGCAACAGGAAGCAGCTCTTCAGCCAAGGGTCAAAATCTCCAGGGAGGAGCAGATCCTACTGGGGAGCAGGATGATGAAAGTGCTTGCATTTCTCAGTTGCCAGCTTGCTGATAAACAGGATGGGCTTGATTATCTGCAGACAAGTCTTCCTTGGATGACTAGATCTTTAGTGGTTTTTGCAAGCACTACCAGAATTGGGACAGCAGATCAGTTGGAGAGATAAGTTACGGGCTGCTGAAGGTGGGGTCACAGCACAGAAAAATCTGTCTGAGAACTAACTCCGAGGAATTTAAGAAACACTGTCTTAGGGAAGAACATTGTTTCTGGCGCAGTGATGTTAGACCCAGGACTGTAAGTGAAAAATTTATTTTTCTGGAGCAATACTTTCCTATTTCTGAGGCTTTATCCTGGTTTTAAGCATGGGAAGACTCTTTTAGGTATCTGGCCACATGACAGGCATGTGTGCTTAAATGCCTTCAGAAAAATATTAACTGTTTATTTTACAGCCATGGGCTTTAGGAACACCTGACACTTTTCTGGTGTGCACAGCTGGAGACCTCATTTCTGCACTGCCTTTCTGGGCCATGTTGATCCTCAGATGGTAGCCCAGAGGTCTGGGCAACCCTGGCAGCAGGTGCTCTGTCTGGGTGGAGCTCCAGCTGTGTGGGGCTGAGTAGAAGGGCTGCTTTCATCTCTACTTTCTGGGAAAGCCAGCCTGGGTACCAGAAGTTGTCTGATGTGAGTAAAAGAGAACATACTATCTTGGGTACAGGAGTGACAAGCCCACAGAGACCTTGAGTATCTCTGCACAGAGCTGCATTGAGCTGCACGAGCTGCACCTTGAACATCCCAGCGGGAAAGAAATAAGACCATATGCAAAAAAACAGTGGCATCAGACCTACCACTCACCTATCCCAGTGTTATCTCTGATGGTGACAGTGGTTAGAAATGACAGTCAGAAAGAGCGCACAAATCTGCTTGCTTTCCTTTCGTACTCCCAGCATTCACTGCTCGTGTATTTAGGATGCTAGTGGGTACTTCCCAGACTCCTGCCTTTGGCATTTGTGTATATAACTGCAGTCTGAATTTGCCTAGTTAGTCTAAGGCAATAGGGTGGAAACATTGTTGGCAAGGATACTGGTTTATAAGATACTGTGGATGTTGCAGCTATGCTCAGTCCTGGAATGAAGGATGCAGTTGAAATCTTACAAATGAATGCCACCACTTCTACTTACTGTGTAAGCTCAGGCCAGACCTCACTGTGGGTGTAACTGAGGTCAGTCACACATTGCATTTGTTTTAATGAACAAAATAAAATTGCCAAAGGCTAACAGAAAATTCAAGATACAAAACTTAGTGGCTGTTTTATATTTGGATGGCAGGCTATCAGCTCTGAACTACTATCTTGGCTAGGCATTAGGGAGCTCTTCTTTTCCAGCATACTGAAGCTCCTGGATAGCAGTCAGTTGGAGGTGTGGGAGCTCAGCGCTGCAGTAAAGACCAGAATTGGACTCAAGGGCAAAGGCCCCGTAACAATACTCAGGCAGACTTCATTTTTCTAACTGTTTGCTGAGATGCTCATTGCTTCCCAAATGATCTCTCTGCAGGTATCACCATTCTTTTTCCTGGCACTTGACTTCTGTTTTCAGAATCACAGAATCACAGAATATTGAGTTAGAAGGGACCCATAAGGATAATCGAGTTCGATTCCTGGCCCTGCAACAGTGCTATGCTATGTGACCCTCTGAGGATTTGATGGTGATCTTCTCAGAAGTACTGTGAAGGTTCTCTGCATGCATAGAAATATTCCACCTGGAAGACTGGTGCTCAGAAGGCATGTAAGGAGTGCCTTCCTTCCAGTGTCTTGGCCCACATCTGCAATAGTTCCCTGGGAGCCGTTTTCCCTGTAAAGCTGCTTCTGGTGGGCCACCAAAGCAAGTGAACTTTTGCAACTAATATAACTCCTGCAACAAGACCGACTGTCTTGTTTTGAGCAAAAGCCTTCATAAAACCCCCCGAATGTAACAAAACAGCATACCTGAACACATGCTAGCTGAGTTAGACCCCAAACAAACAAATGAAAAAAATAACAGAGAACAGCATCACCTCATCCTGTCCAACACTTCTGCAACAACAAACACCTCCAGTAGCTTTTCACTGCTCTCACCCCTACATGATCCAGTAAAAGCCATTGAGAAAAACAAGCCTATTTCTAAATAAATGTCTTTTTGCCACATAGAGGGTTACATCTCCACTGGTCACATTATCCAGGGTTCACAAATATGAAAGATGTTGAAAACTACAGTCCTATTTAAACTGCATTAGACTTGTACAAAATCAGAGCTATTCCAAAAGCCACTCTGGCATTCAGGGGTGGTTATGGAGAGGGAAGACTGTCTTACTGATGTGCTTCTATTTTGGCCTCTCCAAGGGCTGGAGGGAGAAGGAGACTGAGCTCCCTGAGTGTGAGAGGGAGCCCATGGAAAGGTAGATGCTCGCCAAAATATTATTACCTGTAAGAGTGTTGTCTAAGGGAGCTCATGGTCAAAGCATGAACAGAAACGTGCTGGTTCTTTCACTGTCATCATATGAGAAGCTCATTGTACAGTGGATCTAGGCAACACTAGAGACACCCATTTCCCTTCAGTGTTTAATATGTAAATTGAAGGGGGTTGACTTGTTCTTGTTGAAATATTGACTCATCAAAATCTGCAAAACACTAACTCTGCTTGCATTTTTGAGTGCAATTGTGAAGTTTTTGCACAGGACTAATCCAGACAAGGACAACATTAAATTAACTCAGCTGTTTCTTTTCTTATCACATACGAAGGAGAGCCTTAGGGAAATAACTATGTCTCTTTAAAGAGAAATTAAATGAAATAAGAATAATCATATGAATAACATAAATCATATTATTTTGCAGGGCTGCTTTTCTTACTGATTTAATTCGTCCGTATTTCCAGAACATTCAATAGTTCCTGAGTTCTTTTTATAGTGCAAGCACTTAGTTGTGGATAATTTAGTCTTGGAGCAAGGTTTAAGGAGCCGCAATCAGAACCAGTGTCCAGAAGGTGAGGAAAAAATGATCAGAGAGGGTGGCCAAGAGCTGCAAAGTGTGACAATGCTAATGTGCCCACTCTGGGTGCAAGGGCCTCTGCTCTGCCATAGTGCCCCCGTGCTGTCTGCAGAAAAGAAGGATGGAGAGAGGCAGGCATGTTGTTTTGTGGCAGAACAGGGAGGCAGAGGCTGCTGGCCATGCAGAAGGCTCTTGCCTGTGGCTCCTGCAAGAAGCTCAAGACACCCCTCATGCTGCACGACTATGGGCACTGGCACAGCTGATCTCGTTCCAACATCAGTGCTGGAGGTGCCCAGGATTTCTTGCCTGCCCAGTAAGCCCAGTCCTCTCTGGTTTGTGCTGTAATAAGCCTCCTTGGACAGAACCACATGAGAGTGCCGTAAGTGAACTGGCACACAAGGAAAGGTTTCATTCTGGGAGTATTTATTTGTTTTGGCTGCAAATCTCTCTTATACGCCTGTGACACTATAGCATTCATTGATAGATACAGATCAGTGTTTGTATGCTCAGCACCTTTCTTGCATCTGAATTTTTTCCAAACCAACAAAGTTCCACAGATCTGGCTGATATGCCTGAAACCTACAAACTTCCCTTTTTCTGCTCCAGCCTCTAATAGCTGGCTGCTGCTGATTAGTCTAGTAATTAGCAAGGGTGGACCAAAAAGAAAAGAAAAAAACCCAAGCTTTTAATTCAAAGACATATCCCCCAGGCACATAATTGTGGGATCACCATCTCCTAAGAGAAATTGCTTGCCCTGCAATACATGTATTTATATTTCACATTGCGTGCCATATCCTGCACACTCTTTGCGAAGAGTTAAATGCAGTAGAAAATTATACTTAATATTTTAATAACCTTTAACTGTGAACCCCTAGCCACACTACTCTGTAAAGGAAGAGACCCAGGAAAAAAACACTTATTGGGGAAATTTAAATTAGCTGTGCAACTTGCTCAAAATTATTGCAGACTTTCAGTACTTTCATGAAGGCGGGCTTGTTTCCTTGGGCTTGTTCATACAGAGCAATCTGCAGTAATAAACTCCCGCAGATGCAAACCCAGCAGCATCTTTTCTGCCATACACAACCCTGCAGTGCCACCCCAGTCTTCCTTGCATAATCATAGTTGTGCTCAAATGTGAAAGCTTTGTTTAGTTTGCAACTACTTTTTCCCACAGCCTCAAGACTTAAAATTCAGGTGAGAAGACCATTACACTCTGAAAAAGCTTCACATCCCTCAATTCCCTGTGACAAGTATCCCGGATGAGACCTGTAAGTTCCTCCCCTTCCTTGCATGTTCTACCTGGCAGAAAATCCAGCAAGAGCTCCACAGCCCTGCAGACACCATGTGAACACAGAGGCAGAAGATACACAGGTAGCAGCTACCAGCCCTGGAGGATAGCTTTGGACTCCCAGTAGGGAAGGAGTTTTTTTTTTCCAGGGTCCCGTGGACTCTCAGAAAGACCATCCAGTGCCACCTCCTGGGCAAGGAAATGCAACAGCTCTCCATGGCAACTTCTCTCTAGAAGCAGTGTAGCAGGAGGAGGATAAATTTGCTTTCTAAAAAGAAAATACTCCCTTCTCACTCTGGATAAGAGGTTAAATATGACATGAGATGAACAGGAAAAAGAAGCTGTGTGGAGCAAAAGCAGTGAGCCCTTCCCTAGTATCACAAGTTTCACAGGTTTGCCAGGTGTTTCAAGACCTTACACATCTACACATCCATATTTGTCTCTTCAGGCTTTGCAGATGGTCACACTGAGATCTCTAAGACCAGAGCACCACATCCACAGGGCTGCAGATAACCAGCCACCCACTGAGCACAACACTGGTTGTCAGATCAGTCGCTCCCATTTGCATTACTGTTTTGTGCCATTACAAGGCTGAGGACCCTCGCAGGGATAGTGCTAGGCATAAGAAAAAAAAAAGATATATTTAAAACATTCACAGCAACATAACATGCAGTTTCTACTACAGCTCTATGCATCTCAGAGCTGATGGTGCTCAAAAGGCACATGCCCAGTGCCCATCTCTAGCTCCAGGTGCTCTCCCTTCTTCAGACAGAAAAGATGCAAGTACGATTCCCATTAGTGGGGTACTCCTGGAGGACCACACAAGCACATTCCTCTCCATCCCCTTGAGTAAAACGTGGCCTCCAGCCTTTCACTGTGTCAGCACAAAGAGTAATTCACATGCATATGAATGCATTTGGCTAATCATAGTGTGGGGATAATTCTCTGTATATAATTACATGCAGTACTAGGCAGTTCACTGCAGGGATGTTAAAGTCTGCTTACATGTAGCAAGGGGGATGGAAGGTTATTATGCAATGTTCATGGGGCAAACAGGCAGTTTCAGGCCTGCTGGTATATTTTGCACAGACATTGAGCCAAAATCTATATGTAACTCAGTGCAGTCCTGATTAAAACCAAAAATAGCTGTTGCTGGTAAGGTTCAATTTCAACTCTATCCCCTTATCTTTGTCAAAAACTTATGTCTCTGCATGGGGATCTCCATCATACTGATAGCTGAAGCTGCCTGACTTCCTGCATTAAGTCTGGTCCTATACACCATGCTCACTTTCTTGCTTTCAGAAGTTCTGAGTAGCTGTATATCTTATAGACAGCAAGGGATTAGCAAGTACTTAGTATTCCTGAATATCATGACAGTTTTGTCTTGGATTGAAGGTTTTCTGAAACTGGTGAGTGAAAGAGAAATATGAAGCCTTTTGAGTAGAAAGAAATACTATAAACCTGAAAATGGTACACCCGTTCCCCTGTTTTTTAAATATATCAAGAAAAGTACAATTCAAAACTGAAGAATAATTGTAAAAGAAAAGTAGAACAACATCCTTGAATTAAGTGTCAAGAAGAAAGGGAAGAAAGCAATTCACAACACTGGGGTTACAAGAGACAGGAAAACTCAGAAGTATGAGCAACTCAAGAGCCAGAGAGACCCAAGCAGTCACATGACATGATACTATTTTCCCAAGCTCAGAAGTCAGGGAAGGTTTTAAAAGAACGGAAACTTCTATTACAGTTTCTAAGCATGGAGAAGATACACCAACCTTCTTTTGTCCAAAGCTATTTTTCTGCTTTGCTTTCACCACAACCAGAAGCTTAATTCATACAAGGCAAGTTTGAAATTTGAAATTAGCCAGCTTCTTAAGAACAGCAAATATTAATAGACTCGTGAGAAAGTCTCATGAACTAGCAAGGCAGAATCAGGAACCCCTAGTGTCAGAGCAAACCCAAACAGAGACAACATGAATTGCTGACTGAAGCCAGGGCAAATCTCCCTATAAATCCTGCGTGAGCCAGTAATTCTCTGTATGAACTTTGGCAAATGGTTTGGTCTTGGTTTGTTCCTCTGTCTACTGAGCTGGAAAACTGTGTTAACAAAAAAAAAAAAAAAAAGGGCAAAAAGAAAGAACAGGAGCTGACTGAAAACCAGATGCTGAGCATGAACTGTCTTTCCAGGTAAATAAATTATTTAAAAATAAGTATGATAACACAAAATGTTAAGTATATCTCATGTTTTACTTTATCTATTTAGTACTGGAGACAAGCCCATTTACCCCAAGAGGATGTATATGGCGATAGTTGAGAGGAGAGATCTGGTGCCAAATCAATAGGGAGATCCATCAATCCTTGCAGGGTACATTGGACTGCCAAGGACAACACTGTGATAACAGCAAATCCCAGCCAGATTTCCAGCCCAGTTCATGGCTGAGGCTAAGGCCAAGGCCAAATAGTTTTCTGTTGTGCGGAAAGGGACAAGGAAGCTACTGGGAGACCCAGGAAATCCCTTGAGTTGGTCTCTGTGGGGCTGGGGAAACCCCACAGGAGCCTCATAGCAGGGTCTCCCACTGGGTTGATTTGGATCCTATGATTTCTGTCAGCTGACAGAAAACTTTCCTTAAATCCCCCCTCGCTTCAAAATAACTCAAACTCGATAACCTTTTGGAGATATACTGCAGAAGGCATTTGTTAGAACTAGTTTTGTGGAGAGGCTGGGGATGCATTCCAGGAGCAAGGGGGGAAAGGCTGTTGGTTTTGCCTTTTGGGTTAGGTCTGTGGTTTGTTTTGGTTTGGATTGGGGAGGGGGAGTTTGTAGCTTTGATTTATTGCCAAAGTTCACTTACTAGCATTTATGTACTGCTATTGGCAGGCTGAGCGTGCATGCTGCCTAATAGATTTATCTGTAAGACTGCTGGGTGGTCACCATTTTTTTGTTGTAAGATTAACTGTAAAGACTCCTAGGGCAATTGGTACTAGGAAGTTTAGGCTATTTAAGTAAAATAATAATGCATTTTTCTCCATGACCCCATCCATCTGCAACAGGGAAGTCAGGAACTGTAACAGACAAGTGGTGCACGAGTGGTGCATGGGGAAGGGTGGTGGCTATCACAGCACAACTCTCTTGTACACCTTATCAGCTCATTCTCCAGACCCATCACTGATGAAAACACCCAAACCAGCCTTGCTGCTCCCTTTGTTCCTATGGGAATGCCACAGCTATGGGCTGTAAATATTTCACTTTCATGGATTTCCAGACCTACTGGCTCTATTTAGCCACTGATGAATGTGGAATAAGTCACTGGCTTGGAAACTCATGTCTAAGTCCTCAGGAGGATCTAATTCTTCTTCTGACACCTAAATGCTATTGATTTCTCTTAGTTCGATTTGGAGGTCAGCCCAAAAATCCCTTCTGGGACCTGTGCCTAAAAGCCAATTATCAGCAAAAAAAAATGTAGTTAACTCTGATTGCTCTGGTCTGAACTGAGCTTTTCGTATTGCCCTGACACTGTGATGAGTTCAGGAAATGTTCACAGAAAGCACTGAGTTGGCACTAATTTATCACATGTCTCTGTTTGGGTGTCAGAGGTCAGTGATTTGGACTGGGAGGGAAATTGCTGGCTTCCACCCCTAGGGCCAGACAGTGGTCACCAGCAGCTGTGACATGGAAGCACAAGACTTTCAGTGCCAATGACTTCTCCTGTTTGGGCTTTGAACACCTGCAAAGCCAGCGGTGACTGTTTTCATAGAGGGAGCTCCACTGGCTTCACGACCTCATGGCAAGATCCTTACAGACACGGTTCACCTGCCCAGTGGCAAGCTGGGCTGCTGGGAATGCCATGTGTGTTCACACCAGTGCCACCAGAGGTGAGTTTTACCAGGGAGGAGTGGCCAATGGGAGTCTGTTCCCTGGCAGGACATGTTAGAGCAGATACATACCACGGAGTTAGAGTACCACTTACAGTTCTTAGAGTGAGGAGACAACTCTGCTACAGAGAATATTTTTAGACTGATACTTTCTATGGGTTTGTACTGATTGAGAACGAACTAACTTGCCAGTTCAAATATCAGTTTTAATAAACCTTTCAGGACTTTGACAGTTTAGGAGCATAGGGTGCCATCTTCCTGGGGCGTATAGATTGCTGGTTGGGATTGTTTTTTCTTTTTATACTTCAGTGACCATTTTTTGGCGTTAGCATCAGCTTCTCATTTCCTTACAACTGAGTGGGCAATAACAAGAGCTTAGACATACAGGGCCTGCTGCTAAATTCACATGCACACACAGCAAGCAGAAGCTTCACAGTGGATCAACTGGATTTCAGGCACCAAATAACCTCCTTCTGGGTTTCTAATGTTCCAGCTACAGTATGAAAAGGTCAAGTGCCAGCTAAAACCTGCAGAAATGTCCCCTTTTGTTCCTGATTCAACCCTGTGTCTCACAATGCTTGCACAGCAGCCTGTCAAGGAGGGTGAGCAGCCAGTTTGCATCCAGCGGCTCCCAGATCAGTCAGCTGGGACAAGCCAGATCCTCAGGAGCTGTGAGTTCTGGTGTTCCGCCAAGAGGGAAGAGTTTCTCACCCTTGATCAAGCTGGTGGAGGGTGGTTAGCAAGTGCATTGGCCTGTTTGCTCCTGTGCTGAACAAGTATTTCAGCACTGGTCTTCCTTATTATTTTCATGTAATTCCCCATTCCAGGGACTTCTCCAGGTTTCTCTGTTCCCAATCTCCCGTGTTACCAAACCTCTGCAAATTTGCCCCTCTTCTGCAGTGGTTTCCTTGCTCAGCCTTCTCAAAGGAAAAGCGGCCTTGCTCACTGTCCCCACTAGTTTCTTTCTCCATCATCAAGGCACATGTGCCACCTGTGAGCAGGTTTGGTAGGCTAACCCTCCTCCTCCGCAGCTACCAGGCCAAGACCAGGGTGATAACATGAAAGTTATCACACATGCACACACACTTCTTCTTTTTTTCAAATACCTAAACCTTTCACTCTGTTTCAACATCCAGGAACCCATCCATCAAAGGCACAACGTGGGCAGGATGGGGGAAGGAAGCAAAGAACTGAAGCAGATGTCCCCTCACCAGCTCTAGACCTTCGGGTTTTTTTGCAGGCTGGAGCAGTCCTGGATTACAAGAGCTTTTGGAGATCGCTGAGCAGGAAAGTGAGGTGAGACCTCCAATGGGCAGGCAAAGCCCCTCAGCAGATACACGTACTTGATAGCTTTTGACTTGTTGGTCCATGGAAGGATCTGCCTTGTCCCTTCCAGCATCTGTAGAAGCAAATCTTTCCTGTGACCCTGACAAATTGACTATGGAAATGTTCTGCTATGAGACAAGATTACAAGTGTTACCTCTTAGAGGTTGGAAAGAGTTACTAACTTGGGCATTAAACTAGGTGACCTTTAAAAGCCCCTTCCAAATTAACCTATTCTATGGTTCTATGAAAACCCTGAGAGTCCACCCACAATTAGGATATGTTAACTGATGCATGTAGACTAGCTCGCCCCAGACTGTCACAGAAGTATTGTCCAAGAGCATCCTGTGGCAGCCTCTTCTTTATCACATTACCATGATCACCTTCTGATACCCCTTGATACTGTTTTTTCCTGTGGGCAGGTCAGTCAAGAAAATGGCCTGACATGAGGCACTTTGTTGTCTCTAAGTGATGGTCAACCCCATTTAGATCCATAAGTCCTCTCCTCCTTCTGCAACTTTGAACAAAAAGATTCTGGCTGTACTGTGTCAGCAACAGAGTGAATAATCAATGACAGAAATGGGAAAAAGCTTACAGAAAGTATAAGACTTTCATTTTTCTTCTCTCTTAATTACAAAATTACATTGTTTGATAGTTTCTTTCATGATTGTAACTTGTATCAATTCTAGTGGAAGTTTTGAATGAATGATTGTTGCCATAGTTAATTCATGATAACCATTGACTATATAACAACATTAGTGCCAGCAAAGCTGATACTTTAATGGCAAAGTTACCAGTTCTCAGTAGAAAATGAAGTAATTTTTTCTGAAGTGCATTTGTAAATTCAATGCATGGTTAAATTTCACTCTCTGCCTTTGAGCACAGTGAGGTATAAAAGCAGATCAGAAGGTGGGGAATGCAGAATACAGCTGAGCAAAAGCTCAACTCTCTTCTCCTTTTCTTTTTTTTTTTTTTTAGTAAAAGGGATAGATATTTTTCACAAGCAGAAAGTTGCTGTTGTCATTTCTTTAACAGAAAGGCCTTTTTGCCTCTCTCTGCAAAACTGGAGCATTCTTGTCTGTAAAAATGTCACATCTTCACCTAGGGCAAATTCATGGAAATTTACAAAGATTTACAACAAGAAGCAAAGTTTTAATTTTCATGAATATGCCCCAGGTGAAAATGTGACATTTTTACAGAGAGGAATGTACCATTCTCCTTGGCAAACGAGTATTTTTCTACAGAAATAGCAGTTCAGTTTTAAAAGCTGCCTTCCATTACATTTTTTAGAGCTACAGAAGCAAACTTTAATGCTCCCATAAGCAACGTTGCTTTCCCATTTTGCCACAAACTGGAGCTTCTCAACTGTATAGATAGTATTATTATTTTGCCATTATATTTAGGATCCTTAATCATGGATCAAGACGCCATCGTGCCAGTCACTGTATAAAGAGAGAACATAAGGCTGGTTCTTGCTTCAAAGAGCTGAGCCCCTGTGGCAAGAGGCAACAGCATGGGGGAGCGTATGGAAACGAGACAACGGATTATCGGCAGAAGGGGTTTAGAAGTTGATGTACCGCAACCACTTCGCCTCATGCTGGGAGAACGGAGTCACCACCTACCAAATCACAAAACCTTTGAGTTCAAGCTGAGGATTAGGGACAGACTTTGAAGGATCTTGCTCAGCTGCAGCAGCCAGAAAAAGATGAGGTGCAATGCCATTAATGTGAAAGTCTCCTTTTGTCCTGCTGTCAGCCAGATAACAAGCTGTTTATATATGAAGACAGGACTGATATAAAACTCCAGGACAGAGCACCAGAAAGCAGAAAAGGATTTAGGGGTGACTGTGGCATGAGAAACCAATGATGTTCTGCTACTGCAGAAACTGGAAGCATTGTGCTGGGGTACAGCACCAGGACTACCACTTATAAAACTGTTTGACATACCTTTTGTCAATTTAGTGCTGCCAAGGCCTCAGCTGGAGTATTTCATTCAGTTCTAAGCACATCTTAATTTACTTTTTTGAGGGGACGAAAAAAAGCTATATCCCAAATACAGTTCTTCAGAGCAGCAAAATCAGTTTGAGATCTAGAAAACAGAAATTATGAAGTAAGATTGAAGGAAATGATTTTGTTTAGTCTAGATAGTCTGAAGGGAGAGAACATTGGTCTTTAAATACATCTAAGTTATCTGTAAATATGGAGGAATAATTTTGATGAGAGGATGGAAAATAATGGGCTAGTTGCAAAACAGATTTAGGATAAACATGGAAAAAAATTCCAGTAGTAAGGATGATTAAACACTAGATAGATTGGCTGCGGAAACTGTTACATTGCTATCATTTTTTGTTTGTTTTTGAATAAGAGCTTAGGCAAACATCTGCTGTGAACAGCTTAGGTACAAGCTGATTCTGCTGTTGGGCAGAGAAGTAATCCAATCTGATGTAAGCCATCGAGGTGCTCTGAACCACACCAACTGCCCAACTGGAACCGCATTCACCCAAGGGGTACAAAAAACCCAACCGGAGCGAGCGGAGACACAGGTGAGAAACTCTGAGACGTGCTGGGCAAGACCAGCTCTCTCAATCCTTTCAAAAGTAGTTTGGAAAATTTATGACACAGAGTGTAATATATCCTGTGGCATGTGTTATAGCTAGGGGCCTTCAGCATGTATGTCTGCTGGAGTCTAAGGAAGTCACTAGGGATTCTGAGTACCTCGAAGTTTTGTGCAATCTGCAGCTTTTTGAGAACATGATGGTCACCGGCCCTCTGGAAACCAAAGAAAAAGCTTTCAGACTTTCTAAGAGGCTGCTCCTCTTGGGCACCCACAGTCACTCATGGCCTCTGCTAATTCAAAAGCACCTCTGCTCTGCAGTCTTTTCCAGACCTGTTTGGGGCAAGACTTAATCAGCATTCATAAAAAATGATGATTGCTCTTGGAGAGTGTAGAGAAATGGGAAGCAGGAAATGTGGTTGCATTGATGAAAAGTGCAAACAGTGGGGCTTGAGAACAGCATCGAATCAAACCACAAAAGTGCACAAAAAAGAGATTCTGCAGACATGCAGAACAGCCAGGAACTTGTGTTCTCCCAAAATTTGTTCTGTGGTTTGGAGCTTTGGGTCAGACCACACGGATCAGAGGCAGTTGGAATGACAAGGGTGGGAAGCAGAGAGACCTGCACCTCAGCAAATGAAACCCTAGAAGTGATTTATAGGAAATGCCTCAGTCTTACTCGCCCAAAACCCCTTTCAAGTAGAGCTGGAGGGAGAGGCTATGGCTGCCACAGCATCCTGCTGCTTCCACAGTGGTAGGTGCTGCTGCACAGCTTTGAAGGTGGTGTGTTGGGTTCTGAAGGCATGAGCATATGAAAAAGATTACACAGATATTCTGCAGCTTTATTCTATGGTATGTAGCATAACCTGAAAATGGGAAAGCGGCTATTTCACTGCTGTTGGGGTAGGAGCAAACATGTGAACAAGAACCAGGGTGAAAGACATGCCATAAGATGTAGCCATTAAAATTTATGACACCTCTTCTGCTCCTTACAGTACGGTGGAATACTTAGCTCTACAGTGTTTGTTTCTCTTTTGAGTATTACAACTTGACACATAAAGACTTTGTTCCTTGGAAACACAAACACTAACCTTATGGTTCAGAACAGAGAAGGAATGGTCGAGAGACAGGCTGTGGCACAGAAACCACTTTAGTTCCTTGCCCTTCCATCCTGCTGCAGCTGCAGCTTGCTGTGGAGTCAGTTAAAAACGATAACTCATTGGCATCATATTTCTGCAGAAACACCTACTCAACCACCCCGGCATCGCAGATGCATGTGCATCTTCACACCTATCCTGCTAATGCCATGAGATTTGCTCAGTCCTAGAAAATGAGAGCAATGATCTCCCATTGTCTCCATGAGGAAACAAAACGTCTGGAGAACTTGCACTCAGCACCTCAGCCCCTCATCTGTTACACTGCTCTTTACCATGTGTTTCTGCCCAGAGAAAAAAATCATAAGAATGAGTGAGCTGAAACAAACTAACAAAAAAGATTCCTAACCCCATCTCAGACCTGTCCCAGACTGGGAAGATGCTGCATGTGGGCACTTTCCCTGAAGGTGCTGCCTTTCTGTCTCACACCAATGCAGTTCTGGTGACAGACAGGACAAGCAGAGAAACGTGACTGTTGACAACATTAGAAGAGTTTCAGAGAGTACACCCACACAGAGACCAGGTTTCCAGCAACCAAGGCAAGGGGGTGTGTGCTGCATGTGCAGCCGCAATGAGGATGCTGTCACGTAGATTTGAAGAGAGTAGAAAATTTATCTCTGCATGCATTAACTGTCCGAGTTTTCTTCCAAAATTTGCAGGAAAAATGTAGTTCCCTACTGCTGAGGAAAATTAATAATTTCTATAAGATGTGTGTTTTGTGGTTGAGTTCCCTTCTTTCACATAAAGAACAACTGGTTTTTTCTTTTCCAGAAAATCATATCTTTTTTTCCCCTCTTTTTTTTTTTTTTTGGAGGGCTGTTGGTTGTGGAGTGGTGCAGACCAGAAGTGACCAGGAGAGAGCTTGTCTAGTGCAGAGGAGAGGTCCTCATAGAAAATATTTTTCCTGCCAGGTGGTCTCCTGCTTCTCAACTTTGTGAAACGCCTGAAAGACCTAGATGCACCAAAGATGCTCTTAAGCACATGGGAGAGGAAGGTGAGTGTAAAGAAAGCAAAAGAAGACAACAAATTACTTTTGAGACAAATTCTGACAGGAAAACACTCTGGCAGTCAGGTTGCCTGCAGAGATTGATTCATTTCAGCTTGAAGCACAAATGTGGTTACGAGCCTAATCTCCACAAAGCCACAGAGATCTTCCACTAAAGAGTTCATTAGGCTTTGACAAAGTATATGCACGGGGCTGTGTGTGCTTGTTGGGCTCTTCTGAGACAGTGGAAAGTATTTAATACACAGGCAAACATCTTAGAAGGGAAGGTATATTTTCCTCATGTATTTCCATGTAAAATGTTTTTTGAAATATTTATTCCATGTAACTTCAAAGCTGCCATGTAGCTTCCAGGAACAGCTCTGACCTTGGTAACAGATGGGAAATCAAGGAACTCAGCTCTGAAAACAGCCTTTCCAAGCTGCTCTCCTTCGGTGTCAGTTTTAAGCTGGAACTTCCCAATTCAGTGCCTATGGGGAGGGAAAAAAAAAAAAAAAGGAAAAAAGAAAAAATGTTCCTATTCTCCACCTCACAAAGTATTGTCATGTTTCCTTCCCAGGGGTGTGCCTAGGGAATTAATGACTTACAGACTACCTGCGTTAGTTGTTTCCAATGATTTACTTTCGTCTCCCTTCTAGGTAGTCTAATTCACTTTATGCAGTCAACGGTAAAAAACAAAAATCAAATTAGATCATATTACCAGCATAAGATAAAATAGTAATGGTTTTAATTTTTTTTAGCATTTTTATCTCAATGGCACAATTTGGAGCAAGTCCAAACATTCAGCAATTCTGTAAATTTGCTTTTAAGGGCCCAGCAGGGGGTTTTCACAGAAGACATTCCAGTATATGAAAGAATTTTTGAAGCCAAGATTTAAGGTGGGTTTTTTGCAGTGTGATTTGGGGAAATCTATGTTTCTCATTGCTATTTTCTACCATTATGTTTTCATTTTGAAAAGCAGGGAAGTTTTCCTTTTTTAAAAAATTATTACGCTGAATAGCAAAACAAGCAAGCCCTTAATAGGATTATTACTCTAGGTGTAACATTTTGAAATTTGTAGGGAGAGAAACATCTGTTATTAGAGCTACTGGCAGGCCTTGGGAAAACAGACAAGTCATTTCTTCAGGCCTGAAGCAGCTGTAGTCAAAGCCCAATTCTGTTTGTCCTCAGAGAGAATGATAAACTATTATTTTGATTAAAAATTTATTATCCCAGACAGAGCTAGGAACTCCTGTGCACTTCTGTTAGGGAGCTGTGCCCTTAAAAAGCTAATGAATTCTCCTTTTTTAGATTCTGATACAACCCCTCACACTTGTTTAACTTCATGAAGTATCCTCAGTTCCTGAGATGGCAAACTGAGGCTGATGGAGCATCTCAGTAATGGCAAGGAAGAGCTTTTTCAGTGACTGAGATCCATGCAAAAGCCATGTTGGCCCACAGAATGCAGGGCTGTGCTCCTCTCTTAGCTTCCCATAGCTTCGAAGCCCACCATGCAGATTGGATCCAACCTGGAGACATAGACATCTCAGAAATCCAGTCCAACTCATGCTATAAAAACAGATAGCCAGGTGATGGAGGCATTCTGACAATGCTCTACTAAAGAAAAGGCTTTGGATTCTCCACTCAGCACAACCACAAATGCCCCATTTCTCTCTATAGGTGATTTCGTCCTCAGTAGGCACCAAAGTATTAATGTAGTAAAGGCTCCTTCACGAGCCCTGCTGCTCTCAGGAGTGCAGTGCCTTCCTATGCCTATACCATGGGACTCTAATTGGGAATTAGTTCATTAGAGACCACTGTCTGTAATGTAACATGGTACTTGTTTTTCAAATCTAGTATTTGCACCACCATCCAAGAAACAAGGCCTTTTTTTTGTCTCTGCCACTGCACCCCTAAAGAAAGCACAGCACAGGACACGGCCCCAGCAGTTTTCAAGTGATTTTGGCTGGAAACCAGTGGCTCATCATGCCACTGTTGAGATATGTAGAGATGGTGTAGTTTCCTTAAGGACAAACAGAAAGAATGCCTTTTGATAATCTTCAGGCAGTGCAGAAAGATGGCAACAACCACCACAGGTTTGCCTCTGTCTCTAGCATCAACTGTCTCCAGCTGACACCAGTCCTGGAAGGGCAGAGGGAAAGATAAAACCTGTAATTCAAAACCTTTCTTTCACTCTGAAAAGTATCAATAAGTATTAGTGTCTTCAGCTACCAAAACAAAATCCATTTAATCAATAGCTTACCTCAAAGACATTAGCCACAGATATAAAAAAAAGTTCACAAATAGCTTTTTCTTTTGCTAGCTGTATAGTTTTCCCTATTGCACACAGCTGAAAAAAAGCTGGGCTACCCACTCACCTTTACGGCCGAGAAAATGGTCAAAGCGGTAACTCACTCGACAGAAATTTGTATGAAAAAGTAGAGCGTCCCCAACTTCCTCCCTTGTCACTGTGCAAAGAGCACACTTCAGAAATCCTCCAGCGTTCATGGCCTGGTCTGCAGTTTCTCAAACACATTTGCTGACAATGCATGGTTTTCAGCACCTGTGCAATGGGGCTTTTTTAGGTCAAGGGGAAAAGGGAGAGGTTTCACCTAGCCCTCCCAGCCAGGGAGCTGTTGAGTCCCTCCTACCCCTTGCTGGCATGGGCTGGTTCTGCATCTGGTGAGGGTTTAGGATTCAGCAATGTTTTCCAGGGTATCGATGGCCCAAGTTGCCAGGGACAATAGCCATGCCAAGGGCCAGTTTGGCCATTCGTCAGGATCATAAGCAAAGCAGTTAATTTGCATCTAAATTACTTAGGATTTTAATCAGAAATTAATAAAGAAAGGTTTTAGTAATTATCTGTACAGATCACAGTAATAGTGCTTCACACAACACAGTATCCAGCATCATTTGCTCTGGGGACTGCAGAAAAGTATGGCTGCAAAAGAAAAATACACTGCTCCACCAGATCAAACTTTTCCACACATGGCTCTTGCTTCAGCAGTGACTGGACCCCCACTAGGGCACAGGTTCCTCCTTTCCCTGCGGGATAGGGAGCTCTGCCTGAACCCTGCACCTGGGCATCTCTGCTGGGTCCCCAGCAGGCAGGCAGCCACCACTGCCTGCAAGCAGGGCTCGAGCCTGAATCCATTCTTCCTTCTTCTCCTCCTTTTCCTCCTCATTCTCACACAGCCTCAGTGGTCCTGGCTGCCGTCCAGACTCACTGAATCACCACACTTGGCCACACCCCAGCACCAGGTGACCTTGTTAAGCAGCCACCTATCCGAGCAATAACCTTTGCTACTTCTTTCACATCAAGAAAAAACCACAATGTATCAGTCTTCACTGGCAGAGGATCATCTGTCTACACAGTGCCTGTGACTGCTGGAAAGGCACTGGCATTGGGCGTGCACAGACCAGTGCCCACCAGGGAGAGTGAAAGAGGGGAAACCAGCTCTTCCCCACAAACACTTCACTCTGAAATAATGCTACAGCTCAGGGAGATTTATACTTCTCTATATTAACTTTCAGTCACAGATGTGTCTGTTTATTGGTCCTGTTGATTCTCCTCTTATACAGTTTGGGGTTTTTGTCTTCATGCATTTGTGGGCTGCAATTTGGGTAAAAAATAAAAGAAGATTGGACTTCAAGTTCTTACAATAATCCCAATCATTTTGCTTTATACTGCTAAAGTTAGTCATATAAAAATAGAGGATTTTAAGTCAGTACTGCCTAGAAACTGCTTTTGCATACAAAAGAAATGAAAAGGGATCTCTGTCCTTACTTACAGAAATGCAGAACCAAAAACATTCCCTGGGCACAGAGGTGCTCTGTTCGACACAGCCACATCAGTACGCCTAGAGGAGCCAGGTCAAGACAGACTCTGTTATATAATAAAGCAGCAGCTCACTTGTCCCTGTTTGAGGAGTCACATCCTTAGGTACTGCTAAAGAAGAAACCTGCTCTAGCACGAAGGTACTGGAACATCTCACCAGCATGAAGGACTTGGGTGTTTTTCCAAGAAACTTGAATTGATCTGGGCTTTAAGTTTCATTTTCCTCAGCAATGCTAGGCAAGAGCAGGCACAGCAAGACTATTTTAGCTTACTTTTTGTTAGTGGCTTGCAAATGGAAACTCAACAGCTTAACAGTTTAACACAGCTGGGGACATTCAGCTTCAATGACTAAATATGCCTGAAAGATGTCATAGCTGACTTGGAGGATTTTATATTTATTCTGCCCAAAGACTTGCTGCAACAGTATTTGTCACCGCAGGTAATTGGCTCTACTCAGTCTCTGTGTTCAACAAAGGAAGGTTCCACATTTTCCTGTTCATGAGTGAAGGAGACAGTGGTTTTCAGTCCATCTTGGTGGCAGCTTTCAAGATTTCTTTTTTAAGGAGTCAGCCAGAAGGGACTGCTTTCTGCTCAGGGATGGGCTGGGCACCGGTCAGCAGGTGGTGAGGAAATGTATTTTACATGACTTGCTTCTCTTGGGTTTTATTTCTCTCTTTTTTCTCTATTTTTTCACATTTGTATTAGTAGTATTTTATTTTACTTTTTTCTTTTTCTGATTCTCTTTCCCATAACACCACAAATGAAAAGAAAAAAGAAAGCAAATAAGTCAACAGCTGCTTCTGAGAAAGCTGATACATGCTGATACAGAGTCACAGGGATGAGCAGAGCTGTGGACCAGAAGGGAGGAAAAATTAAAAGATTTTCAGTTTGTTTATCCCATGATCAAGTCCTGTGCATCTCTGGCCACATAATACACAATTCTTTTTCTCCTTCCCACTTGTTCTGATCTGTTGAAATTGTACCTGTCCTCATCTTTAAAAAACACCTGCCACCAGCACTGCTTTTTACTTCTGAGATGTCTTCGTCTCAGCAAGCACCTCCTGACCTCCTCCCAACCTCCTCATCCTCCTGGGGCTGATGGCCCTTCCTCAGCAGCGCTTTTGGCTCCAAACTGAGCACGTGGTAGGTCCTGGCTCCAGTGTGGGTGAGGATCATTCCTAGTTCAAGTTAATCTGCTGAGGGAAAATCTCATTTGTCTTTCTCACTTCAGTGTGCTCAAGATATTGTACAAGTACCCTCTCAAAAACTTCCTCCAGATAATACTTTGCTGCTTGGTGAGGAGGATGGAAATGGATGGATGAGATGAGTGGAAAAGAGCAGCCAGGACCTCCAGAGAAGCTGACAGAAGTGCTGCTGCCTGCTACAGTTGTGCATAAGGACACAAAGTTATGTCTCTTTCTCACTGCTGAAGACACACTTCGGTGAAAACACCCATACTGTCTGCTTTGTGAAGAACTTTCCAGGCTATAAAATCCCCCTAAAAGTCAGGTTGGAGGGGACTTTAGGAGGTCCAACTGGAAGAAGTTGCTCAGAGTTATGTCCAGTTTGGGTTTGAGTGTGTCCAACAATGGAGAAACCACAGTGCCTCTGAGCAGCCTGTTCCAGTGCTCAGTCATCTCTGTGGTACTTTTTCCCTGTATGGGATCAAAACTTCTCTTGCTGCAATCAGTGTCCTTCATTTCTTCTCCTTTTTTCCACTGTGGTTCTCTGAGAGGAGCCTGGCTCCACACCCTCCCATTTGGCAGCTGCACACAGCACATAGATCCCCTTCTTTGTGGTTTCTTTTCTAGGATAAACAAATCTTGCTCCCTAAGCTCCTGCTCATACAACAAGTGCTTTTGCCCTCACTATCTACCTTCATGTCCCTCCAATAAGGTCTTTCCAGTGTGTTGATGCCTCTCTAAGTTTGGAGCTCAACACTGGAGACACAGTTCATCCAACACAGTCTCTCCACTGATGGCCTCAGAAGTGTCAATACCTCCATGGTAAGGGATCTCACCATGCTGTGCCTTAGTAGGATACTGGAGCAAGGAGAAGGCTCTGAAGTCCCCAGCAGACCAGCTGCATTTACTGTTTCCTTGTTAGACCGCATCTGGAGTCTGTGTTTAGGGTCCCTGATCCAGGGAAGTCATTGATGACCCAAAAAAAGTTCAGCAGAGAGCCACTCAGCTGGAGCACCTTGCCCTGTGAAGATGTGCTGGGAGACATGGGCTTCTTCAGCCTGGAGAAGGGATAGCCTCAGGGAGACCTGCCAGTACCTACGAGGAACTTACTGAGGAGATGGAGCACTTTACTGAGCTGCACAGTGGGACAGTGAGAGACAGTGGTCTAGTCCAGCAGCAGCAGGTGTCACCATCTCCCAGAGAATTCAGTATGTGCCAGCCCTGGGCCTGACAACACTGGAAGACCTGAGAGAAAGAAAGATTCCAGCTCCCACTGGGAATCCTTTTACCTACCCTGGCATCAAGGGTTGTATTTTACTCCAGGGTGAGCCATGCAAACTCCTCTTTGGCTATTGCAAGGGACATTACTCTCATGAGAGGGGGCCCTGAAAAGGGGGCAGCAGGAGCAGTCGACAGCAAACTCCTGGGCTGTCCCTATGAACACAGCATGGCCCCCACCAGCATCTTGTGTGGCCTATGGTTCTCTTGTTCATGTCCATTATGGAGAGGAGTGACACATCAGAAAATTTCCTGCATCCTGACTGTAAAAATAGAGCCAAAGTAGGACATTTCCTCTGCTACTTCAGGGCTCATTCTTTGTTACTGAAGCACATCATGTAACAGTTTGCAATTAAAACCATCAACAGCATGGAAGGCCATACCACAATAGCTTTGTAGTCAATTATTTGATTTATAATTAAACATGCAGAATTTCAGCTTACTGACTAGAAAGTAGGACAAGTACTTTCTGTTTGCCTGGTTCTAAAAAAAAAAAAAAAAAGAAAAAGCCTGGAATTCAGGCTGTAGTTTAGATAGCATGGATAATTTCTCTCTTCCAATATGGGCTGTCTAGACAATGAGCAGGTTAGAACAAGGTAAAGGTTTTGGAATGCAAGTTTTAAGTATTACCATAACAACAATTAGAAAATCTAAAATAAACAAACAGCTGGTCGCTGCAAAAGCCCCTTAGCCATGTGGGAAGGCAAATTGGGTAAAAGAGAGGGCCCTGCCACACGTGGGTCAGAATGGTATGTTCCCTCCAAGTGATGCCTTCTCCTGGATTCATCAGTGCTGCTATCGGCAGACACAGCAGGGGAATGTTGAGTTAGCACTTTGAATGGACCCCAAGGAGAGCAATATTCAGCTACTTTTTCACTCACACACCAATGCCATGTTATCCATCCCTTCAATTCCCTCCCTATCTCCCCCTCAGACAACACGGAAGATTTTAAGGTGGTTCTTGTGTCAGAGTCTTCCAAAGGACAGAGGAGTCCTTTGTGTTTGTCAGCTCTAAAAGAAAAGACAGAATAAAGAAAAGGCCAGTTATGTGACCAGTCAATCTGACTGACACACTGAACTTTATTTTGTCAAAACCTCCAAATCCTTGTTGTTCTGGGGCCAACCAAACACAGATGGGGCTCAATTGACCATCTCTGCTAAGCACACCAGAACCTGACATCTCTGATAAGGTCTTGCTGGTTTCCAGCACATAAAATGACATGCAGACTATTCCATGGGCATCCTATGCACAACTTGTGGTGTGCTAGAGCTAAAACTAGTTTTTAGCCAGCTGAAGGACAGAGCACTGTACCGGATTTAGCCAATTCATGCTGTGTTCTCTGAGAAGAAGTGACCCTAGCTTAAAGGCTATTACACTTTCCTAACCACTTCACACAATTAGTCTTGAGGGCCTTTTAAAAAAATTTCTATAAAATGTACTCTCTCCCCTGCTTTCTTGTGCACATTAGATTATATTTTTCTCTTCCACAGCTTTGTAAGAGGCCACTAGAAACTTATAGACTCTCTACTTCCAATGGACATGCCCCAAACCTTATGAGAATTGCCAGCTCCCGGTTCCTCGGGAATTTCCATACTCATGTAATGAGAATGAATGCTGAGCCACAGCTCATTGTTCAAGATGTCAAACATCTGTTTGTGGGATAGAGATTCTGTGTATTCATACAATTTATTCTGAAAGTGACTTCCCTGTGAACAGTGTGACTTGTACTTCAGGCTTGGATGCTTTTTCTGCCCATAAGCACTGGATGGGTGTGTCACTGCAGCAGCAGAGAGACTTCAGGTTATGAGCTCCAAACATGGATATATATCTGATGTGTTTTCATACCTGAAGAGCAGACTTAGCTCCCTTTGTAGACAAAATTATCATTACCTTTCCCATACTCTGGGGTTTAAACATCTTCATTACTTATCCTTGAAAAATATTCACCTTTAGCTCTGTGACATGACAGTGAAATAAGGCCTGAATAATAAATATCTGCCTATTGCACCCCTTGGCAGTAGAAATGGGGCTTTACTTCCTGATTTGTACAATGGGCCTTTGTATGCATGCTTGCCACTCTGCTTTTCTACAGTGGTGATGAACTGTTCTTCATAGACAGGACTACCCATTGGTTCACCAGAAGAACCTACTACTTGCATCTGCTATTTTAGGGAAGCAGAGCAGTAATACTTACCAAGGGATTGTTTCAGGAGTCAGGTTTCAGCTTGATCAGTAACAAATATGCCTTAGCACAGAAGTGGCTTCTCTCTTCTCATAAGCCTAGCCCAAGCATATTTCCCAAAGGCTTGGATTATTTGATGGGTGCACATGCAGAAGAGGCAGATTCCTATCTTGAGGAGGTTGCAATAGTTGGCCTAAGACCTTGCAAGGGTTCAGAGGAGCTCGAAGGTGTTCAGCTGATGGGTCAGGTTGCAAGACTGGAACATTGGTGACATTTAATAAATGCTAAACAAGAAATATTCTTTTTGTGTGTCAGTGGAATTAACACAATGCTAAAAATACTCAGCATGGTTACAATTTCCATACAGGAAAACAATCATGCACAGAGTAGAAATGACTGGATTTAAATGCAAGAAAACAACAAAAAAAAGAAGAAATTGCCACCTATAAAAATGTGCATTTCACTTCATGCATTCTTCCTGCTCAAGCCCCATTCCTGAACAGTCAACAGTGGATTTTTTTCCCTATTTTTATCTTCAGTACACAGAAACACATGTTCTGTAACTATGAAGATCAAATGATAGAGTTCTAAATAAGGGTTATGTCCAGTATTTCTACATCCACCAGCAACATCAATTGTTAAAAATAAAATTAAGACCATTTTACCATATTTTCCTTATTTAATCATCTAGCTATTTTTCCCAAATTAACTTTTCAGCTTGCACAGAGCAGCAGCTTAAGTATGAAACACCCAACCGGGATTTTTGTATGACTAAATGTTATTCTCTGGGGTCTGGGAAATGTTTGCATCAGCTGTTGCCAAATCCTGCCTGTCTTTCAGCCAGCACAAGGCCATGGCCTCTTGCTGGGGAGTGGAAGATATTCCTCTGAGCCCACTGAGTCAGGCACAAGATGATTCAGAGTGGCGCAGAAAAGTCTTCTTCCTCTCAAATCGTGGTGCTGGCCTAACACTGTGCCAAATGTAGTTATTTACCACTCCACAGTGCAAAGCTGTGTTTTTGCATGCAGACTCCACTCAGGATGAGGGGAGATTCAAAATGTAAAGGGTGCTTTTTTAAGCAGCTTGCAGGAGATGCAGCCTGCACTGAAATCCAGGTCTTCTCCCCAGGCCTCTCCCTTGTGCTTCCTTGTGAGACAGGAGCATCTTAGTATTTTCAGACAAATACCCAGAACACCATCAGAGAACAAGAACCCCCTGGCTGAGTTTCAGTCTCTGGAAAGAGACCTCTGGCACATCTGAGCTCCTGGGAAGGCCAGCATGCTTAGGCAGACATTTCAACCAGGTAGTAAATCTTCTCAGCACCACAGTGTCATATCAGTGCTCTGTGGGGATCATCTATCCAAGCAGCAGCCATGTGGGTTTTACTGATACACATTCGGTATGACAAAGCAGTCAAAATGACCTTGGGGTTCACCTCCCAGCAGCAAAAGTCTTCCCCACAGTGCGTCCTCCAGTGCTTCATCCAACCATGATTAAACTGTACAGTCAATGGCGTGGGACCAAGTTGGCAGGACATAGCAGGGGTGCCCCCAGGTGCTGAGTGTGGCCAATGATTCTGAATGCTACTGGCCACCACCATAGTTCTGCTCTTCACCTTCCCCAGGCACCACTGCACTTCTTCCTCTCTGGCTTTAGGCTGTCTTGTTTGATAGATAGAAAGAAATATTTTCTGCTCCTCTTCCTCATTAACACCCCAGCCCTCCAGTGAAACACACTTCCATTCATCACATTTGCCATTTCACCAGCTGTGACCCAAATCTGTGACCACTGGCAAGCATCCATTCAGTTTCCTGAGGTCCTTTATTTCTCAGGCGTGGACTCCGGTTGCCACCTTTACAGCTTCCCATGTGTATCTCTAATAGAAGAGCTGGTGGCAGACAACCTCTATCTGGGACACTCCAGGGAGGCAGCAGGTGGTACTTGACTCCTACTCAAAGTTTACTATGTATTTTCTTTTCCATGGCCCAGCATACATGAATCCTTACCCATAGCCAGGTGTCTGAATCTTACCCAGCATGGCCCAGCTCTCTCCCAGGTAGCCAGTGTTCTCATTTCAAATCCAAGGAAGAATTTGTCTCTGAAAAGACAGAAAGCCCAAGCAGTTCTCCCTGATAATTTGCCCCGAAAAATGATTGTCTTTTTTCCATGAAGTTTGCTAGATCTCATTACTGGAAGTCCATTTCTAACAGCCATGCTGCTGAACACTCATTGGCACATTAAGAAGTATTAAAACAAATACAGCAAGTGTCAAAATGCAGTCCAAGTTGCCAAGCCTTACACTTTGCTTTTTCATTATGTTCATTCACTTGCAAAATTCACTTGCTTATTTGTGGGGAGTAAGGGAGCCATTAGGGAGAATCAAAGACGATCTGCTGAAACTGAGCAAGAAAAGCTTAAGCATCTGCACGGAAGGAAGGGAGGGGCACTTCTGCAGGTTGGTTTAAGGCTGTGTTACTAGGACTGCACATACTCCCGGGAGAACAGAAATTATCTGGAATACGAGCCTGTGGTCCAGAACTAACTTCATCCTGGTCTCTGCCGTTCAGTTTCTTAGCCGCAGTTGGGGTAATTACACCCACAGACTCACGAGCACAGGGAAAGCAGGGAAGAATTTGCGGAAAGGAGAAAGCTGCTTACATTTTGTTATCGCTCAGTGGAGGAAGTGAGGGATTTAGCCTGATTACATGCGCTGCACCTAATCTTTCATTCCCTGGCACCTGCCTCTTGCAGGGGCTCTCATCAGATAATGGGGAGTGACACACGGTGTGAAGTGCCAGCCCTATCTAATCGACGCTGTCATCGCCACTGTCACAAGGAAGCACTACGGGAGATAAATTTAAGCCTGACTGGTGTTTAGAATTTGGAAGCTGTTTATTGCTATTTTAATACAACAACTCTTCAACTCTATTCTCTAACAGAGGCAGGAGGAGAGCTACTGAGTTATTGATCATGAGATACAATTCCAGCTAGTTAGTGTTTCTGACCCATACTAGAACAGCATGCTTTCTTTTTTTGTTTGTTTGTTTGTTTGGCATTTTGTTTGTTTGTTTCATCGTTTTTTTAGGGGGGGTTTGTTGTTGTTGTTTGTGGGTGATTCTAAAACGCATCTTACAGGCTTGAGTCTGATGTAGAGGAGTTGCTGTAACTGACAGACTTAGCATCTTACTACCTGGCTTTGGGATCAGTTTTGTGCAACCATTTTAACTCTTTGCATGCAGTTTCCCCAAATCAGTTTTGACTTTTTGAAGGTCAGATACAAACTTCATTTCATGGCACTGTCTGAGCCCACATAAACAACAGTACATAACAAAACAAATGCATGAGTTGGCAAATTTTTCCTGCAAGGACTGAGGTTTTATTTTGATTCTTCCAAGAGGTTATTGCAAATGACTGTGGGAAAATGATGAAAAAATGCATATAGGGTCCTTTCATAATTCTTGCACTGAGAAATATAATAAAAGAAAAATAATTCCCCTTTTGTCTCTATTTTCTTGCATAATCCTTGGTGTTAAAGCTGTGATTTTATCTCTAAGCCCTTTTCTTAACAATTGCTAATTATAATGCACCAGTCACATTTCACAGATAGTGACCTCAGATGTGGTCATGCAGAAGTTTACACCCATGTTTAAACGCCTGTACTGTGAACAGCCTCTTTGGCTTAGAAGAACTGCTCCCTGTACAGGAAAGTCCAGCCTGTGCTTGAAGTCCTACAGAAGGACTGGAAGTCTTGACCTCCTAAGTGGTCTCATTCAGCCCAGCCCTATATCATCTGCGCAGAAACCTCCTTGCTGCCTGACATTTGCAGAAGTCTACCCACACAAAAATAAATGGCAAAATTTTGGCCTCAATCTGTGGCAGCTTAAGATAAAAAGTTCAAAAATATTTTTTTTCCCGAGCCAATGAAAGGAGCATTTGACTGTCTGCAATGCTAACATCCATTAGCATTTTGAAGCATGCACAGCCTTTGCTTTGTTGGCAATGAGTGCAATTATTGTTTAAAGGACTGAGAAGTGAAATCCACGGAAGCTAAATTCTGTGGGCTCTGTCCAGACCACAGTATCCCCCCACGTCTGTCAGTAGGACACGATGTTACAGTGGCTGTCCAGAGGCCTCTGCTGTGGGTTGAAGCGGGATTAGCCTGTAAACAACTGGGCCAGCAGTGGGGTGCTTGCAAAGGTAAGGATATTATAAACATCTCTGCTCTGTTGGGAATGTCATGACTTGCAAACAAGGCACTTACCCTGTGATCAATGTTACACCAAAGAGTAGCAAAAAACCCCTGCCTTTGAGCCTGACATATTTTCCTACAGGATCCTAACAAGGCTCCTGGTAAACCTCAAATCTGAACTGCAGTTTTTCCTGTAAGCAAGGGAAGCATGTGCTGACCACGTGGGCTGTGGACCAACAAGGCTGGCCTGCTCCAAGACCAACAACCATGTGGCTTCTGCAGCTACAAGTCTGAAAATCCAAAGACATTTATTTGGACTGCCAAAAATCAAACCAGACTCTTGGAATAATGAACTCTGTTGGTTGATCATGGTGGGGGGTTGAAGCCCTTTTCATCATCCTCAGACTCACCAGCAGCAACTGGATTATGATTCTGGATGGTGAAATCCTTCTGCTGAGGTAAGGTCCAGGTTTCTCTTTAATCAAGCCAGTGTTTCAAGAGGTATTATCATTTTCTTTCAGAAAAGGAAAACATAGAACAATTTATACTTCCTGGTTGTGTGTTTTCTGTTGCTGCATAGCACTTTTAAAGAAATATTCATACATAGTAAGTTTGGATAAATCTATTACTACAGAAATTTTGCATAAAGACATCATGCAAGCTCTGCTTCCACTCACCCTAATCAGTGACTTCAGTGACAGAAGACTAGAGACTGATCACCAGGTCAAGACCAGCATGTGGGTTTTGGTGTATTTCTTTAAAGAAATAAATTAAAATCAGATTACAATGCACAGAACTGCTAAGGCCCATAAACAGCTCCTGAGTGCCTCCCTTGAGAGAAAAGAAAAACAGAGTTTTCAGCAGACTTAAATTCCCATGCAGGAATCCCTATCCCCACAGGAAAATCCTAAAGGCTCCAGAAGCCAAAATACTTCTAAAAACCCAGCTTTATAAGGTAGGATTGGTCTTCTCCCTTGTGTCTCCCTTTTTGTCTGGAGTATGATGTTAATTACTCAGAAATAATTATAATGTCATAATGGATCCTTCTGCATGCAGAGGAGAGGTGGATGGCACCACATACACTGCTAGGGCTCTTCTCCCATCGTTTGGGAGTCAAAACATGTGTCTCATCCCATGGGGCTTACAGCACTGCAGGGGGCACGGCACCATGGGCTCCTCACTGGCAGCAAAGGACTGCTTCAGACACAGAGATCCCATTCTTATGCAAATGATCCCCAGTGATAAATGAGGAAGGGGGTAAAATGAATAGATCCAGATTAATATTAAATTAAATAAATTCATTTTCAAAGTTCAACATGATTTATATGTTGGTCTCTCAGCCAACTTTATTCAAGGCCTTCTTAAAGTTTAAGCACCTCCTTTGCTACTTGTTTCACATGTTTCCACTGGAAGAAAAACTGAACTAGGAACATAGGTAGGATCACTGAAATATGGCAACATATGACTGAAGAATATCCTAAGGTTTAGGAAATCCAGGTTTCTTTGCATTCCCCATGGCTTCAGATCCACTTTCACTGTCCTTAGCCTTCTTCACTATTTTTCCAGCATGACTTGACATAAGCATGAATGTCTGGCTATTCTTTCATTGCAACCAAGATGTCGCAGTTGATCTCCACTTGTTGGTTAGCAGGTAGTTAATTCCAGTTTAACAAAGATGACCATATACAAATGCTCATGAAAAGTTGCTCTGCACTTTTCAGAGTAATTTACCCTCCAAATCAGATTGGACAATTAGGTCAACACAAAGAAATGCGTCTGTGATGTTGTGTGAATTGTGAGCTGTGTCCTGATCCATGCCCATGTCTCTACAAATCGAACTGCATTTGGGGAAAATGGGTCTGTAGCATATCATTTACTCCTTGCAGAGTAAGAAAAGCCATTTAAGATGGAATGCATGTTTATTCATAAATGCAGAGCTCACCAGGTGGGGAAGGCAACTAAGACTAGGACTAGGATTTACCAAGCACTCTCCGGAAATACTCACACAGCAAAGAAATCCTCCCTGGAAGCAACCCGTTAAATACCTGCAAGCTGAAATATGTGTGTAAGATCCCTTCATGAGAATTTTTAGAAGAAGAAGCAGCACTGGTTACATCTGGCCCTTCCTCCCACCATCCACACCCCCTTTTTGGTTGATTTATTTTGCAGTTTTTCTGAACAAGAGATTTGAGCAGGCAAAGAATATGAGGACTTGCTTTGGACAGGAGGAGATCTGTATGGTTGCCTTCTAGATATGGCCTGGAAAGGGTCACTTTTTGAAGACCACCCCAAAAATACTGGAGATCTGCATTCAGTTTGTCCTAAGACAGCCTGAATCTGTCTTGAGATGGACCATGCAGGGAGCAAGACCTTCTTCTCCTCACAGAGATTTTGATGTTTATGTGGTGAGAAGAAAGAGGATCCAGACACTGCTTAAAAAATTATCTGTAAATTTCATACAAAATCTCCATGGTGAAGAGGTTATTTTTACCTCTCTTCCTTGCCTAATTAATATTTACTGATTACATGTGAAGTAGGACAGCTTCGAGCTTGAGAGATCTTTTCTTGGAAGTACTTTCTCACTGAGTGATTGACTGAAGCTGACACTTCTGAGAGAGGCACGTAAAAGACCTGTCCTTTCCATCAGTTTTCCCACTGACAAAGGTATGTTATTTTTCTTATAAAAATCTGAGGCTGGAAACCAAGGACATGGGTGTCAGTCAGCTGTCTCAATTCCCTAGGGAATATCCCTGCGTGCTAGGCCTGTGATGACCTTCTGTGCAGCATGCAGGTGCTATGGGTCAGGGAGCTCCTGCCGGTGCATGTCACTGATTAAGTCACAGTTTTAGGCAGTGCTGTTGCCTTCTCAAGCAGCCTGGCCGTGGAATTTGGACTTTTAAAGATGAAGGCATCCTTCTCAGTGCTCAGAGGTACTTCCTGAGCAGAGGTGAGGGATGAGAGACACAGCTCTTTGTGAATGTCAGTTATTCCATCTGTTGTCCTTTGGCCAGTGGGCTTCTCACTGTGGCACATGATGGACTCCAGCTTGGTAGCTGACCTCTCCAGTGCCCTGCTTCGCCTTGCTTGAACATTCGCTAAAGTATCCAGCAAGGTGGCTCTGCAGGCCACATGCACTTCACCTTGATGCCTGTAGGCCAAAGCTGCCATGGGCAATAGGGAAGTTGCCTAAACCTCCAGCTCCTGGTTTAAAGACCCACTTGGGGAGATAGAGGCTGCTGAATAGGAGCTTCTAGGAAACTTCTCTCTTCATTGTAAAGGCACCAAAAAGACAAGGCAGCCTTGCAGTCCCCAGATGCAATGTCCTGCCACATATGTTCTTTTAACATGAGGTCTGGTTTTGGTCTTCCTTATGTAAATGCCCCCACAGTGCAACTGGGCTCACAACCTTAAATGCTCTAGTGATGCTAGTGGAGGACCACAAGGAAAACATGGGTAAATACACAAGGTACCTACCAATGTAAATGCTGCTTTGCATATTTATTAATTCCAGTAACAACTGGACCAACTAAATGCTGCCAGATTATTTAGCAATACTGTCATATTAAAATCCTTATCTAATCTTGCTTAGCATGGTAGCTGACCCTACTTACATATATTGCAGAAAATGCTGCAGGGAACACATCAAAACCCAGAACGATATTCACGTGAATGGGACCCACTGCGACCTCCAGCACTGGTTTTTGCTCCTCAACGCTCCTGCACTTTAGTTGGTGTGCTAGGCTTGGGTGGGATGACCTGTGCCCACAAAGTACCTGCTTTCTCTGTTAACTGCAGCCCAGTGTGACCAGCTCACTGCAGGCTTTAGTCTTTAGTCATCTTTAAGCAAAGGCTTTGCAACTGTGCTCAGTTAGATACCCAGCCACTAAGCTCAGCACATACACCAACAGAGCCACCATGAAGTGTAGCAGATAACTCCAGCTGGAGTAACCACATATGCTAAACTAGACATCTGAAGAAATGGTTGCAGGGTTAAGACTTGGGAAGCTAAAGGGATGTGGCCTCATTTCCCAGTAAGTCTGCTGAGCACTCAGATCTCCTGTTGAATTCAAAGGAGCTGTAGGTTCTCAGCACTTCAGAAAATCAGTTTGTACCAGATTTTTATAACAGAATGATGCCATGCTGCACTTAAAAATAAACATTTCCCCCTCCTGCCCCCTCTCTGTGTCCCATTTTAACTTATTTTTTTCCCTTAACTTTCCCCATAGCTTTCTTGGTTTGAGCAAAGGAAAGAAAATGCCTAAGTTTTAATTAGAAAGTAATCTTTCAACCTACAATGTAAGCAAGGCTCTAAAACCCAGGAAAAAAAATGTTGCAAAGCCTGCTATCCTGAGTTACAAAATAAATATGCAAACTATGTCGCCATAGTCTTCATAAACATCTTTCAGCTGTTCTTTTTTGTAAAGAAAAATACGACCTCTTCTGTATTACTCTGAGTTTAAAGTAGCTCAGATATTTGGTCTACCAACTTTGACAATGTCCCTTTAAGTTTTCTGATTTTTGTGGAAGATCTAGCCCTTGGGGTTTTTGGCTTAGACATAGTATTTGTCAAAACCTTTCAGACTCTCTTACTGAAGTGGCTGATACTGAGTGATTTGGATTTTTTTTCCTTATTATTATTCTTATTCCTTTTTTTTTTTTCCCCACCAGAATGACCTTATTTCCATCTCCAATTTCATGAGAAAATGTGATTGTGTCAGAATTTTCCTTTGGAGGGAATTTTCATTTTATAGATCTGACAGATTTTCAATTTCATGTTTTGATTTGAAGTTTCTGTGATTCTTTTCCTCTTTCATTTTAATCTGACAGTCTGTGAGGCTTGGGGGGATCTAATCTTGAATGGTTTTGCAAAAGGTTTTGCATCAAGAGATCTGGATTCTATTTCTGCACTAATCTCCAGACTTGCTATGTAATTTCAGCAATATGAATATATGAGTTTGTACAATTGTGTTTCTGTGTGTATTTTGCTGTGTCTTGTCCTAAAAATACATAAATAGGATTTAAATAGACAACTACATGCATAAAAGGCAGTAATGCTTATCCACTGTATTTCAATTAATGGTTTTGAGTATTTTCAGCTTTTCGGCTGTAAAAGGAAAAAGAAATTAATGCATGTGAGCATTATGGTGTCATTTAAAGTGTTCTCTTCAGCAGTTGAATTTTGATGTATTTAAAACCAATGTTGATTTGCCAGAGTTTTGCATGTCTGCACATTCATGCAGTATCCTAAACACACTTTTACTTCAGCAAACAGGTAGGGAAAGCTGCAGGCTGCAGAGCTGAGAACACATGACTTTTTCCTGCAGATTTGTCTTCTGCTGAGGTGGTTCCTAAAACAAGTTTAGGCTCCCTGATCAGTGACTGAGAGGCATCTTCCATGGAGGCTCCAGCCACTGCCAAATAAGTGCCTTGAGAGCAGACAAAGATTGCCAGTTTCCTATTTATCTGATGCAGAAGAATGTAGGTGCTTCTGTTCCATAGGACATATCTGCTTGGGAGACCTTCAAAGGCATGTACTTCTCCACAGGGAAATGAGGTGGTTACTTTAAAAAGACTGTTTCATTAGGTGCCAAAAATGTAGATGCAAATTACATGCTTATGTTGGCTAGATCCCTGTCACAGAGATGTGAACATTTGGCTGTAGATCTTCAAGAATCCTTCATCTGCTTCTCATTTTGTGGTCATTAATAGTTTTATATTTCTTTTCTCATAGGTGAGGAATTCCTCACTAAGAAGGCTAGCTGAAAATTAAAAAAAAAATAAAAATGAAAAGGCCAGTCTAAAATGGACACCAGATCAGACTATTGAACACTGAAATTACTGCTCCATGAAAATCAACTATCAGCACTCCCACTCAAGCTCAGAAACTCTGTGCTGTACTTGGAGGCTGTGTCTTGTACTTGTAGTTGAGCCCAATGGTTTCCTCTTCTAGCTGTCAAACAGAACTGAGAAGGGAATATGGAAAGCCACATTTTTGTTTTTGCAGCCCAACTATTTTCTCATTCATGAATTAGACAGGAACTGTGGGACTATTTACAATTTGATTATTACCCGAAATGTGATCTGTGTAATTGGTCAAATCATTCATATCTACCCTCTGTCAGATCAGACAATTCCAAGACCATAAAAGAGGTTTTAGTCTTGTCCCATCAGTCTTGCCAATGAGAGTCCCCAGGTGATCACTATCAGATGAGTTTTCACATGATTTTCATTTTACAGACTTATTTTTGGGGGCAGGGAGGGGAGGGAAGAAAAAAGAAAATTAATCTACTTGAATGTTGATGGAAAGCACATAAAAGGAGATCTGATACTATGAAAGAGAATTTGCTATTGTTTTGAAATACTGGTATTTTATCAGTTACTGTTCATTCAGAGGTGATCTGTATCCTGTTCACGCAGAGTTTATCAGATCTGATGAATGATCTGATTCATTTTCATTCATATTCATTTGGAGGGGAATAATAAGCATGGAAGAAGAAATGTGGCTCTTCCATCTCTGGCTATACACTCAAAATAATAGAATTTTGGGCCATGGGAGAATGGTTCAAATGCTGTCAGGATCTGAAGTCTTGAAAGGATTTTATTCTTGGTTATGTGAAGGGACTGTAAGTTCTTTTTGGTATGTTTACATGGTGTCTGCTACAAAGGGCTGGGGTATAAGGGCAAATGCACTATGAAGGTAATATTCTATAGTGAAAGGCATTACATCTAGAAAGGTATATAAGCATAGAGGGAAATACAATTCAAAGAAGAGTGTGCAAAATATCAATTCACAGGAAAATGCTGTGTTTTAACTAAGATCACATTCACTGTTTCAATAATGAACTCCTTTAAAAACAGACATTAAAAGTGGCTGCAACAACAATAACCTGTTGTTAATATCAGTCTCTCTGTCTCCTGGGGAAGGAGCAGATCCAGCAGCATCCTCAGCTCTTGGCAGGGACACAGAACTATGGCAGAAACAGTGCAGTGGCATAAGCACGGCCCTTGGGGAGAACTTTTTAATCCTCCATTAAGGTGAGGAAGTTACCTTCAAATGGGGAGGGGGATGCTATCTTGCTCTTGCCAAATTTGGCACAGGACAAGGCTACAAATACAGGTAGTCATTAAGAGCACGTATATCTCGTGTTTTTACAGTAACTTACTGCACTGTAACTTCCTGAATAGTATGCTCTTTATGGTAACCAACTTAATTATGCTACTTTATTTTTCTTGAAATACAGTCTTTTTCTGGTTTTGGTTGGTTTAGCAGAAGTGTGGGGAGGTAGTGAGCAGGGTTGGGCTTGCAGTGGGAGAGAGTACACATGTGTCCAGCATTTTTGGGAATTTATTTCATATTGCAACTTTTTCCTCAGCCAGCTATTCTTACTTCTCACCAAACTGTGTTCAAAAGGCCAGGTAAGCTGCATGTGAAGGATTTCGCCCAGATGGATCCCCAAGCCTTCACATGCCCCACAGGTTTAAAGGCCTGAGTGCTGAGTGTTTGAACAGCACTGCTCCCTGCAAGGGATGCTCTTTCCCTCCCATAGAAATGAGCTATTTACTCTCATATTGTACAGGAAACACTGAGAGAGCCTTCTTTCCTCCTGGCAATACAATTGCAAATTGTTGGTCTCTAATAAGGCCTCAACATCCTACAATAAAATCCAGCAGCCTTTCAATTAGAGGAATGGCAGATCAAGCAGCCCTCTTTTCAGATCTCCTGAAGTTCATTCCCTGTCCTTCCTCTTCACCATTTAAGCCTTGATGCCCCTGCGTGTGGAAGGAGTTTGCTGGGTTGGCTTTATAAAAAATGCATCTCTTCCAGGGAGGTCTGAAATCCAGCCCATACTCATTTCTCTGGAGCAGGAGGTTCTGCAGATGAAGCACTGGCTTTGTTGCCACACCAAGGACACACAGCTTAGGGGTGCTATTAGTTTCAGGGACAGCTATTTTAAGCATCACAGAAATGCTGCTCTACTAAAGAACGTTACAATGCTATTGCCCACGGACAACTTCTTATTCTTTTAGGTAGGAGAAGTATCATTTCATATTCACCATCAGCAAGCAGGGTGCTTGCTCTGAGGGAGCCATGTGCCCTCTCTCTGTGGTCTCTATGGAAAGACGGTCATGTGAAAGGACAAGGCCCCCTTTTTGCTCCACGGAGGGATAAGTGTCAGGGTCACAAGAATGTTTTATGATGGGGCACTAAGGCTTGGTACTGTGAGCCTGAGAGGTGTAAAGGGGTATGAAAGACTATTAGATTTGCCACAGTAGTGCTGTGGGACAGTCTGAAGACGTGGGGCAAACTGTGGCCAGCAGTGGCCAGTGTTCCTCTTGAAACTCATTATAGAGCGTGTGGGGGGAATCTCAGTAAGAATTACTGTGTTGGCAGTGTGGGTGACAAGGAGACTGATTTGACAGCACAAATGCATCTCAAGTTGTCGGAATAAATCATCCTGTGGAGGCATTTGTGGCTCCAGATACAATTAAGAGAGCTGAGACAGCCAGGCAGAGCTGTGTGCCCTGCTTTCAGACTGCTAGGGCTAAAAGAGAGAAGCCCCACTGGTGTTTCAACCTTTTCCAGCCTCCACAGGTTTGATTTCTCCCCTCTTTTACTGTGTCTGCTGGGATAAAAGCCAAAGCCACACAGAGTTGGATCTGCTCCTGTTTTTCATCATGTTCCCACTGGTTCATCTCCAGGGCTTTGGGTTGGCGCTTCAGAGGAGCTGAGGCCAGCACGGAGATTTGGAGCTTGATCAGCTTCCTAAAGGGGGGAGTTTTGATTCAGTGGGTTGTTTCAATCCCATCCCCACCAATGTTTGCTAAAATAATAAAAACTCATTTCTTTCCATTAGCTCAACTTGGATTTGCTATGTTGGTGGTCTCTTTTTCTCTCCTTTCTTAAAGTCTTCCCATATAAACTTAATCAAAAAAAGCTTCCTAGATTTGCTGAGTGGTTCCATGACGTTTCCTGACCACTCTCTTTCACATCTGCTTTGCCTGTTCCTCCCTATCCAAGGATCTCTAACACAACCCTCTGAACCCACCCAGCCCCAGCCCTTCAGTTTTCCCTTCATAAGGCACTGAAACAGGCTGAAGTAGGCTTGACTATTTGACGGAGTAAGGCTTCAGAGTGTTTCTCTGCTGATCCAAGGGCAAAATCCCTTTCCCTGACACTAAACTCTGGTTTACAGCTCATGTTCTATGTGACCAGCACCTCTCCATCACCTCTCCCCTCTCTTTAGGTGGCTGGTTTCTAGACAGTGGCTCATCATGTCTGTCTTGAGGTACCTTACAAACTAGGGAACTCATCGTGTCATGCTGATGGATGGCACTGGAGGTGGGAAATGACTACTTCCCCGTGCCCCAAGCCCAGGTGGAGGTATGCCTGTCGTTCAGAGGTCAGGGTGCAGACCCCTCTGGCACCCAGGGCTTGCTCCCCAGAAAAGTCCACGCCGCCTCTTCTCCCGCCCTGGATAACTGTGACCTAACTTTCTGCATCCTTTTACTTTCTCTGCCTGAATGCCCTTTCTTAACCTTGCAGGAATGCGAGTGTGTGCTAACCAGAGGGGATGTATAAAACATGTCAGCCTGTACATAATACCATGTGAAGGCGCTTACCTGGAGACACTGGGGCATGAAGACTACAGTATGCTGCTGGAGAGCAGGAATATTTATTGGTGGCTTTAGAACTGACAACCTTTCCTGGCTCTGAGTGGCAGGGAACAGAGGCAGAGACAGATTTGTGCTTCACCCCTGCCTTAACTACCAGGAATTTATTGTTCAATTATTAACATCTTACGTAGAGCCTCCTTACTCTGAAAGCTGCAGTTACTACACGGGGAGGAAAGCCCTTTCTGCCCTTTCCTTGTTTCCTCTAAAAAAAAAACCCAAGTTATATATCCCATGGAGTGTTTGTTTTCTTTTGTTTTAAAAGACACTGCAACAAGAGGGTAAAAAGTGTCAAAGAAAAACCAGAGGTTGCTTTGAGGTTTTGCTTGATTCATTGTGTTCCAGCTGACCAGCTGCAAACATTTTTTTCATGCCTTCATTGTTGTTTTTACTGTCAGTGGTTTTATTGCTTGATTTCTAATCGGACATTTGTTGCAGGTGTACCTCCAATGGTAACTCAAGGCTGCCCTTGGCTCTTTGATCCAGGTCTTCAAAAAATGAAACCGAGCACTTATCTCTCCCTTTTATCCAGGTGGCTGTGTACTTTGCCAGTGCTAATGAGTCCAGTCTCACGGCACCGAGGAGACAAGCTGTAGGTAACTATTGTTGCCGTTTAAACGAAGGTTCAGGCACAGCAAGGGAAGGCAGTGGTGCTGCCAGAGCAGCAAACTCTGCACCGGCTGTCACAGGCTCTCTAAACTGACTCCCCCTACTTTGATAGCGACATGGGGAGAGCAATGGCAAGCCCTGGCAGGTGCCATTGCTCCTTTGTATATAGAAAGACTGGTCATAACAATGAGAACACACCATGAAGAAGCACGCTTCATCTTTAAAGCGCTTTCAGAAAGTAGTTCTATAACTTCCCAGGTACATACTTTGCCCTATGATCCCTGCTCAGGCTTACTGCAACGGATTATCTGCTGTGCTTTTATTACTCCCAGAGCTCAGGACATTTTTCTCCTGGGAATTAAGCGTGTGCATAGGAGACAATGGGAGCAAGTCAAAAAAGAGAAAGGACTGCATCTCCCTCTGAAAAACTTGCCATCTGGGTTGGGCCCAGCCTGCTGTAGAGCATAGCCTGTGGAGAACCTGGTGCACAGCAGATAACAGCTTCACTGCTGGAGACACAGAGGGCCTAAAAGGGATGACCCATTTAAAGCTGCAGGGCAAACCAACAGGGCAAGTAGCGGTGCTGGTGACAAGGAGCGGGTTATTTTGCTGCAGCTGCCCAAGCTTGCCCACTGAAATGCCAGCTCATGAGAAATGGCACAGAAGTTGGTTCTTAGTGATCATATAATCTAGGAGCTTTTTCAGATCCACTGCTGACATGTTTTTTCATACCCTCCAGAATCTACAATCCCAATTTTAAGAAAGAAAGGTTGTATACTCCTTGTTATAGAGCAAACTGTATTCAGATATAGCTTAATATTCAAGATACCTTGAGTTGAGTTAAGAACTCATGGGTCTGGTGTTTTGATGGGACGAATTGGCTTATCTTGCCTCAGACAAGTGCCAGAACTTGTGCAAAGAGAGACAAGAAGGAGTGAGGAGTGTGTGGTGCAGACTGGAATCTGGAGGAGGGCATAGACAGGATCCAGGGATGGAGAAGAATGGGCTCTCCCCTCCTGTAGCAGCAGGTAGCTACTGATTCAGCTCACCCATAACCAAACCTTTACTGACCAGAGATTGCATCATAACGGTCGGGAGTCACTTCTACAGCAGCAAGGAGAAATTTTCTGAAGGCTCTCATGGAAAGCTCGGTGCTTGAGGCCACCATGGTGAGGACTCAAAGAGCAACCACACGAGAGCTGTCAGCTTGGAAGCCCCATTACTCAGGAGAAAAAAAAGGCAGCTCTGTTATCAAGCTCCCACAAAAGTATTAGTATTATATCGTACTCCCATAACAAGAGATTCAAGTTTTAACGAATACATGATAAAAAGGGGGAAAAAAAGGGAAAGAAAATATACATTCATGAGCCAAGCTGGTTCAATAAAGCAATAAATACTTGATGATGAATTTAAAAAAAAAAAAAAAAAGAAAAAAGAAAACCAAACAGGATAAGGTAGGAGAAAATGCAAGAGCAACAGAAACAGACTGGCAGACTGTGAAATTTTTAAGTGGGGTCTGAAGAGAGGGAGGTAAAGGGTGGAGCTGGTCAGAGATTTCTACTGACTTCTTTCTTTAGTGCCTCATAAAACCCTACATAGCTCAAATTATTTCATTCCAAGACACACATTATAAAGACAAACCTGTTATTAATGGGAAGCTTAACTGATATGAAAGGCAATATGAATTTGATTTTGTTCTTGCCATATGTCTTCTGAAATGACAGCTAAAGATGGCTGAATTGCTTCCAAGTGCTAGGCAGTGGTTACTGACTAAGGAGCTTTTCTTGTTGAGAAAATTATTATATTCCTTTCCATGATAATAAAATTCTTCATGACACTCATTAAAAATGTTAAGACTTCCCAGGTAGCCACTGTGCCCTGCCAGGAATGGGGTGCTCTCCTGGAGTTCAGGCAAGCCCGAGTAACATGTAGAGCTGGCTGTGCATGTTCAACATCTTTGCAATCCTCCTTTAAGAACTTGTGATTTGAATAAGCCCAGGAGTGTCCTGATGCTTCCGAGCTGATTCTTGTGCTGCTAATCTTTGCCCACTATTTTTAGATAATTTTCCAATCTGCTTGCTTTTCAGCTACATAGTTGCTCAAAGCGACGGCTTATTTATGTGGTCCGGGAGCGTTTGCTATTTGCCTCAGTATGTCAGTCTGAGCTCTGTAAACACTTCCTGACATAAGCAAGCTCTGGTTCCTCTTATTGTTTATTCCCTGCTGTAGGAGAGGCCCCCGTGGGCACCTGACCATGAGGTGACGCAGGAGGAAGGTACAGTCCAGACCCCTCTTTCACCTTCAATATGTACTCCCTTTGCCGGCCAATACAATAATAATCATCAATAAATAGTAGTCTTCATGGTTTCAAAAGTTCAGAAAGATTAGAGCTGCTACAGAAAAGTGTGAGTGCATTGTCAGTGTACAGCAGTGCCCCTAGCCATGGCTGCAGGAGGTCCCTGTTGCACTTGGCAGGAAAGGTGTTCTGGAACAGACAGCTACAAGCTGGGTTTTGCCACGAGTCACTCAAAAACAGGCACACAGATGAGGCCAGAGGGTCCTGCGGGCCTAGACCTACTCAAACCCACATTTGTGCTGCTGTGCAACAACCTACAGTAAGGTATGGGGTAAAAAATTACAACCTGTTTCCAAATCTGTTTTACTCCTGTGCACATCAAAACAGCTGCAAACCAAAGACTGATGGTCAGAGCCTGGTGGGTGCAGGAGCTGTCCTGGCCACCTGGTCCCACGGACGCTTTGGTGACTGCATGGAACCCTCTTCTGCTCCCAGGTGGAACAAAAATCTTCTCATGACTAGTGAGCCACCCTGCTCCTACAGCCTTAAGGGAGGGAGTGGGGGCATGAGCCAGGGCTGGGAAGGTGTCTGTTGTCCTTTTCATCATCTGAAGTGCTCCCAGACCAAGAAACAAAGCTTTATTACATTCAAAGCTTTATTGCCTTAAATAGTGGGAGAGATTCAGAGCTGCCTCCTGTATTTGAAGCATGGGCTCCTCAGGCTGCAGCTGCTCAGCATGTGAACTGCCAGCAGTGGATGACATCTGTGTTGGCACTGCAAAGCAAGACTTCCATTTTGCTGTGAAAAAAAGCAACATTTCTTTACATAGGCAGGCAAGTTTCACCTTGACTTAAACTAGGACAACTCATGCAATATTTACTGGAGGAAATACAGTGAAAACAAACCTGTGATGGCAGAGATGGGCTGGATAGTTTTTGCCCCCATCTCTGAGTCTATAAAAGCGAGGAAATCTCACTTAGGGTCATATCTGAGCATCTCTGTGGATATTCACAAATCTGTCAGGTTTTGCTCAAAAACAGCCCTGAGCTGTTCAGACGAGACAGTTCAAACCCACCCTCCTTCTCTGCTGAAGGAGCCAAGAAGCAGCAGAGGGTCAGGGAAGCGTGTTTCAGCTACAGTGCAGTGGTTTGTGTTTCACACTCCCATGCAAACTGTGTGGGTTTGCACTTTTAGGAAACGGGGCTGCCCTCGAGGAAAAAAGAGAGGTTTATCTGAGCTGATGCTGTGAACAGCACTTGGCTGCTACAGCTGCCACTTTCATTTAAGGCCAACACAAGCTCACGTGCTTTACACAACTACAAATGCTGTGGATGTTGCAAAAAAATCAACAGTTGCTGACAATATATCTACGGATGAGACCAAACCCAAGCTATTCCTTGAACTTTTGACACTGAACTCCACTGAAGTGCCAAATACTATTTATACAGGATAGAGGCAGAATTTTAATTCTGAATATTCTTACAGCTAAAGTCTTGCTTAAAAATGGTTCCAAAGAGCCAGTTCAAATCCCTGACTAATTTGTTTCTTTTGGGTTTCTTCCTTTCACATTTGTGACTCAACAACCTGGCAGTAAAAGGCCCCTGTTATTCTCATTATACAGGGCAGTGTGTTTAAAGAAATTGGACTCAATTATGTTGGTTATGTTGATCTTGCCGAACTACCTCTTCCAGCAAGAAACTACGTAGCCAAGATAATTTCTGGTGATAAATCTCTCTCATTTCCTTCCAAACCACAGGTGCCTTATGCCCAGAGAAGACTGACCAGAGCAGCAGGATGGTGAGGCCATCTCCATCCTCTGACCCAGCAGCCACCCGTGTTCTTTGGCAGACTGCCTTGGGCACCTGTCTCCATCAAGGGCACGCAGGCCACCTCTTGACAGGAGTCCGTGGTGCTGAGAGGGTTATGCAGCAAGGGCTCACCACCCACTGAGACCTGACCTGCACCTGGCTGGGTGCAGCCTCTGGGAGCCCCAGTTTCACAGCTGGTGGAGCAGAGGGGATCGAGCTCAGTTCACCTTCAGGACTGCTGAGTATTCAGGTACTACAGTGACAGAAGTCCCAGGAGCGGATTACATGTTGAGAAAAATTTGTCTGTTTGTGGCATTACCACCTCTCTCTGCCATATGCAGGTACCCCCTGACTGAGAACAGGAGCCAGCAAGGACATGTGAAAACCTCAGTATGGTAAAAGTAAAAGCCAGTGCTTTATTGTACCAGGTCAAGGCACTACAGCAAACCCCTTCAACAAACACAACAGGTTGAATGGAAAACAAGTGTTTCTTAGTGTGTTCTCAACGTTTTTATGTGCTTATATCAGGGCTTAATCTCCACATGTGAAGCTGCTCACTAGAAATCACAGACTTGCAAAAAAGCTTACTGCAGACCCCCTTTGTTCCCATCTCCCCTTTGCTCAGACCTTAAAGCCTCCTTGCACTTTCCCTGGTAGCCCCTTTGCCATGTAAACCTTACCAGTCTGCTCTCCCTGCTGAAATACCTCCTGCTATCTGCTCCCAACTGCACAGCACAGAGTCTACATCAGGGCTTTATTCCAACAGCAATGCTTCTGGCAAAATGTGGTTGATCTGGGAAGTGCACATGGAAATACCCACCAGCGAGCAGAATTGTTTGGTTTCAGAGCAGGAACTTGGCTTCAGAGAAGGTGGGTGACCCCTGATAGGATGGAAACTTGTAGAAAGAGGTGTGCATTTTTAAGGAGCATAGAAGCTGTTGTCATAGTCATTTCCATAATCCCATTTCAGAGTTCATTCCTCTCTTTGGGAAGGGAGTGCCACTGTGGGAGATGCTGTGAGCTATTGTAGAAGAGAATTAGAAGAGGTCAGCAGAATTAGAAGAGGTCAGCTCAGCCTTGTCTCCCAAACACCCAAAATACCCAACCAGTTTCCAGGAGGTGACTAATGTCAGGAAGGTTATCTTCGATGGCAAGAAGAAATTTGGACCGTGAGAAATTCTGTCATCAAACAGGGGCATTAAAGAGTTAGTAAAAGAAAAAATCAGGAATGTAGAGAGCTGCAGAGGACAACTGCTGTTAGCTGCCAATGCCAGAGGTCCCCAAGCTGGTGGCATGGACAGCACACTCACAGCTGGGAAGGCATAGATCCCAAAAGTGCTCTGTCACAGGGTGATTGGCAGCACGGTCAGCTCTGGTTTGGAAGCACTGGAGGTCGGGAGTTGCCCTTGAGCTCACACACTGGAGCTCATTTGTTCACTGTAGCACACACCCTACCGTGCATATCTGTGGGGAAGGGGCAAGAGGCTGGGCAACACAGATGCAAACTCTGTTTCTGTCTGTGCAAAACAGATGCAGGGAAGGTACATGAAATGGGAATCAAGATGGAGGTGGATATTTAAAAACTGCCAAAGGCTCAGGGTGTGGATTCAGATCCAGTGCTGTCTTTGATTACTGCAAACCTTTTCCCTCATAGACTCGGTACTGATGTAACTGAAAGGATAACATCAACCACATGTCATTGCCAAGTCCTTCCTTTTTTTCCTTTTTCCTATTTCTCCCCCCTCTCCCATGCCGTTTCTCCCTCTTCCCTTCCCTTCTCTTCCCTCCCTTTCCTTTCCCTTCCCTCTCCTATGGCTTTATAACTAATAAGGAAAAATGATGGAGTGCCTTGGCTCAGCAAAGAGCCCTGTGTACATACAACTTCTACAGGTAACTACTGACAGTTCATCAGGGTCAGTAGGAAATAGGCAGGTGAACTGGGAGATGGCAGTGGCCCGTTTGTACAAGCTGAGGGAAATGGAAAATAATGTCAGAGAAGAGCATCAAGAATGAGAGGAAAACAGAGCTCGAGCATCCTTTCAGTAGGCATGATTGGAAAAAAAAGCTTTTTAAAATACCTAGTGACCTTTGGAGATATCCAAATCAAGAGCAACAAGGGGCTGAGGGCAGGTAGTGGGGCAAGATAGGAATGTGATGACAGGTTGAGGGAAAAGGAATAGCCATGAGCCTGCTGAAAACCATAAACCTCTGACTTCATCCTCCATATCTGTCCATGCGGACAAACCAAAAACCTTCAGTCTCTCACGTTCAATTCCCTTTAAGGTACCTTACTGAACAGGCAAAATGTAAGGGGCTAAAGTCACAGGGCACTCTAGGAATGACCAAATATATATATTTTTAGAAAATCTTATTTTGAAATTATAACTAGTTTTATCTACTAAGGATTTTTCTAATGTTTTAAATGAGTCATGATTTGCCTATTTTGGAAGAAACAGCATCAATTATCTATATTATTAATGAGGATTAACCAGTGCACAGTGCATTTCTCATTCATGCTCATTCGGCCTTTTTTTTTTTCCCTAGAAGGTTATGGCCTCTCATCTTGAGCTGACATTACACACCAATCATCACCACCAGTGCTGAAAGCTAGGATAACACTTGTGGCAGCAGCTACTTCTCAACTAAATCCCCCTGTTTACCTTGAGAAATGCCAGTCATTCTTCAGTCCCAGTCCCCAGACCCTGCAGGGTTGGTTAATGGCAGTGTTTACCAGCTGCAGCAAAAGCATCATCTGAGCAATCTTTACCTGCATAGGCAACTGGGGCAGCAATGGCAACTCATGGACCACCTCGCCTTACAGGAGCCAGGACACCCAGAACCTAAGCACTGGGAGGGAGAACTATTTTAGGTCTGGAGGCACTTGATCCCCTGGAGTCTCACTGAGAAGTGGAGGTCATACCAGTCTGATTGAGGTTCTTGCTGGAGTCTCTTGTCATCTAGAGCTCATAATTGAAAGGGGAATTTAGCCCTCTGTCTCCAGGGGGTTGTAAGCTCAAACTAAATTTTCCAACAAATCCCCTAAGTTCTGCAGAGATCAAGTGTAAGAGCTGGGGAATTTGTCAGCTAGCACACTGAAGAAAAAAAAAAGGAAGAAAAAAAATGGGAAGAAAAAAAAAGGCCTTTTAATAAATGAAATGCAAACCACAATAATAAAATAAGCATAGTAGATTCAGTGTTATTTGTTTTTATACTAATTTTCTGCTGCCCCCACAAACTCAACATACCCCAGCTTTGTATATTAAGAAAACATGTGCAACATGGAAAGTATTAAGGACATGATGCAGAGGTTTCTTTAGAGGAGGGTCGTTACTTCTGGCTGTCTGAGGAGCTGTCTGGAGTCGAGGAATGTGTGTGTCAGCTGATTAAGACCACAGAAGTGATTAGCTAGGGAACGAGGGAACCGTTAACAACACTACAAGTCAATGCACATCTTGAGGTTAAGGAGTTAATTGCCTCTCTCAAAACTGTGGTTTCCAGACTTCTGTAGACCTGGGAAGAAAACCCAGTGGCAGTTTGAACTTGATCCACATTTTTCTAAATTCATTCCACAAATACAAAGGCTAGATATGTCTCCTTTCCATTCTTGCAGAGCAGTTTAAGGCTGAGGTAAATGGCTAATTCTGTGAAGAATGAGGCAGCCATGAACTACATAAGCGTTTACCTGTCACCTCCCCTGTTTGCTCCAACTCTCTATTTTCAGGGAAGCTTTTCCTTGATTTATGAAGTGCACTTCTCCAAGAGTTCAAGTGTGTGTACAACACAGGACCTTCAACAAAAGCGCTGATGTGTAGCATCCCCTCCAAAATGCCCTTCCTGCCCCTGGGAACAAGCACTTGCCATTCCTCCCATCAAATAAATCATCCTCTTCCCACCCCTTATATGTAAGCCTGAAGGAACAAATATTGCCCAAAATTGAATAGGTCAAGATTTTATAGACTGAAGGAAGAGAAAGAACTCTTGTTGAAAATGCTTTGGTGTTTTCATTTCATCTACATGAGAAGCTGCAGCACTTCCACTTGGCAGCACTGCCTGGACCCACCCTGGGGGCCACTGGACACCCTCCAGCCTGGCAGATGTGACACGGAGAGCTGTCCTGGGGGACCTCGGTGCCTGATCTCCCACCTGGCCCCCCCAACTGCCCACAGTGCTCACACCCACGCCACTGCTCGTCAGCTGAAACACTGAAAGGTCACCCCATGAGAAAATTAGGTGATCTTCCATGACAGGGAATCCCAGGCCATTTTCAGCTTTTAGAGATCCGCAAGATCTGCCCTCAGCCAAAACATGGAAATCAGGGGTGAGACATAGATATTTTCCAGACAAGATGTATCCACACAAGGCAACTGCTGCCTGCTGTCCCCCACTGCTGCTTCTGGGAGGACTGCACTGTGCTAACCCAGTCTCAAGGTGTGGAGGTATTGCTCACTGCAGCACACTCCACAAGCTAATTAAAACCAACAAAAGCCCCAGCTGAGCAGAGGAAAAGTAAACACTTGTTCAGGTCAGCTGCTCTGTTCCGTTCACATTTTGCTCAGCTCCCCATACGAGCAAGAGAGATACGCGATAGACATAATCTATAATCAAGTGCGTCTTTTCCTATCACTAACATGCAGGCACAGTCAATCCTACCTTGGTCGAGGCCAGCTGGCTCTGGGTGAAGCCCTGCCCTCAGCCAGCCTTGAGTAAATAACCTTCCCCTGTGGCTCTGGGTCTGCAAACCCTGATCTGTGCCCCTGCACTGGCTCACAGGCTGGGAAGGAACAGGGCAAGCGAACAAGCTCAGTCAGTGCCCAGAGAGAATCCATCTTCTCAAATGATAGATGCTGGGAGTGATGGCCGTGGCTGCAGACACTTTGTGTCCCTGTCAATAGCTGCTTAACACAACTACAAGTTCTTGCAAGTTATGCACCACCAGCTTTAAACAATAGGCAAGGCCCTTCGTGACCTCAGCTTTCACCCGGGAAAGGGAGAGCAGCTTTAATCTGCACAAGCACCTGCAGATTCAGATGTTTATTTCAGTTGTTTGTGTTTTGGTTTTTTTTTAACAGCTGGACTTGTCTTCTCTAGGTATGAGTTTTTCTTGAGATATTCTGCATTTAATTATCAGCTGGGATAGGAGGCTTGCAAGCACAGCTGTTATTGCAACATTTCGGTGCTTTGACTTTCAGGGCCAGATGGAGTGAGCTGTGCAAAAATGACGAATCAAAAGTAAAGCAAACTTTCTCAAACTTTCAAAGCAACACGATGTGAGAAACAGACTGGGATGGATTAAGAGTGCACATAGACCAGCTGAGCCGATGAGTCATAGTGCTACACTGACGTGATACCACGGCACAGTACCCTGCCTCTGCAGAAATGCCAAGAGAAAGGGCTCCTCCACAACATGCTGCTGGAAACATCTCTGCTGTGCTGGGTAAGGAGTTGGCTCTGCCCTTATTTGGTCAAATAGCCTTAATTCTTTTCTGGGAGCCCACCACATATGATGGTCTTGTTTGCAGAAGAAGGTATTTGGCTTTTGAGTGTAGGCATGGGTGACAGTGTGGGCTCCTTGGCGTGACTGATGTCCCTTTCACCAGCCCCGGCTGCCGAGTCACTGCCCCTGGTCAGGCATTGAGCTGTGCCAGAAGTGATCAGAGAATCATAGAACATGCTGAGTTCGAAGGGACATCAGAATCATCGAGTCCAGCTTCTGACCCCGCACAGAACAACCCAAGAATCACATCACGTGCCTGAAAGCATCCAAACACATCTTGAACTCGGGCTTGGTGCCGTGATCGCTTTCCTGGGAAAAAGCCATCCTCTTGGATGGTTTTCAACCATCCTCTGGGTGAAAAACATTTTCTTGATATCCAAGCTAAACCTCCCCCGACTCAGTTTCATGCCATTTCCTCAAGTCCTGTCACTGGTCACAAGGGTAAAGAAATCAGCACTTGCCCCTTTACTTCCTCTTGTGAGGATTTTGAAGACTGGAATGAGGTCTCCCTTCAGCCTCTTCTTCTCTAGGCTGAAGAAATCAAGTGACTTCAGCCACTCCTCATAAGGCTTTCCCTCCAGACCCTTCACCATCCTTGTGGCCCTCCTTTGGACACACTCTAATAACTTAATGTCTTTCTTATATCGCAGTGCCCAAAACTGTACACAATATTCAAGGTGAGGCCATCTCAGTACAATGCAGAGAGGGACAATCCCCTCCCTCGACCATGTGGCGATGGTACGCCTGATGCCCCCCAGGACATAGTTGGTCCTCCTGGTTGCCAAGGCACTGCTGACTCATATTCAACTGGTCAACCAGGACCCCCAGGTCTCTTTTCATAGCTCTATTCTCCAGCATCTCACACAGAACCAGGGTTGCCCGTCCGGCCCTTGCTGGGTGCTGATGTTGTCAGGTCTGGATTTCCAAGATAGCAGGAAAGGTTTTGCTAATGATGGTCCCGGTGCCACCCTTCACCTGCAGTGAGCTTGTTCCAGGCATTCCCAGTCTGTGTTGGAATTTCCTACCCCATCCTTAGGGCACCTGCCCAGCTGGGGCACAGTGATGAGCTACAGCGAGGTGCTGGCAGCAACCTTCCAGAAGTGCTTTTCTCTCCCTGTTAAAGCAGAGGGAGCCCAGGCAACTAGATGATACCAGAGCTTTTAACTCCTACCCAGGTGCAATTAAGCAAGGTCAACTCCCCCTCTAACGACCTCCCCAGGCCACAGCAAAGGATCTGAATCCAGATTTCCGTGGTTCATGCCCTAACGCCTGGGCAATCTTTCCTGTCTGGATGCAGGCATCTGAGAGCCAGACTCTCGTCTGCAGTGTCAGTGGCAATTAATCAAATGCCATGACAGCAAAGACAGACTCAAGCACTTTTTCCTCTCAGAATTAATCAGATTATTTCCTCAGGATAATATTTTATTAATATAACTGTAACCCATCCCATTCCTACCTATATTTACGAGCGGCTGCCTGTAAAGGTCTCCCACTGCCGCTCACTGTGGGGGATGTCAGCTGGTGATGTTCAGCACCTGCCCCCAGTCAGCAGCATCAGTTGAGGTTTTCGAGTTCTCCTCATGGTAAATAAAGTCGAGGTCTCTATGTCCTTGTCAGCTGGTTACAGATAAGGGGAAAGGCATCCTGCCTCTCTGTGGGGGGGCAAAGAATCCAGTCCACAAGCTTAAAGGAGTGGATTTCTAGGAAGGCAGGATTTCAGACAGCTTTGTGGAGCTCTCCTATTGCCTGTACAAGAAAATAATCTCTTTGGATGGCTCATCCCATATTAGCTTCCCAATTCATCCCCCATACTCTTGAGCCAGGGCCATCCATACTTCATTAGTTCACTGAGCCCTGTTGCACCTGCCACAAACATGTTATTAGGTCACTGCTGATTAAATAATTCAGTTTCTCTGAAAAATTACAGTCCTCAAAAGAAGTGGGTTATGTGCTGAGGCCAATCCTGTTTGCCTCAAGGAAGGCTGGTGGTCCTGGCCAGTGCTGTTGGGTTGAGAGAGATTTTTGATGGAGTAACAAACTGGCTTTGTCAAGAATATAGGCTGTGATTTCTCTGCTGCCAGAGCGCTTTCAGAACAAAGATCACTGCTCTCCTACCTCTGCAGGGCACAGAAACAAGAATTCAGTTTCACTAGTTTTCCCTAAAGAAATAGTCAGCTAAATAATTATGATCAGCTGCTGCCTAAACATGAGAAACATGCAGGATACAATTCATAATCAAAATACAGCAAGGAAGGTCTTCTAATTTCTTTTATAAAGCTGGATATAGTCATCACTTCATATGGGATGTTCCCATTTCTAATGAGACAATAATGACATTGTTTCATCAGAGAATCACAGACTGGTTGAGGTTGGAAAGCATCTCTGGAAATCACCTCGTCCAACCCCCATGCTCAAGCAGGGCCACCTAGAGCTGGTTGCCCAGAACCATGTCCAAATGGCTTTTGAATATCCCCAAGAAGGGAGTCTCTACAACCTCCCTGGGCAACCTGTGCCAGGGCTTGGTCACCCTCACAGTGAAAAAGGGTTTGTAGCAATAGGAAATCCACATTCAGGAGTGTGGCATCTGGCAGCTTTCACACTCTGCGCCTGACAGCAGAGACAGAGCAGGCCTAAGTAAAGTATTAGCCATTCTGACACTTCAGATAGTTTGATTTCGAACAAATAAAACTGCAAAATAGTCATGTACTCCCTGAAACTTTTTCTGTTTATTTTGGAGGATGAAAAGGGTAACACTGAAGCTGTTCCAGGGGTTTTTGTATATGGCTATTATTTATACATTGGATATGATGCTTTAGGATGGGAACAATGCTGTTACATGAATATCAGCAGCCGAACAGCACTGCTGCCTATTTGCTCTCTCCCAGTATTGACAATGTTTCTTAAAGCTCCAACTGTTGGAAGCAAGGGATTAAAAAAAGAGTAAGCTTAGCTTTAATTCTGAAAAATCTGGGGTCAAGAATTAAAAAGGGGCCCCAAATAAAAATTCAGGAGACAGAAGTCACATTAAGCAAACCTCCCATTTAATTTATGGTTCTCACCATTTTTAAGCTCGCCTCGTGATTCTGAAAGCTGGATTCATAAATTTCAGTCACTGGGGCTTGTAACACTTTGGCCAACATGATACAAGGAAGTGAAAATTAAACCCTTTTAGACAAAGTTGGTCTTCCTACTAATTTCTTAAGTTCCTAAAGAATTCTAAAATTTAATCTAGTGTTACCACTTTGTGATGTGTATTGACTTTTGCAATTTACTCAACTCAGAAAATGAAAAAAGACCAGTCTTTCTGAGTATGGTGGCTACCCTTGACCAGCATAATTACTGGTTTAAACCTAAAGCAGTTGCCTACAGCAAACTTACACATGCAGCAAACAAGTTCACATTTCCCTATGTGTCATCCACTTCCCATTGCTGTAAAAGACGCATAATGAAACCACTGCCACAAAATAACTGCTACAAACACATACATCTAGGTTAAGGATTAACATAAATAACTTGTGCCCTTCTAACAGATGAGGGGATTATATGGTATCCTATTGTGTAGGCAGTACATAATCAACCTCATTTCTTTTAGACAAAAGCTAAATTTGAGGCCTGAATTATTACTTCTTCCCTAATGATAAAAGACAGCTGCATAAGGCAAAATATGCAGTGATGTCTGAGCAAAAAATGAGTGCAACTCTCAAAAGGCTTTTGCAAAATTCAAAGAGGAGCAGTAATTACTCCTGTTTAAGGGAAATAAAAATTGAGACATCTACTACTTTTATTAGAACTGATTTTGTTATCTCACTCCTCTCCTGCCTTTGGATCCTGCTGCTTCTTCCTGAGACTAAATAGATTTGTCTGCTAATGAGACACCTCAGGATGCAAAAGTACCTGCAAAATGGTCCTTCTCCCTGGGAGCTTCCCCAAGCCCATGCTCAGAGTCACCATTACCATAAGCTCCAGAGCAACTCCTGAGCTTGGGATTCAGGAGATGCGCACAGTAATGCTGCTATTGGAGGGAGTGGAAATCGAAGTGCACAAGGTCAGAGGACAATTTTTATGCATCTGAAGAGACACTTTTTTCAGCACTGTTTTTCAGGAAGATACAGGCTCTCAGTTAGGTAAGGCCTGAGGTTTCCTCTCCAGGTCATACAGAAACTTTCCCAAGCAGTCTCCTGAAAAATGCAGTTACAGAGCAGACCTGCTATAGGGCAGGGTGGCTTGCATACACCTGATGGTTTATGAAAAATATTATTACTTTAAAATGATGCCTCAGGTTTGATGCAAACACTGAGAAAAGAGTGAGAGACAGAGATTTACATCTTCTTTTACAGACTTGTACAGTGTTGTTTACAAATTATTGTAATCTAGTATGATCCCACCCTTCCATGATGCCAGCTGATGTTTGCAGGGCTGCCAAATAGAGGTGAAAAAAAGCAAATAAGAAGTATAAACCTCTGGGTGTTATGATGCTCTATTTTACAGAGTCACTGCTTCAGAAATGAGATGACAGCAACTTAGATTCAGTTTTGGCTGCCCTATTATCAAAAAAAAAAGAAAAAAAAAGTCCCAAGAAAAGAGAGAAGCAGAAAAACCAACTAGAGACAAAGACATGTCTGGAAGAAAACAGGCAGAACACATGGGAATTCCTCTGTCTATACTGGACAAAAATAACACAGGAAATTATATTAAAAAAACCCATAACAAATTGCAAAAGGAAAAGTAAAGCAGAAACTTCTGTAAATGTGTCTGTACAGAGGTTATACTGCTGACTGTGCATTACAGGTATTCCTTGGTCTCCATTTAAGGAAGAGAGAAATGGCTGTGGTCAGAAGCGAAGCAGCTGTTGGCCTTGAGCAACCTACAGCAGTCCATGCTTCAGGTTCCAGAGATGCCAGAAGAAACATCAGCATGTCAGCCAAGGTAGTGGTCACCCAAACTATTTACTGAATTGTTTTTGACAACTTTGCGGCTCATTCTTTCTTCTCTAACACTTTTGTGCACTGACCAATGTCAGAGTGACATCTTGAATGAGATGGGCCAACCTGGAGCTACAGCTCTGCATGCCCTGTGCTGGTGCTGCTATTACTCTCAAATATTATTTCTGTAACTTTTCCCAAACTCTGTCAAGCAGGTTCCTGTCCATAGTTTGAGCCAAGGGCAGGTTTCCACTGACCGTTTCAATATCCAGCTTGCAGAGCTCCAAGTCCAAGATAAGACCATGTTCATCCAGATGATATGTCATGAAGAGGCCCCTATGCTGCATCACCTGCAGCCTAAGCCACTTCCAGAATCAACAAAAGCAGAGCAGTGATATAAACCCAGCCATGCATTTGTACCCAGAGCAAAAGCAAGTCCCCCAAGCTATAGGCTGAAAGCAGGACCAGCCAGTAAGCACCTGCACTATGCTCAGACTTCCCAGTTTGTGGAAAACCAAGACAGTGGAGGGTGCCAAACCTAGAAAACTAGGTAATGAATCAACTATAGGGAAGAGTAATAGTATAGCTGAGGATTCAACTCGTTAAAATATGAATTAAGCTAAGTTAGATTTATAACTAAGGTGGGGGAAATCAAACTGCATGTTTATTCCTCGAATTAGAGTTTGCCTATGGTGACAAAATTCAGAGGAAGAGGATGCTGCTGGCCTGCCTCTGCCTCAGCCCCTGAAGTCCAGCAGTAGCTCTGCCTGCAGTCCAGCACTGCCTGCCACACTCAACCCAAACACCTGTTACTCGTCTGCTCTCACTCTGACACTGCTCCAAGGGCACTGAATGGCCGGCTCTAATTGGAGGATGACATACCTGCAGCAGTTTGAAAGGCTGTAAGAATAAACGTATGGGCTTAAAAATAGGTGTTACTATTCTCTCTAATGTGAGTGGGTGAGTGCTTTTTTTTGTTTGGTTTTTGTTTGGGTTTTTTTTGTTTGTTTGTTTTTGTTTTGTTTTATCTGTGGTACTAAACACTGGAAACAAACTTTTTCCCAAGGAGAGCTTTTTAATCCCAGAAGACATTTTGACTGATAGCTTCAGGTGATTGATGACTCCGGCAGCACTGGTCTCTTTAGCATCCAAGCTGAGACACCCAAAAGGGAGTTGCTTTTCTGTTGGCAGAGAACGGTGCCTCCCAGTATGACCCACCAGGAAGGTTAATCACTTTTGGAAGTGTACACCTTCTTCCCCCAAGGTGATTACTCTAAAGGGAAATTGCTCTAACAACTCATTAATGGAACAGGAAGCCACTATTTCTGACTGAGTATATAGTGTCCTTTAGGAATGGCTTGGAACAGAAACGAGACCCAGGTGAGATTATGTGCTGGCCTTTTCCTCTCAGATAAGAGCGTGAAAACTGTAGTAAACAATGCATGCTCTGTATTGGTCCGCTGACACCAGTATCGCTGGCTTAATGCAACCGAAATCTGTGACAGACAGCATGAATTCCTTAAGTTAGTTTGGAAGGGAAAAACTCACATATCAATTGGCAGCCCTATATCCAAGCTTCCTGATAGTGAGGTGTCCAGCAGAGCTTTTTTGATAATTTTATTCATTTGTATGGGGGTCAAGCAAGGTGGTGGAAGTATGCTGACTCCCCTGCCACCTCAGAAGCATGATTACTTGAGTCACATTTTCCCTCCATCCTGGTCCTACCAGAGCCGACATATTGCCTCCTTCTCTTCTTTCCTCCTTGCTGGGCTCTGCATGCCATTTGCTGTCACAGGGCTGGACACACTATCACTGCTCCACTCCTGCTCATCTCTGAAGAGCAACGAGACCCTGGTGGAGGGCCTGCAGCGGAGAGGCACTACCTGCACATTTGCCAGCTGTTATAACCATGTTTCATTGAAAACCACAGCACACTGATGAGCAAGTTACCTACATGAACCAAGGATTGCATGGATCAGCCCAGCTAAGAAAAGACACTCCCTCTTCCCTCCTCCCCTCCTTCCCTCCCCAAAAAACCCCAGACTAGATGCAATATATAGCCTTAGTCTTGTCTAGTCCATCACATTTCTGATGCATAAAGCATCCCCATAATGTCCTCAGATAAGACATTCTATCTCATGCTATTTAAGTTAACAATCAATAAACACAAACCCATTCAGGATTTAACTGGGAATACTGATTCAGCATTTAGCAAGGGGACTACTGGGGTAACACATCTGGGACACAGCTAATGTCACTGCTTCCAAATGGATGCCCCAAATGGTGGGCGTTGAGGCAATATTGAGGATTTGAGACCCTGCTGCAAGCTGACCTCACACACCCAAGGCCTCCCACTCCACGGTGCATTTGAGGGCACAGTAAAACAGGAGGAGTGATGAGACCACCAGCTGAAAGAGCTCTGATTTGGCTATGGGCTACAGATACCCAGGGATTCCACTTTGTTAATGTTCCTTTATTCTGCTTTGCTGCAGAAACCACGTAAGCATCCCACCAAAGCAGGCAAGTTTGTGAAGCAGCACTACTTTAAAAACAGATATAAAATGGCTTTTGAAGCTTCTCCTACTTTTCTTCTTTCCCACTTCAACTAAGAACTTTTTTCTAGACTGGGAAGATGCATTTTTAAGATAGATTATTGGGAATGTGACTTTAAATATAGAGAGCCAATCTAGATTTGCATGAAGGCACCCCAGAGTATCATCTAATTGTAAAAACTAAGAATGGAGGAGCCATCTAAATCCATCCCACTGCCAATGGAGAACAGCTCCCCACAGGATATTTACAAGTTTTTAATGCCCTGGCCTTGTGCCTCACGTGCACCAGAGACATACTTTTAGGCCAATAAAACAACCCTTGTCATAGTTTAATGCTTAAGAATTAATTTATCACTCATTATTTCCTCTTTTAAAGCTCTGCTCTTTGGACAGCTATGACATAATTCCTAAAAAAATCACACTAGTTAAAGAGCAGAAGTACACTGTCCCCTCCAGCTCTCTGCCCACAAAGGCCAGCTATTCAAATGGTTTCCTTTTCCCAGTTTAATTTCAGCTCCTGCAGCTGATGAGGGGCAAAACCCACTGATCACAGGGGTGCTAGGGGGGACAGCTTGAGTCTTCTTGCAGCTCCTGCCTAGGCACTCTCCAACCAAGGGTCTGACAGATGCTGAGAACAGCTTTGCTTTCATGGCAGTGAAAGGGTGTGCCTCTTTGGGCTAAATCAGGGAGTTCAGTCTGAATTCAGACAAAGTGAGGCTTGACAAAGTAAAGATGAAGTCTGGATTTAAGTGAAGCCTAAGGAAATATGATTTCACTTTAAATAAGTCTCTCTCTGTCTCTATCGCACACACACAATCCCAGTGTAAGTGATTTCATCTTTCATAGTTGAAGGTCAGCCATTTCAACACAGTATTTTTTCCACAGCGAGTCACAGTTTCTGCTCTCCTGGCAGGTCTGCACCATCAACATCCTAAATAAACCACAAAAGCAAGGCGATTTGAAGTTATTGGACGCTTTTATTTTAATGTAGCACCCAGCTTCATATCACATACATTTTCCAAAATTAGATGGGTATAGTATAGAGCACTATACAATTTGCAGCTTACCATGGGGACAGTCTGCAGCTGTGAAAACAAATTACTTAAATCTGGCTATCTAATTTATAAGTTAAAATTCAAATATTTAATAGCCTCGGGGTATTTTTTTTAGATTAACAACGACAATGCTCGCAATACAATTTTTATATCAAAAAATCAGTAACAGAGTAAAACATAATGCATATGCTCATAGCACATGATCATGAAGATAGCTGAAAAAAGTTCCAAAATACATCACCTCTTCTCAAAGACACTACATGACTTAGATTTGCTTTTTTTTTCCTGAAAAAATACTCTTTAGTCAATAAAATATGTGGCTTCATGAGCCCATGTATTTTCTTATCAAGGCCTGTGAACGCTGAAGGCTGAAGGTACTGGGAAATGGACATCCCTCATTCTCCAGCTAGCAACTTTTACAGGCTATCTTCCTCCTGATCGGGAAGCTCAGCTGGGAGGAAAGCAACATATACACCACCAACAGGCAATTATCACATCATGCCCATCTTCAATGCTTTCTCTGAAGGGTTCCAAATCCCAACCATCACTTTGGGGCCATTTTACCCTGCAAAAGCTCACCACTCCATGCTGGTTAGCTTGGCAGTGCTGTAGCATCATATACGGTCTTGGATCGGAAGGGATCTTCAAGATCATCTAGTTCCACCCCCCTGCCGTGGGAAAGGATACCTTTCACTAGACCAGGTTGCTCATAGCTCCATCCAACCTTGAACACTTCCACGGATGAGACATCTACAACTTCTCTGGCAACCTGTTTCAGTGTCTCACCACCTCCATATAAAAAATTTCTCCCTAGTATCTGATCCAAACCTGCTCTCTTTCAGTTTGAAGCCATTCCCTCTTGTCCTGTCACTACACACCTGTATAAGAAGTCCTTCTCCAGTTCCCCTCTAGCCTCCTTTTTGTACTGGAAGGTGCTAAAAGGTCTTCCCAGAGCCTTGTCTTCTCCAGGCTGAACAACTTCAACTCTCAGCTTGTCCTCATAGGAGAGGTGCTCCAGCCCTCTGATCACAGAATCATGGAATCAGCCAGGTTGGAAAGGACCTCTGAGATCATCAAGTCCAACCCCTGATCCACTACCACAGTGGTTACTAGACCATGGCACTAAGTTGATCATCTGTCAAGCTGGGACAGTCTGAATGATAGCAAATCATCTCTCCCTGATGTGGATACAGAATTTCCACCAGCAAAACTACTGCCATGAAGTCTGAAGTTAATATTCTGGTTTTAAAAGGTTATTTAACAACTTAACAGCAACAGAGGTGCATCAACTAATCACTGACACTTTTGCTATGTCACCAAAACTCTCTGGAAGAACAAACTGAGGACTGTCTGGAAAGAGCTGGTAATGTTTCCACTGAATCCCAGTGGATTAACTAGTTAATAACTAGGAAAAGGATGCTGATCCTTAAGGATTAATGTGTGTTCACGGGTAGTTTAATAAAGGAATGCCTCTGAAATGGAAACTGTTTGCCTTGCTTAATTTCCAGGTCATTATTTATTTTTAAAGGCTCAAATAAAAATGGCATATCCACAAAGACAACCAGTCACTGAACTTAGCTAGGCAATTTCCTTTTTTCACCACAGAATTATCAGATATTGAAACAAATATTTCACAGAAAGGTATCAGGTGATTTAGGAGCATCTCCCATCCAAAGTTTGAGAAAGCAAAGGTTTCTGCAAGAAATTATGATCTTGCTACACTCACATTTTTCCGAAGAAAAAATAATTTTTGAGAAAATCTGCGATACTGGATTTAGATGTGAACTTGGACCAGTCAGGGCCTGTTAGCAGTAGCCATGAGCACGGCATGGAGCAACTATTAGAAGCACTGTTTATAGCTTCATGATGCCTTCTCCTCTCCTCAAAATGCTAACAGCTTCCCAAGACTAGACCTACTTTTTCATTTTGCATGGGCTATCATAAACGCTTAACTGTTGAGACACACAGAAGAGTAATTTCCTGCATCATATGTATAACACACCAGCATTTCTCCTAGAATATTTCACTTTACTCTCCATGTGAACTAGTGTATCACCATCACAGCTGATATTTTACCACAAAGAATACAAATTAACTCACATTATAGTCATTGAAGCTGAGAGGAGCATTTGAGTGCAACCTTAAAAATGCAGGGGCGGTTAAATATTTTATTTATTAAGTCCAGTGGTAAAGTAACAATCAACTAAGTATTTTATTGTTGGCTAAGCATGTATTCATAATTTCTATTAAATGAAAAAACTTTCCATATTTCAGAAGGGAGACATTTGAAAGAGTATAAACAGACTCTACCGCAATTCCTTAGAACAGCGCCTACTCCGTGAATAACTCAAGTGAAATAAATGCAGGATTATTCCAAAGGAAGCTCCTATCAAACATGAAGAAGTCCTCCACTGCCTTAAAAATGCAGTGAACACACTTCTTTCAATAAGTGAAAAGCCTTCCTTAAAATATCACCCATAATCACAATTATTTTCTATCAAATAGTAAGGGTTTATTAACCAAATGACAACATAAGAACTAAAAAGCAAACAGAGTGAGCACTTAGCCTCATTAAATCTCCAGAATGACTCAGTAGTATTATGAACAAATTAAATAAATTATGATGAATTTGGAAAAATATCACTACTAGCAAGAGGGCAGTGGCTCTTTTGCAGCTTCCCAGAAAAGTTTGCATTCCTCACATTTTGTCACTGACCAGGAATGACTGTCTGACCTCAGCTATGCAATAGTCCCACAAGAGAAGTCCCAAATCCAGACGAAAAAGTTGTTGCTTGTTGACATAGTGATGTTTAGTTGAATCAAAACTAATGTATCACAAAAACAGACTTTCAGTAACAATTCTGTAAATTGCAATTTTCACCTTTAGACTTCTGGATTCACGTTCCACATCCATATTCCTTCCAGCAAAAGTAGACTTTTTCCTCATCAGCTTAAACATTCTCATTGATGCCTTTCCTATCTCTCAACAAAACTTCTGGCTGCTCTGGTGCCCTCTGATATGCCATGGCAGCCATTCCATGATACACCCTGTAGAGAGACTACCCACCTGCTTCAAACCTGCTTCTCCTCCCTCTCAGCCCCAGGGCCATCCTATAGCTACAGGGAGAAAGCATCACACCAACAGTGACAAAATTTCTGCACTGTTTCTGCAAGGCAAACCCATACACTTAAATTAGGTCAGTGAGCAAAAGGGCATGAAACAGCGTGATTTTTAAGGTGGATAACAGGTAGGTGACATTCCCTCGCAGTTAAGCACATCATACCCACGGCAGGAGCAGGGCTGATATCATTATGTCTGAAGTCACCCAGTCTAAGAGTATTGCTCAAAAAAATACAGCAAGGTTAGTTAGCCAGCTTCCATTGCAAAGACTGAGACCAAAGCCACCGACCACTGCATCCATGGAAAAATCCCCATGGCATCCAGCTGGCCCTGGATCAAACAGGTTAAAAATTCATCTTTGCTTCTTCATTTAGAAAATAGATGGACATTAGCAGCTTTATCCTATCAGTAGCATCTCCACTGATGTGCAAAGGAACCTTAACGAAAGCCTGCTGTAAAAGGCAATTATTTCCATCACACATTTTTATAGCCTCATACATAGCACTTTTGCTATCTTTCTTCTTTTGGAAATACAGTTCTTGTACACATCCTTAAAAATATCAGCAGCTATTAAGACAATAAAGCAGACTAACACAAATGCATATAGAATACCTTTTATAAAAATGCCCTGAATGCATTTTTAACCTGTTGTTAGAAATACACTATTGGTTAAGAAAACAAAAAAAAAAAAAAAAAGGAAGAAAAAAGCTACAAACCAGTGATCTCAAATATGCCAAAAGAATGCAGAGACATTGGCAGTTGCAAGCAAGTGATCAAACACTGGTGATAAGAAACAACTATAGCTCAAAACAAGATATTTTTTCCTAATTTCCAAAATAACTATATTTCAGTATTTTTTACTGTTCTCTCATATGCCTTGAACTTCTAAAATACAAGTTCTCTAACATTAAAATACATCCATGATTGCATAATAAACAGTACTAAGAAAATAATTATTTGACGTGTGATTGAGGATAAAGATTCTGTACATCTTGTGAGTGTTATTTCTATGGTGTGTTAAACCCATCGATACTCTACCATGACACAATCCTGCAGGAATCAGTAATATCCAGAAACACATCTCAGCAGATGAGTTTTCAATTTAAGCAAGAATTCAGGAATGCTGTACCTCTTAATGAGCAGGGCAGGAGGTGCTGCCAAAATGCATATAAATCAGGAATTCTTTACATAAATAAAATACTCTTAGGTTATTCATTTCAGTGATAAACTGCTTTTACACATTAGGCTGGGAAGAGGGAGGAAAGAAGGCGAAGCATTCCCCACTCAGAAATATCAGGCAGTCAGATATTTGTTTTCTGTCTCTTCCTCACCTGCAAAGGCAAACGCGCGTAGTGGGGTGAAGGGAGAGCTGACAAGGCTGGTCCTCCCCACTGCCTTGGCTGAAACCCTGCTCAGCCACACCCAGGTCCTCTCCTTGCAAGGCTGTTGGGACACATGCTCTGCTCTTGCTGCTGCACAGCGGTGCAGGAAGTCACAAGACGGTGACAGGACGTAGCTGCTCCAGCTGCGTTTCCAAGGCAATTCGTTCCTTGTGAACCTCCTGCAGGAGGGAGAGATGTGTGTTCTAACTTTTGGGATGCTCGCATGCACCACCCTGCTCTGGTGAAGAGCAGCCAGACAAACCACTGGCACTGACTCAAGGCTCGGGGCTCTGCTGTTTAAGGATCTGTCCTTGTGTTCTCCAAACACAGCACCGATGCTGTACAACCCTCCTGAACAGCTCCTGCTGCCTCCTCCTTACAGCACAGCAACACAGAGGTTTAACCACGTGGTTGGGCAACCAAGGAGAGGAGCAGCCATCCACTGGCCAGTGGAATAGCTGGGGCTGCAGCAAAGATAGCCTCAATTGGCCACTTTTACCAAAGAAAATCATGCTATTTTGAAATAAGGGTTCCTTCAAAACTGCTTTTTGATAATTTTTTGTTCTACAACCAATCTCTTTCTTTTGGGAAATGGACAAGACACAGATTTTGCAATCTACCTTTGTGGCTGCTGCAGCAGGAAGGTATAAGTCTCCGTCAGAAACTAAGCATGAAGGCTTTGGGGACCAAGTGATTTTAGAAAAGCTTTCCTTGTCTCAAGGCTGCCTCTGTATGGAGAGGCACGCAGCTCTCACTGACCTCCCGTCAAAGGGCTCCCCGTCAGTATGGGAGCCGGGCTGAACTGTGACTCCTCCAGGCTTTGGTTCCCCGTTTGGGCAGGCTCAGAGCCCAAGCATGGGCATGCACTTGAACCTTCCCCGTCCTCAGTGCAAGATGTGCCTGAGGAGTACCCATCAAGTCTTCTGGTCTCCATAAAAACAGCAGAGCCCTGATCCATCAGAAAGTTTCCAGGCAGCAATACAGCTTAAAGGACAAGTTGTTGTGTGAACTTAGGCAAACCCCTATGTCTTTTTGTGCTGTAAAACACAGGTAACAGCACTGGACTGCTGAAGATGGGAGCAGTTAAGACCTGAGTCAAGGAATGATGGCAGTGTGCTGTCACTAAGAGCTTTCATCTCTATACTTATTTCAATCACTGTTCTATATTTTGCTCTGATTTCAGTACAGAGCATCCACCATCAATCTCTCTTGGGAGATCCTTGAAAAGCAGTTAGAAATTACGCTAAGCAAATCTGAACGTGCAACCAAACTTTCCCCCAACTGGAAAAAAAGTGCACCTGCAGGTTTACCACCCTTTCCAGACAATTGTGTTCATAACATGCAAGGAAGAAAAAGCTGTAGGAGATAAAAACCTGAAGTCTGTACTACTTTTGGACTAAGACAACAGAAAAATGCGAACTGATATTTATAAGAAAAGAGCCCCTTGGGAACACATTAAAGGACAAGTCAGCAGACATTAAAAATCAGTGTTAGATGCTCATACAAAACATGGTTTAACTAGTCCATGTATCTCAAATGCCTGACTCCAGGAGACAATAATGTAGCACAACTGATCAGAAGACAAGAAAGTTTGGCTTGAATTGGTCTTCTGCACCAGGTGACACCATCACATTACCAAATTTTCAGACAGACAAAGTTCATTCTTTAGACTTATGCTGCCAGTGGAGCTGTAGGCTCATAGGTTGTAATTTTTCACAGAAAGCACCACACCGTACCCTCATACACAATACAGTTACTCCCTTCTTGAAAGCAGGAAGAAATGCAGTAGGTCTCATCTGAGGGGCTGAACAAGATTCTCTGCTGGAGGTGACACATAACTGATTACAAGGAGTTTTGTCACTGATTTGCAATGCATTCCTTACCTTCAGCTGCTGCTGGAGCTCACTGTTCAACCTGGCGAGCACAGCATTGGCTTCTTTGTTTTTTCGTATGGCGGTCTGAATAGCCCTTTTCTGCTTGGAAGACTGTCTGCCAGACAGATACAAAACATTTCAATTAAGAGCCTCAATAGTGGCTGATTCCAGAAGAACAGCCATCCATTTTGCATGACTGTACTCTATACACACTGGCTATGCTTCAAAGACAAGGTACAAACTACAGATTCAAGAGAAGAAAAATGCAATGCTGAAATTAAATGCCTGAATCAGGTGGAGTTTTTGAAAATAAAACCGTCACACCTGTTAACCTGAATGACAGAAACATTTTAGGCTGTCTCAATTATTTAAAAAATCACTGCATTCTCAATGATCTTAAGAATAATCCCTGCATAGCTGTTATCGGATGCTCCAATAACCACTGCATAGCGGTTACTGGAGCATCTTTGCACTAACTGTTTTCAGACACTTGTAGAGTTCAGAGAGTCAGGAGCAGCTAATGCAAAATACAAAAATCATTCTATACAGAAGAAAAGGACATAGGCATGAAAATGCTGTCTCGTATTTTTTTGGGCACTGCTGATTCTGATGGTTCTTTACTTCAAAAATTAATCTTTCTTTCATTCAAAGCAGTCAATTCCACCAAAACCATCAGGAACAGAGGGATGGTTTATGGACTTTCCTCATCTGTTTTCTGCTTAAATAAAGGATATCTCTCTTATTATTATTACTTCATAGCCTGTGGTCACTGCCCTGGAGGAAAGACAGCTAGGCAGACAGGTACAAAAAGAGACAGCTCTTTACCATCCTATTCCAAGAAACTGAGATAACAACAGGAAAAAGGAAAGAAAATACAGAAAATACTGGCTGAATATCCAATCCCTCATCCAAATAGATTATTTTAAAGTTTTACATGAGGCTAGAAGAGCTCTTTAATGCCAAATTTGATCTAAACCAGATGCCCTATTTAAATACGGTCCACAGTGGCACAGAGTCCCCATTAGCTCTTCTGTCTTAACAGAGCTGATGGCACTGATCTTTGCAATAGAATCTTTTTCACAGCACGGTAACAGGACTTTATGCTGTTATCTTCCAGTGAATTGTCAGTTTTCTGCTTCGCTATTTTGGTTCAAACTACTCTCCATAGGCTGTAAAGTAATAGATGATTAAAAAAAAATAAAAGCAGGGCAATATATGTCTGTGGCCATTTAAACATTTTTAGGAAAGATACAGACAAGACAGGATTGAGATGTTAACAAATGCTGTTATCTCTGAACCACTATGGAATATGCACTCCCAAAGCACAAAATAGCACTTTAAGAGCATCCTAGGAGTCTTATTACTTATTCTAATCTTCAATTATGCAGCACAGATTCAGCCTACTGATAAACAGTTTGCCAAGAAACGCTCAATTGCTTTGGGCAGCTTGGTTTTGTTTCAAGCTGAATCAGATGTCTTTGCAAGGCTCTGGGTGATGGTGGGGTATAATGTTTGCACAGTCTTTCAGCTGAGGGAAATGCACAGATCCAATAGGGCATCAAGTGCCTTTGTTTACCATTTGTACAGCCCCTTCCTCACTGCTATTAAATACACATGCAAGTCTTTGCTGCTGACAGCTTTGACAGCTGTATTTATGAGAGCGAGCAATACATGTTGGGTTTGGCCATTACTGGATTATTACAAGTGGCTCGACTCACACCAGTGGCAAGCTCATTTCCAATATGCCTTGCAATAAAAAAATATCGCAAGGATATTACCAACATCAAGCATTTTATGACTCACTTTCCTGGGCATTTATTTGGTCATATCTGTCCAAAGGAACAAGCAAAATTCCAGAAGATACGCACAGAGCAAAAACATACACCCTCGCATATAAAAGCAGTTGTGTTAGAGATGCTGGCTGAACAGCTCTTCAGATATGCCTACCAGGTACAGAAGTAGGATACTCTTGAAGAGATTATCAATCAAATAGCACCAACAATCGCTACAGGCTTAGTCTGCATTCAAGAAGACCAATGTACATTTCAGAGACCTGTATCTAGTGAAGCACTCTCAAAACCAGAAGTATTAAGCATAAAATTATGCAAAGAGGAAACCCTGCCACATCAGATCTCATGGTGCAGTTTGGCATGCTTAGTACAGGTTTTTACTTCTGAACTGGGAGATGAGCCTTGGCTGCTGGCTGGGAAGAAGTCACATTTATAGTGGGAGAAAGCTCAGGGGTCTCCAGCCCTTGTGCCTCCGTCCGGAGCTTCCTGCGGGCAGGTTTGGACGGCGGCTGAGCAAGAACAACCTCCTGAAAGGAAGAAGCACAGCAACATTAAGTTGGGCCATATGTGTCCCATCATTAGGCTGGGGAATATTTGTGACACATAAATTGCTGACAGCTGGACTAAGATTTCATAATTTAAAGAGGTACAGAGCTTAATTCAAATTTGGTAATAGCTTCTCAGGTTTCTGACTTTGAAAAAGGAACAATAAATCGTGCAATCCCTTAATGAATTAAATGATTATACTGGTGTTTTGTCTTCATCTGGATGCCAGGCTCTTCAGAACTGTATTGTATAGCTCTGTGTGCAATGGGCAGAGGTGGAGGGAGGGCTATAAATGCATATACTGGCCCCCAGTTGACCCAAAAGCATTAAAACCAAAGCAAGATTTAATTTTGATTATGCTCAGTTGGTAAGAATCAATAATCAATCAATATCTTGTATCCCATATTACTGCCTCAAACATCTGGCATGGAGTTTCTCCCTTCTGCCCTCCTCTCTTACATGAAGCAACAACGAAGATAGCTTAGAAATACAAATATATAAAATTATCCATGCAAAATTAGCATGTTGGAAGTATAAAAGGCCAGTTATTTCTATTGATAAACTATATCAAATACATAGTCTGGGTTTTCTAGGTCAAACAGAGTCTTGCGTTTTTATGACTTCAGTGGTAAGAATAGTTTTAATTATTTTAAATTAAGACATAATTTCTTTAGCAATGAGAACAGTTTTAACACCTTACAGCTGTTTTAAATTTGAAATATAAATATATCCTTTTCATTGTATTTTATTATTAGATCTGGTTTACAAGGGATATAACTATTACTGCCTCATTTCATGAACGAGAAAGCTAAGACCCAAAAAGTTGAAGGGACTTGAGAAAGGTTTTTTTTAGCACCACAGACAAAACCAGAGACCAAATTTTCTTATTGTACTCTTGGGCTAGAGTACATGCATTACTAATTTTTGACCAAATATTAGTAAATTAAGAAAAAAAATAAATGGGGAAATATTTAATGACACAGCAATTATGAGAAAAAAACAACACTGTAATAACCAGCCTGACTCACTGGAAGAAACTACTATGAGTGATATAAAATGAAACCAACATAAGACCATCAATCATTAGTATTAGAGGGATTGCAATTATTAAAGAAATTTGAATTTTAAGGGAAAAAGGGTTTCAACATTAAAAAACCACAGTTCCATCATTACTGAAAAAAAAGACCTAAAAATATTATGAAATGTTCTGATCAGGACATCAGCACATCATGACTGCACAGTCTCTGGTAATACCACGCTCTGAAATCCTGTGCACATGCACAGGTCCCTGCAAACACCACATGCAGCAACTGAAGAACTTGTGTATGCCTTCTACAACTATAAACTGGTGGGATGACAAACACACAACCCCAGTCTTCCTTAAACTGCCCAAACCCTACCAAATCCACAGGATAAATCCCTCTGCCATTTCAAACACAATACTGTAAGCAATGATCCAATACGTAAAAGCAGATCCCCCTGCAGGGGTTCCTTGGCCACCTGCTGTTGCACAAGGCTTTGGAAGGTGGGTCAGCACCACAACAACAACCTGCCTCCCACACCCCACGGCTGGGCTTTCATTGCATTTTAGGGATCCAAGTGGGGTAAGGGTGAGCATGAAGTAGGTGGACCACAAGGACTTCATTTCCCCAGCAGGACTACAATGCAAAGCAAGGAAGAAGCAGGGCCAGGCTAGAAGTAGCACGTGATGAGCACTAGAAGAACAAGGATGCTGCCTGGAAAGCCCTATCACATACAGAAAATGACAACACTGGACGTTTTCTGTGCCCCCCATTAGAGCAAGAAGGGTGAAGGTGCTCCCTGGGCAAGGTACACACGACATACAGCACCCGCAAACAGTTCTTGACTGGGCTAAGCAAAGGTCTTGCAGGTGCTCTCTGGCTGCACGAGGGGCCAGAGGAGTGAGAATCTGCATTTGCCCCCTATCAAAACCTGTTCTGGCTGGGGCTGGTGGAAGGAGGTGGTGGGAGCATGACCAGGACAGGGGAAATGCTCACAGCCACTGCTAAGGCCAGTCCATCCCTAAGCAAGGCCCTTTGAAGAGTGCTACTGCAATTTCAGTGCTTACTTTATACAATGATATGTTCATACAAAAACATATTAGAAACTGCACATCTTGAGCAAATCTCTCCCAGTCTGTGTACACTCAGCGGCAGATCCTGACCTCTAGCAAACAGGTGTGTTTACACCAAAATTAAATCCTCAATAACTGAAACCAAGATGTGCAAGAACTACAGCAAAACAGGGGTCGAGTATAATCAAACTCTTTTTTGTCTTCCCTAAGGCTCCACAAAGCTCCCTAAGGCTCTCCTATTGATTTTGAAATAAATGGCAAGCTGCCTCTCTCAAAGCACGCGCATCAATGTGTATGTATTAAGAGCTTTCTTAATGATTTATCCGAGCTGATGTCACACATGATCCCAGTTCTCTCCAGCGTCTTGACCTCCACAGAAGGTAAACATGTGAAAGCATAACCCTAACCCTCTGTTTAATTGCTTTAAAACCTAAAACAACCACATTTGTTGATGAAGGCAAATCACTCCATAATGGTACAATGTGTGCAGGTCTCACCTTTTTTGCTGAACTGTTTTCTTCTGCCTGCGATGGGGGTCTATTCATCTGAGGATGTAAATCAACCTCAGATGGTTGCTCTGTCTGCAACAACAAATCAGTCATTGCTACACCAAGTCACATACAATAAAGTCAATGAAAGGAAATGTTACACACAAAAGAAAAGTTACTTTAACAATTCAGCAGTAGGGGAAAATGGAGATCTAGGTTGACAGCTGAATGGATGACATAAGTCTTCTGCAGATTTTTAATGAAACCATTTTCTTGCATTTTCTTGTGCTGGGAAAACAGAAGATGACTTTGTGAAGCATTAGGAACTGATGAATGTAAACAATCTAGTACTCATAATTTCTTCCAGAGTTACCCATATGGCCTAGATACTTAGAGAAAAACTAAGGAGGGTGGATAAAAGCTAGAAAGATCTTGGATGCACCCTGTCACCTTATTATCACCTGAAACCGATGAAAATTCATTGGAGTAAGCCTCTGTCTTTGAAGTTTGCAAGGCTGAAGTGAGAAAGCATGAATCATCCCAAAAATTCCAGCAAAGTTACTGAAAACACAAGTCATAATAGCAGACAAATAAATCTTCCCTCCTCCCTTCTCACGTTTCAAACAGAAACCGAGATGAACACTCACCACCCAGGTCTACACATCTGCAAAACAAAACACCCTCCCCCCAGCATATCTGACTGAGCAGCAAACTAAAACAGAGGGTTAATCCCTTGCTTTGCCTTTTGTGAAACCTCTCTGCATCTTTTGACAGGGCACAGCATAGGGAAGGACGGCAGGATTTGGAGCTGCCTGTCCCTGGGCACGCAGCAGCAAACATGGTATAAACACAGTTGTGGCTGTTTTCTGTCCAGAAAGTACGGGCTGGCTCTCCAAGATGGGGAAGGCAAGCAGGAGCAGGAGGCTGAGGGCACTTGGCACCAGCAGGCAGCCTCTTCTCCTCTTTCCCAGCTTCTGCCAAATTGAAGCCACACTGGCAACAGCCCCCAGGAAGGAGGGGCAATCTGCCATTCTGCTCCCTCCACAAGAAAGGCTCATTTCTGTACAAGTGAAAAACCAAGTCTGAGGCAAACCTCAAACTTTCAAGGGACCAGAATTTTAGCCATAATAACTTCTTGCACACTGAAGAACCTAACTCGCTTTTGCCAAGAGGTTTCTGCACAGGCCCATCAAGCTCTGTATCAGTCACAAGTTTACCAGCGCTTAACTGTAAGTTAAACAAAAATTACAGAAAGCACAGATTTTGGTATATTTAAAATGGAGGATTTTTTTCACTTTCATTTCTTCCTTAACAGACACAATAAAAGCTGTACAGAAAGGCACAGAAAAAACATGGTTATGTCAGGTTACTGCTGTTCTCCAACCATAGGGTATCAAACATGTGCACAGAGGAGAGAAATTTGAAATTTATTTTTTTGAATTGCATGTGAAATCCCCCAGGAGAGAGGGGAAAGTTATTTTGGCTGACAAGATTTCTCTCCCACCCTCTGTTAAGTTCTACATCTGTGGTGTTACTTGATGGTTAAAAAACCCAAACCCCTGTCACACTGTAATATTCCAGTATCTGAATAACAGTATCTTGATTTTTAAAAATTTTAATAACTATCGAATACTAACATTTGAATTCTGAAAAGCTGTTTATGTATTGAAGAGCTTTCTCTCTAACTGTAGATTTCTGGTCCAATGAGAGTGAAATGGTAAAAAAAACAAGCTTTTTTTCTGTCTATAAAAAAGGCCACTGAATACAACTGAGCATTTTTTTTATCAGCAAAGCTGAGTAGCCCATAAACTCCCTGATTTCTACAACCACTTTTTCTGTGTTTGAAAGAAATGAAGGCTCTAAGCACTGGTAGCAGTAGCCTGGCAAAGTCCACAAGGCTTTCATGAACGATTTGGGATAGAAAAGCTTAAATAGCAAACAGAAGCACGTCACATCATCATAAATTTGGGCCACATCACTCAGACGAATCACTCATTCATTTAAGGACAGCAAGAGTAAACCCAGCCCTTCACAGAGCCACGTAATATGCATACTATAAATTCCTCATGGTATAGCTTTGCTGCACAGCCCAGAACAGTGACAAGGTACATGAGAGACAGCTCTTAATGACCCTTCTTGGACAAGGAGTCCTAGAACCCTCCCTAACCTGGCCAGGCATGAAGTTTCTGGTACACACACTCTTGCTGCAGCCTACACTAAACCTTGCATCAAAAGAAAGAATATACCGACTTATTCTACATAATGAATTAAAAAAAAACAAAAAGGAGACCAATCCCATGTTATTTATGCATAGATAAAAAAAATGCAGCTTTTGAAGAACCAGTATGTTCAAATACTGTAGAAGTAACTGAATAGACCATTACTCTACAGTGTCAGTTGCAAATAAGTGGAAAAAATCATGGTCAAATAAAGGGCCTAGAGGGGAAGGAAAAATACAAAAAACAAACCTCAAACTTTAGCAAAAACATCCTTTCTTCTCTTTCCTCTCTTTTTTTTTTTTTCTTTTAATTATTTTTAATGGTGACATTGCAGAAGAATACCGCTTTAAACTGAAGAGAACTGAGAAAAAGGGTAAAATTCACATCCTGGTAAAAGCAAGTACAAATTGCATGGATGATGCCAAAATTTCCAACAGTTTGATATTGCCGTTCTTACCGATGCAAGCCACATTTTTTTGTGAGCTCAGTGCTGTGATGTGGCTGTGGCAGCTGTGCTGCAGGGCTGCGGTACCCGCTGCCTGAAGCTGGGTCACTGGGCTGGCCACTTCTCTCTGCTACCAAGATGTGAGAATGGCAAAGCTCAGCTGCCAGCAGAGCAGAGGCTAGTAAAAATAAAGAAATATCTGTCCAAAAAAAAGGGGGAAACCCCTCAAAAGGCAACTCGTTCTGATGGTGCAGTTCATGCATAATGAACAAAACCAAGTGACTGCCATGTCCCTAAAGTGCCACCTAGTGGCATGTGGGCCAGGCCATTTCTGAGTGATTTGCTCTGAGGAGAGTACCAAAAAAAAGGTGTCTGCATCACCAGGAGCCTGCAGATTGAGCATGCCCCACGGGCATGATGCTACTGGGCGTGCTGAGCCTTGGCTCTTCCCAAAGTCACCTTTCCATCTCACGCAGAAACCAACTCTACACATGAATTATCTGCTGTCAGAGTTACAAGCCCTTCTCCAGAAAGACCTCTACTCCTCAGGGCAATGACTCTGACACAAGAGCCCATGCATAAAAAAAGATCAGTGTGCTGCTGCAGGGGATTTTGTTCAGAGACAGACAGCATTTAACCCAGGCAAAAATCTTTCATTAACTGTATCATTCATCAATGCAAAGAAGGTTTGCTGATGCAGCTAACACAACAAAGTCCTCTCTGAGAAGCTTTACAAATACATCTGCAAGCTGATGTCTCCCCACATTGACCTGACACAGATTTTAAAGGAAAAATAACTCCTGCTTTTTTTTTTTTCTCTCGTATGGGCAGAGGGAGCCTGGCTCAACAGCACTCTGGTTCAAGCTCCTATAGTGGAATACAAGGAAAAGGTGATCCACCAGGAGCAGTTAAGGTGGGTTCCTTTTAGTTCTTCGTCATTTTCACACCATGCTTAGTATAGTCTCTGGGCAACTAATTTCTTGTTCAGAAACACAGCCATAAACTACCTCCTTCCATCACAGACATGTCTCAGAATTTTCCCACATATTGAAAACTTGGCACATTATATTTAAATACTTCACCATTGGTACATAAACTGAAAGATTATGCATTATACAATATGGTCTTTCAAAGGAAATTTCAGTTATGGTAGTGGAGAAGTGCTTCAATGGAGGTGTCTCACTCATGTCCACAGAACAGAATAAGCTATGAACACTGGGAGTGCTGCTGTGCTGGCTGAGAACACCCAGGATTACAGCAGATGAGCAAAGAATATCCTGCTCATCTGCACTACCAGCAGTGCAAACAGAGGCTGCAGACCAGGCCTAAGACTATCTTGATTTTGGGAAGCAGAGAAAATGACCACAGAAAGGAGTAAGACAGTGCCCTATTCCACATCTCCTGAAGAGATTCTCTTGCAGAGACCAGAGTGTTATTAACAGACACTATCTACTTTTTCCTCAGCACAGTTTTGTACTTTCTGGACACAGACATAGCCTTCCCATTCTTCCAGGCAAAAGGTAAAACTGGCCAACAAATTTTCTGCGGAACAGCCACAGCCAGAGTCCAACCTGTGGCCTACAGCCAACACTAAGCATTAGGACAGATAATTCCTCATCATTAAGGAGAGCATTAGGAATTGCAAATGCTCATTATTTCATCGCATGAGCCTTGACCAGACATTCATAATCTTCTCACTGCTCCACGTGACAATACTTAACAGCATCTTTCTAAAAGAGTATGTAACACTCACTTAAGCACTAAGTGCTTTGAAAGCCTCAGATGAAAGATTTTTATAACTGTAAAAGAACACAGCATCGTAACAACTGGGTCTTCACTTACATTTCCGATTCTGTTGTTTTGTAATGCTGGATTATATGTAGATTTCACACTCACATTTCAAGACAATCCATAACTGATCTTCCAGGACAGAAGGCTTACATGGAGTTTTCATATTTGTTACCTGAGAGGCTTTTTGCAAGATGTGAAGTATATATTCAATCTTTCCCACAATTTCCCACAATTCAATTTTGCCCACACTTATTCAATTCTATGGGACTATTTCCGACTTTACATATGGAAATAGTCCCATTGTAGTCAATGGCACTACTCACAGAAATGAAATTATCTCTCTGCATTCACTGGAGTAGCCTGTAATCATTACCTAAGCAGTGCCACTGCTTAGCTTTGCAAAAAAAATTATTGAGAACAGCTTATCTGTAAAAAAAGTAGGATACTACATATACTTAACACTCTGATAAGTATATGTAGTATGGATTCAGCCCATTGCAATCTTCTATCATCTCTACGTAAGTTCATTTAATAGATACTTGCTCCTTTCTAAACATTCGTAGTTTTTGTGCTTAAAGCCAATTTCTGAGAAGTCAAGGCATCTCAATTCTAGTTTCTGTGAGTCTTTTGCACCCCACACTGAATCATCAATTCTTTTTATTGCTTGTTACAAAAACTGAAAATGGTAAAACAGGAAAAAACCCACAGGGATGCAAATGCAACAAGCTGCCAGGGTCTTAGTGTGCTGCCTGCTTTCTCAGCACTCTGCAGCCCCGAAGTTTTGATAAGCTTTTTCTTTCCCTGAGCTATCTGAGGGCTGGTGATAAGGTTGAGGAGAAAGGCAGTAAATACAAACAAATTGCTGCAATGTTCAGCTCATTCGCAAGGAAAGAACAGGACCCAGATGGAAGCATTAACAATCTGTTTTAATGCTTCAACTTCCACAAAACCAGATTAACGTAAGCTCGAAAGGGCTATGTGAATTCCACTACAGATACAGGCACTGGGTTCTTTTTATTGTTGTTTTTACGATAAATGTGAAGCCAAGTTTAAAAATTATTACAACATATTTTAATTAAGATACTCTCCCAAAAACCTCTTTAGAAAGGATTTTATAGCATCCATCACCTACTTCTCAAATTCAATTTTAACTGTGCTACTTTTCCACCACTTCTTAAACCATCATTTATTTTGTCTGGCCATCTTAGATTTAATATATAATTTTCATGAGAGGAAGATAATCCACTTATATTAAAGTGGCAGATGGCAAAATCTTTCACGTTATAGAACACTTTCTGTTTCATTGCTGTTACAGCCTTCTTCAGTACCTATTGCACTGCTTATACAATGTATGTTATTCTGCAACCTAAACCATGAGACGATCAAAAAACCCACCCTCTTCTTGCACAGTGGTTGTAAATGCAAGCTAACAAGTATCCTTGGGTTTAACATAAAATGGTTGTTTGGGAGAATACCATCAGGTATACAAATGGCAGGACACCAAAAGCCAACTGTTACTTTTTTTGGGGGTAATTTTTATTTATATAACAAAAATGTTCCTTCCTGTAAAACTCCAGGTGTCCTGCCAGCACTTGAAATTCCTCACATAATTTTACAGAGTAAAAGAATGCTTCAGTGGGCTGAATATTTTCTCCAAACAACTCTGTAACAGAGATAAGCAAATCTGTATCTCATCCTCCACGTATCTCTGCTTTACCCAAAGATGGTGGTAGTGGGGGATGCCTGGACCACCTCCCAGCATGGAGCCTGCACATGGCCAGCCTGCTCAGGAGGCTGAGAGGTCTCAGCAGGACAGACAGGAGTCCTGCCCCACCTCTTGGCCTCAGCACCACACACCAGCATGGGTATGATGGTTACAAACCCAGCCTGAGCATACCCCACACCCGTGACTCTCCATGGATTCAGCAGAACGTGAAGGCATGTTAGTAGAGACAACTTCTTGAACTGGGTCCCAGTTTTCACTTGCAGTTCAGGATGATGAATGGCCAAAAAGCTTCAAGGAATTAAGAAATATCAAGTAACATTTGGAGAGCAGAAATACAATACGCTAAAAAGAATAACGTCTTCGCTTTCCAACATCACCAGGTGCTTGTGACTGGGCAGGGTGACCCACCCATCATCCCTCACAGTGCTTCATTTCCACGATTTCACCAAATCAATAACATCTAATGGTAATGGTGGCCACTAACTGACAGCTGGATTCTGAGCTCACATAACAAAGTGAGATTTTAATCTTCAGAGTTGCACTCTACTCAGGATATTTCAATTTGATAATGTTAACAGCTGCCTACCTCTTCCACTTCACTTGAACGCTTTTCCTTCACCCATATATTTTCAGTGCCTGCCAAAGCTGCCACCATGGAACCAGTGGGAAAAACACATCCCAAGGTCTCTAGAAACAAAAGTCCAGCACAAACCAGTGTGAATTTACAAAATCAACAAGCTTAAAAATTTGACTCTGGGAAAAGAGACTAGGAACATCAGTTTTTTCAGCCAAGATATACAGAGTTTTCTTCCAGTCCCACTGTTTTCAAATCCCCTTATACAGCACAGACAGGATTGAAGATATGCCTTCATTACTGGACAGGAAGGTATTGAAATAGGGTAATTTAAATAAAGGAATGTTGATCTAATTGGTCATCACTGCAGACAGTTAGCTGTTGTTGGATAAAATCCTAAAGTTATATTTGTTCTACACTGTTCATCTGTAATTCCTATTAACATAAATATGTTACTAAATCTCCCACAGAAAGCAGCTGTAGTAAATGACTTCTGTAGGCTTAAAAGCCAATAGTAATAAAGTATTATTTCCATTTAGAAAAACAACAGGGGCTTATATGAGATGAGCATAAACATTTGGGTTCAGTGCAACATTATTCATGAACACCCAAAGTTATTTCCTATCTGAAATATGTGTCACTGCAAAACAGCTACATAGCTATTGCCTTCCTACCATGATTCTTGCACCTCCAAGTTACACAACTTTCTCTGTACAGCCCTGGATCTGCACAAAAGTTTTGGGGACACCTTTATGCCATTTCTCCTTGATGACTTAAGTTTACTACCAAGTTAGGAACAAAAGACCGGGAAAACTTACTCAATCCACTGAATTCTGTTCTCTACAAGGCCAAAAATAAATTACAGTAGGTATTTCAACAAGCTACAGGTTATTTTTTCTATTACACTATCACCAGAGGTGAGGGGATGATGATGAGGATGACACAAAAAACACACCTAAAAATTAAAAAAAAAAATTAAAAAATTAAACGTAATAAACAAAAAAGGCAGAAAATCCATAATTATAGCATGCCATGGGAAGTTAGCAGAGAGGTAAAGCCTTGCCCATGTCTAAGTCTTTACAATAGCTTGCAGCACATTAAATATTTATGGTCCAAAATTGAGAAATTGATACAGATAAAATTATCCTTAAATCCAAACAGCTACTTCAGACTTGCTAAAATGTGACAAGTGCTACTAGGGATCAAGAGGATGTCAGTGAAGATACACACAGGCTTATACACAAAAGTAAAACACTTCAAAATAACATCTTATTAAAAAAAAAAAAAAGCCCTAGTCTTTGTATAAGCCTGTTTCTATACATGATCTTTCCAAGCACTCTTTATAGAAATGAGGAAAAATTTGAATTTCTTTCTTTTTTTTAATAGGAAAGCAATACGAATTGATGATTCTAATAAAATATTTCATACTGTAACTCACAATGCCTTACTGGAAACATCAGTTTAAAATGGCTTGCAGTGGAGAGAGGTATGGGCTGGAATTTGGGTTAAAAGATCACAAATTGGAGGTAATGGTGTATCCACATTATTTAAACTTGCCTTCTGTTCATCTTTATTTATAGTCACCATAGGGACCTGAGATAAAAGCACCACTGCATCAGAGGAGCATCCGGTGAAAGCTCTGAGGAAAACTTAAGTACAGTTCACAGACCGACACAAAGCTGATAAAATGCTGACTTTGGCAATGGAGAAACATTCCAAGGAGAAGGAGCTGCCATAGGCTTTTAGGGGCCATCAAGAAGAAAGGAACATAGAGTTAAATCCACCAACTCTAAAGCTGCTGTAGAAGTAAAAACAGAGGCAGCCACCACCACCTGTACAGGTGTCTGCCTGCCAGAGGTGTGGAACAGCACAGGCTGGCAGCAGCAACCCAGAGGAGAGGCAGCCCCGCTGCTATTTCTCCATACACTGGCCAAGCCCTCACAGCATCCCAAGACTCGAGCCTCTCACAGTAAGCCTGTGAATCCCTTGAACTGTGGAGTCAAGCCCACAGCAGCATTAGCTCTAAGTATTACCTCGTGCTATGCTCACCCAGAAATACAGTCCTTTTCCCTCGTTATTCAGCTGACTGCACTACGGAGGCAGAGTTGGATGTGAAGGTAATTCAGTAAGTTTGTGATATGACTAGAGATGTTTGGCACACTCTGAACAACCAGCGATTCAGTAACTCACCAAGGTTGATTACCTTGGAGGTTCTGACAGGAAAAATAATGTTTTCCTAAAGGCTGAAGTAAATTCTACTAAAAAAAACCAGCAACGCAGGACCAAAGTCAAGACGCCATTTCTATATTGCTATTGATTAAGCTCACAGCAGGACTTCTGCTCCACTGAAACGTAATACCTACTCCTTGGTACCTCTCTTTTATGCACTTTGGTCTTTACATCCCATGAGCCCTTTACACTTACTCTGAAGAGGCAGCTGGTTCAGGCTTCTCAGCCAACCATAGAAAATTGTAGTCCTCAGAAAGAAATTATTTCCCCTCCATCAACTGATTTCCAGGCTGAGCCAAAATAATCACACCACAAGCATACTTATAAGGTGCACGGTCACCTGAAATATGCAGGGTTCGCTTCATTTCCAAGCTATATTTGTCATTCACAGTGCTTAACTGCAGGCATATAGCAAAATGTTATGATAATAAAAAAGCATTTTCAATAGCATTGTTGAAAAATAAAGTAGCAGAGAAATTTAAGAAGAATTTGATAAATCTTGAAACAGGAAAAAGCTGAATATGCAATTTTAGCATCATGGCTTCTCTTCAGTTTTTGATCCTGTCTCAGCTTTGAAAGCAGATCCCTTCCTTCAACATCTTCATGCTCTTTAAACCAACGGCCCCCCTGGACTAATGTGATCCATATGCTTACTATTGCTTACAGGGTATTTGCAAGGGTCAGCTCAGCTGAATTATGACCCCATCATACATAGTTCCCTACTGTCGGTTACCTCTATCACAGAAAGGCACACTTGAAGATAAAATAAACAGTGGGATGAGTGTGAAGTTTATTATATTTTCAAGAATTGGTTTTATGTACATTTTTAACAGACATCAAAACAATAGTATTTTTATATTTATTTTAATATCTTTAAATATAATCAGAAATAAATCAGGTAAATGTAAGTGACACATGTTAGTAAAGCATCAGTTGCATATTCAGTACTGAGCAGACACAGAAACAACTCTTCTTTTCCCTGTTAGAAATCAGATTTTTGTATTGGAGGGGACTGGATCAAGAATTTCACATGAGGATCTCCTTGTGTTTACCATTTTAGAAAGGTCCTACATTCTGCACGGCCCAGTGCAGGAGGAGCAGTTGGTTCAGTATTTGCTAAGGAAGATGCAAGACAATTAAGTTCTCACTCTCCCACTAAAGAAATGCAAACTGACCACAGGACAAGAAAATGAACAATTAACAGAACCTTGCTTGAAACCAATTTTTTTTTGTCTAAGAACAGAATTTGTTGTATTTATTGCATTTCCCAGTGATAGTAGGAGGGCTTGCACTGCACAGAGCCAGTGTTACGGGAAGTTGGAGCAGTGGCAGGAGACTGGGTTCCAGTAGCAGCTGCTGCAAGCATACAGCTGGGAGGTAGGGAGCTGTGCTGCCCAGATCAGGGGAAGCCAGAGGGAAACACTGCTCTCCAGGATGTGTTAGACAAAGCAGGAATGTGATGGGTGCCCTAAGGAGCATGTGCCATACTGATGGGGAGAAAGCATGCAAGCTCAACCAGGATGCTCCACAGTCCTTGAGGCAGAAACTAACTGCACTCAGGTGTTAAGAAGGGCTGGGGAGAGGAAGAAAGAAACAAGCTGCTGGTAGAGCTGGGGGTGGCAAAAAGCTTTTAATCATTTCTATCATAAGCACTATGCAGTAGGAGGTGTTCAACAGCACACTCTTAAGAGTAGACCCAAAACTCAAGTGTTGACCATTTCTGGCCCAAGGTGTCTCACCAGCTTTTTATACGTAATGGGCTGTCAACTCCCCTATGGACTTGTTTTCTATTATACACTTCACCTAAAGGACTAATACATGAAGCATACTGCTGCCTAAGACTTAACACAGCCAACAACATAAAAAGAACAAGATGTTGATCCTCCATCATTTCCTAAAACATGAAGTATCTGGATGCAGACATGCATGATTTTGTCAATTTGTGTTGTGCTGTGGTTGTGTGATGCTTTAAAAAGACAAACCCCAAAAATCTGCCATAAAAGCAAATCACTAATGTTTTGAAACTTAACAATTTCAGTGACATTGCATTTGCTTCCTTTTAGCACTATTGTTTTAAACCCATGGCTGAAATATACTCTTAACATGCCATGGTTCCTTTAGCAGATGTCCTCTGAGCATTTGAAGCTTGAAAAGCAAATAGCACATATCAAACCCATGCCTTCACACATGAAACTTTTTAGTAGACTAGCCTTGCTAGCCTTTAATCTACAGTTAGGTCTAGTGGGTGCATGTCAACTCCACTACAAAGAGATTTAATTAGTCTGTAATTTGATGCTGCCACACACCAACTACACAGACCAGTGAAGGAGGACATGGAACCACAGAGCAAACTGAAGATTTGTATGAACTTGGAAGCAAGGACAGTGGCTGTGTCCAAGCCAACTAGCGCTAATCACTGCAGCAGCAACATAAATAAGCAAATAATACAGAGCAAAGGGCTAAAGCTTTGTCCATACCTGAGATACAGAAGGTCGAGGGGGCAGTGCAGGTGGTGGTGGGGGCAGCCAGCCGGACCTCACAGCTGAACAGTGGGAAAAGAAGAAGATGATGATAAAAAACCCCGCAACCAAATAAAACTACAGTAATTCAATTCCAAATAAAACCAGAATTAATTTCCATTAGAAGTTGAAATTCCTCCTAGTGAAGGGACAGCATACAACATTTAATAACAGAAACCAAACTTGATCTTTACTGAGCAAAACCTTATTTGAAATAACTTCATGAGTAGTGAATGAGTAGTGATTTAATTTCTGTAAAACCTCCATTGTTATAATAAAAAGCTGAGATAGAAGCTAGACAGTCATAAAAGCTGTAGCTAAAGCAATCCAATTCCAGTTAAAGAAAACCAGAAACAGGGCCCACTTGCCCTCAGGACTTTGCTCTTCGTCATTAATAATATTGCCCTTCTTAAAAGTGATATTTTAGCATCCAGTGTAGACACTGGCATTCACTTCCGATAAAACGCACTATTGCACGGCCTTAGAAAGCAAACATCTGCCATGGAATTAACAGGACAAAAGCCTAAATGAACCAGAAAGAAATCCATTTCTTTGGCTTTAGGTTTTGTATTTGCATGTTACTATTCACTGGAGATATTTCAGAGGGAGAAGGAAGACAAATCCTAGTAGGTAGTTCAGGTCCCTATAATACAATGCAATGTCAGCATTGAATTTGAGCCAGCACAAAGGAAGGGTAATAATCATGTAGGTTCAATCACTGTATTTCTCCGTTTTCTTAAAGTACCTAAAACCCTTCATGGGACAAACTACAGGACAGATGATGGATTCCAAAGGCAGCTGCAGAGAGGAAGACTAGGCTAGCACAGAGACACCAACCAGGACTAGTGAGACTCCTTAGGTGGGTTACCCTCCCCAAGCTCCTGTTGCACTGAGTGCTCAGCACTTGCACTGGCAAAGATACCAGACAGTCCATCTTGCACTGGTGCATTTTTGTATAACAAAAAACCTCCCAACAATAATAAATCCGGAAATGCATTTTACCACAATAATGCTAAGCAAGCAATTACATTAATACACTTTTTATTTACACACATATTTTAAAAAGCCACAAAGACCATTAAGGGCCTTGTTATAACTTAGCCACTTATGTATTTTTTACACCAAAGCTAAAAATGTCTGAGTGGTTGAAAATACGAAGAAAAAAGATATCAACCATTAAGGATAATTGTGACATGACAATAAAAATGTGTGTGTGAAAACACTGAGAGCAGTCATATTGACTATATAAGCTCCAAAGAGGCTTATAATATATTGGTTATTTTTCCGTCTTCTGTATCACCACCACTTGAATCAAAATGAAGCCTAGTATTGCTGTACACAATGCCAAAGAGAGAGAGTTAAAACGACTAAAACAGAACTGAAGCTATGCAAGGGAGCCACCAACACACCTACAGGTGTAAGAGAGATTTGAAAAAACATGGTCATCAGGATGCTTTCTCTTGCATTTCATTAGTTCAGTTTATAAGACCACTGCAATAACAGCATGATTTCCTCACTACATTCTCCATCCATCCTGTGCAATCAATCTTTAGAAAACAGTGGAGTAAGAAACCTTCCTTTCCCTTAGTTTGAACTTCAGGTTATTACTTCATGTATCTGAGTGCTGGCAGTGGCTCTGTACGCCCATCAGCTGCACGCTGTTACATGGTACATGTGCTCAGCATGGTATGTTTCGCTTCAGGAAACTTTGGGGAAGCTGCGCTGTGGTATTCCATCAAAAGCCATGTGTGCACCTTAAGGAATCATCTCTGCTCTCAGAATGGCTCTAACATTTTGGGGAGCATGAATCACACATACTTCTCAACAAGCCCGTGGCAGCCCAGACCATGGAGTGCCCTGTCACCATGAGCACAGAGGTCCCTGGGAAGGGGCACATGGGGCTGGGGTCTGTGGTGCTGTGGGCTGGCACTGGCCCAAGAGGTCCCCCTCAGCCCTTCTGAGCCCCCTACAGGGCCCGTTGTTTTGTCTTTGCTGGTTCATGCTCCAGCAGGCACTCAAAAGCTCTACTGCAAGAGCTGCATGCATTGAGAACTCGCTTAAACTTCAGCTGTGAGGATACAGCAGTTCCCATCCTCACTCTCTGATTCTTCAAACCCAGCAATATACTTTGGAAAGCACCAGTGTAGTCCTTGTGTAGAAATGTGCTGGGCTTGTTGGAAAAGCAACTCCTGAAGTGGCTGGACACATGTGAAACTCCATGAGCCTCCTGGGATTTGGCCCACAAAATAACTTTTCCCATAAAATAGTCAAATGAAGAAACCATACCACACCAAAAAAAACACCACAAAAAACCTGTTTCTTCAGCTTTCAAATACAACATATATGAATCTAGCATTAAAGAACTGAGATGCTTACACCACATGCATTTGACCCAGTTTCCTCTTTTTAATCCTGCAAATTCTAACTTAAGCTACTCATGAAATATTAATAAAATTCCTGCTGTTGCAGAAGATCTTTGGCCTGTTGTTAGAAGAAAATCATGCTTATGTGAGCACAATTACTAGTGAAAGTTACTTGACTTCTGAGGACTCATAAGAACTTATTACAAAAACCCCATGCTTCAGCCTTCTCTAGTGTCACTACTCTAAAAGAGGACAGTACTAACAGACACTCATAGGTTTTCATGTGTACTGGCAGGTGAATTGTTTTATTATTAGGCTATTCCATAACACCTTCCTTCCTGGAAGAGTGGCCTGCACAGATCAGCTCTTGCTCTTAAAGATGGCATCACAAGTTAGCTCTCAAAGCAAACAGAAATACAGGGGAAGGTCTGTTTCCAAAATAAAAGCAAGTACCCTGGGACCAAGCAGCAAACAGACAAATGTCCCACTTCCAGGGGCACGCCCCATAAGCCTGGATAAGCTACTTGTCCCTGATATTTGAAAGAAAGTCTTCACACCCTGTGCAAAAGCTGAGGGAGCTGGATGGGCCTCACACAGGTTCTCTTGCTACTGAGCAGGCTGGTGACTTCAAACCAGGCTGAACTACAGAATCATAGACCAGTTGGGCTTGAAAGAACCCCCCTGATCCAACACCCCTGTCACATATAGGCACACCTTCCCCTAGACCAGGTTGCTCAAGGCCCCATCATGTAAAGCAAATCCCAGATAGCACTGGGGAAAGCCCATACAGGTACCAGTAAAACAGATTTAAGTACCCATATCATATATCCGTATCATATATCTTCCTGCTGTGACAGCATTTTCATGCACTAGTTACTCACACAAAGACAGAGATAAGGGTTTCAGTTCAAAAATCATGGCTTTTTACTTAGCATGTTTACACTTTAAGGGAGATTATCTGCATGGAAACCTACCAGGACCATTTTTCTGCTCTATTTCGGCAATCACAAAGGTTTGATAGCACTAAAATGATCCCACATTAGATTAAAAAAACAGGTTTTCCAATCTGAAGCAAAATTAATATTTTAAAACAAACACCAGGCTGTAACTGTAGACTGTGAGAACCGGTCATGCCATCTTATCTGGCCACACTGCTGCTCTGCCTCCACCCTCCCTAGCAGACAACACAAACCCTCAGCACTTTCATTACTTGTGGTAGTGAAAAATATCAATCATAGTAACCACTCAAATAGCTCCTTTACTTGACTTACTTGATGTAGGAAGAGGAGACAAAGGAAAAATGTAAGTTATGACAGCCCAGTCAAACCTATGGGAAGTAGGTCTTTAGCTCACCAGGCACAGCAGCAATGGAGGATGCCAAAACTAGGATGGAAGAAATCTGTGCCCACGGGATCTTTTAGAGCAACCTAAGAGCAAGGTACTGTACTTCTCTCACTCAGTAACAGTCAGTTGTCCTCTTGTTTTTCAGTACTGAAGAAAACTGCCATAATACATTAAGCTTCTGGATGTCTGTTATTGTTTTTAAATTAGCTAATACTGGAACAGCAGCATATACAACTGCACTTCCTGAAACATTTCCATGACAGGTGTTTATTTAATATTCATGCTTTATGTGTGGCTGACACCTTGGTTTTGATGTTTATCAACATACATTGGGTATCATATCAGACAAGTTGGGTGGAAAAAATCTACTCCCTCCTTCTCAGCTGAATTGAATACATATATAAGCAGTGTCCTGAAAGAAGAGTGGTTTTCCTGGGTCAAGGGCCACTTTGTCATTTGCTAGACGAAGTAAAACTAGATACTGTCTACCAAAAGAGGCTGACCCCCATCTCAGGTCAAAAGTCTATACACCCTTCCACCCACAATGAATAGGGCACCCAGAGTTTACTTGCTTCTCTTATGCTGGTCTGTGTTTCTCAGCTCACACAAATGATGCAGGCCTAACCAAACCCAGCTTAAATCCAGGCTGACCTGGATCCAGATGGCATAAATCCCGGTTCTTGTCTCTGTTGTGCTTCCCCACCATCAACTTCTGCAATTGCGCAGGGACCATCCAGGGACTTAAAACTGAGAAAAACTCTGATGAGGTCCCTCAGTACAGTCTGGCTGATGTATTTGGTATTTTCCAAGTGGACGCTACAGCACTGTTGGATCAAGGGAGAGGCTGGTTGCATGGCAGATTTACATCACTTTCTGCTGCCTAAGAGTCCTGAGCTTCCAGATCAGGTTTAACAAAAGACCAACCAATTCATTTTATCAGGGAGCAAAGGGTCTGCAATACTGAAATCAGTTCAAAAAAGATAAGCTAACAGAATGAATTATTCTTTAGTTCCCCCAACTACCTAAGGCTTTGGTTCCTCAGGGAAGCCAGCATTTTCACCCTTCTGCTCTGGCAGTATTTCACAGAGCTTTTTGAGATACTTTTCCTGCTTCTGTTGCCAAAGGCACACCACAGAAAAGTTCTCTGTCCAAGCTGGTTTCTGTTTACCTCGTTCTTACAAAACTTCCATTCTTGTTCACTGAAACTGGTACTTGGTTATCCCATAACACTGATACTGTTCTTCACACTTCATTTATTTACATTTTGACAACAGCATTGGTAAAGTGATTGTGAAATAACCGTTTCTCAAGAGATCGGATTTATTAATTCTCAAAACTACATCTACAAAAAAACACCCCCAAACTGTAAAGCTGTAGCCAGGAGTATAAATGTAATGAAGGCTTCTAGTAATATAGTTCCAAAACACCTATTGATCCAGGGATCTGTTTCAATAATTCTTACTAATGTCTCCTCAGAAGGTAACAGCAATGTAAAAAAGATATTTTAGAGTCCTGATATTAATTTTGTTACCAGTTTTGTAGAAATACTGTAGGAAGCATTGCCTGTGGCAGAATAACCCCTCTTCTCACAGTAAGTTTCGGGAACCTGCTCAGCAGGCAAAGCTTCATTTGTCACAGCAAGTGATACACACATCTGGTGTCACAAACACACTCTTGTTACAGGTCTCTTTCACCTGCTAATCATACAGAACATTATTTGTACCTCAACTGCACGGAAAATTATCCATGTATTTTTCAAGTAATTAGGAAGAGATATAGCCAGACCTTAAGTAATTAATGCTTCTTCACTATGAACTCACTGGTGTGGTCATATAGGACACTGGTGTGCTAACATATTCAATGTGTCACTTAAAAATCAAACAAGCAAAACATTATTAGAGGTGGTTTTTATTATGCCTGTTTTTAATGGCCTATCCATGAATTTCAGCATGTTTTAAGTAAAATCTGTAAAAGAGATTTTTTTTTTTAAACATCTTCTATGTTGTATCGTATGTCAGTCCACAACGTCTGTATTTTTCTCTTCTTGTCTCTCACTTTCCCTAAACCATTTAATTTTCTAGTTACTCTTTACCCTTTATTTCCTGCGTGTTTCTGTTTGGGGACTGTTTCTCCCTTCCCCCTTTCCCCCTAACAAAACTATTCAAGATTTTGTTCTGTCTCACTTTGCATTTAGCTTCATTCTCCACCCACAGGGAGGCACAGTCCCTCCACCTACCTCCCACAGATCCTTGTTGCCAGAGCTTCTCACCTCTGGAGACTGCCACAGTAAGTGCTGGAGGCTCCGGCACTTACTGCCTGCGACCATTTCCAACACGGATACGGTCAGAACAAGCACATGGGAGCCAGGAAGAGCAGCGGGCTACCAGCCATCACCCCTCCGGTCCCATGTGTGGCACATACACTTTCTGGGGACATCTGCACATCCAGGGTCTTCCCCACAAGGGAGGCAGCTTGACCACTGTTGCATGTGAGAAACAGCAGATCCTCTCTTGTTTAACCTATAAAGCTGTTCTCCGAGGGACCAACACTTTTTTCATGGAACAGAGTAACCCACATGGGATCACAAAAAAGGTCTGTGGGGCTAGAAGGTCAGTCAAGAACATTTCAACCTCTACAAATTTCTGTAGAAGAGTTTCTTTATTAAAATTTAATTTGTAACAACCTGTAACAGAATGAAAACAGACTGCAAATCATTCCTCAACCCCTGAAAGAGCTAAGATTAGATAAATGGGAAAATATAATTTCTAAAAAGTTCAATTTATTTACACAAATTGTAAAGGAACAGCTACATTTGAAAGGCTGGTATGATTTACTTCAGTAAAGTACTCTCTGGACTAAACTCTTACAGATAAACATAAAAACTTAAAAATGCAAAATAAGTTACCCCATCAAATTCCTATCATGTAAAAACCATTCATCTGTTTATGTTGTCATTGTTTTCTCCATCTTACTCAACCTTAATTATGTTCTTATCCAGTTAGGCAAAGAAATAAGTTACATAGTTGTAAACACACAAATCCTTCATAAAAACTTCTGAAAGACTGAGAGGCATAAAACTCTTCCATTCAAATCAGAAAGAAGACATTAATAGTTTATTCAGAATAAACTCAGTTCACTGATCACATATATTCTGAAGAGGAATAGGACTAGAAGAAAACAGCAGCTCCAGTAACAGATCAGGAACTGTGTCCCAAAAGAAAAAAAAAAAAATCTATTCTCCAATTCGAAAAAATACTTTTGCAGCAATTATTTTAAAAAAGTGTTTCACACCCAGAGAAAAATATGATAAGCAGCCCAATTTTGTGTTCTCTGCGTTTTATGCATAAGACATTTTTAATTTAAATTTGTAACAACCCTTACAAAGTCACTAACTTGACTCTACGCTCCTCACTTGATGAAGCTTGCAACATCACAGCCCTTGTAAACTATGCAAACAATATCCATGACATGGCATGTTTTGCTGATGGTATTGGTTATTATTCTAAAATAAAGGCCCTTCAGAATTGTCATCTTCCTAATTTAACGTTTAATGGTCTGATTAATAAACTCAACACAGTAACACACAAGACAGCACAGAACTACAGCATGAACAAAACCCAAGAAAGTAGGTGGATTTTAATAAACCAAGACTAATATAAAAGCAAGGAGAGAAAGAAGTCCTGAAAATTAATTACTTAATTAAATTCATTGTGATATAGATTCAGCCTTAAAAAAAAAAAAATTACTATTCTAAGTTTCCCTATGTCACTTTGGCTTTCAAATAAAATTTTAGCTAAGAAATCTCTATTTATGGTAACACAAAAACATAACTCCCTGCATCACCCCTTAAAATCTTGTCTTTAGTAACTGTCGAGAAGACAGCTAACCTCAGTGAACACAGACATTTCCTAGCAAATACAATTAAGCATAAAAGAATGCAGAAGATAATACAGTAATCATATTCATCTTGGTTAAATTTCACAGGTTTTTTTGGTACCAGTTCCACACACACAAAAGGGAAAGTCACCTACATTTGGCTCACCAAGCTAAACAGACAATCTGGCTGAAGAGATATTGCTGAAAACTGGAAAAACTGTATTATGGTAACTATTTGGGCTTATTTGTATCAAAACATATGACATCAGAGCAACCATCATTTTAATTCTCAAAATCCTGTTTCCTACAGAATTACAGCATGGTTTTACTTGATGCATGGATTTAACCACTCAAAAATACAAAGAATTTGACCGTAGTTAGGCAAATACAGAAAAACAAAGACATCTCAACATACGTTTAACTTGTCACAAATCTCCATATTTGGCAGACAAAACCCACCAAGCCTTTATGCTCAAGGAAAAGATGTTCTAATTGAATGAAATAATCAGAGTTTGATGGAGTGAAGGAAGTAATGAAGTCTTCTTCAAAGGGACGAAAAAGAGGATAAAATATGATGCTGAACAAAGTTTTCCCCTAGCACTAATGAAAATGAAAGGGTGCAGAAAGAAGATTGTACTGACTGAGTCTTAACAATAGAAGTACCACTTTAAACTGCATGAGAAACATGTATATGAAGGAGTACAGAAGAGATGTGCAGACACATTTATATCACTTATGAGAATGCTGATGCCCACCAATAAATCTCTTCCTTTGTTCCTCTACCGTGAACACTGTGTTTAGAGAAAAAGGGATGTTTTCTTGTTTGGCAGCCATCACTAGCGCAGCAATGCTAAGTAGAGGTTACAGATCCGACTGTAATCAGGAAAACATCTGTAACAGAAAATACTGCAGTTGCAGCAAAATGCTTGTTGTGTTTCCCCTGACCAAGTGTGGACCTTAACAGCTCATATTTTACAAGGGAGAAAACCCCCCAGAAATTAGCCCCACACTGCTGGCTCAAACCAGCCCCCCAGAAGGAGCAAGTCCAGGTTACAGTGAGTGTTTGCTTACGAGCCGGCACAAAAAACGGTGCCTGCATTCCACACGTTCTTCACTGCAGGGACAGCCACAGCAGGAGGTGAGTTTCAAAAGCAAATGAGTGCTGAAAACCTTCAGCCAAAAATTCATTTGTAAATAGTTATATGGCTGTTTTGTTGAATTACACAGCAGTATTCAACCTGCTTCCAGAACACAAAACTACACCATTTATGACAATTCCGTTGTTTCATCAAAGAAAATTCTCTTTTCCCAAGTATCCTTTGGTCAACAGAACTATTAATTAAAAGTGGTTATGTGATTCAGAAATGAAACTAAATGGAAATAAAATGTGTTTCAGAGGCATCTGTATGAATCTAACAAGACCCAGACTGCTGTCACTGCCTTATTAATGGCCCAGCAGTAAATTCTTTAAGTAGCTGTAGTGGGCAGAAAACGTAACTGAGCAAAACAGCAGAAGACAATGGATGCATTTTTGGGTTTTAATACTTGAGCTGAGACTTGCCCCAGCCCCAGAGTTACCCAAGAACAGGCCCTAGCTTACTGCTGGGGGCTCTGCTCCAGGACTGCCAGGTTCTGAGCTGCCCCAGTTTTGGTCCCCTCAATACTCAGGTCTTACTCTGGAAGCTCTTGGTTTGTAAATGACTAGAAGAGTGGGCTAAGAAGAAACGAAGATGTAAACCAGGTCAAGTATGCATTTAAACTGACATTTTTGTTTCTACTTAAAGCCTGCTGTTGTCCTTCCAGGAATGCATACATTCTAGCCAACTATTTTCTTAATATATATACAGCCCAAATGCCAGAGATTACACATTCAGCAACAGAGAATCTAGCAGTACAGAATATTTTTCAGATGCTCAGATGCTAACATAAAGACTACATGAATTAAAAATAAATAATAAAAAAGAGACTTCTGTCTCTTAACATCTCCTAACAGAAATTCACATACAGATATTTGAGGAAGTGGGACCTTTCAATAAGTTCTCTTGCTTTTTTTATGTTTTTCCTAGGTAACACTAGTTATAGCATCCCAGAGGACTGCAGCTAGGAAATATGAATGAAGCTGCCTCCTTCAAGTCCAGTTACTTCCCAATTCCACAATTTTAAAGCACAGTTTCTGAGGTTAATGCATTGCTGGACATCCCAGCCACCATGAATATATGTTCCGTGTGTATACTTGCCAGGAGAGAGGCATAATAAGATGGTGACAAACATGATACAGGAGCAGTAAATGACTGATTAAAAAAACCCAAACAAACAAACAAAACAAAAAAATCACAAAAAACCATTGCAATAAAAAAAACCAAACCCTGCCTGCAACAAGGATCTGCCACAGTCTTTGACTGAATTTACTTGAAGAAAAGATATCTCTCTTTTTTCCTGTGCTTTAAAAAGGGAATAAACAAAACAAATGTTCCAAACTACGGATGGCTTTACAATTAAAGAAGTAATACCTATAGATAAGCATGACCTGTGTGGAACTGAAAACAGAACTCAATGCTACTGAGCACTCGTTTGTAGGTCTGGAAGCAGATTATCCACCAAAGAATTATTTGTGGACTGGAACTAGTAGGACAAAAACTAATGTGCCAAAATAGGACTATTCTAATCATGTTGGACATACATAGACTCACAGAACATGCTGAGTTGGAAGGGACACGAATGAATCACCAAACTCCAACTCCTGGCCCTGTGCCGGACACCCCAAGAATCACATCATGTGCCTGAGAGTGTTATGTTACTTCAAAAGTAATAGTGACTTTCAAAATGATCCATTGCAAAAACAAGATGTTAATTTTCATTCACAGAATTACTTCTTTGGGAATTTACATTCTTCTTTCATTTGTGTTCCAAGCAAAAGTTAAATCCAAGTTTATTTCCTTCCAGTTATACTTATTATCTCAATTCTGAGAAGATTTGCTGCCTTAGAAAACGTGTACTTCGCTCTCTTTGGGGTTTTATTTGGATGTATAACGAAATCAAAACTGGAGGTAACACATCCCTCAACAGGAACCATAGTCAAAGATAAGGAACTACTTCTCTGTGTGAAGCAAAAAAAAAAAACCAAACAAACAATTTTATTCCTATTGAGTTTCAGGGTTCAGCACACATAGAAGGACTCTTGAATTCTCATTAGTGCTTGCACAAAAAAAGTCCCACATAGCAAGAGGCAGAACACTTCTACCTCAAAACCACATTACAGAGCCCAGTGAAACATTTCTTGACACAGCCAAACCTTGGCTTTTTTCTGAAGCATAAGCATGACCATGTTTAACCTGGTCCTTGAGTCAGATGATTGGTGTGCCCCATATAAACCTCTGAGGTGGTTCAAGGACACTGCTGAAGCACAGCAATGCTGGATGACTGCTGCCCTGAACATACAGCTCCTCTTTTCACTGCTCACGGTGCAAGGCAAGAGGCACACTTAAACAGTAACTTGCTGAAAAGCCATTTTCTTTCAGTCCACACCAGCTACTATTCTACAATTTCTTTCTTTCCCATCAACATGCATCTGTGTCAAAAAAAATTACCCTTTCTTTTTACTCAGAGAGTGTTTTCTGATTGTCCATACACATATGGTAGACTTTAACATCAAAACTGTTTGCTTTCTTTCTCCCTGTCTAAACATTAAGGGTTTTCTTACTGCTTCTGAACTACAAAAAAGAAATAGTAATAAAAATCAATTATATTGCAGTTACTGATGAGAGCTGTCTAAACAGCCAGCCTAGTTATAAACAGTCAATGATGACAGACTACCATATGTTAAGCTTCCCATAATTGTGCCAAAAAACATTATAATCACCTTAATTACAGCAACTGTGATTTTTCCCCTCAGTGGCGACGTAGCACAACCAAGTGCAACCGCTCCTCTTCTGCAGTGCATTACTGTCTGCAGCAAAGGCCAGCACGTGCACATATTGTCAAGCATTTGTGCAAACAGATCAAGTTGCCAAGCACGCAGCTAACCCAAAAGGTCTCAAGAACAGGAAAGAAAGCAAACTTTACCTTGCGTGTTTTGCTGAAATATTTTGTTCAGGTCCAAAGAGGAAGCTCTGGAGTGCGATTTCTGTGGCCTTGGAGGTGGAGTAGGGGGCTCTTCTCCCTTTTTCATGGCATCTTCTATTGATGTGCTAGAATAAGACCTAAGGAAAAACAGGTAGGGGAAAAGCAGAAAATGTTTTATTTCTAAAATTAATTTTACACAGCTACAGTGATTAGTACCTAAAAACACACCGACCAGAACTCAGGTTAATGGGGGAAATTCCTTGCCCTAATGACTAAAAGTTCCCCCTATAACAAGACAGATTTATTTGGCAACAGAGAGACCCAAGCGTCTGGAGAAAGGCACGAGTCACACTTACAGGGCTAGTATTTTTTGAGGCCTTTTGTAACACAGCCTCAGGCCTTCTTATGTAACTTCGTCAACACGATAATTGCAGCAACTATTTTGAAGAAATCCAAGTAAAATTCCCCATACACACACCCCTTAGAGCTTCTGCTGCCTTTCCCAACTGCAAGGGGAGTGTTTATACAGGTATAGCTTCAACATACCTCTTGCAAGCACACATTTTATAATTTATAAAAATTCTATTAGGAAAAAAGTTTCATAGCATACAGTCACCAAATTCCACAAAGTCCGGAAAATCTGAATAGCTCCAAAGTGACCAAAACTGGTCAAATACATGACTCAGTACACCTTTCCAGGCCCTCACACATCAATTAATCCCAATTAAGGGTGGTGCATTTCCTACTGCTAGACACTGTCCAATATTTTTCAGCTGTTGTAGTTACAGTTCTCCTGCAAGGAGGAGACTTCATTCAAAATGAGCACTGACAGTGTGAGACATTACACTCACTGTAACATCTTATGCATGTCAGGGCAAGACCAAAAGCACATTTGAATAAAACAGAAATAACTCCCACTAATGGGAAATGGATAATATTTTTTTGTCAAACAGGCTCCTTATATCCAGTGCTGACTGTCCAATAAAAAACATATACTGAACAGCATCCTATTACCCTCATTCTCCAAGTCCAAGTCTGTCCGTTTATGAGCCACTTCACAGAACCACTCAAAAAGGCTGATGGAGATTCTCTGTCTCCCTGCTTTACCTCATACAACTTCACAAGACTCTTAGGTTTTTCCACTCGATTCTGAATTCCATATAAAATCAACATCTGATATATTTTTATTCTTTTTAATCCAATATCTTCATTCAGATCCCATTCAGGATCTTCTTTAGGGAGAAGTTCATCAAGATTTGGTATTCCCAATTTTCTGATCTAGCCCCTCAATTCCCCCCCACCTCCACTCAGTCCTTCCTTTTCTTTTTCTAAAACGGCTCTTTTTTGCTACATGAATAAACAAATATTGTAACAAAGCTTGTGTATCTCCTCAGCTGGTGTTATGTGTCATCATCACGGACCTAATACCACTATACATCCCATCAGGACTGTTACAATAAGATCCAGCATTCGGTCTCCAAGTCAATAAATCAGTCAGTAAACAGCACAGGCACATAGATGGCTTTCCCAGCAGGTCCCACAGCTTGTCTTAAAGGAGCCTTAATCACTCCATCGTCTTCCCCTAGTTCTGCCAGACACAGGACTGCCTGATTTACTTCCTTCTCTAACATTGCCTGACATAGGACTGTCAGATTCCTCCTTACTCACTGAATCAGAGTTTTTAGGACCCCCTGGAGGAGCCACCAACAATTCTATTTGTTTATCATCATCACCAAGTTTATTAGATTTACTAGTCACACCACAAATTCTTTCCATGTTTTTACCTCTTTTCTAAGTTACTGAATACATTCCAATCAGGTGTTTAAAGTCCATTAACACACTTTTTTTAGTATTTCAATCATTTTTTAAGAGAAAAATAAATCCAGCTGTGGCATTTCTTCCCAGTTTTCAACAAGCACAACAGGTCGGAGTTCAAGGATGTGCTGAAGGCATCTTTAGTCTCAACTTCCGCATTGAAGCAGTGACACACAGTCAGGTGGAGACAGTCATTCATATGTGACAGAGTAGTCACATTTAAGTGACTTTTTATGAACTTAAGTATTTATTATTTTATGCATTTTTGCACATTTTTTGAGCATCTGCAATTCAGTAACACAGCAAGAAAATTTAAAACTGTGTTAAAACTAAAAATCTTTGGCTAGCTGCAGAAAAACAGGCACATGAGGCAGTTCAGCCTTCCCAAGTAGGAAGACAGGATTTCAATCTTCAGTCACCATGCTTATAACTGACCCTCTCTTACGAGCAGACTTTGACAAGCTTGTAAGCACGGAGATCCAGCCTATGCTCCCATTACCCAAGCGAAAAAAAAGAAAAAAAAAAAAAAAAAAAGGAAGAAAAGGAATCCTTATCTGGCACCAAAGAAGAAAAGTTTGAAGGTGACTTAACAATATGGCTATACACCAGCAGGTGAACAGCCAAACCCAAGATGCAATCCATTCATACACAGTATTTTCCAGCACAGGTTCTCCCTTTTCTTTCAAACATCCGAGTTCAGCGCACGTCACTTCAAGCACACAACAGTGTCAGTCCCCAAGTCCTCCCATCACACATCAGCCAACTGTAGCCAAGTACACACATGCCAACAAAAGGATTCACTCACCCACACCAGAGTGCTGAGTTACTATTATTGTTTCTGTTGGGAATGTGCAGTGTCTCCCTCCATATGAAATCACTCTGCAGGTTTCAAGAGCATAAAATTGCAGAGGATGTTCTCTGCAATGGGGTGGTCCCAGCTGTCCTGCCAGGAAGCTCCTGAGGCTGGGCTGGAGGCAGTCACCACCCTGACAAGAGAGCAGGGCTGGGCAGACAGGCAAAACTTCCAGCACCATATGACCAGAGATCATGGGGCCCCGTGGCAGTACTTATGTAGGGTCTATAGCTTACAGATTCCTCCTGGTAAATCTGTCTGATCTGAACTGTACCTCCAGCACCACACCAATTAAAAAAAAAAATCCAACATCAGTTCTTATGCTTTGAGTCTAACAGCAGAGGTGTCTATTTTCCCTGAAATAGAAGTGAAAGCAGTACCTGGATCGTGGTCTGGCTTTAAGTGCATTAGATTCCTGAGCAGCTGGAACAGAAAAGAAAAAAGAACTGCTAAAACATCATATTTTAAACAAATACCTTTGGCTGCAGAATCAGTGTTCATTAAAAATGTGAGTGTTGCAAATGTGGATGTGAGAGTGCGCTCATCTCACATGAGTAATGGGGACTGATTTTCACTTCTCCTTCCCCTTTGCTTTTGTAGTGTGTGAATGACCTAAGAATTCAAAACCCCACATACAGGCAGAGCTTCAGATTTTTAATATGCTTACCAGAATACAGGAAAAGCAATAAGTCTGGCAGCTCTGACCTGTACTCATGGATGTAGTTGTGACAAACCAACATCAGGAACAGCATAAACTTTTTACAGAAAGTATCTTATTCTTAGTTCAAATATCTACTAGTTGTCCTGCTTCCAAAAGCACGGAGGTTTACGTCCTTCCTAAATAGTTTAATTAGCATAAATGTACGTTATCTCATGACTCATTAAAAAAAAATTAACACGTCAGGTTGAGACCATTTTGACATTGGGAAGGAAAGATATTTGAATGTAGAAAGCTTTCAAGTCTAAATGTTGCTCAAACACATTTCTACAAATGTAAAAATGGGAGGTTTTTATTTGGATGAATTCCGAATATCCTGCCACACGCAGGTCTTACGTGACAGGAAAACAACAATGCTGATTTATCTTCTCTGGGTAATTCCTTGAGGCTGTTGCTTGGTTTACATTGTCTTTTCTATAACTCGCCTTACTAACATCAGATAGTTTTGAGAAAACATATCTGCATGATTGCTTTCAAATTCATCCCACTGAGACATCCTCAAGGTATTACAGCAGCATCAACAATCCCAATGCACATACAAAGCGAATCCCTTTACTTTTCACCATCTGCTAATCAAGGTACAACACTTAAGAGAAACAAGGATGTTGGAGAAAAAAATAATTCTCAGTTTCCAGCTTCCTTCAGATATATGCCTACTTTCAAGTCAGACATTTATCACCAGCACTACCAGAAAATACGACAGATCCTCCTAAACACAGGAGCAGGAACTATTGGTGGTAGCAGTTGGTAAATCCTGAGTTTTTAATGGCTTGCACTGTAGTACTGCACAGACTCTCCATAGGAGGCTTTAGGCTCACAAAACACAAGTGGCAGCATATGGCACATGTACAGTCACACATTAGATCTTCGTAACAGAAACTGCTTTTAAGAAAACACGATACTAGTTGGTGCTTTGGATGGAACCAACCCAAATGCAGCTGGCAGTGACACAAATGACCACTTATAAACCAAGATTATTGTCATAACCAAACTGGCTCACTGTCATTCCAGATTTCTGTGCAACAAACTCTTCCTAGCAACTAAAGGAGGGAGAGAGAATTAATATTAAAATATGCAGTGGTGATAATCCTCCTCCCTCTCTCTGTGTCAAACTCCTAGAGAATACAACTTCAGACACTGCTTCCCTACAGCCATATGACCCAATTTTCCAATGCTGAAATTGCTGATTATTAAATTACATGCACAATTATTAAATATGCCACTTAGAAATAGAAGTATAAATCCTTTCCAAGCTAAACCATGTTTAAGAACCTTCAGATTTTCCTTTTCTTCCGGAGACTAATTCTGTTCATACTTTTAGAAACTCTTTTATATAAAAACCCGTAGGTAAAACTGACATTCAAACTCTCCAAGGACATCTTATTGAGGTAAAGAGGAAAGCACATAAGGAAGAGAGAATCCCAAAATGACTACTAATAAAAAGTTATAGCAATAGAATACTACTGCCAAGGATTTTCTTTCAAGCCTTTGAAAAAATAGGAAATTCAAGGCTATAATTACAGAATACCTAGATTTAGCTTTACCGTTCAGAAGAAGTAGCATAATACAAAAAATACTATAAAGCTGGTAGTTCATTATTAAGACATACCGATAATTGTGGCAAGATTTCCATTAAAATGCAGTTATGTTGGAACGTTCAGTCTGTGCGTACTTAGTGTTTGAGGTGCAGGTTTATACACACACATGACATAATCACTCAAGACCATACAAAACTATTTATCCAGTTCATGAGTTTTCCATGTATCTATTGCTATGGATATATAAGCCTAACTTTCATGAAACGGGTAAGTTAAAACTGTTGAGTAAATAATTTACATTGATTATTCGAAAGTTTGTATGACTCCTGGAGTAGTAAAGCCTGGTGGAGTGAACAGCTTGGTCTGCACTAACTAAAGCCACGTACAATCATGAACTGTACTTATTCATTCACACTCTCCTGCAAACTTCATTTTAACATTCCTGAGGATGCCAATTCAGTAACTTCTGGCTGTAGCCTATCACCTTATACTCAACAGGGGCCTCCTTGCTTTACAGGAAATCTGTATCATTAAAGGCATAAGTATGCCATGTGCCTAAAGACAAAAACCCAGTGCATTCTTCACTAGTCTAAATCAGCCTCACTAACTCATCTCTTACTGGTGGCCCAGGGAGAAATGTTTAAACACAATTTAAACACTCACAATTTTGGTCCTCGATACTTAAAAAAGTCTAAGTTCAACAACGATCTTGCACATCGGAGCCTAAATAAACTCAGAGATGCTGAATTTATGAAGTTCTTACTGATTTCAAATTTCTAGACCTTCTGATGGCAAAGAAAACTTTCACATAATGAAGCACAGCACTATTATCTTTCCCAAGTTTGCATAAAGAGCCCAAATGAATAACCAAAGAGGCATGTAAAATTTCTCCCACTTCATCCCAACTGAGTTTTCATGCTGAAGGTTAATGATTACAGTGACCTTTCAGAGTGGTGACTGATTCTGAGATTACCTCTCAATTACTGTGCTGCATCTAGTCCACCGGAGGAACATTTTTACTTCTCACATCCATTGTAGCATGTAACCTGAGAATGTGCTTTCTCAAATCCTCAATGTGCAGGACAGCAAGAGCAGAACCCTTACAGCAGCAGGAGCCAGGATTACGCAGTAAAACTCTGCCCCTGTCTCCCTTGGTATACAAACAAAGCAACGCTGCTGGAGTAGCACTGAGGCATCAGGAAGACCTCACTGACTGGCGGATAAAGGACACTGTGGAAAAGAGGCTGGTGGCAAACGAGACATGCAGGTGACAGTAGGTTTTTTATCTAAGTGTACTGAAGCTGGACTTGCTGAACTGAAAATAAAACTCCCCTGTATGCTCCTGGGCAAACCTGGGGGGAAGGAGAATGGAATTGAAAGTCCTGCAACCATCCTCCCCTTCCCCTGAGAGGGAAGTGCAAGACCGTGTGTGTATGTGAAGGAGAAGCAGCAATCACTCGAAAATGGGAGCTGAAGATAGGAAATCTGGCAGCTGCCAAGTGTTTGGGAAGAAGCCAGAAAAAAAAAAAGAGTTGGGAAATGAGGCATGCAGCTGTTGAGCAGCCATGAATAAATCGAGCTGTAAGACAAAACTGCTGTGACAGACATGTGGGGTCCATTTTCTTAATCAAAGATATCTTCATGAGTAAAAACATCTATGCAAAAGGAAAAGAAAGCAAGTCCAAATTTTAGCTTGGCTGGGACCAGGGAGGGCTTACAAACATTCTTACCACACTAGGAAAGATATTAACAAAGAGGAAGGCAAGGGAGGTCAGTGGAACTGAATACAGGGGAAGTTTCTGGAGCAACTAAGTAATTTTGACATATGCTGTTCCAAAAATAACATCTTCCAGAATGATAGGAACAAGAAGTGTATGTTGGAGCTGGATAGGAAAATCAGAGTTGGATTCAACAAAGAAACACCCCCTGAATCAAAAGCTTGCGTCAGTGTCTTAAGTGCCTCCAGGTCTACGTTTCCAAAAGCCTCTCTGTCCTTTAACTCCTTAACACAAAGTATGAAAGCTGAGCTTTCACAAAGAAACAGGCCATTTCAGAATGTTTACTGAAAGCTTACATAGTCATTCTATACTTTAAATGAGATTTTTACGAAAAGGTACAATATTCACGCTCTTCCATCTTGTTTGTAGCACAGAAAAACTTCATACTCCTTAAAACTGCTTTTGTTAAAATATTTCCCATGGATGAAGAGCCCATACAGCAACAATGAGGGAAAGAAAGGAAGAAAACCTTTTGACAATTTGAAGGAGTAATTAATATTTATCTTGCAAGTCCTAGTCATTATGAGGTAAAAGCTAATTTCAGTAGTAAAATGAGAGCAAAAGGTTCTTCCAAAAATTAATCTAGGCTTACTGTGATATAAAGATATTTAGTCAAGATTTTAGAGTAAGTAACACTTGGCATTTTTTTCTTACCTGTTTTCACAGTCAAGTGCTGAAATTCCTTTGGTATAGCTTTGAGAGTAGTGCTTACTTTAAGAGCTTAAGAAAAAAAAAGAGAATAAAAAGATAATTAAGTATGTGTGGGTAAAATCTACAGGTATCAGCTCTGAGAAAGAAGCACCTAAACTGCTATTAGAACATATAATAATGCCAAACATACTTGAAAAGTAGCCAAATACCCTCAGAAAACCCAAGCACTCAAACAAGTAACACTTTCTAGGAGCACAGAAGTCAAGAATAGAAAGGCCTATGACCAAGTTGCCAAATAACCTCAAATTCTGATAATTTGAGGGCTTGAGTGCTTATTCCCCTTCCACTGAACCCTATGCATCCTTTCTAATGACTTTTTAAAGAAGTTTTTAATGCTCCATAGTGTAGTTTAATGTACTGTCATACATTTACTGTACTGTAAACAGTGTTAAATGACCACTTAGAAGGAAATCTGTCATGCTCTGATGACCCTGAGCTCTGGGATGAGCCTCCTTGGGCAGGGAGGTTGGACCAGATGATCCACTGTGGTCCCTTCCAACCTGACCCACCCTGTGATCCACCTTTATCAAACAAAACATGTGGGAAAAGTCTGGTTCTCATGACCCAGTTCAATTTACATAATCTTCCATGTTTAACTACATTATAACCTGACAAAGTAAAGCTAATTTACTTGTATACTTTTGAAAATGGAAGAAAATTTGCTTCTACAGACCTAAACTACAGATTCTTGTCTTACAGGGAGATCCCCTCAGTCAGGAGAGTGATCTGCTCCCGTATTTGTCAGAATAGCAATAAATGGTAGAACAAAGCATTTGCTATTTGGCTGAAAAAGTAGGAATCTGTGTCATAAATACAGCAAGTTTTCAGCCATGAAGGACTGCATGTCTCAAAACAGGTTCCCATGTGACTTAATATGTCAGCTACAAAAATCAAAGTTTTTCACCTAAACAGGGGGAAACATTCCTTAGTAAAAAGTAAATCTTCTCTAGACATTTCAAAGCCATAACCTTCAAGGTTCAAGTCCTCCTATAGCTCATTACGCATTTTACAACAAACATTGTCAACAAAACATTAATTTCTTGGAATATGATGACCTGTCAAAATGTTTTACAGACATGTCAAACCTGATAATCTTCCTTTGAAATAGGGACACTGGCAATCTGTCAAACCTGGTAATTCAGGAATGTGGACTACTTGGTCCTACACCTCTGATGCAACCTTAATGTGCAGACAGCTGGGAGGTCAAGATATTTCTTATTTTAATTAATACATAATCTGCAGCTCTGAGAATCAGGCAACAAAATACTCACAACCATTTTGTTTCCACAATTGAAAGACAGCAAGTAAGAACCTGAAAGGTTGGGCAAAAGGGATTATAAGAGGGAATGAATGACTGTGTGATGATCCTATGCCAATTCTGGAAGCCACAGAAGCTACCATGTGGAAAAAGGGAAAGACCATTTCAATTTCTCATGGCTTTCTCCTGATGGATTTCAAGAGAAATGAATGAAGTTTTTTCATTTCATGTTTGACTAAAACTTTCAGTTCAGAGAAAATACAAGTTTGGGGTTTTTTTCAAATAGGAATAAAAACTAATTTTGAAGTGTTGCTGTTTCCTGCAAAAAGGGAAATGCAAAACTGGACCCAATGTAATCTTTACTCTTACAAAATTCCTGATAACAACTAGACTTTTGTTTAAATAAGAAGTGCAACACTAATTGCCTTAAAACTAGGCATATTTTAGAAGGTGCATTTCATATCATTCAAATATCACTAATTTTGAAGCAAACCTCTCCATTTATTTGTCTTTAACTCAGCTGCTGTCAGTGAGTTCTCTTTAAACCTACAGCAAACACGTAGCCAGCTTAGAAATTAAACACACTACTGCTTTTGTCAGCAAACTCAGGGGCTTACTAAAAACACACAGATTGTAATCCCTAATGGAAAAATAATAGTTATTTATTTGAATACCTTGTTTGTCATCTTTCTTTCCATCTTGTAACAGGGCAGAGTTATCAGGTATCTCTTCAGCTGATGACTTCTTAAAGAAAGAAGATCTGTTTATTTATAATGATTGGTATAGTTCACACCTTTCCACAGTCAAATATTTAAGAATATTAAGCAACACAAATAATGGTGACATTGGCCCTTGCACCACGATTTGCTTTGTCAGGTAAAGAAGGACCTACAGAAAGACAATATAAATATGCTTTTCAAGGTACAGCAGTTCCACACCCAAAATTAGTTAGAGAAGCACTTCAACAGTAAATCACAAGGAGGTAAGGACTGTATGTAAGGAGAGACTTCTCTCAACAGAGCCATGTGTAACACCTGTGTTTAGGGTTGATGAAACCCTCTCCAGCTCCTTCACAAAAGTCAGTCTCAATGAGAAAAGTCTCTCTAGCCAAAACTCCAGCCATACTGCAGAGCCTGGTGGTTATGCTTTAAAGGCTTCTGGCTGATGTGGCTGATCCTTGAACTACTCTTTTCTTTCAACATGCAGTCATCGAGATGGGAAAAAAAAATTTTACTAGTGTATCTGTTGGAGGTCCATTCTGGCCTCTGACAGGGAAACAGAGAACTTCCCAGTCTTAGTCCTTAACTTTCTGTTACTTCAGCAACTGTGTATCCTACAAGAAAGAAACAGTAACAAATTCTACCTCCATTACCTGTAAGAACAAGAATAACACTCTGCAACCACAAAAACCAATAAAGAAAACGTCAGAAACCCAAAACTTCTCTAAATATTAAGTGATGCTGGATTTTCCCCAGGGAGCATGGAAGAGGTATGACCTAAAAATGTCCTAAAATAAACTGTGGCTAAACAAATTAATTGAGAAACCTAGATATTGTAGGCATTTTTAGAAGACCACAAAAATCTCAAGTCAGTAGTTCAAAAAGGAAAACTCCCAGAGTAAGGGTTTGTTAGATCTGTTTTATAAAGTTTCTGAGGAATGGGATACTCTAAGACTTCTGAGAAAGCAACACAGCAAAAATATGGATGAAGACTCTGAAAATGTATGAGCAAAAGATTTCACATCCATAGCTAGCCCTGACACTCTTAAGTGAAGAGCATGAGACTAAAGACCTGAGTCAGTGCATGCTTTAATCAATGGAATGACTTTTACAAATTTCAATGAACTTTCTGAGGGAGTTCAGAGCAACCCCAACCAGTCATTTCGTATGTACAGTGTGAAATCCCATGTTTTATCTTTAAGCTTTTGGCAGTGAGAAAGTCTGTAAAAAAGAACCAGAAGAGAGGGGTAGATAAAAACTTGAGAAAAAAAATTGGGAAGACAATACTTCCTTGGTAAACAAAAATCAGTCAGCCTTGCCCTTCTCAAGCATAGTATCAGCAGTCTTGCTGTGTTTTGTAGTTCAACAAAACCTAGCATCCAGGTGACATGTCTCCTGCCATTATTGTCTCCATGGATGCATTCAAGAACATTTTATTGCAGTGCTGTAGTTCAGCAGTCACAGTAAAAATGGCCTTCTGAAATTAAATTAATGAATGGGTAATAGGTGGAAAGAGACAAAGTCATGGAGATAATGCATAACAGATTGCATTGATAATATAATATTTTTAATGTAGTGATCAAGTCTCTAAATTATAATTCCTCAACTAGCCAAGATACAAATTATATTGCAACAGTGAATTACTGCACTTCCCACAGAGGGAGACGAATTACTGACCTTCCAAATGATACTCATTCAGTGTATTAATTCTGAACATAAAAATATAAGTTGAACAGAAAAAATATCATACCAAAATGATTCTCAAAACAGTTTTGAGAAGAGATTTTAAAGTCCATTAATCTTGGACAACATAAACTGAAGCTTTTAACATGAGTATAAAAGATACATAATTACATATTTGTTTATATTTTAATTATAATTTAATTCTATATAATACCTATATCTTCTTTTATACATTAGATTGCAAGCCATTTATAAGATCATAAGGAAGGGACTAGGCTGTTCTGGCAAAGGACCTGCCTACACTGCCAACATACCAGCAGCCTGTACTACCAGACCAGTATTAGTGCCTTTAAAACCCAGTGTGATTGCTGTGCTTCGGCCAAGCTGCTGTAAGATGAGCAGCTCCTCCCAGGGATACTGCATATATTTTTAACAGTTCTACACTAGATGCTCAAAACCTTGGCTGCAGCACTGCCCAAAGTGAACACTGTACTCAGTTGAGGCTTAGAATCATGTTTGGTGATAGCACTACCAAGATGGATTTGATGAGGGAGCAGCTGCGTTCTGATCCAGGAACTCCCCAGAGCAAAGCATTGGGAGAAAATAACTGGAGAGAACAGCCTTGCTGAGCTACTACGACATTCCATTACTTTAAACTTGGAAGCAGCACGAAAAGCGCTCGTTCCTGCAGTCAGTCTGTCATTTGATGAATTACTTTAAATACTAAACCCTTAAATCCCACAGCATATATATGCAGAGTTGCAATATTCAGGCAAAACTTAGTGGCCATGATTAGTTCACCTTCATAGGGTCTCCAGCATTTCATGTCAACCTCAGTGTTAAACTCATCTGCTTAATTCAGTTTTTCTTGCATCAGTCTTCACGGAATCATAGAATGGTTAGGGTTGCAAGGGACTTCTGCAGATCCAGCCCGAACCCTTTGCTCCTTTCAACTGAATCTGCTGTGTTCAGCTCAGAGCCCCTCACTACAGGAAAGGACATTGGAGCATGTCCAAAGAAGGACAGTGGAGCTGGTGGAGGGTTTGGAGCATAAGTATTATGAGGAGCAGGTAAGGGAGCTGTGGCTGTTTAGCCTGGAGAAAAGGAAGGTCAAGGGAGAACCTTACTGCTCTCTACAACTACCTGAAAGGAAGCAGTGCTGGATTAACAGAGTTGATGACCTTGGAAATCTTTTCCAAACTCAATGATTTTATGATTCTGGCTCTGTGCCAGACACCTCACACTTTCAATCAATTTCAGACTCAGGAGAATTGCTCAGGACACCTGAGCACTGCCTGTGTGCCACACTGCCCCTCCCGCAGCACAGGCTCTGCCTCTCGCCCCCGGCTGCCAACACTGGGGGGCCAAAGACAGTCCTGCAGGACAGGAGCGGGTAAGGTCTAGTTCTCTGCAGACTCCAACACTGCCCAAGTCCCTCAGTGACTACTGTGAACTCTGTTGTGTGGGAATATCTTTTGAAAAGTCTGTCAGCCCTTTCCACACACAGAAGAAATGGCTGACAGAGGGGTTTCAGATGGCTTAATGGGAGGCCTGGAGACTCCTAAAGTCCTCTGAGAGACTTGCAGTTCTGCTGCTACACAGAGCACAGTCACCGTGAAGCCGCTCTATTCCCCTCCACTCTGCAAGGTAAGTACCCTGCTTAGGCCTTCTCACCTCTGTCCGACTGAAGTCCCGAGTCTGCTGACTGCCTGGCGATGGCTCAGAATAAGAATCAAACAGGGCACAGTCACGCATGGGCTTCAAAGAAGCTGCAGGGGAAAGAAAAAGAAAGGAAAAACGACCAAAACAAAAAACCAAAATGAAACAAAACAAAACACACATAAAAAAAAAACCAAAACAAACAACAAAACAAAACAAAATAAAAAAAAAGCAGAGACATGCCAAGTCTTTGGTTAATACACACTCCTTAAAAACCTGTTTTAGCACAATTTTGCCCTTCATTTCTACATATCAGACCTGATCTGTAAGATGTGGAATGACAAACGTCATGAAGAAAATCTTTCTATCTTGCATTTTAAATTAGTCAGTGTCATGAAAGGGTAACATCTCATTTCTGTTGTAGAAATAATTGTGAAATTTGGAAGAAATTATTTTTAGCAAACATAAAGTGCCAAACACTGCTTATGGGCACTTTTCCTCCTTCCCATCCAGTATCAGCTTAGTTGACCTTATAGCTGATACCTTGCTCTCCTAGGAATGTTAAGAGTACTTAGAAAACCTTCAGCTGCAGTTTTGACTTTCTGGAGACTGGAAAGTATAGCGGAATTTACACTTTACACTAAAATCGAAGGCCAACAGAAAACAAGGACACTAAACACAGTGGATGCTGTAGTATATAACGTCTTTAACCAAACAACATGGGGGGGGAAGGAAAAATCAACTCTCAATCCTTCTCGAAGGAACATTTACAACAAGCTACCTTATATCTCACAAACTCAGGTCCTTCTCCTGGTATCACTCTGTGATTAGTCCTTCTGAGACAAATCTGTCTTAATAGCTGGAAAACAGCTTTTTAAAAAGATCAATATATCAAAAGGCAGAATAACCACATTTCTATTTTTTGGCTAGCATCCATTTTATCTCAATAAATTATGTTCTTGGAAATCAACCCTAATTTACAATACCATGGTATACATACGGAGCAAATAGCTTTCCAGACTCTGCAAATTAATTTTAATAAAAACTTTCTGAAAGCAAGGTGGTCGGTCAAATTGTCAATGGAACTATGCCAGGATAGCATTTGGACTTGTGCTTGTAGCTTATAGTACAAGTCATAAAACTAGCAAGATTAATGCACTCTTAAATGCTCTTTCACTCCAGATCATTATATTTGAAGCTTTAACAGCACTCTTATCAGATGCTCTGAAACTAGTACAACAACCTAATGAAGAACAGTTTCCAGTAATCCTCATTGGGTTCCTAACAAGCCCAAAAAAAATTTTTGAAAAAAATAAAAAATTTCACAGAAATCAAATTATGAAAACATAAAAACATAAGGTTTCTCTTGAAAATTTCTTTTGACATTTTAGGTAATTGTGTGAGGCACTTGCTTACTTATCAATGCTTTTATTTCAGAAGCAACACAACCAGGGCTCTATGCTTTCTTGGGATTCACAGTGATACAGTGTGTTGAGATGGTCTACTTTTCATTAATACAAGACTTCCAAAAGACAGACTTCTGAATCCTGACTAGGTAGCAGAAAAAGCACAAGATATTTTCAGATCTTCAAGTTAACCAGAATTGGGTATATATGAGCTGAGGTATTTAAAGTACCCACAAGAAACAATTAGTCCTTTCACTTCTTCCATGAAGATCAGCTTGAAATGCTTGGTTTCATGCAACACCAGGAAACAATAATCATCTAAGAAAATGGCAGATCTAAGTGCTGAAAGGGACAAGCAGGAGAAAAGAGGACTCCCAAGGAATTAAGACAGCTTACCATTCTATTCCTCCTATTGACACAATGATTCCCTACCACTAGAGATAGTTATTTCCATTGCAGTTTTACCCAGGAAGGCTTAATGTGAAGACACACCAAAAAGAACCTGCACGGTTGAGCCTAAAAGCCAATTTATTATGAGAACAGGCATGAGAATAGTGAACAAAGTTGCGGCCCTGGAGGGAAAAAGGTAGTTGTAATTATGACAAGGGAATGTAATTAGAGAAACTAAAAGTGATGAAGACTTGGAAGTGCAGGTTTTCCAGGAGCTTATTGCTTTGGATATGAAGATAGTGGATTACAGGGAACATGACTCCATCAGAAATTACTTCACAAATCTGATACAGGGTCAACATTTAATTTTCCTAACTGCAGCTTGATTTGTTCTTTTCCTGCCTTTTAATATATTCAGTGTCATCAAATTTAATGGAGATTTTATTAGGTCTTAAATATTATCCCTTAGCACTGTAATTATCATCTGTGATTAATCCTCCTTGCCCTAGAGAGGCATGCACGTTTTCTGGATGGAACAGTATATATTTCAATGTTCATTTATAATTAAAAGAGACATAACTGAAGAGAACAAATGACAGGGCAGGTCTCTCACTGCACATTGTTATGAGGTATGTTATATTTTGGATTAATTCACCCTTGTGCTACACAAACTGTTGTAATTCCCCTCATTAATGTAAAGTACTTATAGAAGAATCCGTGGATTACACAAAATGAATTACAAAAATATTCAACCTTCGATACAACCAGTTACTGCCTCTAACAAATATATCAGCATATGAAGTTCTAAAGCAGTCCAGTATCATTTTCAACAAATCCTCAAGAGACAGATACAGGAAAAATTATCAAAAGAATTAAAAGCTGTATCATAGATTCATAGAACGGTTTGGATTGGAAGGGACCTTAAAGATCATACTAGTTCCAATCCCATGCCATGGGCAGGAACACCTCCCACCAGACCAGGTTGCTCAAAACCCCATTCAACCTGGCCTTGAACACTTCCAGGGTAGGGGGGATCCACAGCTTCTCGGTGCAACCTGTTACGGTGACTCATTGCCCTCGGAGTAAAGAATTTCTTCCTAAAATCTGATATAAACCTGCCCTCTTTCAGTTTAAAGCCACTGCTGGATTACCTTTGCTAAAGGTAATCATCTGCTGCTTTAGCTGTAATGACCCCTGAAGCACCATGGGAGCAAAGACGCAGACACTGACAGGCAGGTAACTGCTACACTTTGCATCCCTACTTCTCTGCTCTGATACTTTACTTCTTCAGCGATCAACAAAGAACACACACCTTAAAAAGCAGACAGAGAATCATTACACAGCACAGAACCCCACTCCAGGAGGGAAAGTGAGCCTGTCTTACACAGATGCTGGATTCCTGAGATGGCTACAGGGACACGACCTGCCGCAGGAACATTACCTGCTTGGAGGTACTCGGGCAGCAGCGTCTCCGGCAGTGTCTCAGGCAGCTGGTAACCATTCTTCCTTGCAACCACGAGGTGGAAAGCAGCACAAAACTCTGGCAGTGTCAGTGCCCCGTCACAGTCTACATCGCTCAGCTCCCTGTGGGTACAACAGGCATGCATTTTCCAAGCTGTTACTTCAGGGAAACGTGTGCCATCACAAGGGAGACAAAAACGCAACTCTGAGAAGGGATATTTTAAACACAAGACAAGCATCTCTGTCAGTTGCACTTGACCCTGACTCACACACTGGTCTCGGGGAAGATGAAGCCCAGCTAATTTTCTAATACTGAATTGCTACCTCTTTCTTTTTCAGTACATTTTTTTAATACATCATACCATTCAATATGATGGTATGTACATAATAGAACATGAAATACATAACCTATACATACAGAATTAGATAGTGATTAGGGTTGGAAGGGACCTTAAAGATCATCTAGCTCCATCCCCTGGCCATGGGCAGGGACACCTCCCACCAGACCAGGTTACTCAGAGCCCCATTCAGCCTGGTATTGAATGCTTCCGGGGATGGGGAATCCACAACTTCTCTGGGCAACCTGTTCCAGTGCCTCACCACCCTCACAGTAACGAATTTATTCCTAATATCTCATCTAAACCTGCCTTTCTTCAGCTTATGGCCAATCCCCCTCGTCCTATCACTACACGCCCTTGTGACAAGTCCCTCTCCAGCTTTCTTGTGGACTGTGTTTAGATACTGGAGGGCTGCTAGAAGATCTCCCTGAAGCCTTCTCTTCTTCAGGCTGAAGAGCCCCAGCTCTCTCAGACTCTCTTCATAGAAGAGATGCTTCAGCCCTGTGACCAACTTAGTGGCCCTCCTCTGGACTTCACTGCAACAGATCCAAGTCTTTCTTGTGTTGGGGACGGCAGAGCTGAATGTAGCACTCCAGGTGGGGTCTCACCAGAGCAGAGCAGAGGTGCAAAACCTCCTCCCTCATCCTGCTGGTTACACCTCTTTTGATGTACCCCACAATACGGTTGGCCTTCTGAGCTGCAAACACACATTCTTCCAAGAATGAAATCAACCACTGCATGGCTGGAAGTACTTTTGGCCAATTTGTGCAGGATCTTAACCCAATTCAAGCAGGAAAAGTTCAATATGGATTTCAGTACGGATTGGCTAGTCTTAAGAAAAGGGCTAAATTAATGCCTATGACAAGTTTAAATATTATTGTTAGCTTCTCTCTAAAGCAGTTCTCTCTAATTCTAGGACAATTCACAAACAATTAAAGCTGGACTTAGAAAGTCAAGAACTCAATTTTATAAATTAACTCTTTGCAGGAATTGAGTCATATTTTATCTTGAGCCCATGGTCTAAAATTAACGTAACTTCTTACTCTTTGAAAGTAACAAGCACTTTTCAAGCTGTTGAGCTTACAGTGACAAAGACTGAGACATCCCATGTGCTTAACACAGCAGGATAACCTGATAAATCACATTGTCACAAAATGTACTTATCTACTAGAAAGGAATACTTTTCTTGAAATTCTGCACAGAAAACAACTTGCATCAGCAATAAAAATAAAATGTGTTTCATTAACATATTGGGTTAATCCATTCTTTTTAAGTAATTTCAAATTCCAATATTCACTTCCCCCAACACTATGTTTCTTCAATTGTCTTTTTTTTATTTTCACAACTGACAATCCGCTTTGAAAAGATTCCAGACATATCCTTTGACCCTGACAGATGTTTAGGCTCTTGCAAGCTTTTCTTCTCATCTCTCTTCATGAAAGCATATATAAAAATAAAACCTCTATCAGCATTTCTGATCCATGTTTAAAACTGTTTGTTCTTCCTATCAGAGATACAAGGATAACACTGAATTATAAAGCACCATGTTGTTTATGAAAATATAACAGAATCCTTGTCAAATTTTATCATGTACAGTTCCATTCACAATTGTTTCTCAATGAGCTCATTAAAAGTAAGTGTAGTGGTTCATTAGAAAAGCACTGATGAATTATGTCGTCGTTTAATTAGGCCTCTGACAAAACAGAGACAGAAACATAAAGCCATCAACACATCTTAAAACATTCCAGAGGTGTTTCTCCTCCATGTAATTTCATGAAAAATGTCAGTTCTTTGAGATAATGATGCTGCCTACAACATATTTAAGAACAGCTCTCAGTTATGTCGCTGTTCAAACCTTCCCAGTCCTGCTGAGTAGGCCAACATTTCTCCAGAAAACACGTCTGTCAGGAAGATCAATGAGCACCCTGCTGCTTGGGCCTCAAAGTGATTCTGGAGATAAGAGAAATAATTATAATTGAAGGCACTTTTAAAATCTAACAAGAACTCTTGAATTCAGTGTCTTTTAAAAAACCAGGATACACATCCCCAACACTATTACAGTACTTACCAGATGTGAGAAAGTTCTGGGATGGGCAGCTTTGATTTTGTGAAGAAATTCTTTGCTACGGAACCTGTTGGGAAAGCATGACTTATCAGCCACTAGAAATTAATTCTCCAAACTTTTACTTTTTATCAGGTCTGCTGTGCCAGAAGCAGACCGTCAATTTACATCTGAGACACGCTCAGATTAACCAAATGCTAATATAGCTGTTGGATCATTTTTCTTCTTCTGAATAAATGACTGAGAAAGCCAGACAGAGCTGTTGACCTCATTTCTCCATTCCTTCCATATGGGAAAAATAAATAAAAGAAAATCTGCTTTAGTACTAGTAATTCTAACTAGCATAATTAGTATGTCACCAGTGATGAAATAATAGACACAAACGGCCCTGCTTCACCCAGAAGTCATGTGAATGGCTGTTCAGTGCTGTAGCATCTGCACTGCTCTCCCAAGATGCTGTTCCAACCATGACTCTTCCCTGCCGTGGCTCAAATTTTATGGGGGAAAAAAAAAGAAAGAAAGAAAAAAAAAAAAAACCTGGAAGATTCAGAGAGCACATAGCTCCTGTTTTACTGCAGGCACCCTCGCTCATCTTGCCATACTTCTCCTAGTTAACAAATCCACTTTTTCAGCACCCCATATGCACAGGCTGTCAGGGGCACCCTGAAAGCCCTTTCTGGGTGTAGGCTTACAAAACATAAGGCAACAAAGCACTTCCAAGACTATAGTCTTCTTCCCCTTGGACAACCATCAGGGGAAGAACCAACACCGAACTACCACTTGTTCTTTGAAGCAAATTGCATGAAGGAGACTTAATTGAGGCTGGATGCAAGTCTCCTGAACCTCAGTGGTACATCAGGGCCTCCCGAACCCTAGTGATACAGCATGGCTCATTAAAGCTTCCTCAAGTTAAAACCTGTGACATCTGCCTTGCACACCAGTTGTTAGTACCCAGCAGTGACTCCTCTCGCCAGCAGCCTGATCCTTCTATTCAAAATAGAAATGCAATCTCAATATGCTCTTAACAATACTTCCACCGTGCATGTGCTCTCCAGGATTGGTTTTTAATTACCTAAAGGTCAAAATATCAGCCCCTCAGAGCCATAAACCTCAGGCTTGAACACAGAGGACAGTTAACTGCATGCTTCAGTGTCATCACACAGACACTACCACAGTGCTGCTGGGAAAGCAAGCACAGCCCTCAGGGGTATTGCAGCTCAGTATACATTGCAGGTGTTATCCACAAATATAGTGCATCAAATACAGAAAGCTCATTTTAATTTTTACCAAATCATTAACACTTCTCCTTTACATGTAATTATTTCTCTAAAATCATGATATTTAGGAAAAAAAAAGTAATGGCCACAGTAACGGTTTGCTTTGAGTGGTCTGCCTTCAGAAAGGAAACTCAACCAACTCCTATAAACCCCCTGCCAGAGAGAAAAAAGAATGTATTTACTTAACACTTCTCACCTCCCAGCCTGGTCCCCCTACCTGACAAGCACTGTGCTTGGTAAAAATTACCTGAAATAAAGGCGTTCAGGTCGGGCTGCAGGGACCTGAACTGGTTAATGTAGTAATCCCGCTGCTCCTCCGTTATCCTCCAAGGGTCATCTGAGTAGTGGGTGCTGCTATCCTGCTGCTCCCGCTCCACTGAAAGAGACTGAAGGGAGGGACACTGGCAACGGCCACAGGCAGGGGACCAGAAGGGCATTGGGAACCTCAAGAAACCAGATTCATACTCTTCTATTAATAGATACAAATTTTAGAAGACAAGAAGCAGAAATGGCCATACTAATTTCCATCCCGCTACTTATTTGTTAAAACTGAGGCTGCTATTCAATATTTAAGCCTGGATCATAATACCCTTTAAGAGTGAGGGCAAGAATGAGCAACAACCAGGCTCCAATCAGCTCTGAAACCCTTTCTCTGACATATCTGTCTATTTTCTAAGAATCAAATGCAAAACACCAGCTCTGAAATACATCAAAAGATCCCCAAAACAGGCAACACCATAAAGCTGTAAATTAATTTTCATATCAAAGTGCTACACAAATGCACCCAATTTCAACTCAAGCTAGCACAAATTATGTGACACTACCTGTAGATCTTTTCCAGAGGCTCGGATGACATTTTATTGTGGGTGTGAAGTGCTAAGCACTGAGGAAAAGGTAGAGCCTCTGAGTCTTACTTATTTAGGAAAATCTCTGGTTCAGGAGAGCTTTGCGCTTCCTTAGGGCAAACTACCCACTTGCATAATAAATGCACAGCAGGCATACTGGAACATAGAAAGATCTGCTTTTAAAACCAGCAGGAAAACATAAAACCCATCTCACAAAAGCAAACAAATGCCCAGAAATTAATCTATTCTGTCTGTGATGCAATTTAACAACTGGGGTGAAAAACCAAAATATGAAGGATATTAGGCCATAAATTCTTTGCAAGTGTTACAGACAGCATTCTAAATCAAGCAGGAATCTCTGTGAAACCTCGTGTATCTTGATGAAAATGTTTTATTATGACCTACCTTTAGCAATTTAATTAATTGGATTATTTATTTTAATTTCTTCATCCCATCAGCTTTTTTTTCCTTGTATACCAAAAAAAGCACACTTCAGTCTCTACTCTAAAAACACCATGGAGAACACTTTTCATTTCCAAAGTGAGAATTCTGGTTTTGGTGTTTTGTTTTTTTTTTTAATTTCTCTATTGTTTTAGTAGTAGTAGTACTAAGGCAAAACGTGGAATTCATTACCCGTTTAGGAGTTGAACAGGTGAGTGAAGATTTGGCTCCATAATTCCCTGATGATGGTCCATCTTGCTGGTGAGTAGAGTGCCTGACTTCATAAGGAGCTACAGACATTTAAAGTAAGTATATAAACGAAAAGATAATAAAAAAAAATTCTACTAGGCTAAAAGAAATAATTAAATACCTCAAGTCCAAGAATGTATCTTGTGAACATAGTACCAGAGCATCAAAGCTCATTTTGTCAAGCATCTACTCAGCGAACCTAATATCACAGTATCAAAGCCCATTTTGTCTTCTGCAACAAAATTCCAGCCACATATTTGTCTCTCACATTGCATCATTCTTCTCCATACATTACTGAGACACTACTGGGTAACAGAAATTGCTGTTCATCACGTTGAAATACATATTTATATAGCCTGTCTATGCATTTACACTTTTTATATACTTGTAGCCATATATAGCAGAAGAATGCACTACAAATAAGAAGAAATAATTCAATCGAGCTGCAAAAAAAATATGCTTTGACAGTGCTATCAAATAGCACATCACTTTTTCCACATACTCTTCCTCTCCCTTCCCTAATTTCTGTTGAAAATCAAAACACATGACTCGCCACTTCACCTATTTGGAGTAAAGTTAGTGAGCAAAAGTAACAATTACTTCTTTTGCTAAAATAAGTCACTTAGGCTCCACCACAGCAAATAGGGCAAGTGGTGACGCAACTGCACGTTTAGGAACAATGTTTTAAAAATAGGGCAAGTATGCAAACAAAAAGACTTCTCACTTGCAAACCTTGCAGACCTGAGAACTTCTGCTGTCATTGTATTTAAAATTTACCACAAAGACAGTCTGCATTAGACAGTCAGAACCTTAAAGACTCATGATGAAAAAGGAGACCAAGAAATCTTAAAAATTTTGAGCTCAGGAAGACCTTAAAAATTACACCGTAACTCCCTTATCCTGTATTGGTATTTATTTTTATTCCTGTACAAGTAACTACTAATTTAAGAACAAAAAAAAAAGAGGAAGGAAAGTGGGAAACATACAGACATCCTTGGATGGGAGATTTAAGCATAAGGACACACTGCTGTGTGTTTGCTAGCATGAAAAACTTCCAAAACTATCAAGAAAAACATATAGACATGGTTGCAGTGCAAAGGGCTGCCCCTCAAGACATGCTGTCCAGTTTTAGGGTCAGACTTGCAGTACAGCCCAGCCCAGCCTTGTGGCACAGCACTTCCTATGTATACACTATGCAGAAATTTCCAGACCTGCCCTTTGGAGTGCTCTTCAGGAAACTGGAAGGGTCTCACTCTTAAAGGCCAGGAAGAGCCAGGAGGTCTTGCACTAAACTGGCACTTAGGACAGCAATGTTGAATAGCTCTATTTTTTCACTGATGTATAATATAAACATGGACAAAAGCTGAAGGACTAGAATGCTCCATTCTTCGCTCACTGCAAACACGCTAACCTAAAGGAGGAGGGATGAGGGAGGGTCAGTATCCACCAATGGCTACTATTGCCACCAATTTGGTCACCATATGTTGCAATTAGGAGAGCACAAATGCCTTACCATTAATAGGAGCTTCTAAAGACGCAGTTAAAATTGCTTCTGCCCCATTACCCTCTTATTAGAATGTTTTGCCACCCCCTCTAATGGCAGCCAAATGAAGGACTGAGCAACCACGCAGTGCCTTTTGTCTGTATTGCCTAAGTTACACTCGTTTTATATTCATGTCCTATTATTACTTCTGTTACAAAACCAGAGATACTATTATCCTTTCTGCAAAGGGAGGTTCACTTTCAATCTGAAAATTAATATGTGGCTCTTGAAATCGGGTGTTCTTTCCCTCTAATGAAACCAAAAACATCATTCACTCTCACAGTACTTTCAAGCTCTCTGCCACTGGGATATATTGCACATAGTCTTGTCAGAGATTAGATGTTAGCATTTGTGAGAAGTCACACATATCTAATTTAATAGAAAGCAAATAGGAAGACAGGATTGAACAGTCAAAATAAGTTGATCAAATCATTTTCCCAAACATGAGTCTAATTAAATTTTAAAATCATTAGGCTGATTGTCAATTGCATTTGGAATTTGGATACTTCTGATGAAGAAAAAAAAGGCAAAAGAGGATTGAATACAGTATGCATCGCAGTTTTTATCCTACCTCCGTGCTGCTGCTCCAGCCCGCTTCTTGCTTTACCATATCCATAACTTAGGGGTATTCTCTGGTAAGTAGACGGAGAAGCAGGAGGTGAGCAGATTGGAGACACTGGAGGGGACTTGGGTTCCTATTTCAAAAACACACCAACACAAGATACAATTCTGAGATGTAAGAAACAACCAAATGCAGCTGCACAGCAATCTAAACACGTACAATATGATGGACAAAGAAGAGGCAACTGCTGTGACATTCTCAGACCCTTTATTGCCAAGAAAAGGCAGCTTAAAATACAAAAGACAGACTTTGGTACTGAGTTTTCCAAGAGTAAAGCATGGCAATGCCATACAATGTCCAGCTCAAGATACTTTAATTCCAAAGATGCCTGAAGAAGTACATGTAGAAGGCTCAATGTGAATGGGCATCTTTGAATTTATGTATTTAGTTACTGTGAGTGCATTCATTGTGCAGATAATTTTTCATATGAAAAAATATACAAAAATGTAAAAATAAATCTCTGAATCGGTGTTTCAAACACTCTGTGGATCTGCAGGTATCACTGGGTAACTACTCTAAAGCTTTTTCTTTCCTTTGACTTACTGAGATTGCTTGAGAAGAGGATGTCATCCTGAAAGAGTTTACTGAACAAAGAGGAAAATAAGACACAACACAGATAATACAGATGGAGTCAGAGGTTTGAGGGCAGTGTTCTGCTTCAGTGTCAGTACATGCAGACACATAGGCATACATATTCTTCTTCCTCATCCTGTTATTCCACCTGTGTATCTTGTCATCAGCTCACTCCTGCTGGTTGACCTCAGGGAACACTGTTACTGACGCCAACGCACTGTGTGGTAAATGTGTGTGCACGTTTCAGGAAGATAAAGTGCTTCCACCAGACACTTACAACATGACCTGATATGGTACCAGAGGAGAAAGTGTTGGGCCTGGGGAAAATTATGCAAATCAATGCTTATGAAAATTATGCAGCACTGTGAAGCTGCTTGTACCTGAACGAACGCTCTCTACTCTGCCAAATACAGGCAATACAAATCTCTCTTGGACAGCTTTATTAAACTAGCATCTCAGAACAGCAGATGCTGGGAAAACGTCTCACTGAGGACAAAAGAAAATCAGATTTCTTCTGGACTACTCCTTGGGGACATTAGAATGAAAGAAAACTTGGGGGCCTTATCCCACAGAGAAATAGTGGCTCTTGATTCAACACCTCTTCTCCAATTGAGTATTTTTGTAGTGACTAATGACTGTACTGGCCATGGAATATCACTCACTTTCCTGTTCTGTTTCACAGACAGACTTCTATTTGCTGCTCCTCCCTGGTCCTCTCCAACAAACACCACTGGATTAAGTAGCAGAACAACACTGAAAGAATTTACACAGAATATTTACAGGGTTGACAGGTTTATACAGGCTCATATAGAGAATTTCCTTCAGGGAAGTAACTGGGATGCATCAAAACCAGAACACAGACACAGTGGTGATTATCTGCACATAAGGAGTTCATCTCCTGTCTAGTATTCAAAACGGTGAAAAACAATGTGAGTATAACCATTTACAGGACTCAACCCAAAAGGAGGATGCATAATGATATACTGGCCTGAAGAAGAAAAGCCTGTTACCTGTTTGTCCCCTTCATCTGTTCTTTTGTAGGAATTTTTTTCCAAAGTTCCATGTGGAACCTGAAATTTAACTCCATGGAGCTCTGCTGGAGTCCCATAACGTACTTCAGTGTCATTTTTCAGCGCCATAAATCGTGGCAGAGGCAATTCTTTATTAAAAGAGAGAAAAATTCACTTGAGACTACAGAACATTAGAAACACTTAAAGCAGTATTGTCTTGCAAAACCAATGAAAAGTTTATCTGTAAAAGACTCCTATTTATATTTTGTAACATTTCTAAGTTTGGAAGTCCTTTGATTATTTTATGTTTTAAATACAAATGTGAATGTTACACAAAGCTACATTCTTAATGTATAGCTTAATATATAATCTCTTTATGCAAAGAGAAAGAAGTAAGCCTTGTGCGCATTATTAAAGCAAGCAGCAAACTCATTTCCTGCCTTCAAAACCTTGCCTGTAATGAAAAGAATAGTTTCCCACAGAAACTGTGGGACTGATGAATTAATCAGTCAGGATCACAGAATCCTCAACACTGCCATCATGAAAGGAACAAATTAAAAATGGTAGGGTTCAGAGATCACACCCAGGCCTAGTGGGACAGCCGTGTCAAAAGGTCCCATGTTGCGTCTGCTGTGCAGAGAAAGGGAGTGACACTTTGTCACTCTTTAAGACAATTCCTAATTATTCTGAAGAAACACCATTTATTTTTGTTCACAGTCATCCTGGAAGATCAATACAATTAAAATTAACAGAAAACTCAAAACCAAGCAAAGCCATTCATCACCTCTGTAATCATTTACACCTACAGCTATTAGCAGGAAGAGAAAGAAATCAGTTGGAGCTTGGTACATGGTATTCACCCCACTCTAAAGGCGCTCATATATTTTTAGAGAAAATGTCATTAGCACTGGAAACATTTTTACTGAAATTGTACTGAAACAGTAAGCAGGATATCAATACAAGGACTGCAAGTACCCCTTTTCACTCAAATTTGTGGATTATTTGCAGATGCTGGACTTGTAAAACATACACTGTAAATCTCACTTAGTTCAGGTTTCTAATTTAGTTTGTTGGGGGGGGGTTGGTTTTAGTTTTGCTTTTTTTTTTTTAATTAACATCATTAAAAAGAACAGCAATGAAATAAGAGAGCGCACAAGAGGCATGTAAGGAAAACTGACAGACAAATCCAGTCTACCCCTCTTCACCCTTGGTTTTAACTCCTGTTCCAGCATGGCACTGAACTGAACTGCACCAGCTGCATCTGATCTCCTCCACTTGGTCAGAACTCTGCACTGCAGGAGCTCAGCTCACACAGCTCTGCATGTGCTTGCCATTCTGCCTTTCTCTCCTTTGGATGTGGCAGGCCTGGGAACCCCCTTCCCTGTGCCTTGTAACCAACGTGAATTTTATTTTTTGTTGCCCTTACCAGGGACAGCAGAGCAGAAACTGTGCTGGGAGCAGTGACCTGACCGCAAGGCTGTGGGTAGGTCCTGCCTTTCTGACCACCCCTCTCATCTTGCACCAGTTGTATCCCTCCCTCAGCAGGATGGAGGCACACCCTCTTGCCCAGAGCACAGCCTCAGGGCACAGTTTGAACTCCTGCCTGGGATATGGGAGCTGAGGGTTCAAACCTGTCCAAGCTCGAGCAAATAGCCACGTTTGACACCTGAGCCCTGCTGAGGCAGAGGATGCACCACCAAGGCAAGAACGTGAAGTTTCTTCCGTTTAGTTGCTGTCAAGATTTTGCAGCTAAAAGGGTCCTGCTTTGTCTCTTCATCACTCGAGTTTGATAAGCCTCTTTCAAGATGAGGTCTTCTCCATCAAAAATGGTACATTTAATATCATTGCTAATTTTTTGGGAAGAAAAAAGGCGTTTTAAAATACACTTGATACACATTTTCATACCTACTCAAACAAAGAAATACGATTTTGTCACCATTACCCATTTATTTCAGCAAGATTATTTGCTGAAACAGGTAAGTGTTACAGGCTGCCCTACACAGAGGGACCCCTTGACCTGCCCATGTCCCTCACAACATGCCTCCACCTGAAGCAGCTATCTGCTCTCACTCTGGACAGCTGTCAAGATTAGAAGCTGAAGGTGAGAGAGAAATGCATCTCCAGCACTCATCAGCTGTCATTCGTGTCATTCCTTTGTATTGCCTTTTCCAGAGGGGGATGCCCTTTCAGCTCTGCCACACATGTAAATTCACTGCAATTTTCTACCAGTCACTTAGAGCATGCAACTTTACCTTCTGCTCTTTCTCTGCTCCTTAAAATTGTTCATAGACACATAATAAAAAGTTAACCACCATGGAGAGCTGACAAGCATTAAAGAAAGTGAGAAACAACTGCACAGCGCTGCAAGCAAAATTTGCTACTTACCATTCTTAATGCTCTCAATCCGTACTGGGAACCCTGACTGTGCTGCTGCAATTAACTTCAAAGCAATATAAAATTGAGCAGGACCAAAATAACCCACACGCTTGGCTCCACAAACTTCTGTAATCTAAGAGAGAAGAGACACATTGTTGGTTAAATGCACTTCACACTTCCAGGGAATGTCAACACCTCTACATAAACAAGGGAAAAAACTCTTTAAAAAGACAAAATGCTTGTTGTATTTGAAGTTTTCTGCTAAGCATACTTGTTTCAACTCAGGATACTGGTATTCCAGGGACAGGACAGTAATTATTATGCTTTTCAGGAGTACTGCTGGGTAATGCTGCTATCCTAAAACAAGTTATGGGCTTTTATACTATGTAGATTGTCACAGCAGGTGAAAAGATACCTTCTTAAGTAGCCTCTCCAGTAAAACATTTCCACTGCAGAAGCTAAGGTATCTTTAGGAAACTGTGCTAAATATTAGCCCTTTCAACAACAATTTAGACTATTACTGTAGCTGGAACATAAGCACAACATAAGAAATGACCCAGCACACTACTCCAACAAACACTTTTTTGTGCTAAAAATGAACATGGTCTGAATTTTAACTGAAGTTTAACTTCTATGTATACTTCACTAATTGCTTCACTGTCTCAGATGGGCACTGAGGTTAGAACAAAACCCCATTTGCCTCAAAAGAGAAGGCCCAAATTGTTTTCCTGAAAATACACCCAGATCAGCAATGTCTCCTGGCTGTCAAAGTGCAGTCTGCATGCAGGACATGAACTGTTCACATGTTCTGTGACATGAACATGTCACAGTTCTCCACGAGCTCCTCTCTTAAAAACGCTCCCAAGCTACAACAGCATGACACAAAGTATTGCCATACCATATACAAGCAAATAGCACAAATGAGTAGTCTATTTTTCCTGATTTATTTTTATATGTATATATATATATATACACACATACACACACTGGCAAAAGTTAGGTGAAACAATTACTGAAGAAAAAACCCCGGATGTTTTGGAATGGTAATTCTTACTAATCAAAGAAAACTGTCTTCAAGCAAACTCTTCCTTCCCTGGATGTGGCCTCTGCTTTGACTGAATGAGCTCTGGCTACCTTCTCTTCCTGCAAGTTTCAGACTTGATCACAAGATGCATCACACGGTTTTTCTCTTACTGTTACATGAAAAGGGAGATTGACAAATGCTGCTGGTTAATTGGATCTGCCTTTATACAGGAGACTCATTCTCTTTCCTCTACTTATTTTCTTTCTGTAGTCATTGGCTTTTTTTTTCCACCCTTCCCTCTACCACTAGCCTTGCTTTTTTTATTTTCTGATGGGAATGCAAGGTACTTGCGACGCACCCTAAATGGATGGTGCTGAAACATAATTAAAAATGGAAGCCTACAGGGAGGAAAAGGTGGAGTGAAATTTCCTGGAAGAGAGCTGTACTCCATCCAGGGCACAGGAAAGAGCCCAGCACCTTGCATCACCTCAGTGGACAGCACTATAGAGACCCCAGCATTGCAGAGTGCTCCCCACCAGCACAGGAAGCAGCACTGTCCACTGTAGGGTTGGTCCTGCTGCATCAGTGGGTCCCCCAGCAGCAGCCTGCAGGGTCCCACCGCAGGAACTGATGCCACAGGTGGATGCCCATGGTGTTGTGGGAGCAGCACCTGGCTGCCTGCCTAGAGCAAGGGTGTGCTGTCACAACAGCCAGTCATAGCACCTTCCCTAGTTTGGGAGGTCTGGGCAGAGCACCAGTATCCTTTCTGAGCTCCAAAGCGGATTTCTTCCCCTCATTCCTGGAAGCTCCTAATTCACTCCGTCCTGCTGCACACACCACCTACTGCTGCACAGTTCCTTCCCAACCAGCAGCCCTGGATCTGCCCGATGCAGTGGTGTGGAGCACAGGTGATTGGACTTGACCCTGGACATGGAACATGCACAGCAGCTGCAGTTGAGACTGTCCCCATGGGCACAACAGCCCAGGCACAACAGATCCCAACAGCTCTGGGGAGAATGCTGCTGTGGCAGGTATGGGGGAAGCCACTGGCTTATTCAACAACCTGAGGCAAAGCAGATGGACAAGGGGCACAACCAAGGTGAAATTCAATCTGGATCCACAGCTCTGGTCTGTTATGGGAGGCATTTGTTAAACAAAGACCAACGCTGAATAAGGTAGATGGCAAAAGCTGGGCACTCACTGGCACCCAGCTCCTCCTGTTGAGGGTGTGGGTGCTCCCCTCCTGCACGACAGTGCCTGGGATGGCACCTGCTGTGGTGCAGAAACAGCACACAACCCTTGGGTGTACCGGCGTGTACCCTACCAGGATTTTTCTCCTCTCGGGCTCTTTTCCTGCCATGGCTATGCTTCCTGCTGTGCCTGCATTTGCTGACACAGAGCAACAGCGTTACCGTGATCTGCGCTTCCTCTTGCTGGCTGCTGGGAAAAGGTAATATTGAGCAACTGGGATTTTCAGATAGGGATTCGAGATGCTACTATCTTCCTACAGAGAGTTAATTTTCCATATTTATTTCTGATATATTTTCCATGTATCCGATATGGAGAGTTAATATTCCTTGTACTTCCTATACTTTGAAATGTTAAGGTTGTTAAATGCTGTAAATGCTCTGCTCGCTCCTCATACAGAAACGTGAACATTTCATTCTGAATAAGAACACTAAAAATTTTTATCAAGGGCATAACACCCCTCAAAAATACAGTGTTGTTTCTCAAGCACACTTACAGCCAACCAGCCTGAAACTGCCTCTCTGTAATTTTGCTTTTTGATGATAACAACAGAAAATAATTTTGTAGACACAAGCATCTCTGTTATTTGTGCAGCCAGATTCGGAGCTCTTTGTTAATGGTCCAGAGCAAAAAAAGGAAGCTGACAGAGTAGTCAAATTTATTACACAATTAATTGTATGTATTTATATAGATTAATTGCACGTACAGGCATTTACTCTCACCAGGTTCCCTGTACAGTTAAAAGAAAGAGTCTTGCATTCCTTCTAGACAGCATTTTATACTATCTGCAGCAGGACCCTGCTTAGAGCTGCAAACAGGACAAGGCCTTCTCTCCAGCAACCACAGAGGCTGGTGGCAGATTTGCCTTCATCCAAAAGCAATTCCTCAGAACATGTTGCTTGCTCAAATTTCCACAGTGGCTTAAACTGAACACAGCACTATTTTTTTGGTTCCTGGTTTTACCTTTCACGGGGTCAGTGCTCATAGCTTTTTGATGGGCAGATTACATTTAGTGATATGCAACTCTGAAATTAGGTTAGTTTGTGCAATATAATATTAGTAATCTCCAGGATCCATCTGAATTAAAGTATTGCATATGAATGTGATACAGTAATTTTTAAGTTAAATCCTTTCCTGTTGTTAGTTTGGATTGCATACTTTTCAGCGAGCTAGGAAGGAAAGAACAGGTATTTTCTGTTCACGCACTGCTAAACAGACACACGCATAAATCAAAACAACTTGCACACCTTGATACTTCAAGGGATTTTGATACGGAATTATTGATGGACAATATATATTGCAATTTGTCCTTTAAGTCTTCAGCAGAAAATTGCAATCCTCTAGTTGCCACCAAATATTGAAGAAAGTATTTGGAAATAATTAGAGAAAAGTATTGGAAATCATTTTTCATGGTGGCAGGTTACAGATGTTCCTTGATAAATCTAACCTCAGGATGATAAACAGAATTAATCCAAAATCACACAATCACGGAATGGCTGGGGTTGGAACTGACCTCTGGAGATCCTTTAGTCTCACCTCCTTGCTACAGCTTCACCTAGAGGAGGTTGCACAGGATTGTGCTCAGGTGGGTTTCAAATATCTCTAGAGAAGGAGATGCTCCAGTTCTCTGTCATCCTCACAGTAAAGAAGTGTTTCCTCATATTCGGATGGAACTCTGTTTCATTCTGAGCCTGTTGTCCCTTGTCCTGTTACTGGGCACCACTGAGAAGCCTGGCTCCATCCTCTTGACACCTACCCTTCAGATACTCACATACATGGATAAAATCCTCTTCCCATCTTCTCCTCTCCAGGCTAAATCTGCCCAGCTCACTCAACCTTTCCTCCTGATAGAAGCTCCAGTTTCCTAGTCATCTTTGGAGGAGTGATGCTTGAACATTAACCATTTGGACCCACCCCCTACCTTCTAGAGTTCCAACCTATGGGATTCCTCCAAGCAGGTCCTTGAAGAGACCAACGTTTGTTCTCCTGAAATCCAGGGTTGGGATGCTACTTATTGCCCTGCTTCTTCCACACAGGATCCTGAACTCCACTGTCTTATGGTCACTGCAGCCAAGGCTGTCCCCAATCTTCACATCCAAACCTGTCCTTCTTTGTTTATTAGCACAAGGCCCAGCAGCACACCTCTCCTCCACCACCTGTATCAAAAAGTTATCACCAGTGCTCTGCAGCAACCTCCTGGACTGCATGTGCCCAACTGTGCTTTCTTTTCAGCAGATTCAGGGTGGTTGGAGAAGGTGGTGGATGAGAGCCAAGGCCTGTGATTGTTAGGCTACTGTAAGCAGCCTCATCGACTTCCTTTTTCCTGATCATCCATGTTAGGCTGCCCCTCAGTTCTGACCCATACACTCTCATCTTGTTCTTCATCCACAGCTCTGGACAGAGTTCAATACATTCCAGTTGTTCTCTCACATTAAAACCAACTCCACCACCTCACCTTGCTGGTCTATCCTGTAAAATACACAGCCATCCATGACAGTATTCCAGTCACGGAAAATTGATCTGTTCAATAGTTTGAGAGGCAAGAACACTATGCTGAGTTTACACTTACTGCAAGGTGTAACTGCGTTTATGAAACAATTTCACAGGTCATTTGCCAATTGAGGGAAAAAGTTCATTTCACACAACATGTGAAAATAACATTTCTCAGAGAAGGATGAAAAATCACAGTGTCTAATCTTGTGTTTGTTCTCAGTCAGTCCTGGAACAGCAACTGCAATTTCAATGGGATTTCAGCAGGTAGCCTTAACACACATGTTCTATACATGAATCACGCCACCTTCCCTATCAAGCATCCATAAGAAGGAGAGAAAGAGCAAGATCTAAATGTACACCTGTACACCTTCTGACAGGTCAAAAGTTTTTCTCTGGTTGTAGAAAAAACCCCAGATTTTCAATTCATAAACCACAGAAGGGTGGCTGTTTCAAACTACTATTCTCCATGCAAACTTCTAATAGAAAAGCTTCACATCTTCAGGTACTGAAATATAAACCAGTTTTTTGTATTTTTTATCCACTCACTTCTCTGGCTGTTATTTTTATAATTGCTCCTTGAAGACATCCCACATGAAGCAGCTTTTCCCAGCACAATCTGACATTGTTCCAGCTCTCCCCAGTTCTCTCCAAACAAGTTTCCACTGCATTCTCCAAGAGCACTGACCTCGCAAACGCACTGGGCAGGTCTAATTTAGATTGCAAAAGCTAAACTTCAGGAATGGAGTATGAGCCTAGAGCTGAAGTTTGTTTTCCGTAAGTAGAAAAAGGAGTAAAATAAGAAATAATTATACCATAATCCTACAGACAGGCTGAGATGGTCATCCTGCAGCCTCAAGGGAAAGGTTTTTAGTTGTGAGGTGAAGGTAGATCTAGGATTTTTGCTTTTCCATTTAGCCATTAACGCTACTGTGGCATCCTGCGTGTGAAGCCGGCACACAGTTCTTGTCTGTTCTCTGCCACCTTGTTGCAACCTGCCATATGGATGGTCACTGCTTATCATTTGTGGGCAAACCTAGCTCAAAGGTGCTCCTATCTCAGTGTGGGTTGTGAGACCCTGTGAGAACACACGTAAACCGAACCATGTAAACTGAGCATAAGTCACGTCATTTGAAAGGAAAAAGAAAATGCGTGTCACTGGTTCCCATGTTAAAGGAAATTTTCTCACTGCACTTTCCATCTCAGCCTAGCCCCAGAAAGACCAGTTTTTTTACTCATCCTTGCTCAATCTATAATGAGGTAGAAATATTTTCCAGTTCATCAACTGCCTCTGACTTTTAAGGAACGTGTTGAAAACCTTCTGCCGTTGGCCCATGCCTGCCTCACCCAGCACTCTGTGGAGGACAGCCAGCTGTGACGCCACCACTCAGATCTCAACCACAGAGTGACCTCAGGCTCCCTTCTGGGTCAATCACCAGCTTATAACTGTTTCACAGACAAATATTTGCAGCAGTGGCTTATCGACAGCTTATCTCAAAATTGTGTCATGCATCTGACCCACTTTACCCTTTTATTTTTTTTAATTTGTGTTTAAAGACCCTTTGATCTGCTTGTTACAGACAAGTTTGGCTACATTCTTAAACAGGTATTTCTCTCTGAACAGATCATTGTTCAGAGGTTTGTAAAACTATTTGGAGCCCAGGGCTATGTATCTATATCTTTATTATTTTAAGTAAAGTAAGAAACAACACATCCTGGATCCAGGAGGATTACTGCTTGGGAAGGCAATAGGTAAAGAAACATACTGGAGCTGTTACATACCCAGCTGTACATAGGAAGAGACTCTGCTATGGATTACATTCCTTAGCTCTCCTTCATTTAAGTGGTATTGCTGTAACTATTCATTTTACTCTGTCATCTTGTCTTTTAAAAGGCATGGTTTAAGCTCTGCACAATCATCACTTGACATTCAAGAACACATGCTGCAAAGTAAGCTATTGCTAAATTGCCAAAACTTATCAACTTCACTTAACAGAGTGGTAAAAGCAACAGAGAGCAACCCCATCAGTTAGGCAAAACCCATCAGGATTTCCTTAAACTCCCTCCTCCCACCACAATGCAGAATCAGTCACATCTGCCTGCACCAGTGCCCCATGCGCCACCACGCCTTTGCACATCTCTGAGGAAAGCACGTCACTTCAGGAGCAGTGTAACACTCTTCCACCAGCTCCAAGCAGAACATTTTATGCCAACATCAAGAACTGCAAGGCTTATGACTCAGTGCCCGTGTGCGCACACACATGTGCAGAGCCCCCAAATGAACGGTATGAAACAAACACTAAAACCAGTTTCAAACAACTCTAAGTTTTGTATTGAAGCTTAACAATAGAGGTATTTTATGTACTAGAAGAAGTTGATTCCTGAGCAAAGGTTAAAAAAACACAATCTGAAACACAACTAGTTTCAATCAGTGAAGAGCCTTGTGAGCAGGGCAGGAGCAGGGCAGTCATACTAGGTCAGTGCAAGGGTCTGTCCAGTCCTCTCTCCTGTGTAACAGTGAGCTGCAGATGCCTATGGAAACTCCAGCACATGAATCATGCAGTACTCCTCTTCAAGTAGGAAGATTATTAATGCCAATATCCTGCACGCCACAAAAATATTGATCTGAATTGTGCAGCTACGAGGATACGCGAGTCAGCACTGGTAATCAAAAGATTTCAATTATTAAGGAGTGTTGGTAAGAAAAACTTTGCCAGGGAACAAAGGCTGCTGATGCATGCTAATATTTATAACCACTGAAATATACCTGAAAGAAATGCCACCTCCCATGCTCAACTTTTTGTCTTTAATATGCAAAGGCAACTCAATCGTTTACCTGCATGTTACGTGGAAAAGGCGGACACTTCCATCTCATGCCAGTCTTACCAGGGAATTTAAGAACTTCCATTCCTGAGAAGTACATTCCAGTCACCACACCAAGTAAATAATTTTCATGATAGCAGTGCCTACAGCATTAGGTCAGAGGCTGTTTTATACATTCGCTTATACTTCAATCTGTCTTCCCTTTGAAAGAAAAACCTAGCACCACCTTCACTAAACACATGCCTTTAGGAGTATGTGAAAAGCCTGCAGGGGTGAAAGAGATGAAGCAAATTATTTTCAAAACCTCCTCACCTTTTTCTTCTCACTATTTAGAAAATGAATGCTCCAAGAACAGCATTTATCCACCTAAAATTGTTCTGTGTTTCATATTCACTAGTCTGTATCAAATTCATATTAAAAAGGTCGATAAATACAGCATGTGTCAATAAATGTGTGTAGGAGTGTGAGTGAAATTTTAGTTAAGCTTGAAACACAAAAATTATAGGTATGAAAACAGGTTACTCCATCTTTAAGAACTTGGCATAAGGATACCAACAAGCAGTACATATTTTTTATAAAAGTATGAGTCCACTTATTTACTGAACTCCTTCACATTCTTTGTAGGTAATCAGTTCCTCTGCATCGGGATATGGCATTCAGCAGGTCACTCTCTTAAATGCTGCACGCACAGCCTTGCCAAAATCACTATTAAAACCTGAAAACCCACAGAAATCTGCAAAGTGCACAGAATTGTTATGGATACTTTATCTGCTTTTCAAATCTTAATGTGGAAGCACAACATCTTAAATAAAATGGCAAGTACAGAGCTATCACACCATCCCATCCTAACAAGTAGAGTGCTGGAAGTTTGCACAGCGGTTATCCAGACTTCTCTTGCGCATGTCTCTGCCACGACTATTTCATTCTCTTGCACATGAGTTTCATAAAGCCCATCCTACAGGTAGTTAACACTATACATTTTAAACATTGCAAATACAGCTCTTTAAAGGCACTAGTCACCCAAGGATTTCTGTTCATTTACTACTCACCTCTTCTCCTCCAAAATCTAGGGGCATAACACAGAAAAGCTCCAGAACACGAGAGAAGACATCCCAGACCCTCCAACTCTTGCCAACTCAGCAGAGACATTATCCTGAACGCTGTTACCCACAAGCAACTGACACAGCAAAAGGAGCTTGATGGAGGCAGGAAATTCTACACTGGAATTTGGACAGGGCTGGCACTGGGCCAACTGAAATGCCCATCTGTTCCTAAAACTTTCATTTTCTGAAGGCTGAACTGAAAATAGTATCTAAACCTTATTACTAGTGAGAGTGATAGGGAGTTCCTTTTTAACTCAAGTGGAAATGCCATGTTTTGCACAGGAGCTGCACCAGCATCCTTTGGGAATGAAAATACAGGATGATCACAGGAACATTAAAGGACAATGCTATTTTTATCAGGGGAAATGTATATACTTGTGGTTTTGGCATTTTAGACCACTTCAGCAACCAAGCTGTTAATTATTTCAAGGAATACTTTACATAAGCAGCATATCCATTAACATATTTTGATCTCAAGAGTACATTTACACTGACTTAAAATATAGCACTCATTTATAAGCTTGAGTTCATTATTTAGAACGACATTTATCATGAACTCCAATGTATTTCAAAATGCTTATTTTGTAAAATTTATTCAAAATGCTGTGTATATGTATATATATATGTGAAACTGAAATGAAACTTGAAACTCAACCTTAAAAAAAAAAAATCAAACCTTTGTAGCAAAGTTTTCTGTGATCTGAATCTTTTTATAAAAGGAAAAATGCTCTCTCCATTGCTACCATTCAGATGTGGATTAGAACACAGACCCTGAGCATTTTTTTAAAACAAACCCTGAAAACATTGACATTTTATAATAGAGCATGAAGCTCTCCAAGTCTGCATAAAACCATGTAACTAAATCTTACAGTTCTGTTATTCATACAGAGAATCCTTATCATACCTTTGTCAAATTTCAGTCTCTTAACAGTGTACGAAAAGCTGAGAAATCATAGATTTTTCCAAAGGAAAAAAAAAAAATCCCCATTGGTTGGGTTGATGTAATGTAGTTGTTGTTGTTGAAGTCAAAATTCAGTTTGGGTACTACTCATACAAAACAAGTGTGTGTTACAGAAAATCCCACTTCATTTTGACACAGCATGAAGTGTTGTTAGACAGGGTTTACCTTCGAAGAAGCAAACATCAGTTCTTTGTTGTGATTTACTCTTCAGTAAATGAGTTAACTTAGGAAGTTCAGCAATACAATTCCGTTTTGTTCTCACATTAAAATATCATCACAAAAAGCTTCAGTATCAGTTTGCTCCATCACTCAACGAAGATTGCCGAACTCACCTAAGATGCAAAGAGTAACTTGATAACAGCTGAAAAAGTGACAAGCTTTTAGCAGCAAGGAGATAACATCTCCTATGGTGTTTTATGAATAGATAATGAAAATATCTTCTCAAATTCAGAGACCCTTTTAGCACTAAGGGAAAACAATGGAAACAACTGCTAGATAAACGGTAAAGTCAAACTACAATGAGAAAAATGGGCAGAAAGGCACATAATCTTTGCAAATATATACGAAAATTAACTGCTATCAGAAATTTCTTCTGATACTTTCACTGTTAAACTCAAGCCAAGGCTACCCAAAACATGTACCTCTTTATAGTCAAATCTTTCCTCACATTCTGTCCCAGTAACTGCATTGCTAGGGGTGAACCCTGGAAAACAAAGCTGTTTTAACTTCACCACTGAGAGGTCTACAGGACTGCCTACAGACGATGCCGCAGTGTGCTCCTGCTGCCTCTACAACAGCTGCCTTATTATTTCCACATTTCTTTGCAACTACAAGGAAATACTTCAGGAGTTTCACTCTCAGATGCTATGCCAGGATAACTTTACAATCTGTTCCATTTGTAGGCGTTTTCACAGCTGAAAGCATACCAAGAGTGACCGACAGCAAACCTCATGACAATTACTGGTATCTTTACCTACCCAAGCAAAAACATTTCTCTACTTATTTTGGAAGACAAACAGCCTTTTCTTTTCAGGGTGTGCTTGATGGGATGCACTTCAGCCACCACTGCAATCCTGATGCACCAATTACCCACCTCGTCCAAATTAGATGTAAATTACTTCCTCATCTTGGATCATAATCGAATAAGACACCTTGCTCGCTTCCCCTCTGCACCCAGACAAGACACTCAGATGCTGAGCCACACAGGCAATAGTTTAATTGTGTGGGATAAAAGTGGTTGCAGATGACAACAGATAAAACACAGAGGATACCTAAAGTTATTTAGAAAGATTATAGAAGAACATTCAACGTTTACCTTTCTACATTTTAGTGACAGCTTGCATCACTGCAGTACAAGGCCTTTGAGGAAATTCTGAATCTTTTGAAGTTTCTGCATAAACATGAGTTTCTGCTGCTTGAGTTCTAATATGCAGAGTTTTACCCAAATAACAAGGTAGTCTGGGAAACTAAAAACCCACAGGCAGAGACGGCTCAGGAAAAGTCACTCTGGTCACTCTCAAAGGCACTAATCAAAACTCCCCTTTCAGCTATCATCAGGATTTTACTCATTTTGCCAAGCTCCTTTGACCACGAGCAGCAGTAGCACCACCAACAGCAAGCACATTGAAGGAATTCCCAGAGCATGCACCTAGGCAACATTCCCAGCCCCCATCAAAATACAGTGACCCAAAACCAACTGGTGACTGATACATAGCAGAGCTGGACAAAAAAAATAAAGCAGCAAAGTTATCAGCTGCAGGTTTCTGGATTCCACTGCAGAAAGCCTGGCACATGGATCAAAGCAGGATGGCCTCTCCCATACAAAGTTCATAGCAAGATTTTTCTACACAACAAAACTCAAGTTACTCCCTGTAAGATCTATTTGCTTGCAGTGGGCCTTGGTTCCAGTAAAGAAATACAAGAATAAAGCTTTTGGTATCTATTTTTGTCTAACATTTATATCACCAGATTTTGTTCACTCTTGTCAGTGCAATACAGATGAGTGCTTAAACATTCACTTCAACACCTTTATGCTTGTTTCCATTAGCCTTTCCTCCCTAATTTTTAATTGCTTAAAACAACTGTTAAGACCCATATGTCACAATATGCAAAAATAATTAATACCTCATTTAAGAACCCCAACTCTCTTGCAAAATCTTCCACAGCACTACACAAAGAGATTATTTTCCAAAATTAAATTTTAGCAACATGGGATTAAAGATTCAGCCAACCATCCAGCAAAACTACTTTTTTTTAAGCATTTTCAAAAATTAAATTCTGTAAATTAAAAAAGGAGACTAAAAGAGTTTTAAATTATGTCTTTTCCAAAGCCCCAGAGGGAGCAACTTGATGAAGACTTGTTTTCCAAGTCTTGATAGCTGAGTGAATATTAGTGCAGTTTAAAATTAATTGACATGTTATTAAGAGCACTGCACTCAATTGAAATGGGCATAATTCACCGACAAAGAGGTAAGTCGGGAATGAAATTCTGTAAAAGGATTTTCTAACCACCAGGTCAGTGGCAATTTGTGTGGAACAGCTGAGACTGGTTCACTCTGGGGAAAAAAAGAGGCACTAATGGCACAGCCTGTTTCTCAGCTCTCAGAGATGCCGCACGATCCATCACACACCACTGCCAAGTCATTTCTGCCCAACTTTTCGCTCCCGTCATCCAACAAAGATAATGATGGCATCACTTGCACTTGCAAGAGGCTGTAAAAACTGCTTTGGACTTCTAAGACATCAATCGTTCTCCACACGCGGTATCTGCTGCACCACACCAGGGAACTCACACTCTTGCACAGCTGAAGGGAGCAACCCAATGGCTGAGATTTGCAATAGGTATGCAAATCTGTTTAATTTCTCAATTCTTGGCACAACTTTCAACGAATATTTATGGCTCAAAATAGCAAATTAATAACGAAGAAATTAAAATATCGGGCAGAGAAAAGATTGCTGATTTATTTGACTCTGAAGAGATTGGTAAAATGGAGAGTGATCTCTCACCTATGTTGCATGCTGATTTTGGATCTCCAAAGGCACTAAATGCAGGAAACATGTACTGTTTCTGCAAAGCAAAAACAAAAAGTCCACTCTACTCTTGGTGATTTTATAATTATGTGAGCATAGCTATGTTTGATCTAGGTTTCATTTGACACAGAATTTACAAAATTCCATTATTTCTGTGTCAAATGAAACCTGGGTCAAAAATAGCTATGCTCGTATCTATTTGTGATTGACACAAAGTACATGAGCTGGGACTTATCTTTAACCCTGTAAAAAAATCCTTCTGCAATCAAATGGGACAATTCACAAATCAAGCATCTCCCATGTTTGGGTAATAACCGAAAAACAGGGCAATAAATCTGCATTTGCCTTAGGAAGACAAATTATGCTTGTCTTCACAAAGTCTGTTGGGCTGCATACACAGTATTTAAAATCTGCTCTAATAATTACTATATTAAGCAATTATTTTGCATTTTTCCATTATTCGAGAAAATGGAGCTCAGCGGAGGTGCACTGGGAAAGAGCAACTGTGTTCCACTCATGGATGTTGCTGAAATACCTCCCGCTCTTGGCACAGTGGTCTGTGCAAGAGGAGCTCACGATGTACTTGAAATGCAAAATTATTCAGAGTTTCTCATTTCTTTGGTCTTAATGCAACAATTAACAACATGCTTATTTTAATACACCTCCATTATTAGGACAAAACACAGCAGGCAAAGTATTTAAGAACATTAGCTGCAAGGCTTTTACGACTTTTACAGGACTTTCTGGAGTTAATCTAGAAAAACAAAAAGACATCTGTACACATTACTTCATATTGGGATAAAAATTATTTGTAAAAGCTTGTCACGTGCAGCTTTTCAAAATATCTGTTCATTTTTAGCATTACTTTGCTTCAGTATTGAAAATTAAGCCTATGCACCAGGACAGTAAATGAACTAGTTAGCAATCATTTTTCCTTTCAATTGCTTTATTTTCTTTCTTGTTCTTTAACACTAGGAAGTTTTATATTTAGGCAAAAGTGTCTAGGCAAATTATTGCTTAAGGTAAATGAAAGCTAAATACCAAAACCCAAGCTTGCATTGCGTGCCAATTCATGTCTTAAAGGCAGCAGCCTCTCTTCCTTCTCCTAAACCTCTGTCTTATACTCTGCACAATTTCTACACTAAATGAAACAGGAGTCCTGCAGAGTAAATAGTTCATCATGCAATTAAACCTCACATGTTCACAAAAGGGGCCAAAGTGCAGCAGCTTTAAAAAAAAACACACACACAAAAAAAAACCCCACAGAAGACTTAATAATTTACATTTTAGTAAGCACATACTCTTTGAAAGACTGAGCTAGAAATTCTTTTTTTCTAAATTTCTCTCTCTCAGATTCACATTGTAACAGCCCCATGCAAATTCCCTAGGAAAGCTCACGGGGTTGAACACTCCCAAGTTTCTTAACCGCTTGTTAGTTTGAAGCCTAACTGAGAACAAGCAAAAGCATTGGCACTTAACAAATATATACTCTTTCCCCTATTTTCCCTGACTAAACCATTTAAACTCCTCAGAGTTTAAGCTTTTAATTCCCTCGGTGCTTTTGCACAGGAATCTGTTGGCTTAGGAGACTTACAACAACCACTTTGTTAGGCATGAGAAGCCACATAACAAGGCAAGTCCTATTCCCAACACTCCCCTTCACTCCAGTCCCGCCTAACAAATATTCTCTACCTCCTCAGCTGCTGCCCAGCAAGACTGCTGCTACAGAAAGTGCTGTCAACTTGGGATCTCTCAAGTTTTATTTTACAGTAGGAAACTAAATTTCAGGTGTTCTTATTACTGTCAGCTTACTTGAAAGAAAGTCTAAACTGAACAGGAAAACATTTGAATAAAACAGAAAACATTATTGCTACATTTCTTAATTTGTAATTTTTCAACTGTGGCTTAGTTTTATTTTGCTGTTGAAACTATGTCTTCAGCCAAAAAGCCAGGGTGGTTTTTCCATGTGTGAATACTTAAAATAGATTTAGACTGCATTTCATTATTGGGCTTGAGGGTAGGCTGACAGGAGGAAAGAAGAAATGATGCAAGATGTTGATTGATTGGTTTGGGGCTTTTTTTTTGGGGGGGGGGAGGGGGGGACTTACAAGTTGCTGGGGCTTGCACAGAGGCAGGGGAAAATGCCACTTTTACCTCTTCTCTCCTGGTGACCCATCCACCAATTAACCAAAAAAAACCACTTCCATTGGTGACCTGCTTCCCACCACAGATACTCACAAGTGTGAACAATTTTGTCCTTCTACAACTCCTTAGCCATACTAACTTTTTTAGTTGTTCTAAAGCATGTGCACAGAGCATTTTCAACCTCTAGGAACAATTGTTTCAAGGAAAAAAAAAAGATAACACTTTGACCCACAAGTACTTTTTCCTCTGAAAACTAATCAGTGGATACATGTTTTGCAACACTATCTAGGTCCGTAGATTTTATGAAAAATAATGCATCAAGGCAAAATTATTTTTAAAAAAATCTGTGCCATGACATTAGTTCTGAACTAAAACAACTTGCTGGCCCTAACTAATGACAAGAAAGTAAAGGCAACACTGTCCATTACACAATTTAAAAAATGTAAATTTCCTAATTCTCAGAAAGATTTCTGGTGAGTACAAATTCCTAACATATTTGAGGGGAAAACAAATTTTAAAAAGCCTTTTCTCAATATGTACAGCAGATACACTGCATTAACTCACTACAATTTCAAAACCATGTTTGGGATTGATGTCACATATAGTTCTGAATGTGAGCACTGTACGTACCTTACTAGCACAAAGGAGGTATTTAACACTGACAGATAAAATACAGCTTTGAGGCACTTTATGCCTGTAGGTGTCAGTGATTTTGAGGTATATACAAAGCCAGGCTGATTTTAATTCTGACAGATGACGACAAACTGTGTTGCCTTTTTCTCTCAAATAAACAGTGAGAAATACACAAATCTACTCATAATTTGTACTTTCCTATGCAAACAATCACAAAAAAAATTGTGACAATCGCAAATGTTCCATTAAGCAGCAAAAAGCATGCAAAATGCCACATAAATAATACAAACAGTTTGAGAACAGCAATTAAAAAAATTATTTTTCAGAAAGATGACTCCGTTTTCTTAAAATAGCCACGTCATTTTAGAAATCTATTTGCTTACCTGTATGTTTCACCCTTCCAGATCCAGAAAAACAGGAAACCTTTTGTTCACAATTAACAAACAAGTCATGCAAAATGATCCAATGAAACTACAGTTTATAACAGAATTTATTTGTATTCTGCACCTTTTTTTAAAATGTCACAATATTTGGGCACCAAACCCAGGCTTTTATTGTTTTAAAGCCCTCAGAACTGCTTTCATAATAATAATTCCCACAACACTGAAAATCTTTGGCATCATACTTCAATGTCAAAAGGAATTAACTCAAACTGAAATAATACAAAACCTTTTGTCCTTTTAAATATGAAATTTTAATGAGGTATATAATTGTACTTATTGCACATCAAGAGCACAAATTTAATTCAGATTGCATAATAAAACCAGATTTATTTTTTTTTCCAGCTTGCTAAAAAAGCTGGAGACACTTCCACAGAGTATTAACCTTAAAAAAATCTTGACACTCCCCACAGGAAACTGATTTTCTACAAAAACTTTGGGAATAATTCAACTTCCATTCCTGTGCACGATATTTCCAGTCCACTTAGATCCAAACCTACAAGACAGCCCACAGGTGAGAGTGCAGCACATAAAAAACCAACACACAGAACAAGCTGACACTGAATGCAACTTTGAGAATAGAAGTCCCAGAGCAGAATGGAAGGTAACAAAACCAACAGTTCAAGAGTTTAATATTTTTTCTAAGTCTCCTTATTAAGCATTTCTGTAATTAAATTGTTTTCACAGTAACTGCTGATCTTCTCTAAGTTTTAACAGACATATAACACGACAACCATCCAACTTACTTTGTCCCCATGAGCTTCATATATGGCTTGTTTTTAAAGGAATTAATAAGAAATATTTCCTACTCAACAAGGCATTTACTGTGAACTCATTCCCTTACAGAGGGACTACTTTTCTGAGGTTTGTGTGGGTTTTAACTTTAATTTTTTTTTTTGGGAGGTGGGGGGTTGTTGAGGTTTTTTTAGGTTTTGTTTTCTGGTTTTTGGGGTTTGTGGTTTGTTTTTTTTTTTCATTTTGGTGCCAGTATTGCCAACCAAGCACCCTTTGAACTGTAGGCTCTACTTTTCTGGTCCACAACCAAAATTATTTCAGGGGCAAACAGTGTACATGACCATACGAGGAAGTCACCAGCAGTAGGAACCACGTTTTTAAAACTAGACTTCAAAGCAAAAACAGACACAGGCAAACACTGTGCAATACAATTCACCAATTCAGAGCATCTGTAGGAACTCTAACTTCAAGCCTGCCTTGGTGGAAACTATGATCCTTTTATGAACTTCAAAATCTTCGTGAATTCTTTATGGATTAGCCTACAGCGCCAAGGAGACCGTTTAGGGGCAGGCAGTAACCCCAGACACAGTTCACTGCTGGACAGTAAAGATCCTGCAGTTGGTTGATGCAGTTTAACTGTCGTGAGGGCTGTGATCGGTGGCATTATCCAAAAACACATCAGACCCATACGGGTGGCACAGCCTGGTCCATAGGGAGGACCTCTCCTGGCACCGCAGCTCTCCAGCGGCCTTTGAAAACATGCTGGTGTGCCTAAGGCACAAAGGAGTCCCCACTCAAAGCCCAGAGGAAAGCCACAGTGAAAGTCACACTTCTCTGAACAATCACTCCCATATGGCCTTTATTCTTACATCCAGTGTGACCATTTACACTGTTTTCTGTCTTACTTGCAAATGCTACCTCAAGATTCTCAAAAAAAAAACCAAAAACCAAAAAAAACAAAACCAAACAAAACAAAAAAAAGGAAAAAAACGAAAAGAAAAGAAAAAAACCAAACCAAACCAAAAAAGCCAAAAAACAAACAAACACTTCCTCTACTTTCATTTTTCCAAGACTTGCTGCAGGAATGTCCAAACATATAAATGTCAGTTTGCAGCACTAAGCTAAAAGGAGGAGGCATGGTAACAGTTGTCTTGAAAAAGGAGAGGAATAATCTACTCTTTATATCCTCCATAGACAGGCTAAAAACATCAGGCTTAAACACAACCTTCTAAAATCTAAAGATAAGGCAGCAGTGGAGGACATTACCTATAAAAGTTATAGAGTTAGCACCAGAGATTAACAAACTGCTCAATACACAGAAACAGGATTTTGCTGTGGACAGGAGAGAGTATGTAGGGATGGCCCGAGGTCCTTTTTCAGCCTCCTCTAAAGACGTGGCCGATGCGACCACATCACACTGAATACTTGCCCCAATACTTTTCATAGCCCATTATCATCGGTGTCCATTTGGTTTGAAAGAAGGGCAGACGTGTCGAAGAAAAGCATTTTCCAAACCATGATTTTCACAAGTCTTATCAGTACCGCTGATGCAGTTCAAGCCCCTTCTCTGTGCTGACACAGCCATCAGGTGTCACGGGTTGTTTCTGAATCAGTTAATGTTTCTGCTACCACTGGCCCATGAAAAGTGCTACACTCTGCTCACATTGCCGCTTGCCTTTTTCCCATGAACGGGCAGTGTGCAAGGTCAGGGGCAAGGGACAGCAAACTCAAGTCCTAAGTACTGCAAGACCATGTCCACTGGTCCCTACCTCAATAGCCATTTCATTAAAAAAACTACAGAAATATCACTCATCTTCAGTGAAAAGTGATAGCTATAAAAACCTCAGACATGCTTTTACTGATTATCCTTTCTTTTTTTCCCCTGTCACACTTTGAAAAGCAAAAATTACAAAGTCCTGTCTTACTGGGCAGCCTCTCTTACTAATGGTCAAACCCTCTTTCTTCTGTATGTTAAAGGGATCCATGATCACTCCAGGTTCACTGGTGTTCCTCCCTACCAGCTTCTTGCACTGAGAGCACTACTCGTAATGAAGCAAAGAGTGGAGAGACCTTCAGACCTAACGGAGCAGAGCTACAGGGATGAAGATGTGCACAGCCCATTGCTCACATCCTGCTTTTCAGAGGAAGCTCAGCCCTGGCATTTTGCAGACATGCACAAAGCTCTCTCTAGATAAGGAAAGCTGGTTAAACAGAAGCGTACAGGACTTCACATCCTCTGAAATTATTTTGCATTCCAAATAGTCTTTCAAACTAACCATCTCACAAACATGTTGTGTAGCTCAAGACCTAGAACACACAAAGTCAAAAGGTACACAGTCAAGGAAAGTTTGACTCATAATCAGATAATGTTACATAATTTTTTCCAAGATTTAGTATCAGCAAAAATGCTTCTGCCATGAAATGAATGGTGAACTTTGCTATTTTTAAATTCCACTGGACAAAGCTGTGCAGGTTTTGTACAAGAAAGTATTTCCCCGCAATGTTTATACTTAAACACTTCTATAATGGGAGTTTAAAAATACGATATATGTTCCTTTCAAGATCAGAAAAACAGGCAACAGAGACATAGTAAGATATTAAGGAAAGTTTATTACTCATTTTTACTCATTATAAAAACCTCTGCATTTTTTTAAAGATAAATACACAAAACCTGTAAATACTTCCAGAAAGTTACACAATTCTCCTAATTAAGAATGAAATAGATATGGACATAATTAATGAGATCTATCCATCACTAGCAAAATGTTTTATATTAAGACAATTGTGCTGCAAAGGAGACTTAAGCAGGCAGGAGAATCTCCTGCAGAACAGCAAAACTAGAGCAGTTCCCTCACCACAGACAGTGAAACTTCCTGCAGGGAAACCACTGCTGAATGATCTAGACTTGTCGGACATGGATGATGAAATTATTGCCTCCTCACAAAAACCAATGAGGAATGAGCAAATGGCAACAAACTTTGGTGTTTAATTTAGAGGCAAACATCAAATGCAACATGCTGAGCTGACCCATAGTGTATGAGGGGCTCACCTGTTTGTTGTGCCACAGATAATCCACCTGTTCATTTGAATCCCCAATATAAGGTGAGACGCCTGTTGGGGTTACAGAGAACCTTGGCCTAAGTACAATTTTTTTAAAAATGGGGGAAAAAAAGAACAGACATGTTCTCTCCAGCTCCCAGGCAGATGGCAGTCACAAAGGTTGGAAACACCAGGAGAAAGAACTGTCACAAAAGGAGCAAAAATAGTGCTGGGGCACATTGTCTTCAGCTTCACAGGGAGTTAGAGGGAATTCATAGGACAGAGAGGTAGACAGTTCCCAAAGCCCTGCAGGGATCAAAGGAGGGCTGCAGGTGCAGGTCACCCTGCAAAGCATTCTGTGGGCAAGGGGTGCCCCCAAACAAAACTCCTGGCAAGCCCTTAGGGGGCTCCATTACACCTCTCAATGGTGGCAGCTATTTACTATCCAAATAGATGAGAATCCATCTCCACCGCATCAATGCTGAAACACTTGCATTTTTCTTAATGCCAGGGAACTAAGGAAACCAAAGACAGGATTCAGCTCTAGTTCCAAGGAAATCTTCTCACAGTAATACATTTTTGCAAGACATACAATTAAAAAAAAAAAGCCTTAAGTAAAGCTGACAAAAAGAGCAAGAACACATCCCTTCCGTTTCTCTTCCCACTATTTATTTATTTCCTGGCAGATGCAGAGAAGTGCTGAACCAGCAGCTCTCTTGGCTGGTGGAAGTCGCCAGCTGGAGACAAGGGGAACAAAGAGCAGTGCAGGTGGAACTGCGTGGGAAGAGATGAGGGGAGCAAAGAAGGGCACAAAAATAGCGACACAGAGCAGATACGGAGACTCTCGCCTTTCCTTTTTGCTCTTCTCCACTCATCACCACAGTAATTTTTAAAATGTTATTCTATGGCCATCTTTTATCTCATGCCCACACCAGTATTTAGAAACACAGAATCATTTCGGTTGGAAAAGAGCCTTAAGATCACTGAGTCCAGCTGTTAACCCAGCACTGCTCCAGTGACTAAATCACTTCCCTGGGCAGCCTACGTCAGCTCTAAGAAGTTGTCTATGAGCACTAAAACTTACAAACCCCAACTTTCCCTACATCCTTGTCTTCAGCTGACATTCCTCTATGGATTCTTTAATGTTTAATATGGGTTGACTTCCCTGTGGGACCTTTCTCTTAGTAGGCAAATGGGTTTTCTTCTACCAAATGATTTAGGTTTTTCACATAACTTCAGGAACTCTTCAGTGTCTCTCAATTTTCTTGAAATTTTGCTGAATAGTTAACAAATTCTGAAGTTATTACTGGGATTAATTAATAGCATCATTGCACAAGCATCACCTCTTTCGAAAACCAAACCAAGGAAACCCCAGCCTGTGACATGGGAAATTGGTACATTTTAGATTACAGTAAGAAAGATGAAGTGGAATAAGTAGTAATGAAGGAGAAGATCTCATTTTTTGTGCCCATTTTTGAGCTGAAATCAGACAGCTATAGAGCAGATGGCAAGACCTTTCAGGAATATAAGTTTGTGGTTAGCCATATAAAAGAACAAAAAGACCATTAGCTGGTAAGTCGGTAAGCTGGCAGAGGGGAAAACCTTGAACTGAATAAAAAGCAGAGGGACATGTTAAGTAAGCCCCTAATGCAGCACCAGATGAAGGATACCTTCCCTGTAGCGTACATTACACACTCAGAAACTCAAAGGTGTCTTCAGCCATTTGACTTTAATGGTTAATGAGCTGATGGGTGTGCACACAGGGATATAAAAAGCCACCACATTCTGCTGGCAACCTTAGTAATAAATGAGCTACTGCTGCTACAGAGGGGTACCTTGAATGTTCCTATTACAAATTAGTACTTCTAGCATCATGTTTGCAGCAGTTTTAGATGAACCACAAGACAATGGCAACTCAACAGAAAGTGAAACTATCATAACAAGTTCTTAAAAGCATTGACAGAAAAAATTCAAACTGAACAGAAACATAAGCAGAAAAGAAAGAGAAACGTTTTATATTACACGGGACTGAAAAGCCATTTTAGGTTAAAATTTTTTAAGTGTTAAGTTCGGGAAGTGGTTCACTGTGACAATGTGTATTACCTTGCCTTTCCTTGGAACTGCAGTATGTTCTTTCACTATAAAACTATAGCCCTGGACATCTTACAGCACTGGTGACCTGTTTTCAAAATGGCTTCATGGTCTTCTACAAGTGAAAATTTCTGTAAAATGTTTCTTGCAAGACATGTTGTCTCGCTAAAGTCAACACGAAGCAAAGCCAAATTTCAAGTATTTAGAGCTAACACAAGTAATTTCACTGCTCCAAACAAAGTTCTTCTCCCTACAGTCACATACTACCCATGCCACTCAACTATGTGGAAACTGTAGAAATGCTGCTCTGGGCCAATGCCAATCTGATCATAGGACAGTCCTGCAACTAGCTATTTAGGGCTCTATATATTACCAGAATTCTCCATTTGGAAGGGAATTGGGAACACAGAAAGCTACTGCTTCTTTAAATGTATTTCACATCTACAACCCTTGACTCGTTGCTCCTCTTTCTCTTCACTAAAATGTCAAACACTCATGTTTTGAAACTTAACTTGCTATAAGTGACCAAGCTACTGGAAGGACAATACAAGTATTACCACGCCCAAGTATTAATTTAATTGTTACTAATATCTGCACTTGTGCATTGCCAAATAATTTAATTATAAAATTTAAACCATGTAGTGGCCAAAAAAAACCCAGAAAGATTCACAAACCTATGCCCTACTGGTGCCCTTTTGCACGTTTCCTTTACTCGTAGATGTTTACTTCAAGGTCTGTCCTTCAGTCCCTGAATAGAAGACCTTCATTCCATGTCCAGAGTGACCTCTTTTGTTGCAGGGATTAAATTCAGCACTTATACTAAAACACAGTGCCTTGCTAGACTTAACTTAAAGCTTTACTTCTTGCACACTTCCCCTGCAATCAAATATATGCACAGTAAGTAATGCAGTCTAAAAACAGCTAATGAGTATTTCCTATGGAAAAATATTCCTTTGGAGAATATCCTCCTCAAGGACAGTCCTGATTTAGACTAGATCAAATAAAAGATATAATTACTATAATACAGCTGTGGGAGGAGGAGGGAGCTGAGAGAGAGAGAAGGAAAATAAGGGACTGATAACTTGATGTAAATAACACTGAATTATTTTCCTGCTGACATCAGCACTGCCCAGTGCTGCTCTTTCCTGTCCTGAAACATTTGCTCTGGCCAGTGAACCTGGGACTTGTCACACTGTGAGGTAGCAGGTGCTGTAACATCGTCACCCTCAGGCTCCCCCATCCCAGTTCCTTCCTGTTACAACACTCCAAACATGTTTTGACAGGCATGACTTCACAGCTGTATTATTTTAGAGGTATACTGTATCTCCAGAATAATGATCTAGTGCTGTTTTTAAAAAGAAGCCCATGGTTAAACAAGGGTAGCAGCAGGATACAATACAAGTGCAAAAAACCCCCCAAGCATACTATTTGTCACAGTGGTACAGCTCCATCATATATCAGGTGCAGAAAAATAAGTGAGGCTCTCTTCATTTCTAACCTTAGTAGCACTTCATAAGAAATAACCTGAAAACTGGGTAAGACTTTGGCACTGAAATTTGCTTTGTCTTGAGAAGGTTTGGGTGGTTGTTTATTTGTTTTGGGTTTGGTCTTTCTCTTGTTATTAACATGGGACTACCCAAGGACTCTGTAGCAAGTTTCAGATCTCAGCATAATTTTAAACCTTAAGTTATCACTTTTTAAAGGTTACCACGTTCAAGCGTCTTTCACCTTCCATCTGCAGCAGACATTTATATTTATAACCTGCTCATCCCCATGATACCTAAAGCATCTAATAAAAAACAGAAACAGGCATCTTCCTGGACCCTGCCTTTTATTACTCAACAACAAAGAGTAGCTGTTAACAACATAATTGGGATTTATTTATTTTTGCTTTCTGATCTTCTCCCAAACTAGACATCGCCAAAACACACACTGGCCACCTGGATGACTCTTCCAAGCTTCTCAAATCTCTTTAACATCCACTGCTTCTAATGAGATTCACTGCTGCCCTGCTTCTACTTACCTCCCAGCTCCCTCAGCTTCAGGTAAGTCTTAATCTATCTGTTCTTTTTGCTTCCTACTAGAACCACAAGGGATCTCATGTAAGTACCAGATGCACAAAAAGCTGCTGTGAGGCATGAACATCACAGGTACCAAGCCCAGAAAGGCCCCAGGCAGCAACTCAGAAGTCAGCCCACAATGACTTTCAGAAACATACTATCACTTTGGAATAGGCTTCCATTCAGTTTCTCCCACCTACTCTTTTTAAGAAGAGGATTACTGTATTTTCAGTCCAAAGGAAAATTTTTTTACCATTAATATTGAATTCAGACTTTACAGAAGAGAAGAACAGACAGCCTGGACATATGGGACATGTCCACATAGCTAAACAGGAGAACATTTCTAGCAGCTACAGTTATCTAGGTCTTCCACAACTTTAAACGATGACAGAAAAACCCACTCTTCAGAGATTTAAACATTTGCTTCCCACTTCTCAGAATTAGAATCAATTATGGTCAGCTCTCCAAGTCAGATCTGACAGCTGGTGTCTCCTTCATTCTGAAGGCAATGGCAGAAAGCACTTCAAGTTGCTAAAAAACACAGGAGTTAGTATCCAAGAAGTGACAACCACCACACGGAAAACCTGACAAATCCTCTCCATCTAGATGGCAGCCACCAGATCCAGTCATCTTGAACCAGACTACTTGAAAATATTGCAACATCTTGAATCTCTTCCTGAAAAAAAAAACAACCAAAAAACCCAACATTACAATTCCAATGAGCCTTTCAAATTTCTGCCAGGAAACGAAATGTTTTTTTCCAGGTCACCTTAATACAAAGGTACCATAGAGTCCTGTGGAAGCTGTTGTTTTGATGTTTGAAACCTTGTGGTTCCTCAGCAGATGACATTTCTGAGGCACCACAGTCTCCCTTCTGAACAAGCTGCCTGGCCAGCATCACTGCTACCCATATTGACAGAATTAGTCTAAGGAAAGGAACAAGAGATGATGCACACAAACAACCTCTTTCCCAAAATTTATGCGTTTAAGATATTACAGTGCTTCAATATCCAAGCAGTTCAAAACAAAGTGGTTTGATTTAATTCAACAAATTACAAGTTTTTAAACATTTCCAAAGAAACTTCTCTTGCAAACCTTTTTCATCATTACCTTTGCCCTAGAAGACCAGAAGAAATTCTGGCATTTCCCATAAAAATGCAGTTCCAGGTTTTGTTCCACTTTTAGGTAATATGAGACTTAACTCCTACAGAAGAAACAAGAAACTCTGGGACATATGATGCATTTTTGCCACAAACAAATCCCTTACAGATTTATCTCCCATTCCATCAAAATTTTCAAAAACGAGCTTCTTTCTTCCATAGTTATTGCAATGTCATTTTTTAGACTGGCTACCCCAAAAAAACCTTGATGCTTCCTGTACCTCTCCTTTTTTATCACATTTGGCACGTTTCCTGAGTTCACTTCCCCAGTGCTTACAACTACAGCAGGCCTTTTTAAAGGCAATGCAGCAAACACCCAAAACAGTACCTTCTATGGTTGTGCTGTTATCTTAATCAACAACACATATTAAAGTCCTTCTTTAGTTGAGAATTATGGACTATTTTTATAAGACTGAAGAGCTGTCATTCTTAGCCAAAGGCATACCCTTGCAGCTAATTCCATTGCACACAGTGTATCTAGAAGACACTTCCTGCCCTTCCTTATCTTACAGTCCATTCACCTCTAGTTGGAATCAACACGTCACTTGGAAAAGCAGGTCAATTTTTTTCTCTTCTACAGCACTAAACACAGCACTAAGATTATCACTATTTCACCCAACATGCTCATGTGCAGAAATGCATCATTCAGTCAGTGAGAACCTACTTGTTTGGCTCCAAACCAAGAGTCTGTCCTGCTGAAGAGCACGGGACTTCAAAGCAGCAACACCAGAGCCAAAGACATCGTCTCCAGTGCCCATGCACAGTACACCAGGATTTTGCAACACATTTTATATCAAGACTTGTATTTGCGTTTCTATCCGTTCACAGTAAAGGAAAAGCAGCCTATGGCTATTAACACAAAGATGTTCTTCCAAAGGCAGCAATTATTCAGAGCGGGGAAAGCAAAAAAAAAAAAATTTAAATAAATACAGAATCACACTACTGAGTTTTGGCCTCCTTCCCCTTTTATTTTTATTTCAGGCATTTGGAACCTCAAAGTCCTTCACCTTTTACTGCTCCACTGATGTTACTGTTCATAACAAAATAATTCTGACTCTAATTGTTAGCCCACCACAGTCACTCTGTTTTGCAAATGACTAGATATGTTGTTTTATTCTGAAATACCATCATCTTGGCTTCCATAGGACATCACTGGGTAAATTATGCCAGAAGTAAATAATGCATGAAATGTGAAATGTTGTCTATGCCAAAGCTGATCTAATGTTTCTTGGTGTGGAAAGACACTTCAAGAAAAAAAAAGGATTAAAAAAAAGGTAAATCAACTTGAAAGGCTCATGCCAAAAAACACTTGAATTTATAATTATAATAATAAAGTAATGTTACAGACATTTGCTATTGAAAGTAGAATGCAGCTTCATGACTCATACTTTAGTGAGCAAGCAGACACCATGGGCCATGCTCAGACACTTCGAATTCAAGCTCAGCCAAGTGTTTCCCATTAGGTGACTCTAAATTTTCAGTGCCACCAAACCAGTGGGGTTTGCAAGTCCTAAATCCAGCGTTTTAATACAGCCCTGCTCAAGGGAGTAGTTCCCCACCACCCTCTGTCAGGGAAGTGGAGCAACCAAGTACCGCACACTGAGCCTGTCGGGCTACACAGATGCAGGGGTAAGACACTAGAACCAACATTCACAGCTTTTTTTGAAGGGGGAAAGACTGCTCAGGGCAGAAAAAATCCCACAGACATAAAAAAATAAAGCAGCAGAAGCAAACACTGAATATGTGCGCTGGTAGTCAAGCTGTGTAAAGCTTCTCAAGACCCTCACCCCCTTTTTTTTTTTTTTTGGAAGGCATTTGCTAATCACGCTGCTGTACATGGGGCACCCCTGTAGCTCTGCTCAATGATCTATGCTCATTATGAAGGCCTGAGTGGCTCAGACAGGTACAAGAGAGACTTGGCAGGCAGCCAGCATGTAACTTGGGGGAGTTCTAAGCAGCCTCATCGCTAACAGAGAGCACCCACGAGATGCCACCGGCGTGCTCTGTGCCGGTGACACCACTTGTCAGAGGCAGCACCCTCAACACACCTCTCCAAGTGTACCGCCCAGACTGAAACAACTGGCAGCATGAAGCATCCTAACTTTAACCTTCGCAAAGCAGATTCTTGGGAAAAATAAGCTATTTAAAAAAATTTTTAAGTTCAAAAAGATAAGACCTTAACTTCATACTTTTCTAGATAAAGATCTGTCTCATTAGTTGGTCATCATCAAAACAAGATTATTACTCTTTTTAAGTAAGTATGGTAACATTTTTGTTTTTACCCCCAAGTAATAATTTAAAACACATTTAGGCAACCACATCACTTAATATACATTTTATACTCACTTTATCAGAAATTTAATATACAACTCAGTTCCTATAAAATATTAAATTTTCTCCCTTAATAAGAGACACACCTGCTTGTGTAGGCACATGTGATATATGCAAAGTCAAATTTAGCTGAAAACTGGAATCCATTTAAAAATACACAGACAGCCTTCCTCTACTAAAACCAAACAAAACCCACACATTTCTTATATATACAAAGATTTGGAAATATAAATTATAAATGGATTTATAAACAGACATTTTGTCTTTTAGACACTTTGATAAATAAACTAAATATAATTTGCAGTTACTGATTTAGCCAATTATTTCTAGTCACTGTGTCCTACTAGTTTACAACACTAAAGGATCTCATCCCACCATATCTTTCTACCTCATCATCATACTTACAAGGCAGGAAGAAAAAAAAAAAGGAATAAAATAACAATAACAATAAACAAAGAAAAAGTTATTCCCAACAGAGTTCTCAATTTTATGCAGTGGTCACCAAACAATGCTGCTGAATATATTGGAAAAAGAAAATATTCCCCCCTCCTCAGGAAGAGGGGATTACTATTTGTCCACAGTTGATTTTCTACTCCAGCAACCTTTTCTAGTTAATTATCCACTAACTCAGCTGTTCAACTCTTTCACTGTCTTCAGATTGAACTAGCACATGTGGCTCATTAATGTTTTATTTTACCATACTGTTGGCATGTTTAGATGTTAATACATCAAAGAATCTTGCTTTACAAATATTATATCAGTTGTATTTCTCAAATCGTAGTATTTTAAATTTAAATAGGTTGTTTATCCTGATTCCTTGTCACAGATTCATGAAAGATGGAACAAGCATTTCTATCTTGACTAAGTTTTTCAGCTCAGCTAAATTCATGTGTTCAGAGCTTGTACCATCCCTCTTTTGCGGGGGGTGTTTCCACCAGACTCAACCACTGAAGTGAATTCTGCGTTCAACATCTCCTTCGCAAAAGAGACTGTGGCAACATCATCAGTCTGTGCATAAACATCATGATACTGACAGCACATAGTTCTAGATACAGGCAAGAGCAGAAGGGGTTGTATCAAATGTTTAGTGAACCCCACTGCACCTATGTAAGACCCATGACAAAACTACTTACTTAAAACCCCTTCATCATCCTTGCTTCATCCCTCTCATGAAGAAAGCCACCCTTCTTTTATCCCTATGGAACTTTTTTCTCCATCCCTCTTGCAGTTATTTTAAATCACTGGCACAGCAACCCATTATTTACTTGGAGAATGAAATAATTAATTGACACTTGGCTGTTATGAGGGTTAATCACTGAAGGCTGCAGGCCCTGACCAGACTAATTCTGACCATCCCACTGGATACCTGTGACAAGCAGGTCTAAGAGTCTCTGGTTTTAGTGTGATTTGAAATACACTTGGGAAGGAATGGCTCCTACAAATCATCTACTGTGTATCTCAATGCTGAGGCACTCAAAACTTCTAATCTTGAAACAGTGACTAGGAATCGATAGTTTAAATGCTAAAAAATAGTTTAAGGATGTTTATAAAAATAGTTTAAAGACCTCAATTTATTTTCCTTTTTGGAACACATCAAGGTTGCTTCAGGTGAATCTTCACCTTTTACTTTGTTATAGTCTATAAATTTTTTTAATAATAATACTACCATGGTTTTTACATCTGTGTTATTCATTTTCCTACTTACATAAACACAAGTTCGTGACTCTAGAAAGGCAATGACAGTTTAGGAGACTGTGGCCAGAAGTACTGATTCTGAAATATCAGTTTTCTTTTCCTCCTCTTGCTGTATCACTTACATAACGTTGTACCCTGCTTTTGTTTCTTCCTGGCTCAAAGACGTCAGTAGGATGCCACTTCTCTCTAACACCACTTTTTGATGGACCTGCTGTTCAGTCAGCTAAATCACACTGCCAGCACTACCATAATGCCACATTCTGTCAACGGCTACAACAGAGAGAATTTTATCTTTGGTAAAGTACCATTAAATCCAGATTTTTTTCACTTAAACAGCTCATACCGTAACTGCCACAGTTCTTGTTCTTTTCTCCCTGTTTGAGGCAGAAAGTTAATCCCACCTCAGCTATCATGTAGCTAGTAATTTATCCTTATGGAATTAAAAATAAAAAATACAGAAAGCCAATCCTTACTGGCATTTTTCCAAAGAAATATCAACTTAATTTTTTTTTAGTCTATTCTCACTTCTCCTTTTTGAACACAAAAATACAGTTAAACTGCAGAGTTGTAACTATAGAGACAAGGCACAATAAACACAAATTAACTCACGAAGCCTGTGGAAGAAAGGCACGATCGTCGGTTTGTGTTCCCTATTCACACAGTGCTGGAAGGAGAGTCCCAGCTAAAAAATGCAGTGCCTGTACAGCTCCAGTATCACACAATTAGTACTTGTCATCCTCAGAGCTCAAAATAACACAGTGTGTTCATTTGCAGAGGAAAGAACACATTTTATTAAGAAAACTGGATCTCTGTGCTGATAGTGCCACATCCACAAATAAGAATAAGGTTTATAAAGCTGAGAATTAAAGATAACATCAGACAACCAAGTGAGAATCCATCAAATAAGTCAGAAACTAATGAAAAGAAATATGCATTTCAGTGTAAATCTTGAGTCCAATTCTGCTCCTTCATTTCTTAGGACAAAATATTCAGAGACCACAGGAATACCAACCAACAGTAAAACTAGCACAAGGTACCTTTCCTTTGCTGATCAGTGGGCACTGACTCTGTAAAGCCCTATTTTATCTGAAATCCCTGCAGATATCAGCCCATCAGTACCCATAACAAATGCACTTTGGGGGCCCAGACTCAGGAGCAGAGGCTGTAAGGCTGTATGTACTCACTGGCAGCCAGTTTCAAAACAGGGTCACAAATCAACTGCCCAAAATGAGACAAGGCAAACCAGCTGTTGTCAGCACCTGCAGCACAGTGGACAGTGTGGAGTATTGATGTTCCAATGCACTCAGGGAGCATAACCAAACAGATTTTTCAAAGGAATGCACCAGAAACCCTGGAGGAAGTTTGTCCTCGTGGGCACACAAACCTATTGCCGTCATCTAGTGATGGCCATCAGCAGCATCTCCTGCCCTGAGCTGCCCTCACTCATCCCTTCCTCCCAGCTGCTCCCACACCTCTGCCTGCCTTCTCCCCATGTAAGAAGGGCTACCAATACTGATCTATGTGACAAAGTATGCTGTGGGATCACCTTCACTTCAGCAATATTTTTGTGGGCCCAGTGACTTTAAAACAGTTTTTTTTCAAGATTTATTTTTTTCTTTGCATAAATTCAGTTCTTGAAGCATAGGGAACACCATCTTCAACTTGACCAGTGTGGGTGTGTATATATATATGCATATATATCTGATTCTGTTGAGTTTCTTCTAATTCTCACAGTCCATAGAACTGCATGGTGAATAGCTACTCCGCTCCTTCCTGCTTCTACGTAAATATTGTAAAAAAATTAAAATAAAAACAACCCCAGCACAGATCTTTCAGGCAAGACATTACAGACATTTTACAGAGTTACTTTAAAAGCCCCTGGTAAAAGATCTTGCCACAGGCCTTGTGCAAGTCTAAATAAAATCTTTTTAATCACACAATATTGCTAGCCAAAGACTTTCGGTACACGGGGCAAGTATGAAACCATGCCATCCTGTCCCTGTCATGCTCTTCTCTGTCCTGTGCAGTGTCTGACATTTTTATTTTTAGAGCTAACTTCAACCTTTTTTCCAGAACTAACTCTTGATGAGTTCATTGTTCGATCTCGGCTCTAAATGAAATCGGTACAACCTCAGCTGTACCCTATTGCCCAGCAGAATAGCCAGCTTTAATGAGCCTGGGTGTAATGAATCTATGTTCAATCACCTCATTCTTAGCCAGACCCTGGACTCTCAGGTGCACACCATCTGCTCCTACTGACCTGACTGCTCTGGGATTTTTTCCATTTATTTCAGCATTTCCTCTTCTGGCACATGCTCTCACATTCCCTACCTGCTCTCTGTTACCTAGCTTCTTTCATCTATGTAACTTCTTAGATTAAGCCAGCTAACCTTTAAACCAAACCAAGCCCTTGCCTATTCACTGTCTGGGAGTGCATGCCACTGCTTTTCCCACAGGAACTGACATACTCAGCAGCAGTACTCCAGCCAGGATGCACGCACCTGATATTGGTCTAGACAGCAAACCCTGCCATTACAATTACGGAATGTAGAAGGAGATTTCCCATAATATTTATAAAAGAAGTCTCAATCAAAGACCATATAAAGAAAGGCTGCTTCTTTCTCGAAAAGTCATCCCACCTATTACAGAAGTACAACTGAAGACAAGAGCACAGGTTTGAGAGTGCTGTGGCACTAAATGCCAGTTCTGGAAGCATCCTGATCTGCAAAACCACTCCTCAATGAATGCCTTGAGAATAAAAGGCTGTAAATTGCACATTGCTTACAAAACCATCCATAGCTGCCTCTTATTATAGCCCATGCAAGGGCCAGGGAAGGGTGTTAAGTACCTTCTGGACTGTGCAAGCTCCAAATCTCCCCATTTCTGACATGAATAAACTCAGCATGACCATTTCTCAGTCAGTCAGTAGGGATGCCTGTATGTGAAGCACTGACAGATGGTGATTTTAAAAAGCATTAAAAAAACCCAAACAAACAAACAAAAACTTTCATGATCAACAATTATTTCAAAGAAAACACACTATCTTAAACCAAACAACCTTCCTCTGCCTAAAAGAAGTGTTCCCTGTACTAGGAGAAAACATACACCATGAATCTCTGTGCCCTGCTCCCATAACTGTTACAATAATAGGATTTTTTACAGAGAAAATATTAAATTGCATCTTCAGAGGATAACAAAAAGTACCAGAAAATATCTCAAACAATGTTGTGGGATTTTCCCTATCAAAGCACCCACCTTTCTTTTCTTTTTTTTTTTTTTTTAATTCATTACCTTTTTTTTCTTACATCTCGGTAAACGTAAGAATACCTGGCTGCAGTGGGTTTTGAAGACAGGCACTCCAGCCACAGAGCAGAACACACTGTGATTAGTACTGTATAAACAAGAGGGGGAGGGATGGAAGAAGGAAGAGAAACAGACTCAGATCCCATAGGCCTTATTATCTGAATATTCCTGAAGCCAATTACAGGCTTGTTTCCCAGTAATGTCCTCTTCACAGCATAAATATACCTGGAAATAATTTTAAAAACAAAAAAACATCCACTCCACCGTTTCCAGGCTTAAGTCACACATTATAATCAAAATGACCCCAAAACCAGACTATGATAATAATATGACCATAAATTTCACTTAAATAATAGGGTAAGAAACCTCGTAGTGGAAATAAGATGGTTCTTTCTATGTTTCTTTGGAAAATGCAGTAACTGGGCCATAGCAAGTTTCTTAAATATGCCTTCTTATTTGAAATCCTCTTTGCAAAAAGACCCACTCTTGGAGCTGTATCTATGTGAAATCTCCACTTTTACCACTCAGAATTCACCTGCAAGACCAAGGTCACAGTGTGGCTCACTATAGGGTAGTAATAGTGCTCGGTACGATTTTAGTAAAGAGCACAAGCAAGAAGAAAAATATGAAATACCACAATTTTCATTCAGAGTTCCCTGTGTTTATATAAGCCATTAAGAGACGGCCAAACAGCTTTCAGAAAAGCGGTAGATGAGTTCAGTACCCTCAGGTGGTGCCCAGGTACAACTATACGTCACCTCCATTTCAATATAACTTTTTTCTGCTCGATAAGTAAAAGCAACTGAAGAACTGAATTCATGTAAATAAATTAAATAAATAAATAAACAGGAACATCCCACCTCTGTTCAGTTTATTGTCAGAAGTATTATGCAACTACAGTGCATTAGTCAAATTACTAATCCGCAGGTGGAAAAGACAAGTCCGACTCTTCCTTGTCCCTGGAAAATGGCTGGCACAAGCCTTCTCCCACCCCGGACAAGCTTATCCTCAAAACTAGAATGGTTCTGCCTCACAGCCCCTATTGGGGATTTCTGTGGCTCTGCTGCTCTGACGGGTCAAGACCCTCGCACTTCGCACCTTGATGTGTTCGTGCTCAAAAACTGACGTAAAACCCGCACCATCATTTTAACCCACAGATTTTTCTTCCACTGAAACAACACGTAGAAGAAAACAAAACAAAACAAACACTCTCAGAGTTAAACTAGGAGTTTAACACACCGCACGTCCTTACAGCTCTGCGCACACAACTGCTTTTATGACTTTTGGGGCCCTTTTGAGGAAGGCGACGGCAGCAGCGACCTGACCGGGAGAGCCCGCACTGAGCGCCCGGGGCTCACGGTGCCCGGCCCGGGGCACGCACCGGCGGCACGGGCTGCCCCGCACGCACCCGCACCCGCACCGGGGAACCGCACGGATGCCGCACACCAGCACTGTCAGCAGCCCGTCTGGAGGGAGAAAGCGGGCACGGCGCAGCTCCAGCAGCGCCGCTGCGAGGAGGGGACCTGTCCGGGGAGGCGACCCTCGTCCCGGCCCCGCGGGCAGCGCAGGGGCACCGGCCCGCCCGCAGCCCCCAAGTCCGCGGTGGGGGCAGCGCCAGCCCCTCTCCCGCAGCGCTGCGGGAGCGGGTCCCGTCCGGCACTCCCCCCAAAGCACCCGCACGCCCCAGCTCCGGGGGGAGCGGGAGCCGGACCCACCTGGTGCAGAGTGTCCGGGGGCAGCTGGGAGGCCCGGAACAGCTCGCCCACGCTGCTGCCCCCGGCGGCCGCCTCGGGGGGCGGGCAGCACCGCGAGAAGAGCTCGGAGTAGCGCTGCTGCTCGGTCTCGCTCAGGGGCAGGAGCAGACCCCCGGTGCCGGCAGCGGCGCTGGACCCCCCCGCCGGCCCCTGCTCCATGGCGGGGCGGCGCGGGCAGAGCAGCGGCGGGGCAGGGGGTGCCGCGCCGCCGGGGAGCGGAGCGGGGCGACGGGCGGGGGGCCGGGAGGTGTGGCGGGGCCGGGGGGCGGCGCCGCTCTGCGGAGGGGAAGGTGCAGTCCCCGCCCGGTGAGCGCCGCGCCGGCTCCGCAGTGCCCCGGCCGCTGCCACCCGCCCCGCCTCTGCCCTCCCCGCGGCCCCGCCCGGCGGCCAAACCCCGCCAGCCCGGCTGGGCTTACCCCTCCTGCCCAGCTGCGGGACCTTCCTCAGAGGGCTGAGGAGCACACGGGTTTCTCCCCAGATCGTGGAATCGCAGAATGGCTTCGGTTGGAAGAGACTTTAAAGAGCATCTCTTTGCCGCTCCCGTGCCATGGGCAAGGACAGCTCCCACTAGACCAGGTTGCTCAGTGCCCCTCCAGCCTGGCCTTGAACACTTCGAGGGATGGGGCACCCCTCTCCAGCAGTGTTGCTGGAGAAGGTGCCTTGCTGCTGAAGGTGTCGCTGCGGTAAGGAAATGCCATAATGGGATACCCTAAAGTGAACCCCAGTGGATCGGCCATGACGGTGTGATAGAGGAGCATCTCACTATGTTCTCTGTAGCCTCTGCTTGAAGGGCAAAGAGCCCATTTTTCATGGAGACGGGATTCCCCGTCAGCAGTGATGCTGTAAATGTCTCATTTACAGGTCGAGCAACACCTTAAAAGTCAGGCAGGTCACGACTGAGGGGGAAGGACTGGGTACCTCTAAGCCAGGAGGTTGGCTGTGTGGCTCACCCTGGTTTTCGGAGCCCTTCTTCCCAGCAGTCCTTTGGGGAATTTCAAGGATTAAGCTAATCAACCTAAAGGTGATCCTTGCAAGTATCTGCAACCCACAGAAGAGTCAACAATTTTTCTTTACAACAGCTTTGGTGCTAAGATGTGGCCTGGCCAAGGAGAAATCAGACTGTTTGCTTTCAACTCTGTACCATTAGCAATGGGTGGCTATTGTTGCCCATGTTCCTGAACACCGAAACAGTTGGGAAGTCAACATGGTTTAATTTTATATGCATATTTACTGTTAATTCTGAAAAAAAAATAAAATCCGTATGTAATAATTTTACATAACATTTTTACTAGAAAATAGTAGGTTAGGGTTATTTCCAGTAAAATTGCCATGAGTTTAATTTATGGTCTGTAAAGCCAAAAAAATAATTACTAGCTCATCTGTCCTTGGTAACCAAACCATTATCTGTTTTTTAAATCTTTTTTGGAACTACTTTTATCTTCTCCACATCATGCATCTGTGCCTCCTTCTCACCTGCACAAAAGATATAAACCTTTAGTTCCTCGAATCAGGAATTAAGATCTGTGCCTGCCTTCTCAATGTGTGGAATGCTGAATGGATTGTTAGATGCAGGTGAATAATTGATGCTCATGTTAAACGATGGAGTGTTACAGAGAAATCTTTGTTCCTTTAGGGACAGTAGATTGTCATGGTATTTTCTCATTTTAAAACATATTGTTTCAAAGGAGGGGCAAGACTATTCCAGCAACTGAATCTTGTACCCCAACTTAAATACCCATATTATGAGCCATCTTGAGAAGGCTCTGCGGAGCGGAGGGTGAGTGACCTTTCTACTGCAAGGTTTGTCTCCTGGAGAGTCACAAGATGTCACTGGCCTTTGACCTGTACCTTCAATCAGGTACAAGGTATTGCTCAGAGGAGATGGTACCAGCCATGTGGAGAGGATGTAGGGCTCTACCTAACGATTGCCATATTTAACTGTATGACTCTCATGATAATAGAATAGTCTTCAAACTAGCTTATGAAAGAACAGCTGTCTTCCAGCTGAACTTGAACAGGGAGATGTTATCTTAACAAGCAAATGAAAATGCTGTCAACAACTTGTGCTAATTGTGCATTTTCCCATGCCTGAAGATGCTCATTGATGACTGAGCAGCTCAGTGCTCACAATGCTCATTTTTCATCACAATAAATACTCTCTTTGCCAACTCTTCAACAAACATTATTTGACCTTTGTTGATTTGTCAGCCTCGATTCTTCAAAGTTTTTCTAAGGTGGACCATGGCAGCAAGATTTTGGAAACACACACTGTTCCAGAACACAATAGTCTCTCTCTCCAGCCACACCTCTTACTGCAAACACACACAGTTGCTTTTTTTTTTTTCCTTTGGACAATTTTCTCTTCTTCCTTGACCTTTAAAACTTGCATTCCACTCTCCATACAGCCCACTCTCATCAGAAATGACACAGTGGCTGTGTTCACAATCAGTCTACCCCAGCGTTGTAATCTCCACCACGTGTTGTCTACAAGATATGACAGAAGTGAATCCCTTCAAGCTGACGGAGGAGGCAGGGAAATCCATGGCTCTTATTTCTGCAAAATAAGTGTGAACTTTTAGGTGTAACAGGTATGAGCTGACCACCCCCTGGGCATGAGCACACCTTTGGGCAATATAGGGGATGCTCCCTTTGAATTGCAGGCATCCCTCAGCACTCAGCAGTGCCAACCACACCGATGTACTCTGTTGCACCCGATGCTCACAGCGAGCTTTAACCCAGCCCATATGCCAGAGCCACTTTCTGTACAGTCCAGTGTGCCTCGTGCAATGGCATTGACGGCCCTTGCGTGCTTCTCATGAGGGTACATTAGTTCAGACTAAGAGGCACTTCATGATAACAAAAGCCATACAAGTATAATAGGAAGAAAGATTCAACCTTCCTGTTTACATGGAAGTTGTGATGTCATTACAAGTTACAAAGCTTCCCTATAACTAAGAAATGCTACATGTCAGTAAATCAAAACAATTTAAGTATTTATTTTTTGCTGGAAAAGATAAAGTCAGTAATGTAAACTGGATTGAAATCTGACTTATCAAACTGTGGTTTAGATCTGTGTGTGGTCCTCCTTCTCTCCCCACCCAACTAGGAATGCAATGACTTACTCTGAACTCAGCCAGCAGCAGTCCTGCAAACAATTGTGTGATCAGGGTGCGAGGGAGACTGAGCTCGTAGTAAAAAAAAAAAAAAAAAAAAAAACTACTCCCAAAGATGTGCTAGTGGGAATAGTAGCAATATGTGTGATAGGTATATTTTTATTCAGGATACAAATTGGTATAAATTATCATGTATAATATGACATAATACATAACCTCCAGTAAAAAGTTCCTCCCAATATTCTAGTATTTAGCAGATCCTGGGAATTTTTACTTGAGCAGTACAACCAAAGACTAGTCACTTAAATTCATGTGTTATTTCACTAATCTTAAGGTTTAGAACATGTCAGATTTGTCCTGGTCCAAAAGACATGAGTTCTGGCTGGCAGTTGCTTCCCACTGACAGTGGAAACACTGCACAGATCACCAAGTAAAGCTTTGGAAACACATGCAAATGGTTGGCTGGAAAACTGTGATTTAGCTTTTCCCAGCCCAGCTCAAGTGAATCTCACCCATTGTTCCTCATAACAATTCTTTTTATTTACTCTCATTGCAAAATCAAAGAAGACTTTGATGACAAGCAACTGGTGGGGCAGGTTTCTTGGCCATGGTGTCAGGCATGCTTGGACTATAATTGACAAGCTTGTCATTTTGTGTAGAGATTCAACGTGCAAAGACTCTTATTATTCTTTGCATTGTTGCTTGCATGAAGATATTCCATCTCTAAGAAAACAGGAGAAATGCTTAATGAACTGTAAAATTTCATTCCCTGCTCTCCAGCTTTTTAAGACCTTTAATGCATGAAAACCCCTGAGAAACTGTTACTGTTTTCTAGCTCTAACCAATAATTGTTTTCAAAATTTACGCGCCATCACAGATGAAAACTGCCTTCTCTGTGCACATTGTGGAAGACACAGTTCCTGACAGGTTTTCTCTGCAAGCAACTGAGTACCTAACAGGGAATTAGAGTTGGTGTCATTAAAATAGTTGACAAATATCAATACGTTAATTTAGTTGTGAGGAGAGGGAAGGATGACCACACACAGATCTAAACCATACTTTCATAAGTCAAATTTCAACCCAGTTTACATAACGGATATTATTTTTTTCTAGCAAACAATAAATACTGGAATTGCTTTGATTTACTGGTATGTACAGTTTCTTAGTTCCAGGGAAGTTTTGTAACTTACAAAGATATCACAACTAGTTGTATTTAGAAGGGTCATTTTAAAAAGTCCTTTTATAAAGAGTAATGCATTTAGTGTGAGCTTCAGTGGCATAAGGCAAAGCCCATGCACACATCTTTAGAAGAGCAAGCACAAAAATAGTACACTGCTTTTTAGGTAACGTTCCAGGAATATACAGACTCATTTCCATTGATTTCCATCACAGTCCCTGGCAGTTTATTTCCTTGAAAATAATGGCTTCATGTGAAATTGGGAAAAAATTAGGTGCAGGTTTGTTATTTTTTAGTTTTATTTTTGAAATATTATCCACTTTTTTATTCGGCAGATGCAAAAGGTCTCTCAACAAACCAAGCATTAGAAAATGTTATTCCTCTATCATTTGTCCTTTCACTCAGGAATTTCACAAAGCCTTCAGCCACTATCCAAACACCCGGTTTCAACCAGAATACACCAAACCTTATTGTATTGCAGGGTGATGTTTCCTAAAGGTCATATCATCAGATACTCGAAAGCCTAAGCCAAGAAATGCTGCCAGGGAAAGATCTACGTGTCCCTGGAAGTCACACACAGAAAAAATAAAAATCAAAAAATAAGTAAACAAATAAAATAAAAGAGCCATCTATGATTGTCTTCTCACACACACACAAGTTAAAATACAGAACTTGCAATATATTCTGAAAGTTAACTCTAGTCTCGTGGACAAGGAGGGAAATGCATGTTAGACAGAAAAGATTATTACAAGAGATTAAAATTAAAGAAAACGTTGTAGTGCTTTGTGAGATGACTGATATACCATCACTTGTTTCTTTTAACAAACTGTTACTGGTTACCACACTCTTAAGTGAAAAATAATCACAGAAAGGCACAGAGACATTAATCATTACAATGAAGCCATTAATGCAAAGCAAATGTGTGTTTTCCCTTTGAATAAATAACAGTTAAGTAAAAATATCACTGTATGTTCACTCATCTGTGTGTCCTGCAGCTAATTTGCCTCTCAAAAATTTTGTCTTCAGACTTGGAAACAAATTCTAGCAAGTGTTCAGTTATGAGATAAACTATTGATCAAAAAGGGCTTTCAGTACTGTTACTGCAATCTAAAGCTTCCTATGCAGTTTTGTCATAAATAAGTTCCCTTTCAGGCAAATGGTTTGCCCTTATGCCATTTTCCTAGTTACATTTTAACACAGCAAATGGTTCACCTTTTTCTCCAGTTAATTTATGAACTCAACATAAACCACAAACAAATCAGCTGCAATTTGCTCTGGCTTCTGCTGTTAGTACAGGCAGTGGAGATACACCAACAATAAATTCTATTTACAGCTCATTTTCCCACACCAGAAAAAGCTACAGCAATGCCATTGCAGCTGCAGAAAGTATTATGGCAGGCACTTGCAGCAGGAGCATGCACTGTGCCACAGAACTTGTAACCTGCAAGTGACAAAGCTGCTCATTGGGCATCAGCCTAAGAAGGGCTGTACTGTCACTGAGTGGCTCTTTATGCAAAAGGCATTGTAACAGCAGCCAGGCCTGCAATGTGATAGCAACCTCCAGCTCTCAGATCCCACATGGGGAGATGGAGGAAAACACCGCCGGTTCATATTCCCCAGCAGCCAGAGCTGCATGTCCCTCATCATGCTACGGCCTCACTACCTCTTCACAACCTCTCTCCCAAGGTAGGGTTTGTCAGAGCTGGGCAGCTGTGCCTGGCACAGGGTGGTGAAGGAAGTGCTCAGGCAGAAGGGACAGGCTGGTGGAAGAGCTTGAGGATATGCCAGCCACAGCCTGGCTGCTCAGCCACTCTGACACCATCACATAAGAATCTCCTTTCCCTGCTCCCCGCCCCTCCAAGCTCAAAACAGGTACTTGTGGTATCATTTTCAAAGATAAGAAACCTGAGACACCTGAGTGGTGTTACTTTGGATGAGGCACTGTTTGTCAGCAGCCCAGGAGAAGGTCTGGTTTTCTGGAAAAGCCCTCCTACAGCAGGGACAGCCTTAGACCATCAGAGCCCCTGCAGCCACAGACAGGAGATTCATAGGAAAAATAGCACAGACCACAGCTGGGCTCTCAGTGTCACTGCCAGCCCAAACATCACCAGCCTGTTCGTGCACAGCAGCCAGCAAGCAGGGGAGGGTACCAATGATTTATTGTCTCTCTCTCATGTAGAAGACAGAGCTGCAGAGTTGAACACAAGACGTCCCACATGGATGACAGTAAAGACAGAACACAAGATGGTTTACAGCATGGTCCCAGAAAGTGCTTTCCCCTTGGAGCCTCTCACAGCATAGAGCAAGATGCTCTACCCAAACACCTCTTCAAGCTTTGTTTCCTGCTTGCAGACTTCAGGAGGGAATAAGGCTGACTGACCCCCTCCTCACAGAGTACTGCCAGCTTGCTTCCTCACTCCATGGCCTTTGCTGGTGCCACAAGAGCTTCACCACAATTATTCTTTATTTACAGCAGTGTGAGAAAAGAAATGGCTGTTGAGGTATCTGAAGCCAGAATTTAAAATAGGAACATGATCAGGCCTAAAATAAAGTCTGTGCTTATATACTCTTTATGTTATTGAGCCAATATAATTTCAATTATTATAAAATCTTATATTTTTAGTTACATGTGTTCTTACTGCCAGTATTGACTGACAAAGACTAAATATTGTTAGAGTACAATTTGCTTTGTCATTTATATACATTTGCCATTTTTTCTCCCAGTGTAAGAATTGCAGGCAGTTGACAGCTGGCATATTATTATTCTGTACAGAGATTAGATATTAAATCTCATCATGGTGGAGAAGAAAGGTGCTTGTAAGGAAGATAAATTAGTCTTGTGACTGAGGAGTGTATCTTAGTGAGACAGAAAAATCTGGTACTGCTCCTACCTTTGCTACATTTGGTGTGCAACACTGCAGACATTCTTTGGCAGTAGTACAAAGAAAATATTTTCTAATCATACAGCAGTCTTGTGAGATACAGACCATATCTTGTGAGGTTGTTGGACATCAAGATGTTCTGAAAGGGTGAAGAGGAGCAAATAAATTCATGGTAGGACTAGCAATGTGGAGATTATTCCTGACTGACTTTGGAGTAATGTCAGGTGTGATGACAGCAACTATTATGAAATAAGCTGGTGAAATGAAGGTTTGATTAAATGGCTCACAAGTTGTCTCATGTATCAGTGCAGACAATCAGGCTTGACAATACAGTTAAGTTTAGAGACCCCATGAGAAGCCTGACCCATTGGCTTGCAAATCAAGATGGTACAGCTGCCCCAGCCTAAGCTGGTGAGCTCAGGTGAAGACTAATGGCTAAGGCATCCTCCTGGAGTCAAAACCATCATCTGTGAACAGCACTGGGCTGTTGTGACATATCAGCTCTTTGGTGCTCCAGGATTTCCAGTATTCCTCAGCAGTGTCACGTACATGTGCATCAGAAGTTTGCACATAGGAGAAGCTTCCCACAGAGAGAGATGGGAACACAACATCTACAAAGAGAACTCAAGGTGTAAGTGGCACTTCCCTGCCCTGGCTGTGGATTACCTGTGACTTTTCCTATAATTCTTCTCTCATCCTCCTTGCCAATGACTTACTAATGTGTTCCTTATCTTCTCTTGCAGGACCTACTCCCACAAGGTACCTCCCCTCCTCTCTCCCCTCTTTGCAACTGCTGAGGACTCTCCTCACTTCACAGAGGATAAAGTCGTTTAGATTAGAAAATCCTGCTTCTGTGCTCAAATGTGTCATTTGAAATCTATGGCTGATGTCACCTTTGAATATTCAGCTCTAAACTGCAGCAAATTTGTAACACTGGAGATCAACTGGGGCAGAAAAGAAATGAAAGAAGGAAAGAAGGAGAAAAAGAAGGGAAGGGGAGGGGAAGGGGAGGGAAAAAAGGAAAGAAAGAAGGAAAGAAAGAAGGAAAAGAAAGAAAGAAGGAGGGAAAGAAAGAGAGAAAGAGAAAGAGAGAAAGAAAAAGAAAAAGAAGAAAGAAAGAAAGAAAGAAAGAAAGAAAGAAAGAAAGAAAGAAAGAAAGAAAGAAAGAAAGAAAGAAAGAA
>JAWMRA010000001.1:99164826-99177379 GCA_035584735.1 Pseudotriccus pelzelni | reverse complement strand
TTCTGCTCCCGCCCGCCGGGCTCCTCCTCCTCCTCTCCTTCCCTTCCTGCCTCCTCAGCTCCCTCCCCACCCCGCCTCCTCAGCTCGCTTCCCGCCCGCCTCCTCCTGCGCTCCCCTGGCGGCGCTGGGTCTCGCCCGTCATGGCGAGCAAGGACGGTAGGAGACCCCCTCCCTCCTTCCCTCCCTCCCTCCCTCGCTCCCGGCCGGGCGGTGGTGTCAGGCTGCGTGTGCGCGGCGAAGGCGGAGCTGGGGCGCTCCGGGATTCCTCCCGAGGAGCTTCCGCGGGGGCGGAGCGGCTGCACTTTTCCTGCCGCCGGCCGCCCCCGAGGGCCCTGCGGGACCCCCGCTCCTGCTCCGTGCCCGCCCGGGGATGGCCCCGGCCGGGGCGGCGTCCCCCTCTTCCCTCTCCCTGCCTCAGCTCATCCCTTCCCTTCCCGCAGTGCTGGAGGACACGGTGGAGGAGCGCGTCATCAGCGAGGAGTACAAGATCTGGAAGAAAAACACCCCCTTCTTGTACGACCTGGTGATGACACACGCCCTGGAGTGGCCCAGCCTCACGGTGCAGTGGTTGCCCGATGTGACCAGGTGAGAGAAGGGAAAAGAGGCCGGAGCAGTGCCAGGGAGGTGCAGGGCTCAGCGGGAGCTGAGTCTGTGCAGCTCCTTGTTCCGCTGCGCCTTTCTGTTAACCATGTCTGCTGAGTAATCGGAGGGTAAAAACCCCGCCAGACTAGAATAATTTCGGTTAGATTACTCTTTGTGAGCGTGTAACACTTTATTTTGCTTACAACTTTAAAAACCCCTTGGGTATGCAGAAGGATTCAGGAAAAAAGTCACAAGCTGATACTTCACAGAACTAGTTTAGTCTAGCAGAAGGTGTTGTGAGGTGTGAACAGAGAAATCTTTCTCAGTTTATTGGTAAATAAGAGGTCTAGCACTCGTATGTAGTTAATTCTGATCAGAGAAATCTGTCTACTAAATTATCTTGTTCTTGAAAATCGCTTTTCCTCTTGTACTAGAGATTACTATTCTGTTTAAGCTATAGTATCTGTCTGTGATACTTTTTAAGTCTGGACTGGTCTGTTATTCTAAAACTGGTTCTTCACGTCCAGATTTTGTCCCTGGTTCATTGTCGACTTCACACATAGTATACTGTTTCCCATTCTTTCACCTCCCCCTGAAAATTGTGGGCTGACTGGTTAATTTCTTAAAGAATCGTGAACATGGGGATAGAATCTGTTTATGTGCCAGCTACTACAGAACTTAAATTGTTGCAATAACCACTTAGAGCTCCAGTGAGGTAGTGGACAAGAATTGTGTCCTGTGTGTTTTAAAATTTCCTGTGTGTAATCTTGCAATTATCAGGGGATGGTCTCTTTCTTCTATAAAATTCCATCTTATGTATGTGATGTTTCACGTGGTGGTTAGATGATCACTTCGTTTGGTATACCAGAACGGTCGGAGACGATGTTGAGATGTGAGCTATTTGTGGCACGGAGAAAATGAAGTGGGGATTTGAGGGTGTGGAGCCCTTATGAGGAACACTTCTGCTTGCCTCATATTTTGCAGATTGACTTAATATTCAGTTTAAAAGCTGGTATTTCCAATTATCCACTGTCAAAATATGTAAGCCATTTAAGGCAAGGACTGCCTCTTTGTATGGCACCTGACATGATGGGACACCTGTTCCTGATGCAAGTAAGTGCATGTGCATTGTGTGTTTCTTGTGCTGTTTTGTATTTTTGCCCCTGTACACTTGGAAGTGGTGTAGTAATGCCTGGTAGTATTAAAACATGGTGGTTTATAATTGCCTAAATGATTCCTGAATGCTTGTAGTCAGGAAACTTAATTAGTTTGTTGCTTTCAAGAATGCAGAAATTGCTTGGTTTTGACCGCTCAAATTTTTACTTTCAGAGATAAACGACACTATCCATCCAGCCTTTCATTTTTAATTAAGTGTTGGATTTAACCACCAGAAGAGAAATTTTATTCTAGTTAACTAGTATTTGTACAGTATTAAAAAATGAGTGTCTGAAATGAAATAACTAGTAAAAGCTTCTAAGAGAAGTAACTAAAATAGGTTGCTTTTTGTCCCTTCAGTATTTGTGTCTTATGAAAAGTCGTACCGATTGTTTTCTAAATCAATACTGTGAGACTGCTAGGAAAATTTCATACACGTAGGTATTGGTGTTACCTTTAACTGCTGTGCAAACTGTAACCGTCCCTTTCAAGGCACAGTGACGATGTTTACTGGCTTGTTTTGTCACTCTACCCTTTCTGGGTGTATCTTTGGCTTGCTCATGTCAGAGTCTAGTTTGCTTTATTGTGCAAGTCTTTGCAACAAAGGGAAGGATTTCTTACATGACTATCTCTTTTCTAGCTCTCTGAAGAGGTATGGATCTTGAGGGTTATTGATGCTACAGCTATGAAACTTCTGGAACTGAGCACATCATTTTATTCCATGCATTTACTGTTCTAAACAGGCCAGAAGGAAAGGATTATGCTCTACACTGGCTGGTTTTGGGAACGCACACGTCTGATGAACAGAACCACCTGGTTGTTGCCAGAGTCCAGATTCCCAATGATGATCATTTCGATGCTTTGCAGTATGACAATGAGAAAGGAGGTGGGCATGCAGCATTCTTAGATTCTGTTTTAGCAGTATCATTACTAGTTGTTCTCATAATCATATTCCAACTGTCTGTTAAATACTAAAGTGGACCGACTAATTCTGATCATTAACTGTGACTAAAAGAGGAAACTTTGTTTCAGAAGAACTCAGATAACATTATGATACACAATCTTACTAGAATTTACCAGCTCTGTCAGTTGTGAAAACTGGTACATATCTACCTCAAATAGAGACTAAAGCTCTGAAAGAGGATTCCAAATATCAAAAGTGTGTCACATGGTGCGAGTCTTTCCTAGTCTTTCTTGTATTTGATAGGATGCTTACAACTGTTTCTTGGAGAGGGGGGAGATGCTGTGAAGTGCTGCTTCAAAAGTCTAAAATAATTGATGTGATAAACCAACATTTTCTGACAAATGTAGAGTTCGGTGGCTTTGGATCTGTGACTGGCAAAATTGAAATGGAAATTAAAATTAACCATGAAGGTGAAGTGAACCGTGCTCGTTACATGCCGCAGAATCCCTGCATAATTGCAACAAAAACACCGTCTGCTGATGTGTTGGTATTTGACTACACTAAACATCCTTCAAAACCAGGTGGGTCAGGCTCCTCAAAGTTGATCAAAATGCCTCTTGTTATCGAGGGTTAAGCTTGTGTTTAACTGTGGTTGGGAGGATAGTTGATGGGTTCTGAAATCTGAATGAGAAGGCCTATGTCTTCAATGACTTTAACTGCCTGGTTATCCTCAATATCATAAGAGAATGTTGATAAAAGTAGCAGAACCTCCAAAGAGATTCAAATATAAAATATAGTTATTGCAACAGAAACTAAGTTCTTGGGTGATAATGATACTATTTTGGATTGGTGTGCAAGCTGATGCTAAATGGAAGGACTTTTCTCTCTTTCAGACCCAAGTGGAGAGTGTAATCCTGACCTTAGATTAAGAGGGCATCAGAAGGAAGGCTATGGCTTATCATGGAACTCAAATTTGAGTGGACATCTTCTCAGTGCATCAGATGATCATGTAAAAGCCACATCTTTTCCCCCATTTAAAGAACCCTAACTCCTCCTAATTTATGATGTAATAGATAATTAGAAAAAATCTGGCTTAGTGCAGCTGTGTATTGTTATGTGAGAAAGTTCTCACATATTGTAATTATATTTCTAAAGGCTGTCAGTTGGCTTTAAGCTGTAATTGACATGTTCTTTTTCAGGTTCTTGATGAAGTAAGAACAGAATGTTTTTATAGTTGTCTGCTGGAAGAAGCCCCTTAAACTGGGTTTAGTAAGACTCTCAAGGATTGATTAAACTAATTGCTTATAAATTTCTTTGTGGACTTTAAAACTGTATATAATTTTTTGTGACCTTACAAGTAATCCTTGGGCCTCAAACTTACAGAAGAGTGATTGATAACTTAGCTTCAGTTTATCTCTCTGCTTATATGTAGAGTATGATTAAATATATTTGTTTGAAAGATGATACAGTCAGAGTCTGTATTTCAGTAGAATGTAACTTATTTACAGACAGTGTGTTTATGGGATATAAGTGCCGGACCAAAAGAAGGAAAGATTGTGGATGCAAAAGCCATCTTCACTGGGCACTCTGCAGTAGTAGAAGACGTGGCATGGCATCTGCTCCATGAATCTCTGTTTGGATCTGTAGCAGATGATCAGAAGCTTATGATGTAAGTTGGGGTTAGGAGGTTTCTGCATAGTGCCTGCTGTGTGCTGTTGGTGGATCTAGTACAGAGTACTTGGATTTAAAAAAAAAATCTAAATTTTGGAATAATTTCATGTAGCTCTTTTAGGCAATTAACTACAGTAATGGTGCAGAATCACTGAAATCTACATGCTATTTAATGTGTTCACATAATTTGAAAAGAAAATGTAACTAATATCTACATCAGCTTCCTTGTGTGAGCTGCTCATGTACAACAGACACAAAATACGGCAGGTTTTGGAATGAAAACTGTAGCTTCAGAGTTGGGTTTAGTAGTAATGTTGTCTTCTTAAATTAAGGTGTAGTGAAAAAGAACCTCCTGTAAAAACTTATGTTTGTTTGCTCTCCCTCTTTCCTGCTTGTCTCTAACCCTTCCCCATTGCAACAGCTGGGACACAAGATCTAATGCTACATCCAAGCCAAGTCATTCCGTGGATGCTCATACAGCTGAGGTCAACTGTCTGTCCTTCAATCCTTACAGCGAGTTCATTCTGGCAACTGGTTCTGCTGACAAGGTTTTTACTCATGTATACTTTAAATTCTGAAATACTCTAGATGAAAGCCATTTTAATAAAAACAATTTGTTGTTACTTCTGTCTGCCAGACGGTGGCTCTGTGGGATCTTCGAAACTTGAAGTTGAAACTCCATTCTTTTGAGTCTCATAAAGATGAGATTTTTCAGGTGGGTGAACTTCTCACAACTGTAGAAAAAGTACTGACTTGGAGAAGAACGTGTAGATTTGTGTTCTTGTAACACAAATAAGTCTGTTGAACCAAAATCCCTATTTTATGTTTAACAATTACGGATAGTACCACATAGTTTCTTTCTGACTTTCCCCACTAGACTTTGAGGCAAGTAGTCAACAACTTACTGCTAAAAAAATACTGGGCATTTGCAAGTACCTTCAGTACAGGTAGAAGGCTTCTCTAAAATGATGTGCTATAGAGGACTTGGGTTCAAACCTAATTTTGTGAACTCTGCCTATTTAGTTAGATGCAAATAACAGTGACTTTTTTTAAACATTTCATAAAATGTGGTAAATCTGTAACACTGAAATAATGTCTTTTTAGTTGAGGAATCTTAAGACTTGAAAGCAGTCTATTTGAGCTACTGGATATCCTTTGTGCTGGAAGAAACTGACTTATGGAGTACAATTGTTGAAAATTAGTGGCCAGGGTGCTGGTTATTCAGGTTATGCTTTAGAAATCTGTAGCTGCTTCTCTTGTTTTCTTTCAATAGGTTCACTGGTCTCCTCATAATGAAACAATTCTTGCTTCAAGTGGTACTGATCGTCGGCTTAATGTATGGGACCTAAGGTGAAGAGCAGTTTCTTTCTGTTAGTATGTATGAACAGATGGCAAAAAAAAAAAAGGGCTGCAGACCTGCATTATTTGGCAGATTTGATCTGTGCTGTTCTCTAGCCCTGCTTGCTTGCTTACCTTAGGCCTGGTCTTTTGTGTATAAATAGAAACAGCACAGTACATCTAATGTTATTTCTGCATCAAGATTTCTTTCTAATAGAATTGTTAGTAATAAGTGATTTCTGCCTCCGTGTGCTTCAACGAGTTAAGATTTGATTTCAGTAATGACATGCCAAGCAGTTGATGTTTTATACCTGTGGCTTATAGTTATTTCACACTGAGAAAAACAAATAGCAAATACTGAAAACAAAGGCCAGGAACTGTTCAGTTAAGCAGATATAGAATGCATTTGTCATTAATAATAAATATGAATTACTTTCTTACAGTAAAATTGGAGAAGAGCAGTCTGCAGAGGATGCAGAAGATGGGCCTCCTGAGCTGCTGGTACACTTTTGTTCAGGTTTCAGTGCGCTGACATGTTGTGTGGCAGTGCGATGCCCCATCACTGTGCTGCTAAAACTGCAGCAGTTCATAAATCTTTTCACCTGCCTGGTTTCCAAGCCATTGCTCTAACTTGCTGTAGGCTTCCTCTGTTCAAATCTGAAGGTTTCCCCGTTTCCTGTGTAGCTATGGAAGTGCTCTTAGAGGTAATCAGTAGGAAAGGTGGCTGGATTTCACAGCCCAACCTTGTGTGAAGAGGCGCTGTTTTGAAGATGTCAGTTGTTGCTATAATAATACAAACTGTTGTTCAAATGCTCTCTAAGTATCTGTGTCCATAAGCAATGAATGGGAAGTGGTTTCACACACGCCTTCCTTATTGTGCATTTCGAACATCTAGTAGCAAGTGTTTCTGTGTGTAGTCATTAGCATGATGAATTTAACTTCAGAATCTTGGGTTTTAACAGATTTCTCTAGAGTTGAAATGGCTTACTGAAGCTTGTGGGTTTTTTTAACAGTTTATTCATGGAGGACACACTGCCAAAATTTCAGACTTCAGTTGGAATCCTAATGAGCCTTGGGTAATCTGTTCTGTATCAGAGGACAACATAATGCAGATATGGCAAATGGTGAGTGTCACAACAGCTCTTGAGTTGCTCTGAAACTTGTTGCATAAATGAAACTGAAAAGCTTTTTCTTCTTAGGGCAACTTGTACCTTCAAGGACTAGAAGTAGACTGTCCCTGTTACTCTAGTGAAACAGTGCAACACTTTAAAAAGAAAACTAAGACTGAAACAACTTGAATAAATGCAACTGCTAGTTAATTCGAGTTCAAATCTTAGCTACTAGTTAATATTAAGAATAAATGTGGCAGTTGCAAACTTACAGGCAATATTAGCCAAGACTTCCTTTTTCTCTCCCTCCCCCATATGTTGGCTGTGAAGCAAGATATCTTTTAACTCACCCATTAGTTCATAATGGAGATTGATCAGCTATCTTACAAATGGGGAATAAAGTAATTTGGGAATAAATTAAATTAAAAAACTGTAGTGGACTTAAATGTGTGTCACAAGTCAGTCTTCTGGTTTTTTAAAATACCTGTTCTTGTTTTGTGTGTTCAGGCAGAGGTTGAAATAATTCCAAATAAAATGTTCATGGTAAGGCTAGTGGTTAACTGGCAATGCTTATGCTATTGAAATAGAACAGTGCAAGAAGGCAGCTGCTAAAATGTAGCCACTGTGTGCACATTCCTAAATTTGGCTGCCCTTTAAGAAAAGGCAGGGAGAAGGTCCCTTCAAGGAGGGGATGATGGTTGTGCCACCTTGGTGTTACCAAAGCCTTTTCTATAGAAAGTGTAGAAGATTGTTTAAAAACGATTGTGTCTACCACTTGTCATGTAATGTTTTGTGTCTTCAGGCAGAGAACATTTACAATGATGAAGAACCGGATATAGCAGCAGCTGAACTGGAGGGTCAAGGAATGTAATTTTTCTTCCTCAAGGAACTACTGGGAATGACATAGTAATATAATTCAACTACTGTATACATAAAACAAAGCCCCTAAGAAAAACCAAAATAAAACCAAATAAAACAAACAAGCACTGGGCAGAAGCATTACATCAAAGCAAGAATATTCTTAATTGGGCACAAAAACCTTGTATAGTCAAATTGTCATGGGGTACTCGTGGTTATTTGGGCACTTTGAGCTGTTGTATACTGTACAGCAAATAGCTTTAGAGAAAATAAGAATGACTTAAGTACATCTATATTTTTAAACAAACTTAGTGGGTTCCTGTAAATAAGACAGTCAAATCCTCACTCTTCACGCATAGAAAGTGTACACACACACCCCGTCCTTTTTATTAATATGTAAAAAGAGCTTTTTGCTTTTACACACCACTTTTGGATTGGCTTTGCATAAATAAAATTTATTAAATAAAAATTCAGTGTGTTTAATGTGCATTTGCCATAAGGTGAATGCTTTTGTGCCTGAATATAATTTAACTGCTGCATGGTGACAAAGGTACGTATTTTTGAGTTTATAACTTACCCTGCAATCAAATGTCTGGGATGATGAGAGCTCTCTTGATGCAAAAAAAAATTTGGAATAAGTAATTTGACTCCTTCACAAAGAAAATAAGTATAGGAAGAGGTTTGGGAAATCCATGGGGATGTCCAGTAAATCTCCTGTGAACTTCAAGTATAAATCCTGAACAGAAGCAAGTAACTTCTTTGCGTTTGGGTGGTTAGTGGTTTGGTTTTGTTTGTTTTTTGTTAGTATTTTTGGTGGGTTTTGTCTGTGTGTGGGTTGTGGGGCTTTTTTTGAGTGGTGCTGGAAGCACTGCCCTTTAATATTTTCTTCTCATAGGTGCTAAGGTACCAGTGACTTCTCAGTGAATTGGTGTCACCTGTATTTGGTTAGAGCCCTCCTGTAGCTTTTTTTTTAATTAAAATGAAGCGAGGCAATTGGGCAGGTGTCTAAAATACAGTATCTGAACAAATATGAGACAAACACAGTTTGCTTCTAAACCTCTAGCTGACTGAAGAGGTGGAGACTTTGGACTGTGTAGAAGTAAAATTTCTCCATATTTATAATGGATCTACAGAGAAGTTACAGATTACTTCTGGAGCTGTCAGGCAAATCTAAGTCAGTCTCTAACTGGAGTTTAAATTAAAGCTTTGTTACTTAAGACAGACCTTAATTAAATGAATTTCTGACTGTCCTCATCTTTCTGCTCAAGCTGAAAAAGGAGCTGACTGATACTGAAAATATGATTCTCTTGATACATATCTTGCTTTCTTTACTGGAATTGTAACAAGTTAGTAGGCTACTAGGCTCAAGCTGTGTGTCTGAAGCTTCCTGTACTGGGTCTGGCTGGGATGGAGTGTGTGCCCATCCCAGAAGTGTGTATGGTGCTGGGTGTTGTTTGGATTTATGGCTAGAACGGTGTTGATAAGGCACCTGTGTCTTGGCTCTTGCTGGGCAGTGCTGGCATTCCACGCAAGCTGGGGCTGGGCATGACCTGGGGAGGAGACACTGCTGACCCAAACTGTCCAAAGGGATTTTCCTTGCTTTAGGTCATGGTCAGCAATAAAACTGGGGTAGAGGAAGATGAAGGGGGCCTTTTGTGGTGGCCATTGCTTGGGTGCTGGCAGGCCTCGGCTTCTTTCTGCGAGGTGGTTTCACTCCCCGCTCACCCACCTGTGAAACTGTCTTCCATCTGTACCCATGAGATTTTCTTCCTATTCTCTCCCCCACCCTCCTGGGAAATGCAAGTGACAGCAAGTGATAAGCATTAAACATGCTGAATTCAAAGATGGTTTTTGGTCAGGCACTACATGCCTTTGATAGTAATACGACACATGTTGCTCTTCAAAAATAGGAAATGAAGATCTCAAAGACCTGACTTACTGGAAAAACAAAAGTGCTTCCCAGAGAGCACGTTGGTGGCTCCTCCTGGTACAGATAGAGCAGTAGTCTCTTATGCAACTCCTCCTGCTGCTGGTATTTGTCAGTGCTCACTTCAAGGAGACCTACTGGCTGCTTGGCACCAGCACACAGAGCACAGCTCATCCTTAGAATTGGTGATTCTACTATTGTGTGTCTTTTATGGTTGGGGTTGTTCACTCAAGTCTTCTTACTGCCTCACTAACTGAACAGGAGTGGGAAGGTGGAGCATATTACTTGCAGTGCACTTCTCATTGCTTTTCTTATGCTACTTATTTTACATTCACTGCCTGCTGTTATCAGGACTGTCCCTGCTTTGTAGGCTCTGAGTCACCATGCATAGACTTGTGTCTCTCCACATCTTTTTTTTAAGAGTGGTTCCTATTAACGTGATGCAGGTAGGTGCAAAAGAACTTGAATATTCCCCTGGAAGGTTGAGGTGCTGTTGGAGTTCAGCAGGAAGGTGGCTGCTGGACAGAATGTGCTAAACAGCATGAAAGGTCAAACCTGCCAAAGGACAACGTGGCCATTACTTGATTAACCATGCTTTGGTCCAGCTGGTGTTCTTGGGTGTAAAAACACTAAGATGCCATGCAGGGGAAGTGGAAATTGACACATTCTCTAAATATGGGTTTTGTTTGCCACCCCCCCGCCTAAACCTACATTTGTGGGGTTTAAAGTCGTTATACCTTGTCCTGTCACTCTATGCCCTTGTGAAAAGTCTCTCTGACACTGATACTGTGAAAAGCTTGTCAGTATTCTTGAGTTTCTTTACTGAAACACCAAGAGCTCAGATGTGGAGCTCTATGGGTCACTCACCGGTCGTACCTGGAATGTCCCACAAAGCCCTGCTGCTTCCCCATAGAGCACGGAGGAGCTGGAGCCTAGTACCTGCCAGAGGCAGCCAGTACCTGCTCTCTTACAGCCAAAAGGCAGCAGGATGGATAATTTATCATGGAGCAAAATAAGAGCATAATTGCATTAACTGTACGTGGTGTTTAAAGTGCTGCAGTAAATACAACTTCTGCACTGCTTTATTTTCCCTGAGTCTGAATTGTCTTTCTCAAGACCTGTGTAAACACACAGCTTCCTTCAGTAGCAGCAACTTCACAGCCACCTTTTTTAGGCAGTTCTAGGACAGCTCAGTCTCACATTAAGGGAACCTACATCTTGCTGGCTTAAACCTTTTTATTACTGAGTGAGAATGTGTTGCTGGGACCAATATGTTTTTTAATTTGCAAATAATTTTTTAGATACTTTTTTTTAATTGCCTGAGTAGCATGTTTGTGAAACATTGGAAGATCATCATGTTTAAAGCTATTTGGCTGAGTACCTTAAGATTTTGATTTTAAAAACTGGTGCCCCCCACAGGAAGTAGATAACTGCTTATGCACTGCTGTTCATTAGTAGTAAATATAATGGAAACTGAAGTTTAAAAAAAAAAAAAAAAGTAATAAACCAGTCAACCTGAACAACACCTCCAGCAAGATATTTATTTATAGGATTAGTCAACAGTTACTTTAGGTGTGCTTACACAGTACTTATGGAGCATACTTAGTTCAATGCGTTATTCCTGCAGGTTGGTACGTGCTGGGGAGAGGAAACAGCATCGGGCTTTTAATCCACAGGCCTTTCTTTTCAAGGGAACTGTGTCCAGGAGTTTTGAGACCTACCTTTTTTTGGTTTGGCTTTTTTCAGAAGAACGGTTATAACAAAAAACTACAAAAGGTAATTTAAAGTGAAAAACCCCTGCCAATTTGGGGTGACTCCTCACTTTTTTCAGCACCTATGTATTAGATGCAATTTTTCAGCATAAAGGGTATTTTTTCTCTCTAAGATTTTCAACCTGCACCAAAGAAATCTGGATTCTTTCTTCTTTGTATTGAAATACAGCATGAATGGCAGTGAAACCGTAAACTACATCTTAAACCTGGTATTTTATTTCAACAGATGTGTTTTTCTGGAAGTTCAATGATAAAAATCTTCAGCCATGCTCTCCCATCAGACCACGGCAGCATTTCTGGAGAGCAGCACTCTTGCACTGTGGCAGGCTGGTCATTTATTGCTAATAAAGCCAAGGGCCATTACTAGTCGGCATCAGAAATTTTTGTTACCACTTCAACTTCCTGCCTTTTGCTTCAGTGTGACAAAAAGCATTCCAGTGGTTTTCCTTTACTGTGTACGAAGAACTGCATTTGCTTTTGTAGCATGCAAGACCCTTCAGAGCGTTAACTGCTGCAATTTTTTCTACATTATTATCTGTGTGCACATGATGCCTCTTCATTTCAGTACTGAAACAGCTGAAGAAAGCTGTGTAAACTCTCTATAAGGAACAAGTATTTAAGTCAACACCCAGTCTGACATGTTGCTTCTCAGCCACTGGAAAGTCCAGTGTGGTAGGTCCTTCATAGTTCTCCCAACATCAGCTTCTGTCCTGTGAATTTCCAACCCAGACAGTGAAACATGCACACTATTCAACTACTACTGTTCAACTATTCATCCCCTTTTGGATCTTCCCTTTAAAATATCAAGCGTGCACAAAATCCGTATCCCGCAGAAAAGGGTTAGAAGAGTCAGTAACCAGCTGGCAGGGAACAGCAGATGTGCAATCAAAGCCAGCAAAAGCTCTGATGAGCAGGATTTATGAAACAGACATGACCAAAATCACATGGTTTTATAGAAGTGTGTGTGTGTGTGTGTGGAAACCAACCAAACAACTCCAGCATATTACAAGGGTTAAATACCAGTCTAGTACCTTGGACTTGGCAGAACTGAGGTAGCTTTTTCGACCCTTAACACCAGGATATAAATTCGGTGGAAGTGACAGTGAACTACACCAGTAGGGAGTATCTGTCACACAGATGTAGTTCAATAAAGTTTAAAAATGAGTGACTTGAATTCACCTCAGCTTGAACAAACATCACAAGATATAACAGGTTATTTAAACTGAGAGGGTATTTA
>JAWMRA010000001.1:99121684-99164726 GCA_035584735.1 Pseudotriccus pelzelni | reverse complement strand
GAGGGTATTTAAATAGAGGCTCTAAGAGGTTACTTTCTTGAAGCAGAGCTGTAGGAGCAGTGTTCTTGGCACAGTCTGGAATCACACAAAGGCCTGCTTCGACTGTCGCAGTCCATGAGACAGGCACACCCCAGATCCCTGTTTGAACAAGAAATCCAAAACAACATGCGACCTCAAAACTAAAAGATAGCAAACAGTTTTAAAGGAAATTAAAATAAAGTCTTCACAGGCAGCACAATATTCTGAAATTACTTAAAAGTTCAGACTAGATGGGTGCCAGAGTCAACAATATCCATAACAGTTAGATAGGACTGAGTTAGGCTGTTAGAAGGAAATACAACCTTCCTTCAAGAAGAAATGCCTAAACAAGAGGGAAAAAGGTGAATTATCAAAATTTAAATGTAAAACATAAAAACCAAACAAAACCAAACCAGAAAGAAACAAAAAGTACCTGTGAGGAATAACTTTCTAAAGGCCTAAAAGTAAGTATCTTTGAGTACATCAAACACATGCCTGTCTGCCAGGGAGCTGATGCCCTGGCAGCTAGGCTGGAGGGCTCAGAATGCAGCTGGTGAAAGAGGTTCTCCCCTCAGACCTATCTACACAAGAGAAGTACAGCTCAATGTGTGTGTGTGCATGTGCATTAACAGGAAAGATTTAGTACCTGATTAAAGACGGAAAAAGCCCAAATCCCACGCTATTAACTGCAAATTTCCCTCTAGCAAAAGCTTGCAAATCCAACCAGTTTTCATAAGGAACTCAGGAAGACTGGGGAGATCCAAGGAAGTAATAACAGATTTGATTCCTGTATCAGCATACACTGGAAGAAAGGAAAGAAAAAGAGGTGCTTACACAGGAGCAGAGGCAGCACCTTTTAAAGAGACAAGTCTCTGATGCAAAGGAATACTTTGAAGTACAAGGAGAGCATCTAATACTTGGATTTCCAGAATATTTGGCACAGCTCTACAAAAGTCTCAGGCCTAGGACCTACATTGCTCACCTAACAGGTATCTTCAAACAAGTTAAAAAGTTTTTTCAATTAAAAAATTAGTACTATCTTTAAAGAGTCAGAGTATGTTTTTGTAGAGCAGTTCTAAATGCTACCTATTAAAAACAGACACAAAGGAAAACTGAATTCAAAACCAGTTCCAAAACAAAACAAAGTTTAGGGAAGTTGCCAAACATTAGGGATCATGCCAAAAAAGGCAAACAGAACACTTTTCAGTATTAGGAAACCATGAGGGAGTGTGCATCAGTAACAAATCACTGATAAACTTACTGAAAAAACATTTTTGACATAAACTCCCGTATTTTTCACACTGCACCAACTGAACTATAACGGATAAATTCTGGGAAACAGAAGGCACGAGCAGAATTCAAAGCAGGCAGGTGCAGGTCCAGCCAGAGCTCCTGCCCTCTGTGGTCTGACTGACCCTCACCTTAGGACACTGCCAAGGTGAGGAGAGTACAGGACTCACCTACCCTCACTGCACCGTCCTGGCTCGTGCAGTGCCAGGAACGTGCAGGTCACTGACACGACCCCGGAACAGCCCTTCGAGGGGCAGCTCACTTAAACAATACGCTTTAACTCAGATTTCACATCTTTAATTTTCACTCCTGGTTTTTCAAATAAATACAGTTTCAGTAGATTCAGTTTGAAGACATGAATATGATGTTAAAGAAAAACTCAGAGTCCAGTATATTAAGCATACTTATTTACTTAATCTATACAGAATCGAGTAGATAAAATTTCAGGTTCACATTAGTGAAAAATCTCTACAAAATGTTTTTGAAAAGCAAAACAAAGACTGCCTGTTCATTTACCATTTCTCCTCATGAAAGCAGACATGGGTTGTAAAAATAAAGCAGTGTGTTTAGCACAAACTAGATTTCTGCATCACTTTTTTCACAGTTATTTCCATCTACAGTCCAAAGAGGTAGATTTTCTGCAACACCTGAGAATTGAACTGTAACGTAACCAGGTGTAATGAAAGGAAGGACAAAACATTAGAGATACAGCCCTAACTTACTTGTGTAGGTATACACATATTTGGGTCTTGAATCGCATACAATTTAGCTTTTGCAGCTTGATCGTGGTGAAACTTGTCAATCAGGCCTCAGAGTTCTGACAATTAGATACACTCATCTCAGGCTACATCAGTTTACATCCCAAGTTAAACAGTTTGTAAGTAGTGGGAGAAAGGCAGTAACACAAGTTTACTTAAAAACCCTACTGGAGCCCATTTGGCTGCAGCCTGGCAGTGCAATAGCCTGCAGTATGGCAGATCAGTGACAGTGCTGAGCTTATCCCTTACATCAAGTTTGTTCTTTTTTTAAAGAACATTTTTTAAGCAATGAAACTCTACTGACTGGTTTCAGGAAGCAAAGTATAGCTTGCCTTGGCCAGATAAGTTGCTATGACATGGGTATGTTGAGGGTAGGAAAGAAAAAAGAGATCCCCGTTTTAAAAGATTTTCCCTTGGGGCGTTCTGCTTCATTTACATGTTTAGTCAGTAACAAATATATTTGTATTGCTGTTCTATACATCTGTCATTTCTCTAAAAGCCCTTTAAAATATTCTTGCAGCAAGGACCAAAAATTCACTCATGCCTCCATAGAACAAGCACTATAAAAAGAATTGTTCAGGATATAAATGTCCAAATAATAAACTGTAAAAATAGAAAACTGCATGTCCTACCTTGCCAACAGCATGATGCATCAGATACAAAGTTTTTCACCTTTCCTCAGGAAAATTACTTCATGCTTAGTGTTAGCTGAAAGCCAGTTCTCAGAACAACTATTTTTTCAAGCCCAATTCCATAAAGCACGTAATTTGAACAGCAAGTCTGAAACACTTCTTTCCAGTTATTTTTTATGCCATACGGTTAGCATGATCAACACTTCAAAGCTCTGAGTCTAACCTGACTGACTGCTCATTGCTACCCTCTTTTCATTCCTGCATTGTGCTTGGATCGCAAACACCAAACCCACACAAATCGAGGAGAAGGACAGTCAGCTTCCCATTTGCTTCATTTCAGGAATGTCAGTTTTGCACAGTTCCTCTTAGTGGTATGAGCTAAAACACATTTATAACCTTACCCTCTCTCAAAGACAGCTACATTATTTCAACTTACATTACTACAGGAAAAGGATCGGGAGCTCAGTGCAGCCCGAACATTCAAGTAATTTAGCCACTGAACTGTCAAGGGCATTGGGGTGGGAAGCTCGTCGAGATGTGCTTGATTCAGAAATTCCCTCCCAAGTAAGTGCAAAGAACTTTAAGTACCAGAAAAGGCTATACATGTTCGTATTTCTTAAAATGACAGCAACCAAAACTAGAAAGTAAATACATGGGAACTAAAGTTAAGGGTAGCTTGTAGTTATATCACGCGTTGCCTTGCCAAAAAGTAAGTGTTGGTCCTAGTTTCTTTCAGAAGAAGTCATAATGAGGGTATAAAATTTTCTAGGAAAATACAATGCGGTTTAAGGTTAACAAGGAAGCTTTGCTTGTGGTATGCTAGTGTAAGAATGTGAAGTACCATCTTTACCAGATAACCTGACTGGGAAGGCACTCTGCCAACTGGTACAGCTTTGGGGCTGAATGTGCAGAAGTTCCACACTGTACTTCAGGAAAAGTACGTCAACTTTCATGTTCAACTATAACAAGAATATGCTTAACTAACACATAACATATTTGCCGCAATCCAGCTATTAGAGAAAGTCTGCTTGCCAGAGTCCCATCTTCCACACCTCCAGCAGTGAGTGTCTATTTTCCAGCCCTCCAGATAATCCAGATATTTGCTTAGACAGCGATAGATTTTCCTAGTCAGGATAACCATATGGTGGACACACAACAGCTTAGAAGGAAGAATGTGACCAACACCCATGCAAATAGGCTCCACAACGGCAAAATCCCACTCTGTTACATCGCTGTACATTTTCTCACACATTTATATTTAACATTTTCACAGGTAGGACAAACAGTCCAAACTAACCTTTATGACGCAACCCTGAGACGTCTGCAAAAAGCTGTGCACCCTGTTTCACCAGCTGCAAATTAATGGATTTCAAAGCTGTGTTTTTCATACCACAAAGGACATAAACCCCTTTACACATATCTTTTACTATATTCTGGACCTTTACTTTCTCGTTCATATATATGGAAACATACTAGGGGGACAAGCTGACATTTTTTACTGGCCATTAGACATCCTTATGTAGATAAATTTACTGGAAAAATTGGTAATCTTTAGTATACTGAGTGGCAAGTCAATGAACAAACCCAGAGTGCTGTTCTTTAAAACAAAAAAGTGACTTGCTGTCACCATTTTCCCCAAATGATGTTGTCTCTGTACACAGTCTTCCATGACAGTGATTTGTGTTATGGGGAAGAAACTCACATGCATCCTTTTATGGAAAAATATTTTCTTTTAAAAAATGAGGCAGATGTGCAACACAGTTGTGGAAAATTTATAGTTTAAGCTATTTAAAGCTGCTATGCAGCCTCCTGTACCACATAAGTCCAGTAGTTCTAAGAAAATACAGATATGGTAGAAAAAGTAAGAAAATTTTCACCACAAAACCAAATAGTTACCACCAACAGAGAAAGTTATACACAAAATATATCTCTTAATACAGTGTTTACACTTCATTTTAGTCTACAGATTCAGTGCCAGGAACAGGACTCGTCGAGACAGTCTTTTCCGAGCTATTTGCTGCACGTGATTCCACATCGGGTTGGATTCCTGGTTCCGTGTCAGTGGGAGTTCCCAGCTCCTCGTGGGAGTTGAGCGTGCAGGACTGCAACACCTGCACAGCTAGATCCACATCTGCTTCTCTGAGAGAAACCTGCTCCTTGAGCACCTCCACCTTCTCATTCAGCTCGTTCCTTTCCGTCTGAAGGGCCCTGCATAGCTTCTCCAAACGCTCCAGTTTTATTTGAAAGCCTTTGTATTCTTTATCTCTTACTGTTTTCTGAAGGACAAAAGAAATAAAAGCTCTGTGATACAACTGGTTTTTTTTTCCTAAATTAATAAAAATTTCCACTATTTAATCCCAAATATTGTCTTAATTAATCCAGTAGGTCAAATTCTAGCTGAACTAGAGCATATTTCCTTGGAATACTTCACCTAACTACACTTCAGATGGTTTATCTGAGCTGGAGTGGCAATGGACCTTTAAAAACAAGCAATGAGGACTACATGACTACTTAATACTATGTGAGGGCTAGGCATCAACCAGGACCCTGATATTTTCAACTTTATCCCATAAAGCAGTCAATTATAACCCAGCTAATGGTAACTAGAGGGAGGAGAAGGGCACCAAAGTAGGAAATCCACAATCCAGAAGCAGAATACAGGTCAGAAGGTACCACACTCCCAGCTCTACTGACTAGCTCCTTATAAGAACAAAAAGATAAGCAGTGCTGTAAGCAGAACCTACAGGACCCAGCATGGTTTGGCAACGTCACACCTCACGCACATGAACTAGGCCTTAGACAGGGCACGTACAAATGAACAGCACCACCCTCGCCAGACTACAAGTAATTCGCACCTCATGACCTCGAAAGCAGCAGCAATGCAAGAAAGCAACTGAGCCCTTACACATGGGTTACTTACTTCATGTCAGTCTTGTATGTTTAAACCAGATTTTTATTGCAGCACTGGTTGAGCTTTGCTCAGAATATTAAAATTCATTCAATTCATTCAGCTCCTGTGATTTCATACACATTATCCCACCAATGAGACAGTAAGCAAAGATGAGGCTGAATTTTTTTTGTGCCATTGGTTTAGATTTGCATAGCAGCCTTCCATTTTCCATGCCCGAGGACAACATCTTACACAACAAAAAACATAAGGCCGACAATCCAAGAAGAGGCTACTGTGTATCACTTCCCATTCTCTAAAACTGAAAAACTATATGAAGTTCTCTAGGACTCAGACTCAAACTCAGCCATACTGCTGCTTAGAAGATAATTACCTCTTCAGCCATTTGCAGAAGAGCCTTGTTGTTGTTTTCCCATTTTGTACGCCACACAATGGTTTCCTTTTCCAGTTTCTTAATCTTCTTTGTCATCTACAAAAGATAAATAAAACATTTAATTTTGTGGCTTGTGTTGCAACGTAGGTGGTTTTACATGAGTAATTTGTCTTCTAAGCGTTACTTTCCAAGTGCAGTTTGAACAAGTTATTTTGGAAAAGTGTTTCTGCATAAAATCAACCCCACAAATGCAGATTCTGCATTCAAAGAAAACAAGATTGAGTTTTAAAAGAAACAGACTAGCAATTTTCAAGTACAAGTAATAAAAAGCTCCAGGAAAAGAAGTTTTACAACACAAGCACAGCCAAAGAGAACAAGAAGTATTATTCGGTAAAACACTGAAATTAGGATTTAGGTATTATGCAAGTATGTAAAAAAACCCATAAAAATTTACATTTTCTTTCATAATATGTCAAACTCTTGTGACCTATCTTATGATCCAAATTAAATGTCAAAATACTCCATATATTTTCAGAAGGCAAAGAAAATCTAAAATGCAACCCACTAACAGCATGCATCTCTAGATTACTTTTTATAATATTTCTATATTACTTCTCTATTTTTTAATTAATTTTCTTAGGTAATCCTACACATACCTTCTCCATTTCTTGTCTGAAAGTTGTAAAGAGCTCATTACTTTTTGCCATGGTGGTCTGGAATTCTTCAAATTTATCCATGTAAAGAGAAAGCTATTGGAAAAGAGGCAAGAACACTAATCTGAACAGTGGAATAAAAATACAAAAATATTAAGGTACAAGGCAAAATTTAACTGGAAATAGTAAAACATGAACTTCTTTATCTTTTTTTAACTATCCTACAATTTCCATTTGAGGAACGCGCAGAACTTGTCTGAAAACATGCCATTCAAATTATATGTGAAGGAGAGTTCTGTGTTTACAGAACAGCAATATATTCTGAAGTACCAAGAATATTATGTTTAATAAAACATTGGAAGACCTCACAGTTTATCGCTATCTCATTTTTGCCTCTCCAATGGAAAAAAATGATCTGTGGACGTACACATCTACAGGAAATTCAGCACTCGGTTAGTGAAAATAAAACTTAGGAAATACCTACCTTTCCTCCTTAACCAGCCAAAGCTAATAACCAAGGCTAGGACAAAATAAACATGATTGATTCCAGAAACCAAAATACACATTCAAACCAATGTCATTTACCCACTGAGCAAAAATCATGGAAAATGAATATTGACAAGAAATTAATGTAACAGTGAAAAACATGACACTTTAAAAACTCAAGAACATTAATTAACATTCGACGACAGACAACTTCTTGCCCTGCACCACAAGGTCAACCACCAAGAAACAACCGCAAAATATGTTTAACAGCAGTTTTAAAAATGTAAAACGTTTGATTCTTATTAAGACAATCCGTGCGTGATTTGATGTTCCAAGAATACATGACCATTTAAGAGTAACTTCTTACTTCCACTGAAGAGTATCAGTTCTCTCAATTCTTACATTAGGGGTTGCAGGATAATACAGTTCAGAGCACAGAAATATTGTATTTTGCTCTATTAGCAAAGGAAATTACATAAAAGGAATCACAGCCCAGTTTGTCAGCAGTACATCATGACTCTCTGCCATTATTGTCCCTGAACTTTCTAGCTCATCTTATTCTATAAAAAATATCTGTCAGCCCCAGGAAACCACAAACTATACTCACTGTAACTATCAAAAAGTACAACAAAAAAGGCATTGAGATTTTAAACGATGGGTAACCGACTAGGGAAAAACCATAAAAGACTATGTGTGGGGAAAAAAACCCTTATTTGGAAGCATCTTGATACTTGTATGTTCAAGTCCCATGAAGATGTGTATGATTACACTGAACTACACACATACACTTTAAACACAACTCCTGGAAAGCCTAGAAAAGAATTAGATACAGCAAGTATGAAAAAAAGGGCACTGAACACCTTTCAAAGAGACTGCCATGGTTTAAGACCAGCTGGCAACTAAGCACCACACACCTCTCACTCACTCCAGCTCCCCACCCTGGTGGAATGGGGAGGAAAATCCAAAGTAATAATTGTAGGTTGAGGTAAGAACAGTTTAATAATTCGAAGCAGAGTAAAATATAATAATAATGATAATAAAAAGGAAAACCAAGTTGCTCACCACCTGCAGCCCAATGCCAGACTTCACCCCCGAACCCCCATCAGCCCCTTTCTGGGCAACTCACCCAGTTTATATACCGGGCATGACATTCTGTGGTGTGGGATATCCCTTTGGCCAGTTTGGGTCATCTGTCCTGGTTATGCTCCCTCAGTTATTCTGGAGGTTTGTGTGTACCTCCTCAGTAGCAGAGCATGAGACCCAAGAGTCCTTGACTTAGGACAAACACAACTTAGCAATAGCCAAAACAGCAGTGTGCTATCAGCCATATTCTTATACTGAATCCAAAACACAGCACTGTACCAGCTACAGAGAAGAAGTTAACTCTATCCCAGCTGAAACCAGGACAGAAAACCTCAACTAAAGCAATAACAGACACACAGTGAATGGAATAGCTACTGCTTCTCAGGTGCTCTGATGCTGCATGAAACCACCATTTCCCTGTGCCTTCTGTGCTGAGTTCATGTGTGGTCAATGACTGCAGGTGAGGTAGAACCAAAGCCCAGAAACTGGAGACCATCCCTCCTCTCTCAGAGAGGATTTTGCTGTAACATTTATATTACAGCAAACAAGTATTCTGAAGACAGCAGGGGTTTTTTGTGGATGGAGATACTCAGGTTACTAAATCTGAATAACTACAGGGATGAATGTGACATTGCTTGTTCCCAATCCTCCATCCTTCCGGGATGAGATGGAAACAGCAAGAAACAGATTCTAAAACCTGCCTGGGTAAAAATCCTCATTCAGCTCATTATAGTCACAAGAGCCTCTCTGGTCCTGAACAGCTACATAAAAAACCCCAAAGATAAAAAGAGAGAGCAACAGTTTCAGAGAAGCTAAACTTTCTTAAACTTTTCTTCTTAAGATATCATATATTCTAGTCTTTGTAATATTAACACTATTAATTTAAAAAGACAGTAACTCCAGAAATTCCAGTAACAGTACTCTCCAGATGTATTAAACAGCAAGTTTACAAATCATCATTCATGCTTCACTACGGAAGAGCTACCTACTGGAAATTAAATTTAAGACTTAATTTAAAAAAATACCAAGTACTTTTCACAAGCATCTAGATGCATTTAAAGTTTCTTCACATGTTGCATTATGTTCACTACCCTCACAAATCTCTTGGTATTTTCTTCTCAGAACTGTTACTGAAGATCTATCTCTCCATTAAAAAATGATACCTGCTGCTTCAGCTGAGCTTCCTGTTGCTTCATCTGTTCACATTTGTGTCTGGACTCCGTAGCTTCTTTAAGCAGCTAAAAAACAATAGAAAAAGCCACATAATGAAAAAAGTATTCCTAAAAATGGCTTACCTTGATCTAAGATGAAAAATAAACAAACATTAACTTCACCTAAGGGCTATTCAACCACGTTTTCTCACATGGGCTTTTTTAGCACTATACTTTCATGTATTTAAATCACTGTACTTTCATGATTATTTTATCACTGTACTTTCATGTATTTAAAGCATGTATTGGCATGCAGAGGCTTTTATTGACTCATGCCACCAATTAGAAAAATGTCTCAATGTTTCTATTTCTGTAGCAAGTTTGAACCACTAAATTTATTAACAGTTCATTAACAAACTGTATGTAATTTATAACTGTTTTGTAACCTCTCTAATTAATTTTCCACTTTCATTTCTCTAGTCACTAATAGTACCTTTACAGACTAGTTCAAACCAATTTTGCTTCAACTTGCTACCATTTTGGAGGTTTGTCTTTGAAGAGATTTCCATCAGCTTATGACTCAGAAATTATGTTTTTAAAAAAAAAACCCAGAACAATCCAGCACTGATCATCTTAAGATTGTACAGAAAAAGCAAGGCTTTTGCCTAAAAGTTACAGATACATTGTAAGAAAACTGCTTAGAAGAGTGCAAGTAAATTGTTGATTATCAACATACAAATAAAATATCACTCATAGTTGGGGGGGGCAGACAGTGCAGAAGAGCACATGCTTTATTCAGCATTTGTTATTTCTTAGGGCATAAAAGCACGTTACAACTGTTGACTGCAAGAAAGTACCTTTGGTGTTTCAGCCCATTTCCCAGTCTAAGAAAAATCTAAATGGCATTCAGCACATTTGCTAAGAAAATGCAAACAGTAACTTTACTTGCCTATTAGTAGGGGCATTAATATTTTAGGCATCATACACAAAACTTAAGTCTCAGTCTCATTGCTGAACTCTATCCTAACTCTCAAAAGACAGTCCTCTCAGTCTGCTGTACTTGCTTCAAATCACAGAAAAGTCTGGTCTGGTAGGTTTTATTTCTCTTAACATAGACAGAATTCACTCACAAACTCCCGTTCTCGCTGATGTTTTTCTTCTGCTTCTTTAATAAGCTGAGTAGTTTGCTGAAGTTTGGCATCCACAAGTTGCTGCTGCAGTTCCTTATGTTTGAACACTTGATCAATATGCTAAAGGAAAGAAGAAAACCACAGCAGTCAAATACAGAATCTGCTAGTCAATGAAGGCAAGTTTAGTGTTTGGGGAGATGGACATTGTTTAGAAGTTTCACAGAAAAGAAAAAGCAGCAGAAGAGTTTTTATATGCTTTTTTCCCCTTCTATCTCCAAACATTATAATCACCCCTTTTTGCCTCTCACAGAAGCTAGGTGCCTGTTTTTATGAAATTGGTACAATACTGTCAAATCACTTCACAACAAACATTTCAAAAATCCTGTAGCAAGCACCCTATATCCTTACTTCTAAAGTTGGTTGATCTACCTCTAATCCTTACTGTACTTTGTTATTTCTAAAAGCTCTAGTCCTTATAATTAAAAAAAAAAAACTCAAAATAAGCAAAGTTTGCAACAAGTTTATTTAACTGATAAAATTCCACAAATCACTGACTTTTTACTTCCACCTCTTAAGCAGCACAAGGCAGCTTCCTACCTTTTCTCTTCCCCATAGAGACTCATGGTAGATACAAATATTCCATCATCGCAGAAGGTGGGGAACTAGCCTACAGAGAGCTTTCTAACCAATCCAGATTCAAAACAAAACAAAACACCAAAGCCAAACCAACAAAACCAAAAAAACCCAACCCCTCAGAAACAGCTGAGAAATAATACTCCAAACTTCCTGTGCCAACTAAGAACCAGCCAACTAATCTTAGCTGTAGGACTCCACGGAGCTCAGTTCTCTCTTGGACAAGGAGAACTGGCTGTTTTCCACCACTGTAGCTTAGGCAGCTAGCTCACAACCCGGTGCCAATTAAAGCCAGCTCAGTTAGCCCTACAGTAGAGAACTTCCATGATACCAGGCCAAATAGATTCTTAAAGCATGATAGCTAATTTTGATTTTATGCCCTCAAGAGCAGCTATGTAAATAAAGGAGCTTTCCAAGAAGACTGCAACCTCAGTGAACCAAAAGAAATTACACAGAGAATAAGTCTTATATCCCCTCCCATTATAATGTGAAATCATAATTTTTAACAACGTCAACTATTAATACATATTTATGTTTGAAGTAACCTTTGGAAGCCATTTAGTCCACTCAAACCAGAGTCAACTTCAAAGCCTTGTCAGGTTACACACGCCTGTGCAGTTGAGTTCTGAATACCTCTAAAGACACAGATTCCACAACCTCTGGATAACTTATTTCTATTTGATCACTTTCCCTGTGAAAGGCTTTTTCCAATATGTCTTTACTTTAGATATCCAAAACCAGGCAGGAAAGGCAGACAGTGGGCCAAACAGCTATTAATTTTTTCTCAGCAGTGCATTAAAAAAAAAAATATTAAAAATTATATATATATATATACAAGGACCGTAAAGCATGGGGGTTATTGCTCCCCTTTCAATAATTATCTCATCCTTAAAGTCAAGGAACTAATAAAATCCCAACAGAAGTCCAGTGTCAGCACCTCTTCTCGCAGTGCATACTGTTCAATGAGTTTCTTCAGTTTTTCCCCCAGTTCGATATTTTCCTGTCGGAGTTTGGCATTATGGATATCATGCTGTTCCAGTTGAGCCTGAATTTCATTCAGCGTAATCTGGAAGTGTGCAGTTGCTTCTTTCCGTCTTTCTTCTTCTTCACGTGCTTGCTGCATGTTTTCTTCCTTTTATGAGAGAATATTGAAAGTGTTCAGGTCAAACCATGCACCTTTTTCATATTTTTGAGCCAAAAACAATGGTGATAATTCAATCCTCTACTGTTTCAAGTTTCAGAGTGCTAGAACTAGTACAAGCCACAATCATAATATGCTATGCTGACTATCCATGTAAAGTGTGTGGAACAAAGCTAGAAATTTCAAAACTTTTAGATAATCTTGTTCTTACCATTACAAACATTACTGAGAGGCTGATATTAAGATGCCACATAAATACCCTTGCAACTGTCAGAATTTCCCAGATGTAAAAAACAGCATTGATACAATAATGAAATTTCCTACAGTGATCCCAGATAAGAATCTCTTGGCTCTTTTCCATTCCACTCCCATCCATTATATTCTGACAGAATTAAGCCTTTTTTGATACCCTGCCATTTCATGCTGCTATTATTTCACTTATGCTATTTTTTTCCAGCAGTCATCAGCACTACTTCCAGAAAAAATATGACAAGACCAAACACTGCAAGTAATATGAACTGGTCTGAGGGGGAAAAAACCCCAGTGAGTCAACTAAGCCCACATTCTTTACCTTAAAATCAGCTACACTTACACCACATGCCACTCATCTCCTACAGGTACAGGTAGTGGGCAAAGAGGCAAATAAAAAGCAGCATTCCTGATTTTAAGCAGTGAGCAGTAAGTAATATTTCCACCACCAGCATCACTATAATTTATGTAAGCAAACTAACCTTCAGAGTTTTGTTATGACGCTGAAGCTCCCGACAGAGAGATTCCAGTTTGCTACGTGCCAAAATGGCCTTGCTATGCTCACTCTGCAAGTGGACTTTCTCCTTCACAACTTGTGCTTGCTTCTTCTGCAGTATCTTCATTTGCTTTTGAACATTCCGGCTCTCCTCCAACTAACATTAGAGAGTAAATTTGTTAAATAAACAGAGGTGAAACTACCTGTATGCATCTAGATGAGCAGACTGAAGAAACTTTTAAACATTTTGGAGAAAACAAGGAAATTAAATTTTATTAAGACCCCAGCTGATCTTAAAGAGAAATTACCATAATCCTGCAGTGAATTCTAAATGTATAAAGACAGAAGATGAAAATATATTAATTCCAACTTAAAAAACATTTTCCTTTGGGGGACAGGCATCATGGACCTATCTTTGACCATGAGCTATCAGCTTGCATTCAGCTACAGCGTAAGAGTAGCCCTGAGAAAGGAGGACGTGGCAGATACAACTAAAAGCCAACTGAGACTGGCTTTTCAACAACTCACAACTTTTCCCACTCTTATCTGGAAGGTACACACAGCTGTTTATTCAGAAGGTCTTGTTTTTACTATCAAAAAGAAAAAACACAGAACTGTGCACAGCAGAGTTCCTTCTTATCAGCAGGAGCTCCTACCAAGGGAAGCAGTAATTGATACAAGTTTGTGAAATGCTACGGTATTTCAGAAAGCAACAGACAAAACTTGATTTGACAAATCAAGTCAAATGTTATTAACGCTACAAAGTCCAGACTTTCATGACTTAAGAGATCTGTAGTCTCAACCATCTGAAGCAAAATTTTTGTTCTATTTCCTTTAGGTTGTTTAGATGGTAGATAACACAGTTAAACTCTGTGTATGTATTTCAAAATCTACTCTATGAATATCCAGTGAACAGAAGTTTCTTGCATTAATATCTCATTGACAGTAAGTTCCATTATGCATGATTTTTGGGCTCCCTGAGAAACCGTATTTAGAGTCTGTTCTATTGCAGAGAAGGCAACAATGTCATACACTGCTCCTCATTAGATAGTGCCTCAGCCTCAGGACACCATAGGAAAAGAGGGCTGGCAAAGAGGAACATCACTATGACAGAAGAATACTAAAATGCTGGCTTTCTGAAAGAGCTCAAAATAATGCTGAAGCACAGAAGAATGAATAAATGACCTCCATGACAACAGTAAATTAAAAGTATATTTAACCTAATTTAGGGGAAAAGAATGTTAAAGAAATATTTTCACATCCAAACATAAAAAGTCCTTTTCTTGGGTGGCCAGAAAACACCACTCCAAGTGGCTCTGCTGTTTGCATACCTATGAAACTTCAGGCCTGTAAAAGCGTGCCAGTGTGAGACATATCACCTTACTACGGATGCAAACCTTCCTGCACCACAGACTGATCTCCTGATAGATTCCAAATTAGGAAAAAAAAATGGTGGAAGATCTTTTGCCAGGAGAGAGGCATTCCTACCTTTATTGTACAGTCCTTTTCATGAGACACCACTGAAAAACCTGACAGTGAGCTTTAAAGATGATGAATCTTTAAAAAAAGAAAAAAAGCATTGTAGGTGCACTGTCATACACAGTTCAAACCTCTGCTGGCATTAAAGCTGACACCTATGCCAGTGGTTTACCACCACGATCATGAAGAAAAAAATGCATCTTAAAAGGAACAGAGTCAGATCCAACCTAAACTTCCTAAGAGAAACAGGTGTACCTCTGAGACTCATTTAGCCAAAACAAAGCTAGTCTTACACCCAGACAAGCTCCCACCCAGATTCCCAGCCTCTCTGAGCATCTTGAGGAAAGCAAGCGGTTTTCTGCGGTGGCGACTACCTATGGGCTCTGAATGCTTATTGCACCTATTGACTGCGGATCATCTGGGAGGGCAAAAAACGCGATCACATCTCTTCTGATTGCCAAGCTGCCTGAAGGAAATTACAATTCATTTGGCCTAGCTGTTCCCCAATTGTTTGCAGATCTTTCCTTCAGCAATAAAACTCGACGTGAAGATAGTGCAGACTGTTTTCTTTCTGCAAAACTGAGGGATTCATGATGGCATAGCTCCTCATGCTGAAATGGGAGCTGTTTGCTCAAATACAAAAGGCATCATGTGCACAAGCAACTGCCCACAAGAACCAACTCATTTATTGCATTTTTCTCTTACAATATCGAAGGTCATTTTTAGGTGTGTTCCCCCATTCTTGAGTTGCACTACAGAACTATTACTGTTTCTCATTTCAGTTAAAGTGACTTCTTAGAGAAGCTGCTGGTTTTAAAGGAAATGAACTCAAGTGAACAAGAGCATGTGAGAGAGAACAAGGAAAACAAAGCCAAAATGTAACAGACCTCCAAGGAGAACCCGGGGTTTCCTTGACAGAACTAATGTAAGTCAGTCCATCAGCAATTAATATTGCCTCTGTGAATAAAAAGACTACCCACTAGATCATCCTCAAAGTTGTGGAGACATTATTAATCTCAAAGGGAAAAAATTTATTTCAGGAAAGTTATGCCATGTTGCACAGCCATGATGTCATTTTCAAAAACATTTGCATATGATACACTTGGCACCTTATGCTCTTGTCAAGCTTTTCAAAATTATGTCTTTAGTTCGTATTCATTTTATAACTACAAGTACAGTGGGAAAACATATACACACTGTATTTCCAGTCTTTCCACTCCTGTCAGTCCCTGTCACAAAACAAACGAATCAAGCATTGCTGTCTCCAGGAACATTCTGGAAAGTGAAACCTATGAGCCTTACCCCGTACCCCTCCAATTTTGTGATCAATTAATTCAGAGAATAAATTATCATTTTGCCTACTTGAAGTAGGAATGCACTATATGAACTGCTTCTCATTGGTTTATTACTGAAGAAATGCATATTTTTCTATCCATTCCTTTGCATGATCAGGAAGCACAAAGCAAAATCTCTCTGATGTCCCCTATTCCCCAAAAATCACTGAGTTTAATATAAATGAATATATTTTTCCTCCAAATCTCTGTAAGACAGTATGTTCTCTTTATCCTAAATAAAACATTATCCTATAAAATGTTAGCCCAAAAGCATTATCAACTCACAAAAACTAGGAAAATAATTACTCCCAAAAGAACTCTTAGCTTTTCTGTTAATCCTAATACTATGCTTCAACACCAAGATATCAAAACCTATTTTTAATTTGGGTTTAGGCAGTCACACAGAAGTGAAATGACTACATGAAAGTTTGGCTAAAACAATATTCATAGCCAGCCCGAGGGTCCAATTTTTTTTGCCCCCAACACTGAAAAATATTCAAAATCATTAACTGTCCTGTATTACTTGTGCTTGCATTCCAGAGTTAATATTAACACATGAATAACTCCTGCTATCTTTACAAATTACTTACCAAATCAGCATACTTCTTGCACAAAGCTGCCAGCTTTTCCTCCGGAGTAGAAAGTGTATTCAAGGCTTGCATTAGTAATAACACTTCTTTTCCTATGAAATGGATGAAAGACAATGATACTGAGGAAAAAAAACATACCAGAAAAGCAGCCTGTCTTTACAAGTAAAATATAAATCCATGAGAAATTAGTGAGTTAAGTTGTTCTCTGGTTTGATAGCTGCATAATCCTAACTGATAACAAATGGGAAATCATCAGAGCAAGAATAATATTGGCTTAGCTTATGTGCCATTCAACATCTTAGATAGCAAAAAACTACTTTACTCTTAAAACTACAAAAACATTTTGGTTTTACAATAGCACAGACAAAAAGAAAACTTTGAAAAAATGAAATCTAAATGGTTAAGTTTTGCTATTAAAGGATAATCACATAAATGTTTTTAATAAGCATTTGGAATTTAATTATCGGCTGTGCTTTGGCAGCATTGAACACTGCAATCCTAGATTCAAACCAGAAAATTAAAGTTGATTAGCAATTACCACGTTGTTATTATTATTAAAGTTCCTATAAAAATAGCATTGCCAGCTGAAGGAGTCTTACATATGCATTAAGAACTATCTCCTTCTAAGCAGAAGTGTACAGTTCCTCAAAGTATCGTGTTGAAGGTGACAAGTTTTTGGCTACAGAGTAAATTTGAGACAAAGCAAATGCATTTAGCTATTTGACAAAAATATTAAAGCCATTTAAAAATCAAAACATCAAAAAGAACACACCCAAAGTTTTCTCTTTGTGTTTTTCACTCTCTGGATCTTGTTGGCCATCAGGTGGATCAGTACGGGCTTCTTCTCTCCCAGGAGTCTCCTCCCGCGACTCTTGGGAGCAGCATGTGGATCCTGGGTACTTTCTGTTCTTTGTGATATACTCAGCCTCTTCCAATGGGCCTGTGTTTTCCAGGCCACAACAGTTGGACTGCATGTGCTGCAGTGCTGTATCAGACAATTCACTGCATCTGCTCTTCACCAGCTGATCCTGGTTATTCATTCCCATCTCCTGAGATCCAGCTTCTTCCATGGTAGCACCAACCACCTTTAGAACAGAAAGGAGGAAGTAAATACTCAAGCAAATGTGTTTAAAATTAAAACTTCCGGCCTTCTTTTGCATGGACAAATAAGAGTAAAATTAAAAACCCACAAAACAAAAAAACCACCTGCTAGGAAGTCTACAGAAATCTACATTAATACATTGCTTCAATGACAGAGGGCAAGAACTTAAACTACTTCAATCACAATGCCAAATGTGACTGTCAGCTCTTAACTGAGGAATACTGGTTGTTATAACAAGAATGATAAGCAGAACCAGAAGCACATGTTTTTGAAATGGTAAAATTCTCATCTGTGAAATCATCCAAAAAAAGTGAATAGTAACTGGCATCAGATTTGGAGTCCTATTACCTATGATTTTTCACAATACATTACTTCTGCTCAATTAAACAGCACTTTCTCTAAAGACTTCCTAAAACACAAAATCCTTTAACCAAAAAGTTAAACATCACCAGTTGTTTGAATGTTGCAGTGATATCATTATATCTTAGAGCAGAACACCTGATATTCTTGATATAACACTCTATAGCTTATCAAGCAGCCATAGACCCTCTCTCAATCACCTGAACAGCATTCTCAATTTCTAAAGACATTGGTGAGAACTTCAAGGGTGTTTGGTTGGGTTTTGGTTTTGTTTTGTTCATTTGGTTACACTGCAGAGGCTTGGGACTGTTTGGAGGTGGCGGGGTATTCTTTTCCTGTTCACTTGCAACCTCACTATACAACGTGCATTGATAGCTAAAAGCATGATAATCAGAGCTGAACTCACTTTACTGCCAAAGTAAAGGGATCCTTCTCCTTTTTTAGAGTGAATCTAAAGTAAATTTCCTTAAAATCACAAAGAATTATAAAAACAGGGCTTGTTTATATGCAGTTATGCTGTTTAAGCACAAATTAATTTCAGATTATCTTACATTTTCATATTAAAAAATGTGCTACTTCTTAAAGCCAGGGGTTTGCATTGGGTTTTATACTCTGCACAGGACTGTTTTCCTCTTCAAAAGGAATTAGCCAACATCAAAGGAATGCAGCCAACAGTAATAACATATTGTGAGATATATTTTGACTCCCAATTTGTTCAGCATGCTTGAAAGAGTTATTTAAAAATCATTAAACAAATATATATCCTTTTTGCAATGTTCACGCATAACAGCTTTGTTGTTCTCTATTCTTAAAGCAAGTCCCTTGCTTTAGACCTTATCTTAAGGTAGATCCATCCTTGAGAAGATGGAATTCACACCGTACCTTTCACAAAGGACAATAAGCTTTTTGACTGCACGTGATCTGTATAGACATTAAGGAGCAACTTCTTACTTACCAAGGCAGATTCACACTGCACAGCTCTTTACAAGAGTGGAAATCATGAAAATGCTGTATGGACCAATATAAATGCACTGCAGTTTTATTGTCCAGTCATATCAGACAACATACTTGATAGACACCTACAAAGGTCATGCAGTAACTGAACTGGTGTGACAAATAACCAATTCCAACGTTTTACATTCTAAAAAGTCAACTGTAAAAAGGGCTTTTTTTTTTCTTAGCTTGTCTTATACTGTGGGTCTTCCATGGGCATGCAAAAGGCTTACCCCTGCAAGTTTGGGGTTATCTAAACAAACGAGATGCTTCACAAAAACAGACAAGAAATGTGAAAACAGCACAGCTTACTTAACCTGTCTGTACAAACCAATGGTTGAAACCACGGCACAGATGTTCTCTAAAAACCATGATTCAGACAGACGCCAAATATAGTGTGCCACATTAAATTGACAAGACAGGAAAGACCAGAGTATTCTGAACACAACCTGATACCAGAGCACCTGCAGTCCCAACAGAACAGCTGAAACTTGTAGTTTTTCCATCGCATAGAACATGAACTGATGTGCCTAAGAAGTCTGGCAAAACACAAGGAAAGTCTGCTCTAAACTTAAATGTTTCTGGTTTGGCACAGCATTTCCACACTTCTTGATATCCATAAACAGACTGAAGAGTTTCTGTTCGAAAGCAGAGCAAAAAACTGCCAGCAGCTCTAACAGGAGCTGACAAGGCCTGACTGGTTGTGGTTACACACTGAACAGCAGCAGAGCCCAAGCAGCTCTTGCTATCATTTCATTCCCCTTTTTCATACCCACCTCCTCTGTGCTAGCAACAACATTCATGCAACTTGTTCTAACACAATTTACAGCCAGATCAGTTCCTCACCCCAGTTCACTGCACAGCAATAGGCAATCCTGCCAACCAGAAGTGCGAGCAGGATGACTGGAAAGAAGCCAAAGCACAAGAGCCACTAAAAAATAAAAGTCAATCTAATCACAGTCAAAGCACAAGTAACTAAACATAAAATATCTTATCCTCACACAGGTATGGCTACTGAAATACCGGAACACCGTCGGGAAGACGACGTTCACGAGAATCATTGCTTCAAATTTAGACAACTGAAAAATTTCCACTACTTTTCATCTGAGAAAATTCTGTCGTTTCTGGGGAAAAAAGGAACAAACACTAGCAGGGGCATACATGTGACCAGTAAGTCATGATATGCCCATCTCTCTTCTAGCAAACCATCATAATAACCTAAACATCAATTCAGAGCTGGCAATTCACATGCATATTCTACAGCATCTGGAAGTTTGACAAAGTGAACACCACCACCTCATTAATTCAGCAGAGCTTTTTGTTGAAGTCAAATTAGGTGTCAGTTCAATTTTTTTACTGACAATAATTATTTCTAAACTCTTGAATATTCTCTACCCTTTGTCAAAAAACCCACTAGGATTTTTAGAATTTCACACTCATTCTCTGAAGTCTTAACAGAGAAGTTAGAAATAACCTATCAGAATACTAAATTGAAGAAAAATGTGTGCAAGTGTCCTTCAAGTCTCCAATATATTTGAAAATTATAAAGATGGTGAAAATATACAGAATTGGTCAACTTTCTTTCGGCTTTCCAATGAACGTGGAACTAATCCAAGCTTACTGACAAGCAAGTATGCTCTCTGCAAAACCAAAGCTCAGTGTAGCAGCAGACAAGCTTTGTAAAAATAACCAGTATTCTTATCTTAAATACAATTACAAATTACTGACCACAGGCTAGAATACTGTATTTGAAGTGGTGGTTCTACCAGCAGCTAGAACAATCTGATAATATTTTAAAAAAGACAACAAACCACAGGCTCCCCTCAACCCCTCTTTAGTTAAACTCTTATCTATCGAGTTGTAGTCCATAAGTTCTAGCAAAACTGACAATAGTGGCACAACATATTAAAATTCTAATTTATTTAACCTAGATTAGAAAGTGTTTGTTTTTCTTTTATAAAACAGAAGTTCTGCTATTGCCTGATGGACCACAAACAGTAATAGCTAGATGATTTTCTTATTATGACTAATCAAGAATTTTCTTCATTAGCTGTCACTTCAGATATTAAAAACACTAACCAAAAGTCTAAACAGCCTTCATACACTCAATGTTATTATTAAAATACTAAAAATACAGGTAGGGTCAGATGTGGTCTGTATCAAGATTTAAGTTGAAGTACAGCAATAATAAACATCACACCAAGAATATTTAAGTACTAAACTATGGTATCACATGGTAACATATAACTGAAATTTCTCCCTCCTTACTGAGGCAATGGTCAGAAAAAACCTAGCTCTTACCTCTTATCTTTTCAAACGCGTGCTCATCAGGCTAGTGAACTTCTCAGTTTAACATTCCAGCCAGAACAGAGCACTTCCCACAGCACATTGTATAATAGCGCTGATTCAGTACTGACTGAATAAAAACAAAACTACCCCAGCAAAGTCCTTCCACTGAAATCACTGCTACCTTTTCTAGCTGCTACCATGCTCTCTCAGCTCCCAGCCAGCTTGAGCCTCAGGTAGTTTGTAATCTGACAGAACAGAATCAGGTTATTAGATGCCTAGAAGGATTTTCAGAGAGGCAAAACAAGTATGTTGCACAGAAAAAGTGCAACTTTATAAGATCATAAAATTATTTATCAAAATTCTACCATAAAAAATAAGATATTTCCTACCTACCTAGCTATGAAACCAGCTATTAGAAGATGCTGACATTTATGAAAAGCATATCATGTTCAAGCTATATAAGGTAGAGTTATAGGACAACCAACTTGAGGATGACTGTTGGAAAATTACTGGTAACAATGCTCCTGCTCACCCCAGTTTTTGTTCACTCTTCTGCTCTGTTCTCTCAACTTAGACCTTGATCAAGAAAGCCGCACATCAGGAAAACTCTACTTACTTCATACCTAAAAGATCAGAGTACAAGACAGATATCCTATTTATGAATCTGGCTACGATCACAAGAGCCTAAGCCAGCTTTCGTTCAAACAGTACTGCCTCAGGAACATGTACTGCACAGAAGGATACAACAGACACCTGGGCGGAACTTGTCCTACCCCCATGCCAAAATGTATCAAACCGACATTTTTTCTGTACTACTACCTACACAAGCCTGTTAACACAGTGCTACCTAAAATATACTGTGCTTACTGTCAGTACTATGTGTACCTGTATTCCATACTCCTGCATATATACACAATCTTTCCCTAAACCACCTGAAAACACTTCTCTGTACTTTTTATTAAAAGAAACTATAATTACTGGCTACACCAACATCCTTTTTCTCCTGTATGTTAGCCAATTATCCCAAAAAACATAAGCACTAGCATTAATCTATCAAAACATCTCCTACATACCCATAGTGGCAGTTGGCCTGAGCTTTTAAAAGATTCTTACAACCTTAGCCTTTGTAATTGCTAATACTTTCAAGAAATATCCTGAAAGCTTTGGAAGAAATACGTGTACATAAACCAGATTTCCACAACTTTAGGACAACCTAATTATACAAGTATATACAGAATCATTTGCTCAGCATCAGGCTCCAAAAAAGACAATCTGGACAACACTGTTCAGCTGACTGCATTTTCAAACTTATTGCACATGCAGCTGGACATAAAAGCTTTACACACCTTATCCTGACCAACTGCGTTAAAAAAAATATTGTGGCAAAAAAGTATGTTGCATTTATCATAAATGTTTATGATTCATAACAAATTTTAGGCTGCGGGCATTGCAACAATTTACTTTTCCCTCCTAACAGAGAAAAGCTTACTTTGAAAACATGTATGTAATGTACTTTTCAGTGCAGATACTCAAGAAGACTTCATTTAACATAACTGTATCAACTGTGCTGAAAAATCAGTCATTCTTGGTAGCAGTTTTATTTATAACTTCTGCAGGAAAACTGCCATTCTAGGACGCCACAGAATTGAAGTTTGAATTTTATAGCAGGTACACCTTCATCCACTGGTCCAGACGCAATTATTCAGAAGCATGTGACCACAAGACTAGCTTATTAAGTTATTTCTCCCTGCAATACTTCTCTATACTGTGCTCACTGACCTGAATGATCATGCAGTCTAATTATACCCTTCTGAAAACCTAAGGGCCTCTGAGGTGGCTTCCCCACTGAACACAGATCTTAGTTGTGAGATGTAAAAGTCATCTCAAGCAAACATTTCACCCTGTTCTGTCATTACATTAAAAACTATGTTCTCTGCACTCATTTATCTACTTTCAAAACACTGGATGAGGCACCTGCAGTATTGCTCATCTCTAGTTTCAAAGTAGTGCAAGGTTAGAAGTCCCAACACAGCAGGAGGACAATTAAGAAATACCTGCTTCCAAAATTTGTATTTTACCTTTACAAAAGGCAATACAGACTGAATGCTAACAGAATTCCACTATTAATAACACACAATTCAAGATATGATCCTTGATTCTTGATATTGGTTTAGACACTTACATTTTCACATGACCCCTGCTTATGGCCATTACTTTTTCCTGTTACCTTAACAATGCTTCTTTTTCTTGATCTTTCAGTGACCTCATGACACACATGACATGCCTGCTTTTAAGAAAAGCTTTTTTATTTACCTCAAACACAACCACAAAAGGGAAAAAAAAAAAAGTCTCTTCCCTCATTTAGCTTAAGACATTAGAACACAGTGGTGGTGCATCTCTCAACCCCCACCCTGGACCCTGGCCACAGCATGATCTCAGAAATGCTCGTTAGGCCTCCTCCTTCAGGAACAGCACCTGGACCGAGCTCCTCTGGAGTTTATCAGAAACACTGTCTGCTCCCAGGACTAGTGATGTCTAACAAGCTTCTGGTTTTTAATGAACAGCCTTGGAAGCTTAGTTTTCTTACCTGAATAACAACTCAAGTGGAACAATATTTTTGTTACCAAACTTGAAAAGAAAGTTACTGACCCAAAACTGTGGCTAGGTTGAAAAATTGTTGTGACTAAAGCCCAGTCTCTTAAGACCTTATAAACAGAGATTCCTAAATGAGACTCCTTGAGCTCTCCTGGACCACAGTGGGCTGTAGCCAGCATCTCCCTCTGAGAGGGCACCCTCTCAGAGTCAGCAAACCCCCCAAGTTTGCTATCCTTGGAGCACCACTGCTGAATGCTGACAGAGCCTGGGCTGATACTATTCCTCAAGGATCAACTCTCTGCCCCCCTTAGAAGACAAAAAGGCATTTGATGTGAGTACTTCCCTGGATTTGAGGAGAACTTTTTACAGGTATATACCTTGTACATACTCTTCAGGTCTGTGTGTGTGCTATAGCATCTGTACTGGGAATGTGTGAATCTCCGAGATTCTGAAGTACTTCAGTTTAGTAAGTAAGTGAGGCCTTACTGTTGTGCTACAGTAAATGCTACAGAATCTTTTGTTAAATTGTTTAACTTACGCTATTGATTAAGCTGTTAAAACCTTTGGGCTTAAACTGTTGGTCAAGTCTGGGGCTAAGTTTGGCAGGAGGGTCCACTCTGAGCCTTGTGGCTCAACAGAAGGTCTCCCTTACTCTTTTTTATACTTACTCTTTCCAATCCTTCTCATTTCTCCCCCCTTCCCCAGCCTTTCAAGTAGACATTTTTTGATTAATTTTAGTTCAAATTGACTGATTTTAGTGTGATTTTGCTGTGTGTGCTTTAACCATGTAGTAAGTGGTAAAGGGAACCTTACCAACAAAGTCTGTCGTCCTTTCACTTTTGTATGAAACCTGCTTTTGCCGGTGACTCTCTGAGTGACCTAAAAAAATTCGTGACAAACAATTCCTGTAATTCTAGCAAAAAAATCACTGCAGGAACCCAAAACTTACTTGGAAACTTTTAGTGCATTTACACGCACGGCACAGGGCCATGAATTTCACCAACCCTTTTTTAATGTAGGCATCTAAGACAGGTGTTAATTAAGAAACCATTTAATATACCATGAATCACTTCCGCCAATGAGGTTTCACTTCCTCCTTACTATAAACCCAATATTTTTCTAGTCATCCACAGTATGATTCTGGAAAAAGCAGGGTAGACAAGTTCTGAATTCCCAATGCAAACAGGTCACAAGGAACCTAAAAATAAAGAAGCTCCTGTGTATCAAGGCAGGGGGAGGGAAATCTGCAAGAGAGTGCTGAACAATTTTTAATTCAGAGAAAAAAGTTCAAAGTAAAATCTGTTTTACATTGCCTGCCACATTGCATCATTTGACTGTGAATATTTGAAACAATATGGAATGCAGGTTTGTTCAGGGTTTTGTTTTCTCTTTTAAACATCATCATCATCTGATTTCATAACAAACATTAAAGTTACTTACAAGTCACTTCTTAGTAAAGATCTTCAGAAAACACATAGCAAAAGAGGGTGCTTTTCATTGAGGAAAACTAGCTCCGTAGTCTCCTAGACCTCTCTCTAGCAGCCAAAATAAAATCCACCAGCACCACAAAGTTACTATTTCTGGGATGCTGTTATCCTTTGCACCATGGAAAAAAATTACCGCAAAAAGCCACCTGAATTGGTGTAAGGACACAGGATGAGATACTTAAGCAGCACATGAGATTAGCAAGGCAGTTCTGTCATGTAAAACACCGAGCGGGTGATATTACATACAGCCGCTGAATTGCAGCATATTTTAAGTTTTTGCCGCTCCGCGACCAAGTAGGTGTATTTCAGGCTTTTCCTAGGCGGACGCGCAACCACAATTACAGTAAAATCATTGGGGACACCGCTGCTTTTCAGTGTGGTTTCCGCAGGGAATGAAAAAAGGAAAAAAAAAAAAAAGGCCTTTTTTTACCTATTCCGAGGGTAAGGAAACGCTCCCGCCGCCCCCTCCGGCAGAGCCACCCTCCGCTCCCAGCGGGTGGGGGCACGGGGGGGGGTCTCTGGCGGGACCCCCAGGGAGGCGGCGAGGGCACCCCCCGGGCCGTGCATCCCCCGCGCCCGCCACGTGCTGCCGCCCCCAGCGGCCCGCGCTCGGCAGGGACCGCCCCGCGCCCCCCGGGTGGCGCGGAGGGGCCGCCCCCGGCCCCGCTGGGCGAGCGCTGCTCCCCCGGGGGCCACCGACAACACCTCCCCGACACACGGCCGGCCTCGGGGGCAGCCCGGGACTGAGGCTGCCGGGAGCGGCGGGGGCACTGCCCGCCCCTGCCCCGTGTGCCCGGGCCGGGCGGCCGCGTGGGGACGGGGCAGGCGGGGAGCGCGGCGCCGCGAGCCGGCGGGGAAGGGAGGCGGAGCGCCCTCCCGTCGGGCCCTGACCGCGCCGCCGCCTCACCTCGGGGCCGCCGCTCGGAGCCGCCGCCGCCGCCTCGTCCCCTTCGCCGCCGCTCGGGCTCCGGGTCCGCCGGGTCGGTCCCGCCGCGCCGCCGCCCCCGCGCGTCGCCATGATGTGACGGCAGCATCCAAACAAGTGCCGAGCGCGGGGCACCGGAACTGCTCCCCGCGGCACCGCCCCCATCCCGGCTCCGGCCAATCGCCGTGCAGTCCTAAACCCCACGTGGGGTCCCGCGCCCCGCCCCGCCGCGGGGCGTGCCGGGAGTTGTAGTCCTGCCGCCGAGGGCCGGGGGCGCGGCATGGCCGCAGGGGAGCGGTGTCAGTGGGGGCTGGTCCCCGCCCTGTGTCCCGCCTACCCTGTCGCTATTCCTGCCTTGGGCACGGCTTTGAAGTCGGGGCCGGCCCAGCGGCGTGGCCGCGACGGGGCAGGGCGCGGGGCGGTGCCCGCGGGACGCCCTGGGGTGGCGGCGGGGTCAGCAGTCACGGGGTGCGCCAGGTTGGAAAGCAGCGCAGCTGGTGCTGTGGTCGAACCTGCTCGGGCTGGGTCATCCCAGAGCACGCGGCACGGGATCGCTGCCAGACGGTCCAGGGAGGCTCCTGGAGATCCTCAGCGATACTCAGCAGAGCTGCTGCTCCCGCAGGAAAAGCAGGGCGGGAGTGCGGGGGGAGCGTGGTGCTCAAGGAAGTTCTGCCCGGAATCGCTTTGCAGGGGCAGCCGAGGCCAGGGCTGCCCGGAGCGCAGCTCCTGGAGATGCCCGTGTGTGTGCTCCATCGCCCCCGGAGCCCGCCCCGACAAGCGGCTCCTCTCTGGGCTTAAGGATCGCGCCTGTGGAGGCAAGGATGCAACACACGGAGGGGAGGATGGAGCTGCCAAGGGTCACCTGCGCTCCTGCGAACCACGGCCGTGCCATGTGCACGTGTGGGCCTCTGTTGTCGGGGACCGCTGTGGAGTAACTTAAAACTGGCGCAAGCAAGCATCCTCGAAGTACATATGTTCTTGCTTTCCAGGGAAATAAACCCACTTCCCACTTCATAAATGGCGGGAATTTTAGAGTTTCTGAATAAAAAATATCACTCTAAACCTCCTTATGCACTTAGTACTTCAGAGAATAGGTCAAGTGTCAATGTTGAATAAAGTAGCTTCATTGAGGCAGTACTTGCTTACATTTTGTCCTTACATACTAAATCTATACTTACCAGAACTATTCAACTGTAAATTTCAAGATGAAAAATAATTTTACATTTTTGGGTATCACCCTGATCTTTACACGGAGATTTTCATTCACAAAGTAACACTTGTCCTTTTACAAACATGCAGAATACTGGTACGATTCTTGAAGAATCCCTCCTCTTCCCCATCAGTTTTAATGTTTTGGGATTTTCCCTATGCATCCCTTCCACTAGAGAGTAGTGTTTGATCCCAGGTGGCCCCTGCAACCCTTAAATAGGGCTTTATCATTTGTTCTAATTTCTCCCAAGCATTATTTGAAAGTATATATATGTAGCAAAATATAAATTACTTCTGTACTCTCCTCCTTTCAGGCACCTTTTGGAATAGAAACAAGATTAATTAAAAATATGAACCACTTTGAGAGAGAATGGAATGAAGAAACACAGAGCTGTTGCTGGCTGTAAGCCTTTACTGTAATAAAATTCATTGTGAGGCCTATTTTGGTGAGTCTGGGTGCCAGGGAGGTTAGCATACATTATGCAACAGAGGCAAACACGAGGCCATTCTGTCAAGGGGGAGTTTTCTTCAAAAACTATCAGATGTGAGAGAACATATTTCCTGCAGTAATTCTTTTCACACATGAACTGTTTGGGTTCTGATGCAGTGGCACAGATCAATTATAATTGTTTTGTGAAGAAAGATAGTCTCCCTGGTAAGTCAGTTTTCTAGAAAGTTTAAGTTTTTTTGAGGATAGCTGATGAAGGCATAGTGAGAGAGATATCGGCTTCAAAACTCGTATACTGTTTGCCTGCTGTGCTGTTATCCTCTCAAGAACACGCATGTGAAATTGAATGGAAAAAATATTACTTTTAGTATTTTCAATTACATTTAGGTCTCTTTTTGTGTTTCTGTGAACTGCTTTCCTTCAAAAATGCACTTACCAACAAAGTGCATGTCAACAGTACTGGAAATCCATATTCCACTCCTGCAAGTAAGTACATGTACTGAGAGGAGATTGAGAACATATTTTCAGTTGTGCCCTGTTAATGACCTTGCTGGAGATTGCTTGTGCAATCCTGTGCACTAGGAGCTGCCAAGTAGGTGTTACACCCAACTGGCCATTGCCAAGAAGGTGGAGTGGTCTCATGTTTTGACAGGCAAGAAGCTGAAATTTTAGGAAAATAAGCTCTTTTTAATTATTATTTAGGATATTACTAAGTATCCCTTAGTAAAAACGTTTAGTCATCAACTTTTTACAAATTTTTTGGGTAGTCTATTTTTATAAACTTTATCCAGGTTACATGGTTATCACCATACTCGAGAGTAGTCCAACTTCATGAACCCTGTACATGTATCAGCCAGTCTGACATCTCTCTTGGGTACTTCACCACCCTCACTGGGGGGTGGATGACAACTCCCAGGCAACTGGGTGAAAAATGAATTCTTTCATTATGTTTTAATCAGATTAGTAAGGTAAAAACTACAACTAGATGCTCAAATCTCCTAACAATGACAATTGAGCAACTGTGAAATAAAGATACTATTTCTTTTCTTACATGTAATGCAGTTAGGGAACTACTGAAATGCAGAAACAGATTGTCCTTTTCCCATGATTATTATAATTGCTTTTAATGAAAGTTTGAAGAAGCTCTGGACTACTAGAATTGTTCTTGGAACACTTTCCTCCTGGTGAAACCATGACACTGAGTAGGAACAGTAATTCTTCCAATGAAACTTCTCACTAATGAGACTAATTAAAATTAAAATGAAGGCAGGAAGAGAAAAATGCAAAGAAACCAAAGATCCAACTCAAATCACTACTCTTCTACTTCACAGTATTCTAAAATTCAAAGATGGCTACTAGGAAAATTGTCTGGAGTCCAACATGGACAATACTGGAAACATGTTTGGCTACCATGTAGCTATAAATAAAACCAAACAAGGTGCCAGGGTACATGTGGCATGGCATGAGGAGTAAAGCAGAAAATGAAACCAAGATGTGTCAGCTGGCTGGTGCTTTCTCTTACATGTTTGATGCATGCCACACATCCCTCACAGAAAATGAACTTCAAAGGTGAATGAGCCCTAAGGAACATTGCCACAAATTTTGTAGTATATGGAAAAATGCCCCCATTAAAATATGATATTAAAATATCCTGTCCTCTCCTTTCCTCCCATTATCCCTCTTACAGCAGCACCTTTCACCCATCCAACATACGGTCCTGGAAAGTCTTGTTACACATGATACAGGATGAAAGGCAGTGATGATACAGCTCATCCAGAACTGTTTGATGTTTAAATTGCAGGCATCAAAGTCATGAATGGGCATAGGGCCATCATTAAAACATTTCTGAAGTAAGTGGGACAAGAAGCTGGGTATAATCAATTCATTCTCTGGCTATTATTTGACTGTGAGGTAAATGGGGCTCGTTTCTCCTTGGGAAGGAGAGGAAATGCAGAAAAGCGGTGGTTTTATCTGGCTCTGAAACCTTCACACTTCCACTGTATAGTAACCATAGCCAAGAGAACAAATAAATAAAAGCCACCACATAATTAAAGTTTTGTGTGTGCATACAAGTAAAAGAACCCCACACTAAGCATGGTTTTCTTTAGAACATCATGTATCAAAGCATGCATCAAATCTTTATTCTTCTAATTTTATATTACCCTGAACTAAATGCATTTTATTTCTGTCTTTCCCTACTTTGCCAAAATCACAGAGACAAAATAACCTATCTGCCCATGTTGTTTTGAAGTAAGTATACCTTCCAAGTTTATCTACAGAGGTTTGTCATAGATTCATGAATCCCCAAACTAGCAAAGGAAAACAAACGTCCCTAACCTGTGCCATAATGAAAACCAGGCTTTTAGGAAACAAGTGATTTCATTTTTACAGATAATTTCTACACAGTTCTGTCTCATTAAAAATGATAGTGTGACAAACTAATGCTAATTATCTTGGTTGCTCCTTGTCTCACAATGGTATCTAGTGAAAAGTAACAGCTGAACAGGAAAAGTACATTATCATTTTAAAATATATTTAGACACATTAATAAATGTAGGTTTGCATATATATATCTCCTCTTTATATATATATATAAATATAAATAAATATATATATATATAAAAATCTGGGCTATACTGAGAATAAAACGAACCCATGCATGTCTTCTGATGGTTTTTTGCAGAAATTGTTGCTTTCTCCAATAGTTAACTTTAATATATACAAAGAAAATAAAGAAAAGACATTAATTGACTGTTACTTGCCATTTTGTTAAAAAAAAGTTGGAATGATGAACTAACAACCCCCCCACCCCCTCAAGGGACCCCAAGTGTTTAAAACAAAGGAAAAATAGCATCAAAAATGAGTATTTGGAAGAAAAATCTACTAATGGGTAACATTATTTAGGGCTAGGCCACTGCACTGTTGTTACAGATGTATCAGTCAGCACTTACTGAGCTGGAGTATCAGGCCCGACAATAAATCTTCTGAACTCCTGCTGAGTTGAAACCCAGACCATTATCAGGGTGGTTCTTGACGCTGGAACAGTACAACAACACTCCAGACACAGCCCATGGACCGCGGGCCCAACGTGGCTGCTCCTGCTTGGCAATGCACTGAGGAGTAACCAGACACGCTTTGTTCCTTTCTTTGCAATAGTTATTGCAAAGTAGAGGTCAGTAATGTGTGAGTGGCCAACAGTTCAAGGGTGCATCTCACAGTCTGGTGACAGGCTCCTGCACATGGGATTGTTCTCTTAATGCATGAGGTTAAAATGCACATCCTGTGCTTCAGTACTACATACACCACCCCACCAAGCAACCACCAAGATCACCAAACAGCAAGGAGAAAAAAACCCCTGAAGAAACAAACTAAAAAAATCCAAAGTTTACTAAAACAATGCAGGTTAACTGTAAGAGAACAGCTGTAACTGAATAAAAATGTAAGGGAACTTTTCACTACACTTTTCTTATTGCAGGATTTTACAATATTTGCTTTTTCTCATTCTCCAAAAAGATTAGCAAATAAAAAAAATTCATATAGGTATTAACTTATACCAACTGGACTAGTAATTTAATAGCTGAAGAGGATTCTTCAGTGCACAGAATAACTGGAAACGTTGGCATCTCAGAAGAAAGCTGTATTCTAAGCTAATCTACATGATTCCTGGGTAATCTTTTCCCTGTTTCTAAAAGGCTAATTCCAAAATTTGCAAGTTCAGCTTCTTCTAAGAAAACTTGTTAACAATCTTTTTGATTGCTTGTTTGCTTCTCCTCAATGTTTTAAACAAGGGCCCTTTCTGTCACATTGTATCCACACAATGGTGCGATTTACATTTTTTCTTGGTTTCTTTTCATTTTGCCATTATTTCACACTGTTGTACTGCTGGATTTTAGCATTTGCACCATCCCAGTGTTTGGAATGATGCTGTTAAGAAAACACCAGCGCACTTGCTTATATACTCTATGTATATATACTATTATGACACATTTGGGCTACAAAAATGGCATACAAAATTCACATAGAACATGAAGAAGTCTACCTGTGTTCATCTCATGTGACAAGTGGAATGCAGACACTTTCTGTTTTCCCATGCAAAGTAAGAACTGCTGGGCACCTGTGGCACCTACCTACATGAAATGCATAGGACAGGCCTGAAAACTGCAGAATTACACAAAATTTACTTCAGTTTTACAGGTTAAAACCAGATATGCAGATTTGAAAATATTTATGTGATATTTGATAAGAGACTTTAAATATCAGAGTTCTAGTCAGATTCAGTCTTGCTACATTAGTGCCTGTTTAAATGTAAATTCAAATAGTGGGTTGGTTTATTTTTTTCACAGACATGCTTTTCATGGAACCTGGAAAACAAAGGTTTTATATGTAGGAACTATCTTTCATGAGAGATGGGGTTTAATATCTATAACCACTATATAGGTTATGATTACATGAAAACAACCATGAGGCTTCATGTACAAACCCACGCAAATGAGGTAACAATACATCTGAAAACACTAGGAGCGGTCAGGCTTATTTTTAAGGAAGTGGACATTTGGAGCACTGAAGACTGGCATTTGGAGATTTTGAACTCTTAGTCATCCAGGGAAGGCTTGCCACTCTCAGAATAGAACTACCCATCTTTTTAGAAGGTGGTGTGTCAAACTCTACAGTAGACAGATCCTAATATCTCCAGCTTAAATCTATAAGCAGTTGAATTTGTCAAGATTAACCATTAAGCTGCGAATAGTCTCATTTTTATGAGCGTAACAGATTTAACTTTTGCAGTCTTTAATCAATCCTAGATATAAAAAGCTCCTCTTATTTACCATGACTTATCTCACATCTGTTTACTAAGTGAAAAACACTACAAAAATAAAAGTTGTGCATAAAATGGTTTGTAGTTGAGAGAGCGCATGGCAATAAACTAATCTGAGAAGCCAAATATATGCAGGTTTAAAACAATTCCTTTTGTATAATGAGAAATACAGGAGAGATTTCTGTCCAAGTTGCTAATGGAGACAATTTTAAATAGACCTTTCTTGCAGTAACAGCAGTTAAAACTACTTAGCTCTTTTCAATTCCCACAGGATGAATATTGACTGAGTAATTACAGCTATAATCTTTTTCAGTCTCTTTACAAAAGTTTTCTGCAGAATTATGTCATTAAGACAGAGCTTACTGTACGTAACATGCCTATAATTCAATTGTGCTTAATGGCTCCAACCTACTTAATTTTACCCATTTTCCTTTGTATTTGTAATTTCATGAATGTTTTGTCACAGAAGTTTATGAAATAGATGACAAACAGAACATCAAATTTTCATTTATATATATAAAGATACTGACTTAATGGTAAAATTACAGGAAACAGCTAGATGCCTATGAAGAACCAAAAATCTTTTAGAGAACCCCCGCATTTTTTAATTTAAAGTCCATGTCTTAAGCACTGTGACAATGTATATTTTTGAAATCTGTGCAATTCTTGTAATGCTTGCCCCTCACTCTGCCCTTCTTCCAAATAAGAGAGACGATTTTATATATATCTACAGTATTTAATAAAGATGTCCAAACCAGCAAAAGTTTTTACGTAAATGTTTCAGCACTTAAAGAGAAACATTTAATTTGCTCTCAGCTCAGACAGCAAAATTAAATGGAAACATAACAGCCCTCTGCGGAGAGAATGCATTAAACCATTTCTCTCTGTGGGGAAAGAAAATATCTTAATATGATGATTTAACAAAAACAAATTTAATTCAAGCAGTTAATAATTCTATCCTTATTTAAATGCTTAAATGTTTGCCACCTGACTGATAAATAATCAGCTTCTTCTGGAGTCTGCATTAGTATTTTTTAACAAATCATTGAAAGTTATTCAATAGGGTTTTCTATAAATTCATTGGCTACATACATTAAGGAAGTTAAATAAACATGAAATCTACCAGCTACAAGTACCTCAAAAATAGTATACATTTACAGATTATACAGGGATCAGAGTGCAAATGTCAAGAGAGAATTGTTTTCAAGGACTACGTTACTTACAACACCCATTTTTACATCTCAAACAGAAGGCTGTAGACAAAAAAAAAAATTGATTCTTAGATTTAGAAATCTCTTTGAAGAGCTTCTTGACGACCTAAAAACATGAGCTGTTGCTCATGTATTAATGTTATCACTTTTAATTATGGCATGTAACCTGCAGTGTCTGCCTCCTCTGTTTTTCTTTTGAAGAATATAGAAGTTCAGAAACTGCTCATACAAAGAACAGAAATACTACTTGTATTCCCATATGGAATTATAATGATTTTAGATTCTTTTATGTCTTTTGAAGATATTTCTGTAAGCAAAATATGAAAGCAGATATCCATATCAGTCCTCAGAAAAACCTTTGGGTTATAGTGGTTTTGTGAAAATGCCTAATTTTCTTCTTGCAGCATTTCTTCTATTTCTTTATCCCAGTTTTCATCACGCTTTTCCGATTCCGTCACCACCTCATACTCCTGAAGCTCTTGCTGTAATTCCTTTTCCCAATCAGCAGTTTCTTCTACAGGAGATAAATAATGTGTAAGAATTTAATTGATAATACAGAATGTTGCTTATTTATATAAAAGCAGATGAATTTGCACTGAACCTCTCTTGTATTTCCTAAGCTTTATTGACAATTCTCCTTAAAAACTAAAGAAACTTCAAGATCTGAAATGTCACCTTCTTAGCATACTATAATAAAGACCTAAAAAGCAAATACATAGCTAAGTTGTTATGAGCATCCCTTTGCAAGATCATTTCCTACAGTCTTTCAGTCTGCTATCAACTGAATCAACTTTGCACTTTTAAATCTCCATAAAATATGAAGTTCATAAATGTGTTGACACACTGTTATGAAAAAAAAATCAACATCAGATACTGTGGCCAATTTAAAACAAAGAAGCACGTATTCTCCTCAGTGGCATTTGTAGCTAGGCAAGCTCATTTAATCAGGGCTAAAGGTAATCATATTCCATACTTCAGGGCAAAAAATGAGTCAGAAGGCATTACAGTGTTGTTAATCTCTGTTTTAGTTAGCTCTACCTATCATAGGCAAGAGTGTGGGGGAGGAGATGGGTGTTTGATGTGTTACATGTTGGTTAGTACTTCAGCCTAGATACAAAGGTACGCAATTCCATAGTCCAAGTCAGCAAGGCCAGCTGCGATTTCTCTGAACAAATAACACATTAATGACTTAGTGAAACACTTTCATCAAAGAAATAGATGCAAGAATCTGATTTTACTCATAACAATTCCTCAAGCTTGGCTATGTATTGGGGGGAAAAAAAAATTCAGAAAACAGCAATTCAGAAACATCCAAAGCACATTGTAAGATGAATTCTGAAAATTGTGGTGAATTATCTGATAAGCATCTACATATACAAGTGTCTTCGTAGTAAATTGTTCATTGTGTATGGCCAGAGTCTGATCATCACAGACTGTTTTTATGCTCTTTACACTAATATTAGTTCTTCTGAATTATTTTAAGTATAAGCTCCACCTAATTTCTTCTCATCATTCTCAGAACTATTTGTTAAATTTTAACTGTGCCAAATGCCTCTAAACCTTTTAGAGCAGAGGCCTATGTGAGCTCATAGTCTAGTGCAGATACTGCCTTTTTAGTTGGTCCCACAAGAAGAAAATAGAGCCTGACTTCCAAATACTGTACTGTACCTACAAGGATGTCAGTGTACAGGAAACAAAAAATCGTATGCATAAGATCAGTGAAAGCGAAGACAGGGAAAGGAGGAGATACACAGAAAAAAGCACCCCATACTCGTTTTCATGGAAGACCACTTAAAAATTCTTAGGTGCTTTGGATTTAAACCCCTCATAGCTAACACTCTGTGTAAGGCGTTTTTTGATCGCAGTGAAAATTGCAATTAATTTCTGTAATTTCTCATTGCATACCCTTTGAAAAATTTGCTAAATTCTCATTTCATACACTTCGAAAAAACTGTCACAAATCTACTTCTCTAAATTGAATTACAACTCTTTTTTTTTTTTTTTAAATCAGCCTTTCCTAGAATTGCTCTATTTAACATGCAGAGGTAATAATAGCTTTACCTTCCACTACTGAAGTCTCTTCTTTCTTTTTGTCTAGCACTAGTTGTTCCATTTCTTTTCTTAGGTCTTCTTGATTCAGATTACAGGCATCAAAAGCATCACTCACAAATTCTGATACACCTGGACTTGTGGAAATCTCTTCCTCATCCTGCAGCAAGACAGTTTAGTATAAACTTATTCAGAGGGGGGAAGAAATGTCACCAACACATATTTCCGCTCATGTGACTGCTTTTAAATAGAGTCAGCAAAAACCAAACCAAATGGATTTTCCTGACAACTATTTTTCTTTATGGGATAAGAGTATTTTTGTACAGACAAAAATGTTAGCTGGTTGTACTGAAAATGATCTGCTTTACATCCTAGGCTGCCTTTTTGTGTTTGCTTCACAAGTTTAATTACAAAACCAGAATCTTCAGAAACAATAACAAACTCATAAGTAGTTTAGAACAGGACCTAAGACTAATATTAAAAATTTGACCACAATTCAGTAACAGTTTTCTACACAAGAGATTAACAGAGGACTGTTCTTTGGAAATCTTAATTTAGTTCCCTGCATATTACTGGCAAGTGAATGCACAGCTCTGCTTCTGCCAAGAGTGTTTTCTGGCACTGATTTTACAATCCAGAAATGAACAAGGGTCATTACATGCCTATGGTGCAGGTTTCTGCAGTACCAAGTAAAAGTGCTATAAAACAGTGTTGCTATTGCAATGCATCATTTAGATTTCCTATGCTCCAACCTGACCACGTGTGAAGAGTTGGACAGAACATGGCACACAAGAACATTTTTATGAAGGTACTCCTCATGTCTAAATACAGTGCTAACCTTCTACTCCAAACATTTTGGAAATGTCACTCTTGGGAGGAAAAACATATCTTATTATAACGTGCAAGATACTAATGAAAGCATTCTTCAGATAAATCACTGTTTCTTCTAAAGAAAATGAGTTTCCAGATTATATGCTAAAAATTATTATCACAGCAAGCGAGCAGGAGGTTAGGACTGTCAGATACTATATTATTATGGTTTCACAACAAAACTTACTCAAAAGGATGCATAATTACGTAATAAGGAACAGCTTCACATGCTAAAGACCAGATAAAATATACCAGCATTTTTACCTCTTGAGATTTTGTTTGAGGCTTTATTGTAACAGGTGGTGTTTTCGGCCGTACTGTTTCTATCAAGGGGGAGAGAAAAAAAAGTAGATTACATTTTAATATGTAAAAATACAATTTAATCTATATGTCTATTAAATATACAGGGAAATACTGCATTTTAAGATTTGAGGAATCCTGGTGGTTAAAGGCTGAGTTCAGCCATAGGTAGAGCATTTGAAACAACAAAATGGAAGAGAAGCAATTTACTATTCTTAATTAAGGCAAATTTGGCAAAACATTTCCTCAGTATCACTCCAAAGTTAAAGGACAGGAACCCCTCCAACACTCAAAACGATCCAGAAAACCATGTAGATAGAAGCACTTGGGAATCTGAGAGAATGTCTTCTGTAAAACACTTACAGAGGGCACCATATGCCACAAGATCTTTCAAGTTACGAAATTCAGTTCATGTCTACCACAGAAGTTCCCAAACTCCCCTAACTGGGTACTACTACTGACACGGCAAAGGAAGTCACTGAAAAACATAAACGATAGAAGCTGGTCCAAATTTCCCAAGAAAATTTGCTGTGCATTCTGTATTTCGCAGCATGGTGCTAGAAGATAATGACTGTTTACAAGCAGGGATAGATCTTTTTCCTGGTAAGTAAAGGAACACTTCGACTTTCTTCCTTGTGCAACTATCAGGGTAGAGTTACAATACAGAGCCAGGTGGCTGCAAGAACAATTAACATACAGGGCAAGTTGTGGTAGCGATGGAGTGCTTGTGTAGCAGTTCTGCTTGTTTAAATATGCAAAGCAGCTCTCAGCTCAGAGCTCTGCTTCCTGCAGTGTGCCCAGGTGGACCTCTCCTGCTAACTCAGCAATTTCAGGACAGGGAATTTTTTTATGTTTAGTTTTTAAAATTAAGATCAGTTTTAATTAAAATAATTTCCTAATTGGTAGCTATCACTGCTTTTACAGCTCCTCTACCCAATGCCCATTGCTCTGTTCCATCCTCTCTCTTACACTGGAATGTGGAACGTCTTCCATTTGTCTCTTCTTTTTTCCTTTCACATCAACCATGCCAATTTAACTTTCTGAAAAGAGCAGCTAAGGAGGAGACAGAAAGACATAAAAATGGAAGGCTAACAATTCTATTTTGTAGACAGTCAGCTTTCAGAAGAGACACTGAGCATTATGAAGAATTACCAACAGGCAATTACTTCCAGTTTTAGCCTCCAATTAGGGAATCCAACCTTCAAAAAGGTTACTTAAGCCAAAAATAACATGGATGATTCAGAGCTTCCCAAATCTATGCAATTTCTGAATGAAACAAAACATGTATTTACTGCACTCTAGTATATGTATCTTTTCCATTACAGAACGTAGAGTCATTAGGACAGTAAATCTATTTATATGTCCTACAGTGTATGGTAGTTCAAACTGTATGAGAGCCACAACAGGCCAAAAGACAGTGGTTTGGGGCTTTTTTAAACTGAAGATATGTTTTGGTTTAGTCACAATGGAAATTTTACTAGAATCCAGCACCTTTTGCTTTGACTGGCCATTTCTAAGGGTTTGGATGACTCAAACATTACATTTTTGTTGTTCAGTAGGGTCAGATGCCATCTCTCCTGTAAAGTTGAGACACTTCAATTAAAACACCGGTAGTTTTGGACAGCAGACAACTGTCCTGAATAAAAAGAGTCAGAATTGATGCCTCTTGGTTTGCAGCAGATGTTGGAATAGCCTGTCCTGTCAGTGCAGTGTGGATATTAACTCAGAGAAAACTACTTTTTTCACTCTAGATGAGGACCTTGCCTAGGCTGACACAGGCACACTCCAAACAGAATATATGAGAAAGAGAATGAAAAACTGACAACAAAGGCACATACATACACAAAAGCTTGAGGAAGCTACTACAGTCCTTTTCAAAAAGGTATTTTCCATTCAACATATAAGTCCAGCTCTGAAATGCCATTTGTAACCTCCCCTTCACCCCAAGGTGCAGCTGCCAGTGTCCGAGGAGCCAAGGCCCAGCTGACTAACCTTAGCTCAAACTGTGCAGAAAATTAATAAGCTGTGCAAAAGACCTGTGAGAAAGTCTGTAAAAAAAATAAGGAAGGAGACATTAGAAACTGAGGTAGGAGTAGAAAGATGGGACCATTGGCAGTGCAAGGACTCTAGAGTTAAAATACCAAGAAAGCTATTGTATTTGAAAGGGGGAAAAAAATGTCAGTTTGGCAGTGATCAGCTGGCTGTCAGTCAGGCCAGCACGTCAACATGACAGGATGTGAGTATTAATGCATTTTGGGGATGATGACAATTTATTGATATTGGGATGATGACAATTTATTGATATTGGGAACATGAGAATCTGTCCCAGGGTGCAGGAAAAGCTTTCTCCTTCTGCCCAGTGCCTGCCCAGCCTGCCAAGAATCTTCAAGTGTCTTATCAGAGCTGGTGAGCCCACCTAGCTTAAGCTAAGATTTAATGAACTACTGGTTATCTTTTGCATCTTTGCCACTAACTGCTTTCTACTCTTTAAGCTGCATATATTCCTGCTCGCAGAACTTGTTTGCATGCAGATAAAGGGGCACAGTGGTTCATAAGAGGGTCAGTAAGAATCACCAGTATAAAATGATCAATGTAACTGAAGACACCTATGTTGAAGTGGCTTTTTCATCTCAAGACTGAATCCCAGGTAACCTCCTGGTCCCCATTTTTCTCCATTTCTATAATATATTGTGGGCCTTTCCACACCCTGTACATGTCTCTGCCTCTACCACCACCAAAATTCTATTTCTGTATCACTCACTAATTTCTGTTTGGATTGAGGGATGAGCAAAAGCCAAGGGCAAACCACATGCCAGCTGGCTGGGTTGGCTAATTGTCTGACCAAGTGAACCAAAAGTATCTCCTACTTCCTTCTGACAAGTCAAAAAAGCACACCTGAGATCACTAGCGGTCATGTGCTGTTATAAGCCATGTACAGCCTTTCTCCTCTTGAGATTTCCATTCCTCTGACAAAGTTAGCTGAAGCTGGAAAACAGCTGGAAAGCACTAGTAGCCTGTTCTTCCCCAAGCTACACAAACATACCAAGTATGATGAGAGAAGCCCTGATTTAACAGGAAATCCAGGATAAAAATTTGATGGCACCTGATGTATTCAGTGAGCATGCATGACAGTAAGTTAATGAGCTGTGCTAAAACAAATGTTTCCAATACCTTTCAGTTCACTATCCTCTTCTCTGCCTTTGTTCTCTTCTTTTCCTACTGCTTGCTGTTGAGCTGCAAGCGCAGTGAGTTGTGCAGACTGTTTAATTAAGGACACCCTGTAGAAATAATTTCTCCAGAACACCTCCTCCTTTACACTAGAAAGAAGAAATAGATTTTGATTACCAAATTTGGAAATATGGTTCCTTTTACCATCTAGCAGTGAAGTAAAATTAAACATGCAGAGCAAAGGGGTAGACATAGCTGCTATTTAAGAAAAAAAAACAAAGAAATTTGTGATATTAAAGCATTTTAAAAAATCCATCATTGTAGAATTTCTTGATCTCTTACAAGGCAGTTGCAACAGACTTGAACATATAATAATAATGTTACAGCTTTAGAAAAAACTGAACAGCATGCAGCAATAGTATGGAAAAATGTTACGTTGTTCCATCTCTCTTGACAAATTATGTAAACTAACCCAACAAGCCAAACAATCCTGTTATCTTTACTTCCTCTCTAAACTCAACATTCTACTGTTGTCAAACTATATTAATCTACATCTTCCCTAGACATCATGTGGAACTGGAACTCCTTTGATGGCAGAACTATTTCACATAGCTGTATGTCTCAGTAACCTTTAGTAACTAGAAACTGACATCCTGGGAATGACCAGCTTTGGTAAGTGGGAGAGTATCCCACATCTCAGGTAACATTTCCCTCTGAAATCCCTCCAGCGAGCAAGAAAAGAGTCAGCTTTAATCCAGGGTAAAATAAGGCAGAAATGGCAAGACCTGTGGGGAGGAAAGTATGTAGGTCAAGAGAGGAAAGAGAGAAATGACCGCTGAAACTAAGAACAGGGGAAAAAAACCTATTAAGCAATGTGGTAGAACATGCAAGGAAAACATGACCAGAGGCTGGAGACAGAGCATCAGAGACAGATCTGATGAAAACCTACAATATGGGCAGATCTTCAGGACTGAAAGCAGGGAAAAGGTAAATAGAATGCCGAGCTGGGGAGGCTTAGAAAAGGTGGAAATTTAAAACAGAAAAGGTCACAAAGAAAGATGTTTTCTGTTTTCATCCTTAGACAAGGAGACTAGTTTTGGGAACTCCCACTTCAAAATAATGTTGACTTGTAAAACAAGCTTTAGGAGCAGTGTCTGGGACTGGACAAAGAAGAACAGTTGGGCAATAAAGCTGTGACCAGGAAGGCATACTGGAACAGGCCATAACTGCTTGGACAAAGACCTTTGGATCTTTTAGTAAGGTCCACTAGAAGGAAGGCAGTTGCAACGCAGAGCTCTTCCTATTGCCTATTCAAGCCCAGTTTTTCTTGCTTGCATTGCTGCTGCTTTGTGACACATTCTTTTACCATTTTCCAGTGGGGTCTATCTGTAACCACCTTTTTGGGGTGTCAGTTACACCAACACATCTGAACATTTTTGTTGTTGCATTTACTTTTGTTTGGAGGGAAAAAAATAATTAATTTAGCACATCGGACATGGAAAAATTGAAGGCCTTTCCCATACTTAAGTTAACAGGTCCTTATTGGTTCTGAAGATCTAATAATGTACTTCTGTTCTTTCCTCCAACTGCTAAACTTCTATGCGTATGTAGTATTGCACACATTTGACATTAGCAGATAAAAAACCATACATCAGAAGAACACAAAGAATTGAATGAAAGTGAAACGAACAAAGAGTAATTTATGGGTGTTTACAGAAACATTAAAAGTACAATGATACATAGTTACCAGCAGAAATTACTTACTGCTTGGGAACGAGATCAAACCTCATCCTATTGAGAAGTTCATCTTCTTGTAACATCACCAGTGCAACAGGGTACATTTGATCAAAGTCAAAATTAAACTGCACACCTGCTGGGGGATCCCGCAGAAAATTCCGTTTGTCCTTTGAAGAACATATTTATGGTCATTAACTGATATTGGACAAAGGACACCATATTTCACACACAAGATCAGCAAAGCAGTCCCTAAAACCTTTACAAAAATAAACATTATGCTGAGGATCTGCTGTGGCTCAAGTTGAAACTAATAGAACTATTTACTATTGCACATGATCAGTGCAGAAACAATTTAATAATGCCAACCAAACTTACTTTAAAAATAAAAAAATTTAAAAAAGGAAGCTTCAACCTTTCCTACAGAAAATTTCAAGTCTTAGAAGAAATTAAATACTTACTGCTGATAAGGCGAGTATTTGTTGTTGAATTGTTTCTTCTTCATTGCTGTCTACCCAGGGAGGCACTGCGGCTTCTGTTATTGAAAGGAGGAATATAATTGCATGAGTATTACTTGGAAAAAACCCCACCAAACAACAAAACAGACCTTTTATAAAGCAAGGTATAGTGTCATGAAAATAAGCAGAGTTATACCAGTAGTCCTATTCACTGTTCCTTTTTCTTAAACTAAATTCATGGCATGAGACAGAAGCTATAGAAATGCATTCTTACTCATCAGAGGCAAAACATAATAATTAAATAGTTGCTGATTTCTGTTGTTGTAAAAGTAAAACTGGGGATTTCTTCCCACCAGTCAGAACTTGGTGTCTCTTAGTTTAGTTACTGAAGTAGTGCTGTATAACTGGCTAAATTTTCTGCAAATAGCATTTCTAGATTCACTTTGAATGTGTAAACTTTGTCTAAATTAAGTTTGCAAAATAATTTACACCCAGAAGACACCGATTCTTTAACAATGGAGTTAAAAGTTATAATGGCCAGTCTTCACGAACGAAGATCCAGGGAAGGTCTTTACACCTTCCAGCCTGCGCATTGGATTTTTTAGGTGAGACACAGTGTGCGCG
>JAWMRA010000001.1:99070889-99121584 GCA_035584735.1 Pseudotriccus pelzelni | reverse complement strand
CCTAAGGTTCATCTGCCGGGGCCAAGCAAGCTTGGACGGTGGCAGCGAGGTCCTTAGAACGTAGGTGGATTGCCTTAAATTTGTTATAAATTACATGTAATACACTGAATAAGCCTACTCGAGTTCAGCTGATTTACACATTTATGCAGATACTCCCAAAATAGTTCTATAGGCTGTACAGAGAGGAAAATAAACTATCGTAGATGTATAGATATTTATTAATCTTTTCACTGTCAGTGCAAATTCAGCCTACAGAGACAACAGGATGCACCTGTAACTGTCAACTTGTGCCCTTAACAATGCTTCTTTGCCTGTGCACCTGATATCAGAAAGCTCTTTCACCCACATGGATTCCCATCTGATGCTAATGCTTCTTGCACTCAGGCCCTCTGTCACTCCTGCTTTGGCCAGCCTAGCTACCTATTTTCATTAAGCTTGTAGAAATAGATTAAGAGATGCCAAAGTTTACTAAGAGACAAAAAGAATTGCAGACAACATGATCGCATAAGCAATCTTGCAAGAAGAAACCAGACTAACATACTAACTATAAACAGCATGAAAAATTTTATTGCAATCCATTTAAAACAGTTCATTTTAAAGATTAACAATAGAGTCACTAATTATTCAAACTGTCAGAAATTACTGGAGTCAGGTAACACATTAAAATAGATAAAAGTCAATGATGAAACTAGATGTGAAAAAACCACTGTGCTTATTTTAAAGTCTTGAATAGATCCACTGATGTTAATAGTACATGGGTGGATAACTCAAAGAATTTAGATCACAGATAATTACAAAGCAAATGATTTATGGGAAAGCAAAAGAGTAATTATGTCTTTAATGTAAGCAGAGTAACTCCTAAAGCAAAACTAATTAAATACTATAATGCAAACCCTAACCTATGTTTTTAATTTCATTATGAAAATGTGACATTATTGCTAAAGCTCAGAAGAAATCAGCATGCCAGTTTTCAATAAATACACAGGCTTAGGACTGAAAACAGCAGCAAGAGAACAGCTCTGCACTAGCACGGTGATCTCTGAGGTAATTTCATAAAGCTGAATAGATGCACCTCAGCTACACAGGTTTTCACTTAGGTGACGTTAGGCATTACGGAAAAAAGCATACATTACCTGATTTTTTGGTTTGCTGCTCTTGGACAAATTTTTTCTGTTCCTTCTGAAAATCTCCAATAATTGTCTAAAATAAAAATTAGGAAACCACAATTAAAAAAATCTGAAAACAAAATGCGATCATAATAGAAATTCGGAAATGTCATTTGATGATTTATTTGGAAGATAATGTGAACACTAATTATATCAAGAAATTGAATTTCATCATATTAAAAAAATAAAAAAAGGCAACACTGTAATTCCCCTGAAGAGCTGTAAGAGACAGGAGCAGGAAGAGGGATCTGGCTGCATCTCCTGGAAGCACAGTCCTACTGCAGCTGCACTGGTTTTTGACCAGGCTCCTTTCCCTTTCTCTTCCAAGCTACCCTCAGTAACAAACAAAGAACACGACATAGCACTTACTGCCTTTTTTTTTTTTCCTTTTGCCAAGTTTGTGACTTAAAGCACTGGAAGAACACTTGCTGGCAGAAGCTAACTGGAACAGGCAGCCAGGAACAGAGAAGGCAAGAGCTAAGTGGCAGGGTCAGGGTGGGGAGAAGAACAGGATGATAGCAAGGTGTTTCATGAGCTCACTGGCTCTTCTGAAACTGTACATGTATAGCTCGGGGGTCTTAGGATTTAATAGCCACAGCACTGAGCTAATTCTGACTCTTGCTTCAGAGATGCACTTAAGATGCAAGCTACAGCATTCCTCCTTTCAACTAAATAAACTGGGGGGAAAAAACTCAGCCCACACATCTCCAGACAGACATTCCCCCAACTGCTTGTCTCGAATTCTTCCAGCCCTTCCTCCTATGTCAGCATTTGCCATATTTTCTTTCAGTCTTTCTCCAGCATTTGAACATCCCAAAGGAATGGAACACAGGTGCAGTACTGAGTAAAGCAGGACGACCATTTTTTGGGAAGTCTACCATGAATAAACATTTCAGTCACATCATTCATCATGACAGGAGATGCACAGTATCTCTTGAAATACATAATATCTAAAGACAGCTTAAAGGAATGTTATCACATGCCAGATTTGCCATATATTATAATAACAGTAAACAAACAGATTTTTCAGAAAGTATCTAGAAATAAAATACCTTATCAATGATACTGTCAATTTTTCCTTCTTCAACAGACTTCTTTATTGTCTGTGCTGTTTCAGCAACGGATTCAGATATCTTTTTTGTAGCAGCAGTGGCAAAATTGAAGAGGTAACCTTTCACAGAGAAAAAAAAGAAAGACCTGAGAAAAGATCTCTTTACATCCAGTTATTTTAATAGATTTATTTTTCCTTCTCTTTAGACATTTGGATACCTACTTAAAAGTTTCTTTCAAAATAACTTAACCCAGCTTCTGGCCTACAAAGAACTTCTAAAATTCTCTTTATCCTTTTCTAGTAAATATTCTTTAATGATGATGATTAAACTGTATGCTTGTATTCTGTAAATCAAACTTTTATACATGAACCTGGTTTACTAAATCAAACATTCCTACTGGTCCTTGAAATACTGCTTTCCAATGAGCTTTCTGAAGCAATGGGTCTTTCCTGATTTCACATAAACACTTCAGAGACATGAAGCAATAAATTAACTTAGCCACAGTATTAAAACATTATTTATTATTATATATAGTAATAATTTCATAATATATAATTTTATGTTAATAATTATCTTTATTTTAAAAAGAAAACCAACATGCACAATAAAATCTCATAAAGTGAAGCAGAAAATCCATGAAAAATTTCATGCAAGTAACACTTGATATTCCTTCAAAAATCCTAACGTACAAGCTTGCTCTTGATGTTTACCCTTTCTATTTTGCATTGTTTTCCTCTCTTTGTCTCTATGAAAAGCACCATGGCCCTATTCACTTATTTTTCTGAATATATTCAGTGTCAGAACAGCAATGACAAATATTCCCAAAGACTCATATATTTTATATCAGCTGAAGAGAGGTGGCAGGGCAAACTATGTGGCATGGGCATCTGCACTGTATTATTGGTTTTTAATCAAGGAGAACAAACTTGCAAGGAGCAAGATGTATATCATAAACCTTCAGAAACAGAACAACTTTCCTTCTCAAGACCTCTCAAAACATCCAGTTTCCTTATGGGTTAGAAACGTAAAAAATAATCTTACCATGAAAAAGAAAAAGCAAGTTCCTTTAATACACAGTTGCTAATCACTGGTTGAACGAGTTACTTTGGAACACTGATGTCACCTTGTGGAAAGCTGACTGTTCTTTGGGGTATATAAAATATTCTCTTTGCTATGATATCAATACTGAAACATGCAGAGGTCTAACCAGCCTTTGAACAGGCCAGGTTTATACATAACTTCCATTTATAGGCCACAGAATGGTGGCAACCAAACATCCTTGAAGTACTTGCCAGCATCTTTCATACCTGTTATCAGGCTTTACAACACATCATGCGCTTCAAATACAAAAAAAAAAATGCCTAACTGCTACACTTTATATATAAATACATATCCTATTCCCCTTACAAAAGTAGAGGAAGCAGTAGCCTACTGGATTCCTTACTTCCTACCAGCTTTTATTGGCTGTTTCATGTATCCCTGGAAACTTTCTCATATGCAGTTGTGTTAGGTGCAAAAGGTGCTCAGACATTTGCTTTCTGGTGTTGTTGGACAAAGTAGTTCTGGCCAGTCCTGGAACTGGGCTGAAAAGCAAAATTCTTTTTATTTTCATTAAGGGCAAATATATTTTTGAAGTAAAGTACTATAAAACCTCATTAATGAGGTGGCACTTAGCTTTAGAAAAATAGAATTAGTAGTGGAAAACAACACTTCCACTTTCAACTGACCAAAAAACTTACCCTCCATCTTATAAATCTATACCTGTATTAAGAACACATATCTAGCAATAATGTTATTATTAGTTCACACTGGCAAAACTTTTATAACTTTTATAATGGTGTGATAATGAGCAAAAAATAATATCTGTAAGGCTTTGGTTTTACCACTAAAATTTTTTATGTGCCAGGGACATTCTTTATGTGGCATCTTTTCTACCTAGCTACCCTGGTTGTTGGCCGTGCAGATGCTTCTAGAATTATGTCTTAAAACAGTGATGTCCAAATCTTTATAAAAAAGCTTTTCTACCACAATCCACCCTGGTGTCATGGACAATTTACCCACGGGTCACTAAACCAAATTTTCGCTTCCAGAGCAAATTATGGGATGGACTTTTACATTGGTAACAGTCAACACTTATTCTTCCCCTGAAATTCAAAGTCCTTTTTCCTTCCTGAACAACCAGAATGATTAGCAGGTTAGAATCAATTTACCACAACGAGACAGGCCAAGTATTTGATCAAACTACACAGGCAGAACTGCTGCAGTTCAGATTTCCCAAGACAAAGCACAGTCAAGAACCATCTCAGATTAACCTCTCAAATTATACTGATCCAGCATTTCAGAGCATCAATTTTAAAAAGCCCTTTAGTAATGAGTATAGATCTGTACTTTGGATTAATTTTATCTATGAATCTATAGTAAAGCAGGGATCTTATAGCAAATTACAGCTTTGCCCCACCCCTGGCACAGTTCAGGGCTAGTCGGGAAGGGTCTCTGAGCAATCTGGTGTTGCTTTGAGCAACAAGGTGTCCTTGCTCATGGCAAGAGGCATGGAATGAGATGATTTTTAAGATCCCTTCAAACACAAATCATTTATGATTCTATGATGACAGACAAGCTCAAAATTATCAAACCCCACCATTTTCTTAAGAAAAAACCCCCACAACCTAACTAATGAAGTGCATTAATTCTATACAGACAGGCCTATTCTATCAACACAGAGTCCGCCTCCCACAGTGCCAACAGGACGGAAACACTCCTGCTTTAATAACAACTCTGAAAGAAATGGCACCCGAAAGGCCCGTTCGCAGCCGTTCACTCTGTTCACATGCCCGAGCAGCACCGCACACTCACTGCCGAGCCCCTTGGCCTGGCTGAGCAGCGCCTCAGAGTCCTCCTGCAGCTCCCCCTGCCCCTGCTCCAGCTCCTGCTCCTGCTCCGGCGCCGCCGGACCCGCCTCCTCCTCCTCTTCCTCGGGGCTGCTCCTCTTCCCGGCGGGCAGCAGCTGCTCCTCCCCGGCCCGCTCCAGCCCCAGCCAGCTGCCCAGCCCGCGCAGCATCTCTGCCGGCGGCGGCGGCGGCCGCGCTCGGGGGGTCCCGGCGCTGCCCTGCGGAAACCGGGGCGGCCGCTCCGCGCTCCTTCCGCGTGCGCCACTTCCGCCGGGAGCGGCCGCGGGAGCGGGCACAGGGGCGGGAGCGGGAACAGGGGCGGAGGCGCGCGGGGCGGGAGCGCGCCGCACCTGTCGCGCGTGTCGCGGCTGTCGCGACTGTGGCGCGGGGGGCCCCGCGGCGCCGAGCGCTGGCGCTGCCGCGTCCCGCCCCGGCCGCGCTCGGAGGCGCTTCCCCTGCGGCTCCCCCGGGGCGCCCCCGGCGGCTCCTCGTCCTCGCCCCCGGGCCCCGGTCGGAGCGCCCGCCTGCGGCACCCACGTAAGTCGGAGGCCTCTCCCCGCTCGGCCGCGGCGCCCCGAGCGCCCAGGGCGGGGCGGCTCCTCCGGGTGCAGCGCCCGCAAATCCCGGCTGGAGGCGGCGGCTCCCGGGGGTGAGCCTGGACGGAGTAATTCGTGTGCCGGCTCCCGGCGAAATGATCTCTTGCAGTGTACGCTTTCAGCATTCCCTCCCCTACTTCCCACTCCTTTTACAAGTGACTTCCGAAACCACGTGGAGTTCTTAGCTTCTGTTGCGAGTAAACATCGTGTTTCCTGAGGCTGCTGGGAAAACGCTGTTTTTTTCCTAAAATCACAGCGAGCTTTTAATTTTGGTTCCTGTAAGCAAGGTTTTAGAGTTCTGAATTGGCACGAACTCGAGATTTATACTTGTTGTTAAAATTATCCCCCCTCTTCATGAAAATAGCTTTGAAAATGGCTTAGATGTTCATGAAATGTGACAAGTGCATTAGCTGAGTTAGGAAGGAATAGTCTGGTAGGCTCCAAATCATAAAGTCTGTGCTATTAGAAAAATTACAAATTAAATGGCAGGGAAAAGTTAACTCCTGATGATCCTTTTCTCCTGAGTTAAATACTTTTAATGGTTGTGATCTTCCTTTTGTCTATATTGAAAAGCATATGGTATTTTATTAATTCCTATTACCATAAATGCAAGAGCATTGATAACATCGTTACATTCCTGGAGTCAGTCTCCCGAAGATCCAGGCCTTATTTAGGCTATTTCAGTATAGTAAAAGGAAGAAATACAGTGTTTATTCACTGGCTGCTTCTTACTACCATCCTATGAAGAACTGTACTGCTTTGATTTATACTGCGTGCCATTGGATCCTATGCTGTTTGGTGGTGTTTTGGATGAATTGGATCCTTAAGTAAGGAAAGATTTTCTTGACCCCTAGAGCTTTTGCTCTGTGGTGAGCCATGCTGTCATTGTTCAAAAACTGTTCCAGTGATTAGCCTCTACAGCTGCCTGAATGGAATATGAATTCAGTTGTGGAAGAGATACACACATCATCGTGTTTCAGATGGGGTGGAGAAACGTAACTTGTAGCCAATGAACATTATTGCTTTTGTTTGCTAAAAAATATAAATCCTGAATTGGTAGTGGTCCTGTTGGCTGTGTGGATTTGCCATTCTGCACCCCTTTCTGCGCAGAACTGGAAATAAATATATCGACTCTGTGTGGATCAGCCTCTCGTGCACTGGGTGAAAGAACCTGTTTTGCCACAACGTAGACGCTTAGCTTATGTATTAATGTATAAGCTGAGAGAGGTGAATCCTGCTCCCAGATTTCAAAATGGTCATAGGTCATTTCAACTTAGATTCTTTGTAGACTGAGTCTGTGTTCTTCCCTGATGTGAAATTGCGTTCATTGGGTATACATCTGTGTTTTAGGTTTCCAGCTCAAGGTCTGTGTGTGTGTGCTGATTTCCGATGAAGTACATCCTGGTGACTGGTGGTGTCATCTCAGGCATTGGCAAAGGGATCATTGCAAGCAGCATTGGCACCATTCTGAAATCATGTGGTCTACGTGTCACTGCAATCAAAATTGATCCTTACATAAACATAGATGCTGGAACCTTTTCACCATACGAACATGGTATGAAGACTGGTGCTGTTCACTTTTGCATAAATATATGTATTCACAATCATGTTTTGGTTTTGTTTTTTAAAAGCCGGTAGTATGGTACTTATTAGTCATTTTAGAATTGCTTTGCAAGTTTATTGCTTAGTATATGTTCTGAAGCACATTGTCTGCTCTAAGTAAAGAGACAGAAGCCTGTTTGTTGAAGATACTGTTATGAGCAGATGCTTCCTTTCTATAAAATGCCACCTTAATGGGAAAATCCTAGCTGAAAACCTTGTTCAGTTAATGCTATCTTCAGTTCAACTTGATTAGAAAAAAAATAAATAGTGCTATAAAACTTATTGGAAACTGAAGTCCTCAACAGTTACTTGTGAATGCTGTTCTCTGGGTGTCAGTGCCTTCCAGTGTAAGTGCCTTCATGAGAGTTAGTCTAAGTTCTCATTTTAGCCAGAGAGGATCTAGTCAAAAACATCAGTGAAGCTTAGAGAAGGAGCTAATGATAGAATTTTGAAGTAGATGCTTAGTTTGGTTGGTTAGCTGCCTAAGCCAACTTGACTGTATTGACCGTGTTGCTGATGAGCTACAAGACAGTCTGACATGCATTTAAAATGTTGAGTGTTCCTTCAGCTGTGTGGCTTTTTACTTGTACATTTAATAAAAGCAATGGTTTTTGAAGTACCTTCAGCCAATAGACGTTTCTAATTATTGTTATTTTTTGAACTTTATTTGCTTAATTTTAGTCTAGACCAAAATTTTTAGAACTGAAGATAAATGTGTATGTCTCCTGAAATGAAAAAAGACCACTTTGCTTTTTAAGTGGAGGAAAAGCACAGCTCGTCAGACCTCTCGCAAAAAGGAAAATTTAACTAATCCAGTAGTTCTGCACTTTCAGGAACATGTCTGTTGCTACTTAGGCAGTTGAGCAGGTGTTAAAACTCCTGTGATGACTAGAGATTGTGAGGATGTATGTATTGCTTCCTTGGATCAGGTACAGAGGAGAGGGAACACTATGGCATGTAATTCCTTTCTTCCTTTCTTCACTTGAGTTTCTTACTGCTCATGAAGAAAACTGTCTTGCTGGGTAGTACATGAAAATTCACACATACCAGAACGGGGATCCTCTTGTGTTAATATTTTGACAAAAGTATAATTGAGTCAAAAAATTTCAATTTAGTGATTTCCAGTTAACTAAAGAGTTTTTTACACAGTGTGTTTTTTTTATTCTTCCAAGGCCTGCTTAAGAGAAATGTTGGTTCCTCTTTACATCTGTTGGCTCAAATCATTTGTTGGCTGAAATGATAACTTCATATGGAGGAGGTACTAAGTGCCTCACAGAATCAGGCGTAAATCTTCCACTCTGTTGTAGACATTGGGGTGATTTGTTAAGCTGTTCATTGAAGTGGAGTGTAGCACATTTAATTCCTTCAGAAGTTGACTAGATTCAGAATTTAGAGACTCTTTAGAGGCCTAAGGAAAGTCTGAACCTTAAAGATACTTTAATTAATTTTTTCAGTGTCAGAAATAACCCTTGCTGTGGACATAGTGAACCAAATACACAGGATGGAACAACTGAATAAGAAACAGTGATCATGTTTGAAGAAACATATTCACTGTAGCTTTACTCCTGATCCATGCCTTAATCACTAGAATAGATCCAAACAGCAAGAATTTATGGTGAAACACTTTGAACATGTATAATTCATGCTTAAAAAAACACAGATTTTGTCTCCTACAAGTAGATTAATATTTTATTCCTGATTTATGATTCCTGGAGATTGTTACCTTCTGATGATGGGTTGTAGCGCTGTTGAAATGCTGGTTAAATATTTATAAGTCACTTAAATACTTTGGCAGTACAACTTTTATTTATTTGCAAAACTGTACGTGTCTGAGGGGCAGATGTAAAATTGATGACTTGGATATTAAGTCTCATAGAATGGCAGTATAGATTGAGTTGCAATATGTGCTTTATTGATGTGTTGTTCTGTCATTTAAAAGAAAAATTCATCTATTTTAAGACATTTTTGGTATTCCTGTTGGGTGTTTAATAATTTCTGATTTTTTTATTGTTTTGCTGTCGTTTTCACTTTCTTTTTTCAGGTGAAGTTTTTGTATTGAATGATGGCGGAGAAGTTGACTTGGATTTGGGAAATTATGAGAGATTTTTGGACATCAATCTCTATAAAGATAACAATATCACCACTGGAAAGATATATCAGCATGTCATTAATAAAGAAAGACATGGTGATTACCTGGGGAAAACCGTTCAAGGTAATATTTTTAATTTTGTGGGATACTAGTCCATTCAGTCTTCACAAAAGAAGCAATCAGCTAGAACAGGCTGCTCCTTGCTGCAGCACCTTTCTTTCCCCCTTCCAAGAGATATGGGCATATTCCTGTAATGTTAGAGCTCAAGGCAAGGAGGAATAGAGAAAGGACCTAGTAGTTTCCTCTTGACTTGCTGTTCATTTTTCCCCCTTTGAATGCAAAAATTAAACTAAGGTAAAGTAAGTTAGGCTTACCTTCTTTGGGTTTGTCTTGTAGTTGTTCCACACATCACTGATGCAGTTCAGGAATGGGTAATGAATCAGGCAAAAGTTCCAGTGGATGATGACAGACAGGAGCCACAAATTTGCGTAATTGAGGCAAGTATGGAACCTTTTTGGGTTATATGTCTACAGTGAACATAAATAGTAGCTTGCTTTCTCTTTGCTACATACGGTGAAAAGGTCAGACTGAAGTTTTGTGGAGAGCAGCAATGTAGACACATTTTATATTCTTTGGTTTGTTCTTATTGTACATTTGTACCTCCAGCCTGATAAAAGTATTTTTCTTCAGTACTCTAAGAATAATTATAACGTTTTTCCATGGTGAAATCCTTGAAGGAGTTAGACTGAACATGTGTGCCATATACAAATGTAGTGATCAGAATTTTCAGATTCAGATTTTTCTGATACTGGATGAACAGAAATATGCAATTCTGTAAAAAGCCACTTGGTGGCACAGAAAGATCGTTCTGAAACACAACTGTTTTGTCAGACTTATGCGTTAAACTGCTTTCTTCAGTGCTTAGTCTTTGAAAGACATCTAATTTCTGTCTTATTTATAAGGACAAAAAACCCCTTGTAGCATGGACTTAGTCTTGCATTTTGGTTTAGTAATAAATGTGTGGTAATAAAACATTTATTGATGTTGGAAAGCCATGATGATACTGGGAAATGTCTGTATCTTGTTAATCACAACTGTTTCTTAATCTGACAGGAAACTAAAGGTCATCTGTACAAAAAACTTCACATCAGTTTAACTGTTGATTACTGGTTCATCAGGTTAACTGTTGATTACTGGTTCACCACTTTGATGGCAGTGTGAAAGCATGTATTATTCAGTAGCACCAAACATCTTCCCATGGGAAGCTTATGTATTTGGTGTAAAATGATTATAACAAAACTGGAAAATTGTTTAATGTTTTCCACAAGAAACAAAATGTGCGAAGTAGATGAGGGTTCTTTTCAGAGTGTCCCCACAAACTTCAATTGTCAGGTTTTTTTAAGACAAAAAATTCAGAAAACATGTTGAAGTATATAAGAGAGACTTTTTTTTTTCTTCTCTGTTTTCTTTCTGTCACTCATATATCTAAGCTTTTACTTTTCAGCTGGGTGGAACGATTGGAGATATTGAAGGAATGCCATTTGTTGAAGCATTTAGACAGTTTCAGTTCAAAGCAAAAAGAGAGAACTTCTGTAACATCCATGTTAGCCTAGTACCACAGGTAAGTTATGAGAATAAAATAAATTTCACTCTCTGTTAGTATTTGTATTTGTTTACTTGTCCCATTAACCCTTTTATGCTGGAGTCAGGTGAAGACCACTACAACTCTTTGTACAGGGCTAAAAGTACTTTTTCATCCGAACTCTAAATTTTACTTCACAAAATGTAAGTATTCATTGGGAAGATTTACAGATAAAAAGATTCTTATTATTAACTACAGCTACGGATTGATCAGCAATTGGTAGGGTTAATTCTGTGTATTTGAAAACAGACTTATTTACTACATCTGAATATTTCCAAAGACAGTCACTGGAAGCTTTGTGCTGTGTTCGACACTCTCCGTTTATTAACAAAATCCAATTTTCGGAACATTATTATTCTTCTGAGTCGATTATATTGAAACTTTTCTCTGAAAGAAAAAAAAAGACAAAATAAACCTGACCTGAATTAGGGTCTTGGGGTTTCTTCAGAGTATTTCTTAGAAATGGCACCACTGTTAATTACCGATGTGTTTCTGGCATATTGTGGCTCTGTTTGGATATGTTTATGTCCTGCAGATATTACTTGCAATGAACTTTCTCCTTTGATCTCTAACTGTTCTCTTAGTAGAGGTTGGTTGCTTATTCAGGCTTTCAAAATGTGCCTTTCCAGCCTAACGCCACTGGTGAACAGAAGACAAAACCAACCCAGAACAGTGTTCGAGCACTAAGGGGTCTAGGTTTGTCTCCAGATTTGGTGAGTCAGTAAATACAGATTTTTATTGATAGTTTATCTAGAAATGTCCTTGCATAACCTGTGTTCAAAGAATAAACCTTAGTCTCTGAGGAGAAACAAGAAGTGCAAAATATGTGCTGCATTGCTTCACTAAAGCCACAGGAAATCAAATTACTCAAGTTGACTCAAAGTTAACTTAATTGAACTGACTCCTTGCAATATCTTGGGACTGTAGCTGTGTTCTTTTAAAGACACTTTTTGCAAAAATAATTCTTCACTGCTAAAAATAACCTGAAATCTTAGTTTGCTTTGTGGGAAGAAGTAGAATGTTTCTGGCTCTTCACATTCTCATGGATTTCTTTTTATGTGTTATTAAGAAGAAGCTATGTGTGTGTCCTCAAAAAGGAAAAATTATTCCTAAAAGTATAGTCACACAGTTAAATTCTGTGTTGTGCTTCTCTCTGATTTTTTTTGAGCTCTTGCATTTTGCATGTATGAATGAGTGAAGAATGTGTTTAACTTCAAATTGTTGTGACTTTGTAATTGTAATCATCTTGTGGAGGGAAGGACTTTTATTAATGCAATGCTGTATTCCAAGCTTCAGGGCCTAAACTTCAAAATCCCTCTTGAGGTGCTAATTGCATAGGGAAAGTTGCATGTTATTTTTGAAGGCCTTTAAGGTAATTGCCAGTGCCTGAGTTCTCTCTCCCCTTCCCAGAAAATATAAATTTTTAAAAAGCCTGTTGAGTGGGTGTGTGTCATGAAAAGAAAACAGACAAATGTAGTCACTTTCTCACATCTTGAGCTCTTGCCTGTGGCAGTTCTGGGACTGCCAGAAGCACAGCATCTTTTTTTTATTTTTTGTGACTACTGCTGTTGCCTGCTAAAGCAGCAAGAGATTACACTCAGATTGTAGCCTCCTGGCGCTCTTATAAAGTTCCTTGGGTGCTGCTTCAAGACAATCTTTAAATAGTAACTTTCTTGGGCAGGGACCCAAGGCCAAGACAGCGCACGGGGAAGCTCCTCCAGCAGCAGTCAGGAGGGCTTCCTCCAGAAGCTGCGCTGCCAGACTGCCCAATCCGAACTTGGCTCGTCCTGTTCTGAATACCTGCTGCCTCACTGCCTGCTCCCAGGCTTCCTGAGGTGGCATGCTGGGATGGTCTCAGCTGTGTATGCAAGAGCCTTTCTGTTCTCTGTGGGGTGCCTGAAGTGCCTAATGAACACACTATAGCTGAAGATATCATGTACTCCGCCACAGCACTTAGTAAACTGAGTATACGCTTGTTGGTGCTGCCCTGTTCAATTGAATTGTTCCTCATCTTCTGTGTGTTACGTTTCTTTGAGATGCATCTCTGCCACTGTTATTATTGTACTTTCTTTATTTTCATGCTGCTTCTGATGTTTTTGATTTCTCTGTCTGCATTAGCTTTAAATTTGCCTCTGCAAAACAAATTATAGTTTTCAAAATAGATTTAGTCACGTGCTCATATTGTCAAGGTTTATGAATTATACCTTCACCTTCAAACTGTATCAAATTTTTAAGTATGAGTTGTGCTTACTTGAATAGAATGTACGGATTGTTTCCTAATTATTTTTTTATTTGAATGTGCACTAAGTAGGAGAAGTTAATTAGACTTCATCAGTATCAGTGTAGCTAAACTGTATGTAGCAAACTTCAGCTACAAGTTTCTGAATGAAGGGGCTTAATGCATTAAGTAGACACATTTGCTAGAAGGATGGAGAAAGTAATGAATTAATGTTGTAACAGGATCATCCTACTTTCTGTTACACTTTCAGGTTTCAAAATAACTTAAGGTAGTAAACAGAGTAAGTAACAGATACATTGATAGAGCAGTTCTGCGTTTTGAGCTAGTTGCCTGGAGTTACATAAGATCCCTTTCAACAAGCACCAAAACATATAGTAATTTTCTTCATTGCTTAAAAATGATCAATATTTTCTAAAATTACTGAGTTTTAAATGTATCAGCAAAATACTGGCAGAATAATTACAGTAGTAAAAAACCCCACACAATTGTGGAATAGTTTTCTCATCTTTGGCCTCATTATTTTTGTCATGATGTGCAAATTAAAAATTACAACAGGATGCTGAACTACTGAAATACTAGAAATATGCATGTAAGATAAGTATTAATGCTCTAAGTTTAAATCTTATCTTACTGTTAAGGTCACAGTATTCTTTTTGATTCATCATATTATTCATACTTACAGAGCTGCTAGACTTTAGACAGACTATTACAGTAGTAGCTGCAAGAAAGGAGAACATGAGGAAGCAGTGTTGTAGAGTGTCAGTGAAAGATAAATAAGAATTCGTCACTATGGGTAGGCGACTTGTGTACTTCTGCCTTGCCTAGTAGATTATTTGTGAGCTGTGATATATTGTGGAACTCTAAAAGAGGGGAAAGAGTATAAAAGGCACATTTGCTTGTGCTCTGCTTCCAAAGGAGATGAATTTATCTATGAAGTATTGAGGCTCTTCTGTTGGTTTGCCTAGTAAATATTTTAAGTTTCTCTTATGACAGATAGTCTGCAGAAGTGCAAAACCTATAGAAATGGCAGTGAAGGAAAAGATTTCCATGTTTTGTCATGTGGAGCCTGAGCAGGTCAGTACTTTAATATTTTATTTGCCATTATTTAAACATGTAGGAAACCATACAAATATTTCTGTGCATTTTGGTTTTCAACTTCAGACTGCTTCATTACCATGTAATTATTTTTCTCATTTTTATCTTGCTGTCCTGTACACTGTACCATTTTAAAAATACTGAAAGTTTGTATGAAAAGTTTTGTGTCAAATGGTCATTAATAATTTAAATGCATGTTATATAAAAGCTAAGCAAAGCAATAAGTGTTGAGGGCATAGTTACTTGCTATACATAGCTTGAAACTGCACATTTTTCACGACTCTGGTTGGTTATTGCCCGTAAATAATCTCAGGTGATTGTAGTAATGGATGAACAAAGAATGGTTAAAGCCGGGTGATTTGCTTATGTCCACCGATGATTGTAGCCACATGAACACTCTTACTGTGATCGTATGTAATAGGCTATTTATGCTCTTTCAACATGTTTAAAACATATACTGCGTAGTCATATATCCTTTTATAATTCATGTGTGATTTTTGCCTAATAGTTGATGATTAATTGATATTCGGATATTAATTTTGAGAAATCAAATGCTCTTTAATGTTTTTGCTACAGTAAAAATGCAAAACAGATGCAAGTAGTTATGTGGTATTTCAAATATGTGTCAGTGTTGACCTCTCTCTCTGCAGATGTGTAAGAAAAAGCTTTTGATAGCGAGATTCCAGATGAGGACTTAGAGAACAGTGTGGCCATTGCTTCACACCCCTCACCCCTCATTCCTTCCATCTTATACTATCTGTGGAAGACAACACCCTTGATCAAGCTAGCTTCCAGAAAATCCTTCAGAAATGCCTGTGTGGTTCCTCTCCAACCAGAGAGAGACAACTGAAAATTCAATCAGAGAGAAATGGTGTGTGCTCTTCTGGCAGTTTCAGGCTGTGTGTAAGCACATACATGCTCAGATCCCAACTGCAGTTATTATGCCAGTCTAATTGGAGCAAGAGCAACATGCATAACTGAACTTCCTTAAGAGCTCCGTGGCAGGGAGAGAGCTGTCTTCATGGCACTATTCCTTTTTTTCCAAATTCCTACCTCTTAGAGTAGTACCTGAATGGTTGTAGTGCAGCCCAGGGTGCCACAGGTTGACTAATGTTCAACTTGGTCTCCACTAGGTCATTTCTTGATAAGCTGCTTTCCATCTGGGTGGCCCCATGTAGTAGTGTGTGGGTTTGCTTCTGCCCCATACAGGGCTTTGCACTTACCCTTGTGGAACTTCTTGAGGCTCCTGTCAGCCCATTTCTTCTGCCTGTTGGCAGGGTGGTGGCGCAGCCCTCTGCCCTGTCAACCATTTATACCACTTTGGTGTCCTCTGAAAACTGGCTGAAGATGTGCTCTGCCCCATCATCCAGACTTAATATAGGATATATAGCATAATATAATACATATAACGTAATAAATAATTATATAGTATATAATAACATTAATGAGGATGTGAAACAAGATTGGGTCCAGTACTGGCCCCTAGGGTACTCTGCTAATTACTGGCTCTCAACTAGACTTTGTGCTCCTGATCATCACCCTCTGGGCCCAGCTATTCTGACAGTTTCCTCATTGTCTGCTCATCCATACATGAACAGGTTGTCTATGAGGATCTTAGAGGAGATAGTGTTAAAAGCCTTCCTGTAGTCCAGGTAGATGATATCCCCTGCTTTCCTCTTATCTGCCAGGCCAGTCTCTTAATCATAAAAGTTTATCAGGTTGGTCAAGTATGACCTTCCCTTGGTGAATCTATGCTGACTACTCCTGATCATTTTCTTGTGTTTTGTGTGCCCGGAACTGGCTTCCAGGACTTTCATAACTAGTCCATGAAGACCATGTGCTGTTTTGTCCACAGTCTTCCTCTAAGTATATTTTTATTTTATTTTATTTGTTGGAAGTGAGTCCTCCCTCCTCTCTTGACTGTATGTACTGTCAAGGCAAAAGCAATGTCTTTAACTTGTTTTGGGACTATAGCAGTCTTCACAGTCAGCACAGCTGTAACTCAGAGCAGTTAGTGATTCTTAATGTTATATTCCTAGGATAGTAGCTGCCAAGCTGTCCTGCTCATTCAAAAGAAAAGTATTTAAAAATTAAAATGTATATAGAATGTAGTATCCAAAAAATAGAATGTATATATTTCTTATGAAAAGTTTAGGTAAGTCTTTTATGTTATGCTTTCTTTTGCTAGGTAATATTTATTCATGATGTTTCTTCTACTTATCGAGTACCAATCCTGTTGGAGGAGCAAGGCATCATTAAGTATTTTAAACAGAGGTTAAATTTACCTATTGATGACCAGCCAAGTGATCTTCTAATGAAATGGAAGAAAATGGCTTGCAGGTATTCTACATCCTGCTGCTTTTTTTAAAAGTGTTTTAGTTTAAGTTAGGTTTTTAGCTACTGTGAAGTCACCAGACTGGACTGGAGTCCAAGTGCTGATCAACACCTGTGAATGGTGTAAGTTTAAAAACATGGTCAGTTTGGAAATTTTAGAAGATATTTTGTGGAGTTTAAATAAAAGCAAACACTTAAAATCTTTTCTTTGTGAAATTTGATGTAGTAACTGAAAAACTTGTTTTTGTCAGATATGAAAGGTTGCTGAAGGTGTGTTCCATAGCTCTCGTTGGCAAGTACACCAAGCTAAGTGACTGCTATGCATCTGTTTTCAAAGCTCTAGAACACTCTGCGCTGGCAATTAATTACAAACTGGATTTAATGGTGAGGATATTTCTGGCTTTTGCTTTCAGGAATAGTTTGAATCTACTATTGTGTAATTCTGTGATACCCTACCAGTTCCCATCATGTAAGGCAGTTTTAATTCATGTGAAAATTAAAAATGAATCATGCAGATAAATACAGGCAGGCCGAGCATCTAATTTTTTTAAAGAAATGGTTACAGATTTAATTTTTTTTTTTTGAACTAAAGTTATCTGGAGGGAACACTGAAGTTACCCAAAACTGAATCTGATGAAAAAACAGACTTTACCGGCAAATTTGTATTTACTGTTAAATTTCAGTTGTTCTCATGAGAAATGGTTTAGTGGTGGACTTGGCAGGGCTGGATTAGTGGTTGGATTCAAGAAACCTTTCCAACCTTAGTGATTCTATGATTAGAAAAAGGCAAATGTTATACCAATCTTAAAAAAAAAAATAAAAAATGGCAGGTGCTCAGCCTGTCCTTGTTCCCTGGGAAGATTATGAGCAAATACTACAAAAACTTTGTTTTATGTGCATGAAAAAAAAGAAAGTGGGAACAGCCAGAATTGATGCCTGGAGATTTTTAGATCCTGACTGGAAATGACCCTGAGCAGCCTGCTCCAGTTTGACTTGGTTTGAGTAGAGGGTTGGGCTAGAGACCTCGCAAGGTCCTTTCTGACCTATATGATTCTGTCACTGTGGTGTTACTGGCAGCTGCATGGCGGGAAATTTTTTTGATACGTAAAATAGCTTTGCTTTTAGCAAAAAAGTGAAAGGTGCCCTGTCTGCAAACACACAGTTAGCTTTGTGTGCAGCTGGTCTTAATTTTGGTGGGGCTTCTGCATTAACAAGCATGGGAGCTGGTGATTGCTGAGCTCCAGTGCAGTGGTGAAAGGTTAACAGACTAGGGCTCCTGCCGTACTTACCTGCATGTCCTAACCTCCTCTAAGTGTTTTTGCCCAAAGGCTCTTGATAGAATGCTGTACTCTGAAGGAACTGCTTCATCTGAATGATGAAATGTTGATGCTGCTTGAAGTGATAAATGTGCCTGCTCAATATCTTTGGCAATGAAAACACAATTAGTTTCTCTTTGCAACCTCCAAGCATGATAAAATAACCTTTTAGTAGATCCTGTAGTATTCTAGTATAGAATAAAAACATTCAGAAGTAGTTCTAGAGGGCAGTCCTGTCTGTCTGGAAAACTGTCAGCAAGCTTCTTGTCAGGTTCATTTCTCTGCACACAGGTGAGTTCTGTCAGTTCAGAGGATCTCATTTTTGTGGAGGACGGACTCCATGGCAGGATGTGATTAATTATGTTATTCTGAGGAGAAGACTGACAAAACCCAGAATCAAACTCCGATCTTTTGTGTCCCCAGTGCAGTACATAGCCATCTTACTTCACTCTAGTGGTACATCAGGAGCTGTGCTGCTTAATGGCGCTAGAGATTCTAATGCAGTGGTTCTAGTAGGGCGTGGATAATGTGTCTGTCTCCCTTTCTACACAACACTCCCCTGAAATGCCTTTTTCACAGACAAGGCAGGTTTATCCGAGTTTATATAATAAGCTTATAATAAGCTTAGATAAACTGTGGCACCCAAAAGGCAGGAAAGTAAACAACCTGGCTATCAGGAAAAGGTCAACACCACTCCTCAAGTGTTTCCTGATTGCCATATGAAGATTACCTGGGTACACGGTTATGTGAAGCATTCTAGCAAGTCTGATTGCCTGGAATGCCAAACAGGACTGTTGACAGGCAGAACTTCTGAGCTATGTGCAAAAAAAGGGGCATGGATTGCTGCAACTGGAGCAGACACTGTGTCCTCAAAGCAAGTACTGGGTCTTCAGTGAAGTTGTTACAGGTTTATTCAGAAATTCATTTGAAATGCTTAATAATTTTTCTTAATGCTTGATTATATACTATATGCTGTTCTTTCTGTGGAAGAAAAGACCATTTCATTGCCTATTTTTCTTTATTAGTACATAGATTCAACAGAACTTGAGCATTCTACGGAAGCTGAGAACTCAGTGAAATATCACCAGGCATGGCACAAACTGTGCAAAGCAGAGTAAGTGATGTTGGGTATTCTGTATCCCAAATGCAGACCATGATATTGATTGCATATGCTGAAAAATGCTTCAGTAAATCAGATAATTTCTCAATGCATCCAAACTGCCTTTGCTTATGTAAAGGGATATATTACGTAGTTGGTAACAAGCTTCAGACATAGCAAATGAAATATCAGCCTATACCCTCAAACTCTGCTTTAATCCCTTTAGACAAGTTGCAGTTGTTTGGTTTTTGGGTTAGGGTTGTTCTTGTTTTGGTTTTTTGGATAGCTGGATTTTCTTTACAGTGCAGGTCAGTGAAAGGTGCTTGTAAATGCTATTGACAGTCTGCAAATGTCTCTGTTAAGAATCACTGCCAGGATTTCAATTTGTATTTATAAAAATGGACAAAATGCGTTCAGTTTCTACATTATTGCTTAGTAGATGTAAAGTTTTGGTATTGGGGATCCTAGAGTAGTGAATATGTAGGTAGTTTATTTGAGCAGTATGTATTTAAGCAGTCAGAATTTCACTGTGAAGCATGAGGCTGGTCAGAAGAGAATTGGGGTGGGTAGATGAAACAAATCTCCAAATTTAGAGATAAATTCTTTGTATTTGGAATGTTCATACAGAACATGCCTTTCGTGCACTGTGCTTGCTTGTTGCCTCAAAAGTCTTCAGTTTGTATGGATTTCCTCTGCTGGCTTGATTCTACATGTTGATTCTTTTTTATATGGCTGTCATTACAGTGGCATTCTGGTCCCAGGAGGGTTTGGAATTAGGGGAACAGAAGGCAAACTCCAAGCTATCTCCTGGGCAAGATCAAAAAAAAAACCTTTCCTTGGTAAGATCATTAGAAACAGAAATTACTGTGTTTTGGAGATGTATAGCAAGATGAAATTGATTTTACAAAAGAAAAATAAAATTAAACCCACACTAAAGGAAGGATTCTGTCTTAGGGAAGTACATGTGATGTTGTGGATATTTGCCATGTAAATAATGCCCAGGGTCATAGTTGTGTGCTACATCTGTATAAGGAAGGAAATGAAGACTACCCTTATTCCCAAGGTTTTATTTGCTATGTTCACACTTTAAATGGAGAGGCTTTGCTTCTCATTGTAATTAAATCACTATAATTAGATATATTAAATAGTGTGCAGAAAACATAGGTGTCTTCGTTGTACACATTTGTTATAGTAAATTATTTTTGTTGATTTACTGGTATGTTTTATTATGGTCAAGTCATCTGGCCTATAAGCTAAGTGCTGTTGATGTAAGTGCCTCTGAAGCTTTTGTTCCTACTTCACATATCTTATGATTTTTTAAGTGTCTGAGTAGCTGCCAAAGCACACTTTGAATCTGGATATACCCAGGCTTTCAGCTTCTGTTTATCTTTGCAGTAATTATTGGTAAAATAGACAGGAGGAAAAAAAAAATCTTTGAAAGGACTTAAAGCACATAATTGTGTCACAGGTATTTACAGCCTGCCAAGTTTGAAGTGTGAATTTTACACTGAGCAGCCACTTTTGATTTAGCTCTTTATAAGTCTGTGCATATACACTGAGTATCAAGATTTCAAAGTAGTCAAGTCTAAGACCAAGGAGCAAGTACTTAGTCAGTCCTGCTTTGTCCTGTTAAATTCTGAGGTTTTTGGTTTTTTTTCTAGGAGTTTGCCTGGGAATGCAGTTAGCAGTTGTGGAATTTGCAAGAAACTGTTTGAATTGGAAAGGTGAGCTCAGTATGCCTGTGTGAATATGATTTGTTTAGAAGAAATTTTATTCTCTATGTGAAATGTATGTCTATTACTAGAACTATTTACAGATCTTATGGTTGTTAGATACTTAGCTCTTGCAGCAAGATCATTTTCAGCTATGTACGCTGTGCTACCTCTCTGTGCAAGGGAGTAGGAATTCTTTATTATGCAGACTGCTTGAAACCTGTTTCTTGATCTAAAGCGTAGGAGAAAGTGTTCTTACAGTTCACCTCTAGTCCCTTTCTGGAGTGCGCAGGTGGTGAGGAGTAAAAGCGGTTTTCTCACTTGCCTTCATTAGCCAGAGTAGACAAACCAGAACCATTGCAGCAGTAGTACGAAGAGATTTAGCTCATCAATTAATTTCTGCTACTAAGACCTGAGAGGAAGGAGTTTTGGAAAGTGGGAAAGGGAATGTGTCTGAGGTCATACGCTTCCTGTGCTTGCTTCAGAAGTGGTGCAGAATGTGTTTCAACACATGATTGTAGCTTAAATGCAGACAAGCCCTGAAATGCCACAGAACTGTTATGAGTGTGTAGTGCATGTAGAATAAATATACTGTGCTTACTTTGAACTTCTATTTCAGATGCAAATTCTACAGAATTTGACCCAGACACAAAAAACCCTGTTGTAAGTACAGTTTTTCCTGCATATGTTTTGAAAGGGAGTTACCTTTGTTTTACATAAGATCTGTATGTATTTTTACGTGGTAGGACATGAAGTGTTTTCTGCTGTCCCTATTTAATACTGTTTGAAAAGGTATTTTCTTTTGATAGTGTCTTACCATTACCTGGTTGCTGTTGTGAATTGCCTTAGCTTTACTTTTTTAATCTTTCTGATGTTTTCCTTGGCTGTAAACTGATCCTGGGAGTAGACAGTAATTATTAGGTTGGCTTTAGTAGGGAATAAAGTATAAAAGGGAGCTGAAAAGTGTAGCACAAAGCTTTTATCAAAATATAAACCTGTATAAAAAGATAAGGATTAAATGGAAAGGGTTGAAAAATTCTTGTATTTCCTTTATATAAAATGCAAAAATAACCACTACACCCCTCCTCCTGACTCATCTTACAGTCTTCCTTTTGACAAAAACTTCAGTGCTTTAGGTAGGGAAGAGCTTTCCACATCATATGCTGATAGCAGAATTTGAGTGAAGTTCATCACATTGCCATTGTAGTAAAACTTAAAAATGGTCAGTGAACAAGGGTTTTAAATAAATTGAAAAAGAACAGAAAAATGTAAGAAATAAAACAGTATCTTGGTGTAAGATGTAAACATCTGCTCTAGTGATAAATTAAGTGGGTTGCTCATAGTGACCTGCTGGTTCTACATAAACTTCCTTCAAAAGTGTTTTGTTGGGATTTGCAAGTAAAACTTTTTTTCATGTCTGCTTAGTCCGAGATGTGCAAATAGGAGGGGTTTGAAGCATTTGACCTTTTTGACAAGGTTGTTTATTTGCATAGGAAAGATAACCTAGTCTGAACTTTTGAAGGTAAATTAAAGACCTAAAAGTTTCAGTGTGAGACTTGCCGCTAAAACTTTGTGGTGTTTAGAGATGTCCTCAGATGAGCAAAGGTAGACCTTTGTGGCCTTGCCATCGTGTAAGAGGTCTCTTTCTTCTTCTTTCTTGAATTTGTGCAAAAACATACCCTTTCACTTTGAATTGAAGGTTCAATTTCATGATAGCAGTATGTTGTAAAATGTGGGAAGATGTTGAAAACTTACTGTAAATTTTTTGGGTAGCAAGAAGGGAGAGTACAGAAGACTGACTGTGGGACATCTTTGTTTTTAGAGCTTTTTGAGTGCCAGTTTTATATAATTTATATATAAATTATATATTATAATTTATATAATTTTGTAATTCACTGGGTGATTTGCAGTTTGCATTCAAGGGCACGTAAGGTAGGTATGTTAAAGAGAAGGTTATGTGGACGTAAAGTTAAGGAAATAATGGAATGACTGTATGTGTCATAGAAGATTAATACATTGTTTACAAGGGAAGCAGTATGGATATTCTTTTGTTCTGAGCTGCGTTAAGGTTCTGAAATTGGTTATTGCCGGTCATATTTCAGCATCTTAATCTGATCTTTGACATTTCAGTTCTGGATGAGAAGCAGATATAAATCATTCCAAGGGGGAAATTTGTACTACCAATAATTATAACTGCTAAATAATCTGCCTTAGCAGAGTCCGTCTGGTGCTAAAAACTGTTTAGATATTTCCATATAATCAATAAAAACGAATGGAAGAGAAGCACGTTAGTGAAGCTTGTGAAATATCTAATTGATATAGATGTTTCATTATGCAAGAAAGTCAATTGGAATGTATCAGCACCAATAATATCTTGTGACACCACTGTATGCTAAGGACCAAAGCAGCGTACTTTTCTTTTGGTTCCTGCTCCTTTGGAAACTGAAGGGGGAGAAGAAAGGTACTGGAGAGGCACTGATTCCTTTTATTTTTAAGAGAAAGACAGAAGTTGAAATATGTACCTTGGAAGGGAACTCAGGGCCACCATAAAATATGCAGCTACTTACATCCCTTCTTAATTTGCCAAGCATTCAGGTACTCAGAACTGTACTTAGCAAAGCTGATAGTTTCTTCTAAAGCACTTAGGAAATATCTTGGTCTTCTTTGCTTCCCTTTGTCTGCATCTATGGAAATTTGAACCTTTTTATTAGAAATAAAACCTGAGATTATCAAGTAATCGTGTACCTCCAAATTATGGAGAATCACAGAACCGCTGAGGTTAGAAAAGACATCCAAGATCTTTGAGTCCCACCTTTGACCAATCACCACCTTATCAACTAGACCATGGCACTAAGTGCCACGTCCAGTCATTTCTTGAACACCTTCAGGGATGGTGACTCTGTCACCTTCCTGGACAGTCCATTCCAATGCTTGACAACCCTTTCAATGAAGAAATTCTTTCTGTTGTCCAGCCTTAACCTCCCTTGGCACAGCTTGAGGCTGTTTACTCTTGTCCTGTCACCAGTTGCCTGGGAGAAGAGGCCAATCCCCACCTGGCTACAATCTTCTTTCAGGTAGTTGTAGAGAGCAATAGGGTCACCCCTGAGCCTCCTTTTCTCCAGGCTAAGCAATCCCAGCTCCCTCAGCCGCTCCTCACAGGACTTGAGCTCCAGACTCTTCACCAGCTTAGTTGCCTTTCTCTGGACATGCTCCAGCACCTCAATGTCTTTCTTGTAGTGAGAGGCCCAAAACTGAACAGACAGGACTTGAGGCACAGCCTCACCAGAGCTGAGTACAGGGGGACAATCACTGCCCTGGTCCTGCTGGCCACACTATTGCTGATAGAGGCCAGGATGCCACTGGCCTTCGTGGCCACCTGGGCACACTGCTGGCTTGTGTTCAGCCATCACCAACCAACATCCCGGGTCACCTGGGCAGCTTTCCAGGCACTCGCCCTCAAGCCTGGAGCATTGCCTGGTGTTGTTCAGTAGGGAAGGTGAGGGAGGTACATGAGCTCTGAGCACAGCCCTTCAAGTTCTTGATCTCATCTTGGTTGATTATTTGCAGGTCATGCTCCCAGTAAGTATTCTTAAGCTTTCTGCTTTATTTTCTAGCCTTTTGGAAAATAATGATAGATGAATTGTTAGTGTTCTAAGCAGGAAGATGGCTGTTCAGAAAAGTAATGCATTTGCTTGAGCATAGTGCTTGTTATGAATTTCTCATACCAGTGATAATTTGGTAATTTGGCAAATGATAATTTCAAAAATAACTCCTTTAAAGGAAGACTGTATAGTCTGTGAACTGCTAATGAACTGGATTCGCTGGATGAACAAAGAGTTATTTGTTTCTTCCGTTTCCCTCATCTTCCTCTATTATTAAAATTAGTTGTTTTTTTTTAATGAGCCTTTTTAGTTATTTTCTTTGTCAATTTTATTGCAACTGCATCTAATGCTGCTCTAGAGGAAAAAAAAAAGACACTTTCCAGAAATAATTGTTATGCTTTTTTCTTTTTTCTTCTTTGATTTAAAAAAGCTAATTTTAATTGTGACCATTGTTCTTTGTGACCTATTGCACCTTGTATAGGATCATGAAACTGAATGTATTGCACTGGATAAAACTGCATTTTCTGTATACTCAAGAAATGCTGAAATACATTTTGCCAGTAGGTGACACTCTTAAAACATGTTTGTTTCTTGGTGCCCATGTTTACTATTCAGGATCTCAGTAACCTGATTGAATTCCAAAGTTTCTAAGGTTGTCTAAGAGATATAAAGGAACATGTCTCACTCATGCAAAATCACCTCTTAAAATTCTGTGATTGTACTTAGGTGTGTGAAGTGGTTACCGTAGCTTAGTAAGCAAATGTGCATGTGGTTTATTTAGTTTTGAAATCAAAGCATGCTGTTAATTGAGAATTTTTTTCATAAACCAGAAAAAAGTAATAAATATTATGATTTTCTTCCAAGAAACAATATATTTCAACAACTAAAGTTTTTGTAAAAAAATGGCCTGGGAGCCTGTATGTATGTTAGAACATTCATATCATGTCTAAGCATAATATTTTTTTTAGGCTTCTGTTCATGCATCACTGGTATGAAGTACTTTATTCCTCATTTCCTGGAGGGGAAATTCAGGGATAGGGAACCACAGTCATATGGGGTCTTGAATGTACTTGACAGACTTTGCAATTAATCTGAGTCTTTAAGTCCTTAAGTAACTCAGAGATCTAATTAATTTAAAGATAAAGGAGGATGCTGGTGCTAAAATTCAGTCCAAAGTTCCAAGTTATCTAACAGGATTAGTGCCTAATCTACTGATTACTTGCCTTCAAAATTTTCATTCTTCTCATTTCTCTTCTTTGACTAATTTCTTCCTAAATAATAATGCCTATGACTTAGTTGTGTGAAAACACATCTGTCACAGGAATCATGCAATGAAAAGGTTCAAGCTGCACCAAAGAAAGGTAGTGAATATTTTAGTTGCAAAAGCAATTGCTCAGTTTAAATACATAATTACCTATTACAGGAGTTATAACAAAAAAAAAGTAATGTACTTACATAAGTATAATTTAATGTAATGTTGCAGTTATCATACTTGGCATTGTTACATTGTTACTGAAAATAAGTACTTCATGTTCTAAAAATTTGAACTGTTTGCCCTATGGCAGTGTTGTCTTATGTAATGATGAAACTGAACTGGGAGGAGTATTGGATGGTATCCACCAGGGAACACTCTTCAGATGGAATGCAACATCTTTCTTTTTGTATGTTGTAGAAACTGTGTGATTTGAATTGCTCCAGAGGTCCAAATAGTAGCTCAGGTTAAAGCAGGGTTTGTTAAATGACACCTCAAATGTAGCGTGAAATAGGAACAGGTAGTTCTGAACTAATTGCAAGGCATTTCAGCTGGAAAGTGTGGCTAGTGAGTAGGCAGGAAACACAGTACACACATATCTGGTTATCTGTTAAATCTTTATTCCATATGTTTTAAAGTAATAACAAATCTGTGGGTTTAGGGGTACAAATAATGTAAACAAATGCCAGGCTCTTCTTCAAAGCAGTGATATTCGTTCTTGCAGGTGCCTTACTGTCCTCTATTAGTTATCCTTTTTATAAGCATCACAAATTCATCAAAGCTGACACTTCCATCATTATTTTTGTCCAACGATTTAATTATGTTATCAAGTGAGAATTGATCCTGTTTTTATAGGACAAGAATTAAGGGGAAAAAAAAGAATGAAATAAGTAGATTGCCATGACTATTTCCCTATTAAGAATGTTGCCAAGAAGTGACACAGTCAGTAACAGTCAGTGCTACTTGAAGTACTGCTGGTAGTATTGTATTTACTAGTTTGACTGGTTAAACTAGAAGTACAGCTTGCTATTGTCTGCCAGAAATGTTAACAGAGGAGCAGTGACCATTTGGGAAATATCAAGCATCACTCAGGCGGTTTACTTTGGTCTTGTTGGGGTAAATTTGGAATGTACAAAACAGCAGGTGGAATAGCTGCATCATGTACGCAGTCAGCAATGAAAAATTAACATGCATACCACCTACTCCTTTATTAGATACTAATTTGGGCCCTGCATGCATATTTGAAAAGGTGTTGCTACTTTCTTTACTCTTTGGGCCAGGATGTGAGAGTCTCTTTCCCTCCCCTTTCCCCCTCTTCATTAGGGATACTGTATTCACTGTTGAAAAAAATCTTTATAGTGTATTAAATCTAGTTTAGATTATTAGCTTCTTTTATATGTTGTGTCTGGTAAGAGTGCATGTAACATCCTGATGCAATGAGTATTCTGATACCAACCCTGATCAGGCTAATTAAATAATATAAACTAAATTTGAAGATATAATTTAAATTCTTAAAATGTTTTCTTTTTTTAATACCTCATATTTATGTGTATTTTGTAATGGCCGGTTGTGTTTTTATGTTGATTTATTATGGTGCCATAAATTTTTGCAAACAGACCAGTTGCTTGAAGATGTCTGATGTCCAGATGGAAAACATCAGTATTGCTTTTCCTGAACAGTTCCATTTCCACGTATCTGGCAAAATGGGTATGGTGCTAGATGATCTCCAGCTAATATAAACCACATTATTTTTCTGAATTTGCCATCACATTTCTATTAATTTTTGGCAATTAATTTCTGACATGTTTTTTAAGGGGAAAAAATCTTCACACCAACCTTTGTGTTTTGTTAATAAGCCATTTCATGTTAATCGAAATGACTAAGTTGGATCACTGTAGTTCTCAAAATACTGGATTTTTCTATTGGGGTGCCACTTATTTCAGACCTTTAGCAAAAATTGGTTTTGTCAGCTATCCAAAAGACAGTATTTAGGGATTTGTGTAGCAAAAGAATCTAAACTGAGTCCTAATGCAGTTCAGGAAAAGTTTGGCAGAGAATATATACGAAATCAAAATCTAGATTTTTTCCAGCTACTGGAAATGGGTGTTTCTCTAGCCTAGTGGAATTTATTTTTTTTTATTCGGCATCTTTCCAGAATTGCAAACCTTCTTTTATTTTGTGATAGTGGGAACTTAATCTAGATAGAAATTGGCTGAGATCTCTTGCTTTTAAATGTGTCCTACTGTTTTATTTGGTTTATAGATTTTTCTTCTCTATGTTTTCTAGATTAAAGATTAATTATGTAGACTGAAACAACAAAATATTTTATAAGACTCAGATGCAATATTTTAGATAAATTTTGGCTTATTTTAAAAACCAAACCCAAAAAAACCCAGAAAAAAACCTCCCCAAAACAGCTTCTTAGATTTTTTGCATTTTGTTTCATAAGTCTTTAGATGCTTAGATATCTTTTTGTAATTACTGTTCATTAAATGAAGTTTTATAAGGCAAACCTTATTTAAGAATTATTTATAGAGTCAGTGAAACCATTTGGGCACAATAATCTACCTTGAACATCATTGCTTGTATTTCCTTTCTCCTATCCATTTGATAGGAAGCACAGTAAATAAGTATAAGTATATAAGAGTGTAACTTACCTTCAGGTACTGTGCAAATTGATTCTGAAGTAGGTTTTTCAGCCCCCCAATGGACAGTGCACTGGTGCTGCCCTCCATTAAAGCATACTGGGTAAAATACTTCAGAAGGTTTTCATTGAGTAAATGTTCCATGTTTCTCAGGTGTTGTCTTGAAGAATAACTGTAAACAAAGCAGGTAATAGCAATCCTCAGAATTCAAAATACATCTACATGCTCTTCATTGGTTTACTGACCACGTGAAATGATTAGTACTTAACCTACGTGAAAAAAGTTGAGCTTTTTTCTGTAAAATTAGATCAGCTCTGCCAAGAAAAGAAATTATCCAAGTTAGGTCCAAGGATTTGAAACACCCAGTATGTTTAGGTTATGCTTACCTCACTCAGAATCTGAAGCTTTCAAATGTATTCGGCAGAAGTGAGAGTCTCAGATTTGGGTAACCTTTATAGCTGCTTGTGTGCTCCACCCTAATTATGAAACTGGCATTTGCCATTGAGTCAGTGCACTAGTTATTGTGTTTTCAATAGTCAAAGGAATAGGATACTTTAGCTGTGGAAATGACTAATTTTTTTTATCTTTGAAATGTCATCATCCTTCACTGTACTTGATGTAGGTTTCCTTGGTCTTTGTAGGTGATCCTGTAGAGGTTTTCTCTCTTGAATTTTTGTATTTTACACATCAAGATGAACAACACTCAAAGAAGCCCAAAAAAGACTCCTATTTGGGGATATGTATGGCATTTGTCATTGTAGTGGCCTTTTTGAAAATGGCAAATAGAAATTTGTTTTAAAAAGATCCAGATAAATAATGTATTAAGAGGCTACTTGCTCTCTGTCTGAGTAGATGATCACCAATTGCAAGGACACTTCTCCAAATTTTGTGCTGTTTCTTAGAACGGGAAGGTGATGAATTTCCTCTGAGATAAAATTTTGGTTGCTAGTACTGAGAATCAAAACATTCCATGATGTGAATGAAAAAAGAATGAAACATTCTAAATGAGAAAGTTGAATTTGAGATTCTGATAAAACTTTTTGGGAACAGTTTCATAACTGAGTATTGTGTTCTGCAGGTTCTGAATGTACCATTCTGAATGTTCCAATTTATCATGTTCCATTGATGATCTGTGATATATTTTGATGTTCAGCCCGTGGTTGGTGCTTCATGACCCAACACTGCTGATTTTGCAACTGCTTAGTTGCTGGCTCTGGCTGTGGTGTCTACGTGTGGTTTCTAATCTGCCTGGTGTCTGTTTTGTTCATGTTTTTCATGCTTAGCCCCAGGCCCACTGATTAGATTTTTCACCCTATCTGTCACTTCTTGAGAATCACTCATCAATGCATCACTTACAACTCTGAGACAAGAGTTTTGTGTGGCTGTAGGAGATGGATGGGTTCAAAGGGATGTTTATGGAATTGCAGGTGTATGGGTGTAGGATTCCATAACAGGTAGGCAGGAGGGAAGACCAGGGAAGACCAGGCAAACTTTGCTAGATGAATCATGTAGATAAGCACCTTGCATTTAGCAGCCTGTTTGAATGTGCTTGTATGCTCTTCCCAAAGTGTCAGAGAGATGAGGAGATCCTCCAGAGATCACATAATTCATTCTTTCCTTTGCCCTGGAGGGGGGTCACCAGTGTTTATATATCACCAGTGGATATATGCTGAATGTATTCTTAAGTTCCTTAAGAAGAGGAGATTCCACAATCTCCTTGTCTGGTCTATTCTTCGTGATGCCTTATCTGATTATTAGATGTATTACAAGCCTTGTTGCACTTAAGCCGTTTGCTTGTCCTGTCTCCATAGACAGGGAGAACAGACCTATCATCTTCCTTCTTAAAATATCCTTTAACATCAGCCAGATTGCCTGTCCTCTTTTTTTTTTTTCATACAGAAATCCTTGCTAGTTTAGTATTCCTTTGCGAGTCCTACTTCTTGGATTTGCTCATCTTTTCTTGACTTTCTTCAGTTGGTTCCCATCTTGAGGTGCCATCTCCAGAGCTGTACCACTTGTTCACCACTGTGGATGCTCATGGTTTTTCAGATTGAAATCCCTTTTGGAAGTGGTGCCAGGAAGCTGGTGTGCCTGATCTATATTGTTGACATTTGAAAATTTAAGTGTTCAAATTACTTGTCTTTGTACCTAAGGCACCTCCCTGAGTTGAAAATGTAGTAGTAAGATGCTTAGGAGTATGGAAAAATTGTGTTTCGAGGGATTACAAGTCAAGGAATTCAGCACGTTAACCTTGTTAATTTTTTAAGAGTTCATTGAAGAACACCATCTAATTGCAAAATAGCATAGCCAGTTCTAGTGAAACATCTTTCCATGAAAGTGAGAGACGGATGTCTGGAAATTTGGATGACCTGCTGAGGAGTTCTGTGCCAAAGCAGGGGAGGAATCCATTCTCCTCAGATCAGCTTTATTCACAAGGCACTGTAATCTGGAGTCTGTCTGCATGTGAGACTGGTGGAACTGGGATTTGTAGTTTGATCTCGCATCTCTTTGTTCTGTTCACTCTCATTTAGACTGCAGTGCCCTGTTCTGGTAGTTTGTGTGGCATCTCTGAATTCTGTATTGGAATCAGCCACAGAACTCAGTTTGACAGGTCCCAGTACATTGTCTTTGCCCTTTGTAGAAGACGACCCCTTTGTAGGACATCAGTTCTGTTCTGAAATAGGTCCAGCTTATTCAGTACAGCCCAGCAGTGGTAGAACTACAGATGTAATGAATTCTGGTCACTGACTAAGAATTTGACCAAAAGTAGGGGAACATAAGAAGTTACTGTTGATATGTTAGATGACGTGTGACTAGCAGACAGCAGCATTTATCTGTGCTATAGAGCAGCACTTGCAGCTTTGAAGTCTGTGCAAGCTGACTCCCAGTGTAGAAGCTGGAGTCTGGCTTTGGTTACGGTGTTTTGCTGCTCTTTCCTGAATATATGAAAATATATCGTTCCTGCAGTTTATGACATAATTGAATTGGCTTTGCCCTGTGCTAGAGAAATCATGTTAGTAAGCACAGTAGCCTTTTGGAATCGACATTTTTATTGTAGCTTAGATACAAAGGCATTAGCAAAAAGAAAACTAAGTTGGTTATGTCTTGCAAGTCTGTTTAGGGATGCATGTCACGCATGCCTGTGATGGTTGTGGGTCGTTTTCTTTCACTGATGGTGTGTGCAGATTCAGTATTCACTGAAAATCACCTGTTTGTGAGTATTGCCCTAATAAACTGGTTTGCTGGCGTATTTGGAGCAAGCAGTTCCAATCACATTTGAGAGTAAGATAATACAACGTGCAGGGATGATTGAAGTTTGGACACCACCGGTAGTGGTAGGAGGGGTGAAATTTATGGCATCACAGTCATGTGCATTTAATGATGGATGAAGTGGTAACTCAGCTGCTGTCTCTTTCGCCGCTGTAACATCCTTCCTGCCAACCACTGATGGCTGAATGGTATGTGAATCTGTGCTCCTTGTTTACCGTAGCATGCTGGACTATAAATTGGATTGGTCTACAAGTAGATTTCTGTGCCATTCACTGACACTGTTGGAAGGGACAGGGTACCTTCCCCAAGGGTGGGGCTGTTGCCTGAGGACAGCAACCATCTCAATCATCCTGTTTAATCCTCGAGTTATGGGTTAACACCCTAACCCTCCAGTACTTTTCCACCTTCTTTGGTGTATTTTATTGTAGCAGCACCACTGTTACTTGTATGTGAGCCCAACTACTTTAAAGCTGGTTGAGGAATCTCTGTGAGGTTTATGTTACAGCCTGGCCGCAGTATTGATACGCCTGCTGTCGAGGTGAAGTTTGCTGTAATTGAGAGCATACATTTGTGGAAGCAGTGCCTTTGAAAAGAAAGAACAAGAAGTGGCTTTGTCCTTGGTATTCACTTATTTCTACTTGTATACTGCTTGTCCATCATCTCTAGCTTCCCTACATCTGTTACTAGCTCACAGCCCTTTGTTATCTTTGCTTACTTTTTGGGGTGGAAGTGCAGAAAGATGATGGGACAATTGAAGTAAATTGGGCTGGATTAGGGACTCTGTGGAACATACTATTCCTTATCTGATTTGCAAAGAAATCTTGCACAGGTGTCAAATAAGTTTGTTTTCTTATTGAGTAAAGTAGAGCAGAATTTGTGTAGAACTAATGCTAGTACAAAGAATGTGTGTGTGTCTATGCCTATTTTAAAGTACCAATCCCCATGCTGCATCTGAAGTTAAATGTTGGATACATACAATAATAGTAGTAATATTTCTTTTTAAATAGTTGTACTGTAAATAATTTGCAAATGAAGCTGTGGAGATGCAGGTGTCTGCTACCATGGCATGTGTTCATTTGCGCTGTAAGAGCTTTGGTGAGTTCTGCAAAGAATCAGTGCCTCAGTTGTATTCAGCCATCTTCAGACATTCTTGACCTATTTGAAAAAAGGAAAAGGCTTTAAAGTTGAGATATTGAGAGTCTAATACATGGGACTTTTTTCAGGTTGTATGTTGGCAGATGTTGGGAACTAGCTCTGTAGTGCAAATAGGGGAGTTGTGATAGAACTTTACAGTGTTACCAGTTGGGTTCTTACTGTCAGGGTAGGAGGAGACAAAGGACTGACTGCGAGAAAAGGAACATCCAGTGAACAAACTTTATGAAAAAAATCAAATAGTTATGGGTGAGAAGTTCAGCAAACTGCACTACAGTGAATGTAGAGAACCTGGCATTGCTTTGAGGGATGGAACTGTTAGATGTAAGTTGGGGATGAGTTGTAAAATCCTTTATGTGTCACCGGTGATGCATTCTTTATATTAAAATTGCCATTGTTTGTAAAACCTCTAGTGGTGACGTGTAAAAGAGTTGTCTCATCTCACAAATTACACTTGAACTATAGGGGTTATCCTGACAAGAGTCTCTTGCAGGCCCTCCCTTGTGACATATACCTAATGAGATGTTGAAGGTGTCTCCCTAAACAGGACTGGGTGTGACTGCTGCAGGGATGAATGATTTAATAAGATGCACTGTTTGTAGTCAGCTTTAAATTGGTGATGTGTTATTCATTGTAGCTATATGTGTCAGCTGTTGCTGCCATACGAGCACATCTGGCAGACAAACTATTATTTTGCTGAAACTCCCTGTGATGTAGATATTCTTTATTGCACAAGATAGTTTTGAGGGAGAATGTGTCTCAATAAGAGGTTCTATCCTTCCGCTTTGTGAACCTTGACTCGTGCAGCAGTGCAGAACAGTTGTTACTGCTGCAGCTGAAATCTGCAGCTAGTGTAATTGCAAAAACCTTAAAACCTTTTGTTCCGTACTGCACTCAGATTTGTTTTATGAAATTCTTAAAGTGATCAAAAATGTGTAAATCTCCATTCCAGCAAAACGTATATGGATTTATGGAGGAGGGACTTTTGTTGAGTTTCAGGTAGGGCAAAGGAAGTATTAATAAGGTAATGTTGTACAAGGGCCGCTAGCAAATGTGTTGTGTCTGTAGTGATACTAAGTCTTCTCTCAGCTGTCCTTTGACCCTGAAGATGCCTGGACTCTCTAGACGTCACAGCTGTATCTAAAACCCTTTCTTCATCCTGAAAACAAAATCTATGAGAAGAAATAGTATTGAGTGTGTAGTTCGTTTCCAGAGCATTTTTTGTGCTCTCAGTGATGCAACCTGATGGACTTGTTCAAAAGAGATCTGGAGGTGCACCTAATAAACCACATGGGCACCACATGATTCAGGAAATACATGGCACTGAGATGCCTAAATCTCACCGTGTGAATATACTAACAAGAAACTCCTTTGCTCAATTTTTTTCTTGCCTAGAAATAGCTATAATCTCTTTTCATGCAAGTCCAGGACTACTGTCTGTCAATGTAATAATCCTATATAGTGAGTCAGGAATGACATACCTGGTTGTCTCGATCCTGGAAGGATCTAATCCATTATATATTCTTACAGTTTCTTTAATATGATTTGATGGGCAGGGACCTGATTCAGTATGAGTTAGTGATGCTTTCTTTTAAAGCAAGCCTACAGCTTGAGATGGTATGGTATCAGGATACTCCTGATTCTCTTTGTGAACGTGTGGGAAAGGTAGGGAATCCTGGGTTCTGGCTTCTCTGTCTGAAACAATTTTGCCTTTTATATTAAACAGCGGGAGCTGGGAGAATGAGTATTCTGATGTTTTGGCCACGTGGACCAGCGTGCGCTCTTCTGTTGGTGTCTTTGTACACTGGGTAGGGATAGTGGGCCCTCAGCACAGTTAACAATGTTCAAGCCCCTACAAATCAGGCACCGAGGCCTTTAATCAGAATTGTGCTGCAGTGGCCCTTTAGGTCACTCTGAACCTGCTGCAGCTGTGCTGACCTTGCTGCTGAAGTGGAAGGAAATTATTAAGACAGTGCCACAATACTGAACTAAAGGTTCTTGTGTTAGATAATGACCACCTACATTCCTCCAGGAACAGGTAAGTTTGGGGAAAACAGCACCAACCATGAGAGGTGCTCTTAGGGGCAAAGAAATGGAGGTCATTTTGCAAGGCTTCTTTGGTAGCAACTTCTGAATCTCTCTGTTCAATTTCTTTACCTTCCACACTGTGTAGATGGGTCAGCCTTGCTGGCCTGATCAGGCTCAGCTGCACAAAATGGAGAGGCAGGGAAATAAATCACACAGTGGTAAGAACCTTGGAGCTCTCTCTTTGATTCAGAGAAGGATGTGCTTAGATGCACCATTTGAGCTCCAGAAGTTACTGATTGTGTCAGAAGTCTGAAAGTGAGCCATGCCATGTAAAGTCAGATTATTAGTGGTATTTTGGGGAATGTTTCATTATCAATGTGAAACATAACAAAAATTATGCTACAGAGTAATGGCTTTACCTTTGTTATAGAAATCCCTCATCTGTTAGGATTTTGATGTTTCATTATCTAGATATAATAGACGTTTGCTAAATTTATTTCCAAAGGAAGACTGTCAAAATGACCATGAATAACTTTCAGTTCTCTCTGATACGAGAATTTGGGACAATGCGAGCAAAAGGCTGCTAGAGAAGTCTCCCCATCATCTCTTTTAAGCAAGTCAGGAGTTAATGTGGAACATAAGGGAAAACCAAAGATGAAATCAGAGGGAACTAATGAGGCTTATGAGAGGAGTGGCTGTTGTCCAACTAATAGTATAGAACAGTTGGTTGTCTGTTTTATAAGGGACTGTAGCCTATTGAAAGAAACTAAACTACTGTTACTTAACAAAAATTGTAGTCCAGAAAAGATATTGCTTGTATACATAGCTTAATTTTAGATTTTCTCATTACTTAATTTGGTTACTAAATCAAAACCAAATTATAGTAATAACACCAGTTGTAATTTGGAAGTTCTCAGTTTACACAAATGCATCAAATAAGCAATTTATAAACGTCTGTAAACCAGAACTTTGAAGAAGTAAATTTGCATTTTGTTGTAAACTGACATTAACAAATTATCCACATCAGTCATAACTTACTTCTCAATTGTGGTAGTGAGGAAATCAACTATCAGTTAAGTGGAATTTACCTTGGAGCCAGTTTCATCTATTTTAAGTTAGTGACTAGTTTCCCTTCAAAACAAACGGACTTTACTTTTTTAGTTTTTTGTTTGTGTTTTTTTGTTGTTGTTATTTGTTTGGGGGTTTTGTTTGGTTGTGTTTTTTTTTTTTGTTTCATTTTGTTTTGGTTTGTTTTTTCCCTGTAATAGACTGGAGTTCACAGCTAAGTTGAAACAAATCAGAACTTTAAAAAAATTTCTTAGGGTTCAGAATCAAGAGTGAAGAGAATTTTATATGCAGATTTTAAGTATCTTTAGCTTGTAAGGATGTGCACGAACTGGTATGTGAAGCTCAGCCTTAAGGCTAGTATCAGCTTAGAGCAGACTTGTGTAACCCCAAGGTGGCTGTGCGTGCTGTGTGTCCCTCGGGTGTCATAACTATCAAAACATTAAAAAAGGAGAAACAATGGTTTTCCTGTGAGACGTTACTAAAGTTGATTTTTCTCATCCCCTCTGCGCAGTCACCTTCTATGGTCCATCAGATCCTAGTATTAAAAAGCCCTGATATCTAGCTATGAAGAATCTGGAATTATACATTTGAAAATAATGAAAATATGTGTATAAAAACACTTGGTGATTATTTCATTGCAGGTAAAAGATAATTTAGATGTGATTAGCAGTGGCTTACATTGAGACTATCATTTGGCCTGTGCAGGAATCAGAGATGTAACTTGCCATGAAACTGTTAACATTGGTCTTCATTGATGAGAAGGAAGCCCAACAGTTGCCCAAGAGTCTTGGAAAAATACCAAAGCCTCAGTATTACTCAATCTGTAAACTGAAAAATTAGTTTTGACAAATCATAGCAGACATGCTGTGTCTGCAAATAACACAGATCAGCGACTGGGGCTTTCTTGCACAGCTTGACTTTGTACAAAACTTGTTTGTCTTGTGGCAAAAAAAAATTCTAATCTTTCTCAGAATAATCCATTTTAAGCAGAGGTAATCAGAGTACTTGCAAGGTTTGTGTTGTCTTGCTGTTTCTCTTGCTGCGAATGTGGAATTGTAAGTGATGCTATAGAGAAATTATGTGAATTCTCTAACACCAAATAAATTGCCATTTTTGAAACTCACATTAGCACCATTATGTAGTGAACATACTTATCACCTTCTCACCCAACTTAACTCATTTTTACTTGTATTTTCTGAGCTGAAACTTAAGTAATGAGACATTTAATTATCTCTGTCTTCTTGGAGGCATTAGAGAGCCAGTACTTAAGCAAACAACTGCAAAAGTTTCTAATAATTCTTTTGTCAGTGAATTTATTTTCTTCATTCCACCACATCTTTACAAACTCAACAAAACCTGAAGTTCCAGTGACAAGTAGCATGGAGAGGAGCTTTATTTGAGATTAGGAATTAAAAGGATCGAACCCTTCTTTCCCCTTACCACTCAAATTGAGCTGATGAAATGTATTTGTGAACTAAGGACACTTGTGGTTATATCACAGGTAGGCAGTGTGTGTGGTGTTCTCCAGTGCATATTAGGTTATTATCTTTACTTTAGAAGAACACACTGGGTCAGATGACAGCTCCGTCTAGGCCAAAGGCCCGTCGCCTGTTTCAGTCTTTACAAGACCTGTGTTGGCAGTGTCTCAACCTGGTATAGCAGCCCAAGTGACCCCTACTTCTATGTTTCTGTTAAAGGATCTGCTGGGTTGCCTGGCACGGGCATCAGGTGTTTCAGACTATAGGTCTCTGTATTTCCACTGAAGCGTTTGCCATTTGGGCATCTGTGGGTGACAAGGATGATGAGAGGTTAATCACCGCAGGTACTAGACCAGCTATTTCACCCCTCAGTTGCTTGAAAATTGAATAAGTACCATCCGTTTCCAACGATTTCTTACTGTCTATTTTGTCTGTTTGTTATGTAACCTCTTCTTTTAACACTTCAGTTTGAAATGGGAGCATCAGAGTTTCCCCAGAAGAAGGATTTTAGCTTGGGAATGTCTTTCTAATTCCTTGACAGTGCACACAAGCAGAATACTCACTTTTTATGCCATTGTCATAGTTTCTTTGAGTATGAGTTTTATTTTATTTTTTTTAGTCCTGATAATTGATTAAGTTTATAGTGCTAGATTTTTCTCCTTAAATGAAAACAAATGAAAATAATTGATTCTCAATTATTGATGCCTTTTAGAAGTTGCTTCTCAAATATTTGGGGAGTGGGGATAATGATTTGATATTTATATATTTAACTTAAAAATATTTGTCTTTCTTTATTTTCACTTGGATATAGATTTAGTTTTACTGAAGAGTCCCTTCTTGCTGTTAATAACCTACTACTTTTTTTCTCTCTTAAGGTTTTCTTAATAAAGAAGGATTTTTCTAAATAGAGTTGCATTTTCATGTTGCATTTTCAAAAAGATTTTGACCTTTCCTGTGCTTGCATAAGGAATTATGTGTAACTTAGTTGTAAATCAGATAAGGATATTTATGCTACGTACAACACATATGTCTGGATGAAGTGGACGTAGGTGAGTGTCTGGTTTAACAAGCAGAGAACATTTAATGGAGGACTCTATGCCCAAGTCTGCCTTGGTAATGCTGCAATATATTTTAATAGTGTTTGTTACTTCAGAGTGAACTAGAGATGGTCTGGGGTGGTATATATATTGTTGACAAAGAATGGATATGGGAGGGACATTCAAAAAACTGTTTTTGTGGAAGCCTGTTGTACGCGTTAAGGCAGGACAGCACTCTTACCTCACGGCTTAGATGAACATTTCAAGCTGCCACATGTTTTGGTGTGATTCTCCAGCTGGAATGTATTTGGCTCTGTATGTGCTCTTGTCACAACAGAGAGGAACACTCAGCTGGTTCCCTTAAATTACCTGTCTGAAAGTTACCCAGCTGAAGTTATGTGGGGTGATTTCCACACACAGGGACTAACTCAGAAGCACTGTGGTTAACTAGTTCTTCACCATTGTCCTGTTTAGGAAGTTAAAAATGTAATTCTAATTAATGAAACAAAATAAATTTGGAATGGGGTGGTCCAGATCCCTTAATGCTGTGATTATATCACTGAATATTGACACTTCCAAAATGCCTCCTCCCACCCACCAGCCTCAGAAAAGCACCCACACAAATAAGCTTGCAGAAATTGTGTATTTAAAAAAAAAATTAAAAATTAGGGCACATAAAATAGATTGCCTGTTCACTGGTTTCTGCACAATTCTGATTACTTCATATGTTGAAAACAACATGAAATCACATCCAATATTATGAAAGTAATTTCCATAGAAGTTTCTCCTACCTATATAAATGACCAAGTTGCATTAAAGCACTGGCCATGTTGTGAGTTCACCTGGGAATGCATGGTTTCTTATATCATTAAATGCCTTGTTTCTAAAATGTAGGAACAAGATTAGATGTCACAAAGTCCTGGTTCTGCTCGTTAAACAAATTGTATAGTCTACCTTATTTTGCTCATATGAGATAGAGATAATGAAACACTTGCGTTTGTAAAGTGGCTTGATACCTGCAAAGAAAGGTCTGTGCAGAAGCTAAGGACTTCCACCCTTTTCCTAACAGCTTTGTAGAGATCCAGAAGTGAGCACTGGAATTGAACATGCTCCTAAAAGTGCATGGGCAAGAAAAAAGTGACAAATTCAAATCAGTTGCATAGTTGTATTGGAGGGTGTATTTAATGAGATGTGAGTGGCCTGTTCATTATGTTGTGAACTATTAATTTTTATTAAAAATAAAGGAAAAACTACTAGCTAAAGTTTTATTTTTAATAAATACTCTGCCTCCCATCAAATTAATGTAATGGAAGAAAAATAATGTGAAGAAGAAAAATACAGACTGTTCCCCAACTTTTTATTGATGAGATTTTCTGTTTTCTTAAGTCTGATTAATTTGCCTCCCATCTTTGACTTGTATGTGATGATAAGATACAAGAGAACTGCATTTACAGTGGATTTGACTGTGACTCATTGTAGACATGTGCTTTTTAACTAAAAATTACTTCTTGTAGCCTCTGACTTTTCGTTCTGCCATTGCAGACAAACAATTGGAGGTGCAGGTGAAGGATAAAAATGATTTTTGTATGGGCACCACTGATTACTTTTCCTTTGCGAGGTTGTAGCTGCTCTGTGTTGCTCTGTATGAGGTGTTGCAGCTGTGCAAGTTGTGTGTTGTGTGCCACTGTGCTGTGTGGTGACACAGCCTAGAACTTTTGCTGTGTGGCAATGTCTTTTGGTTGCTTGGTAAACATTTGTAGCATTTAGTGGATCACTGCATTATCTGTTGAATTAATTAATCTGTACCCGGCCACCCACACTTTTCACAGCAGGTGTCTGAAATTCTGCTGGGTGTGTCCAGCTGATGTCATGCTAATTAAACGACTCCTTGATCTATGCTAGTGTATATGATTCTATAGATGTTACTTTCTGAGAAACAATATTGGTAAAATATTTCCTGTAGGTTTCACCATCTTGTTGCTAAATAAGAAGTGATCTGAAGATCCATTTCTCCTCCTCTCTGACCTTTTTGCTAATGGTTCTCCATATGCGCACACACATCCTCTGTGCTTCTTTCTTCCTACTTTCTCATGTGTAGCTCTTCCTGTCGGTTTATCTTTTAAAAATGTGTACCGTGTTCATCCTTAAAAATGAATATGTAGGTTTGCAGTTCAGGTTTTATGATCAGTTAGCAAACAACTGCACAGGTGTGTGTGTACTGTCCTGCTAACTCTGGACCTCATACATGAATCCAGGCATCCTGGTGCTGCTCACTAGTGCCATGTTGGGGGAGGAAGCAATCAGTGTGTGAGTTCTGCTGATGTAGGTAGCATGGGTGCAACTGGGCAAGCCAGTTGTCTTTTTAAACACTGTCTGAATTTGACCCCTGATACCTTGTAAACACAATTAAGGAAAGAAAATTCCAAAGAATTCTTGTAATTTGATGTTAAAGGGGATAGAGTTAATTTGCTGGGGGGGGGGAGTATCACAAGAAGTGCAGAATTAAATTATGATCTGGACACAATTAGGTTTTTGGAGGAGACAGAACAGACAAAGTGAAACAGAAAATATCCTTCTCAGAAGGAAAGACAGTGTGGTTTCTCTGTGAGAGGGAAAAAAAAAAAAAGGATTGTAGAGGTCGTAAGTCTTAGATTTTGAATTGGCCAGAATTAAGGTGCTTCCAGGCAAGATGATCTTTGGCCAGCTGAAGCTTCTCTGAGTGGAAGCAGGAAACTATTGACTGTAATGTAGAGCATGTGACTCAAAGCATCTGTGAAATTGCTGGCAGAGGTAATCAAGGTAATTAATCTCTTCTGCGATATTAATATAAATCATTTTGGTTTTCTGAAGCTGATGTGTACTGGATTGGACAGATAGTAATGAATATGCCAACCTAGTTTTTTGCAAGATAATCTAAGTGGTCAGAGTTGTATGTAATATTGTAATTATCATCCTGTGCTCTCTTTTGTTGTTCTTTGTTCTGATATAGTTTACAATAGGAAACCATAGAATTTAGGAAATCTTAGAATTAGAAGTCAGTGCCTCAATTACCCTTACATGATGTTTGGCACTTGCTTTAGTTCTTCCAGTTCTCCAGCTGGAATGAGATGTGTTTTGATGTATGTGTGGCAGGGAGGAGAACGACTCATGGAAGTAATCTCCACTGGTGCTATTGAATTCATGGGGGAAAGAAAATCCCATTATTTGTTGCTGGAGAGCTTTCTAGATGTCGATTCTGTATGCCTATTGAGATATTCAGCATTCAGATTGCTCTTTGTAATTCAGGAAAAGTTACAGGCATGAAAGATCAGATAGGCCATGGTACTTTTATTGTCTTAGGCATGCCATGGAAGACAAGAGTAGTAATTAATGTTACAGTGATTGTGCCAGAGGCTTTCTGCCTAGAAATTCCCTGTTATGTCTGTTCTCCTCTTAATCCATAAGATTAGCATTACTAGAATGTCTCAAATTAGTAAATGAAATGAGGAGACTACTAAGTAATGCAGTGATCAATATAATTTCATTTGGTAGCCTTGTCAAGGGGAATAAGTAGTAGAGGTGAGGAAACTGGCATGACATTTAAACAGGAGTTTAGCTAAACCAGAAGCTTTCAGAGAGGAAGAGAGAAGGAGGACAATATAAACATGCATGTGAAATATTTCAAGATATCTGCATGGTGGATATGAATCTCTATTTAAACAGTAAAGGTGATCCTGCTTGCCTTCCAAAACCAGGCAAAAATGAGAACAAAGAAAAGAATAAGGTGGAAGTAGGAAGAAGCATGACTATACTGTAAATTAGTATGAGAACTACTCTAGCCGTCATAATTTACGTTTCTTCATTATCTACATCTGTTTTCATTTTTAGACAGTTACAGCTTCAATGTAAAAGAAGAGTTGAAAAGAAAATAGACTTGTGCATGAGAACAGATTGCCTCAGTTGAAAGTTACAGTGGTTGGCGTGAACTGGTTGCTTTTGTGTGGTTTTGCAGAGTGGATTGTGCTGAGCTTCTTGTTAAAAGAATCAAATTGGCACAAGATTTTGGCACTAGCTGTAGAGCAACATTTACTTTCACGACTGTGTGCAGTTATTTGCAACTTTAGTGGGATTTTTTTCCAAAGATACAACAACCTGCAAAATACCTTGTCACCATTTAACATGCTTGCTCAGCAGTGTCTTTAAAACATTTCAAGATATTTTCTCACTATTTTGTCTTTCCTTGGGATCTTGGATTGTATTATGTGTTCTTGTTCTTCGAAGTTAAGAGTTAAACACTAGGGAATTTTTTTTCTAAGTGTATCATTTTTCCTTCTATTCAGCTGATTTTCATAAAATGTTCACCTATGAGAGATAACAGTGTAGCTCAGCTAATAGAAAATTCCCTTTTTAATGTAGAAATGTCAGACTTTAAATTCTGGTGTTCGTTTCAAACCACTGACATTTGTGGTCTGCCCCTGATCTTTGGGCATAATATGAAGCATGATATCCTAATTGGATTGACTGGTACTGGGCTACTTCTTATGTATGTGTGGCAGAGAAATCCTTATGGAGCTAGAATCCTTTATTTCTGTTTCATTTGTTTAGTCCAGATTCTAAATAAGGCATTTTCTTTGTCAGTATCAACCAACATGATTGTATTTTTTTGCCCTTGAGTTTAAAACCTCAGTTTAATGAAATCTTAATAAGAGGTACAGTAACTAAAACTAGTTGGTGAAATCATCTTAACTGCTACGAGTTATTAATCTCAGTCAAGCATATGTTGTCAGATAATGTAAAACTTATTTATCAGGGTGAATCAAAAAGAGAATAAAGTAATTTCTCTTAAAACAGAGGTTAAACCAACAAAAATATAGATATATTTAGATTTGTATTCTTAAAACGGACATGGATTTCAAGATCTAGGTAGCATTTTCATTTCTTTCTTTCTTCTGTGAGTAGAGCTCTTACTTGAAAACTTTCAGTCTCTTTTTCAACTTCAAAGTACCTTACTTTTTTTTTCTATTCAAATAGCTATTCTTTTGATAAGATGCTTTTCCATATTCAATAAATAAAATAAATAGTCCACAGTTGTATTTTTTTCCATTACTACAACTTTTGTGTTTTAGCATGTGCACACACAATTTCAATAAATTTATGGCAAATGTGTGTCTGCCCCGTCTTGGCAGGTCTGAAAAAGGAAGAGAACTTGCAAAAAATAATTAGAAACGAATGGCTGATGGTCTGCTGTTTTGTTTAGCTTCTGAGAGAGATTACTTAAAAGAAGTCTTTCAGCTGACCCAGGACCTGTCCAGGGATTTTTCTCAGCTCTGCAGTTAGCTGGGAAGTTTTGTACTACAACAAAAGTACCTTTTAACTAGAAAAAAAAATTAAAATAGGGCAATCTGTAATTTTCTATTTGCTGCCCACTTGCTTCCTTTCTGAAAGAAAGGACTCAGTTTCTGCATCCGTGTTTATCAAGTACTGGCAGATCTGGAAGGTGAACAGAATGTCAGGATGATTGGTGACACCATTCTGGGAGATGGATCAGTGGTTGGAATCCAGGCAGTTTTTTTTATTCACAAGTCTGATGGTGGTCTGATTACTTTAGAGAAATGGGATGAAAAACTAATTCTCCCCATCTTCCCTCTGAGAATACTGATTTTTATGGCAGATGAACAGGTGTTTTGTTCTAGGACAGTGCTGATCATGGTACTGAGCATTGCCTGAAAGGTCATACCTGTAATTCTCAGTGAAGGTCTGGAGTAGTGACTCCTTGAAATAAGCAGTTTTCCTGCTTACGTTCCTTGAAGTAAACAATTTTCCTTCTGCCTCACTTGCTGAAGGTGGTGATAACTGATAATCAAGTGATTCTAACTAGCACTGCCGTGTTAATGAATGGAACAACTGCAACAGATGTTTGCTCATGCATAAGTTAGGGTAGAGCAAGTACAGAACGCTGGAGTATGTTGAGGGTAAAACATCTGCTGTGCTTTATCTCTGCTAAGGACAGTCTCATGCCTCCTTGGCTACTATGCATTGCTTATCTGATGGGGCTTGGATATAATAGTTCTCTGAGTCAGACACCATCAAACACATTACTGTTTAAACAGTCTCAGGTCGTAAGTGTTTGATTATCCCTGTCCCACCTTTGCGGCTGAGGTGTTTGAAGAGAACACCAGGCTCTACCTCATTCTTTAGGTTCTTCCCTGTGCTTTAGGATACTCAGAGACACAGACTTGCTTCATGCCTTCCTACATCAGATATACCTTACGTGGATTTCAGTGCATTTGTTAAGGGCAGCATTTCACCTACTAGCAATTTCAGTTGGAGATTTCCCCTTCTGAGGTAGTGACAGAGTTCTGATTTTTTTTCAATGTATCTCTGTGCTAGAAAGAAGGATTTCTCCTACCTACAGATATGCTGATCTTTCTGAAATTCAATTACAGTCATTAATTATAATGTGAGCTGGACCAGTCCAAAGCCCGAGAACACTCTTTGACTTTCTTTTTAGTTATTCAAGTCTGTGGCAAATCCTGCCCTTCATGGCATAGTGTGACTGGCACTCCTGTGTATTTCTGTAGCCAGCACTGTCTGACCCTGTTTCTTTTGCTAGCACTAACAGTCTGAAACTTTCTATTTAAGTCTTTAAGTTGATTCTGGGACATGTGTTTGGAATAACTAGAATGAATTCTTAAAATGCTATTAAGTAATATCTATATGGACTTTGTGTATCAACATCTCCATTAACATCCTCAGTTCACTGCACTATATATATGAGTGAACAAGCACTGTTAGAAAAGGATGTCACACCCTTTGTGACTTTTTCTGGAGAAAATGCTACAAAACATCCTGTACCAGAAATTCTGCTTATTCAGGCAAAATCCTTCTTAGAGAACTTTCAGACTTAAATGAAATAAATGTTGTAGGGGAGTTACTTAATTCTAATATAGGAAACAACAAATCTCTGGAAAAGAGAGTTGCCCAAATTGGAAAGTAGTTGACAGTAGCATGCTATGGGATTTTAAGAGTTTAGGAAATTTAGTGTTTGCTGGAATGTTTGGATACTGTGCTATAGTTTAGTGAAGATAGCAGAGGACAGAACTTTTCAGACTAGTTACTCATATCAGTATGTAACTACATGAATCAGCTTCTTGATGATTTCTTCTTTGGTCTTATACATGATGGTGGTCATCTTTTTAAAAACAAGCATTACTCCAGTCAGAGTAATGGAGCTCTGAATAGTCTGAAATCTGTAAGTGGTTTTGTGACAACTGATTCAGTCCTAGAGGGCTGAGTGCTTTAAATAGCTGGGCATTGATGGGGTTTGCTTGGAACTAGGATATCTCTGGGGGAAAAGGGAGCAAGGAATTCAGACAGATGTAATCCTTGCACCCTCTTTCAGTAACTGAAAATGTTAAAACCTGTTTTATTAATGAACAGAGAAAGTGTCTCTTTTTGATTTACTTGCCAAGTTGGAAGTTGTCGGTACCACTCTTAGTGTTGCATCTCTCAACTTTTTCTTCAAAATGTTTGTACTATTGTTTCTATTGTACTATTTGTACTATGTCAGTATAGTATACATCCTATTTGTACGTGTCTGGGTCTGTTTACTGATAAACTTGTGATTGATTGATCAGATCAAATATAATGAGTATTGACTAATCCTGTAGAGAAATGGTGGAAGAGCCCATAAAAGGTAAGTTCCTTAAGTTTGGGCCGAGTCCTTGACAGTTTATATTGCTGGATTTTTTTTTCACAATCATGTTCTGCAGGGGTTAGTATTCATCAGCACCTGCCTCTGTATTCCCTGCTCCTGTCAACTTTCCCTCTGCACATCTCTTGTGTGCCAAGTGTCTTAGAGCCTCTATTCACTGTTCAATTAATCTTTAGGGTTGTGGCATCTCCTGATGCTTTGATGAGAACTTACCTGTGTAGCAATTTATTTCAGCAGTCACAAATCTTTTGCTTACCAGTCAAGGGCAGAGTAAAAAGAAAAACCCTTATAAAAACATGTTTTCAAAGCTGTCTTACCAATGAGTTGTTCAAATCAAGTAATGCTCTCCTCTTTCCTCAACTCCCAAAAAAAGAAGCCTGCAAACAAAACCCAACCAGACCCCCCTACTCCCCACCTTCCTGCTGCCAAGGTAACCAGGGTAGATGGATTTCTCAAAATGGCATTGCAGGACATGAGGCAAAACAAAGATAAAACGTAATGGTCCTGGGATGATTACTAAAATGATAGGTGTGGGGCTTTCAGGGCTGTGGTTGCTCTATGTTGAGTGTCAGGGCTTGAAAGGTTTTCTCATTAGCTTTTACACGTTTTCTAACAACAATGAAACAATCCAAGCAGTAGATTTCTGAAAGAAGGTTCCTGTTCATGGGTAGTTGAAGTCACTATTCATCAGTAACATGATTTAACACTGATCAGACTGTTTCATATTTAGAATGTGCTTTGTGTTGTGTTACAGTAATTCATTATTTATTTCATGTTGGCTGTCTGGTGTAATACATGATCTCTATAAAATCCCTGTAGTGTTGACAGTTTTCAAAGAATAGTAAGAATAATGCATAGTAAGAGCAGATTTATTCTGTGTCAGGAAGCATAAACTCTTTGAAGAATCTAATCAGTTGCACAGTTGTTCAAAATGACCAGCACTTGAAAGTTCATGGTTTTCTGATCAAATAAATTCTGTAAAATATGGCAAAATTTTCATTCATATGAGTTGCCTTTGATTTTCATACTGTTCTTGGGCTGTAGAGCAGCAGTGCCACTTTGGTGTCAAAAGCTTCTTGCACAGACTTTGTTGCAGTGAAATTCATATAATATACAAACATTGAGGGATGTGCTATGATAGTTGAAGTTATCCAAGCCACAGAGTGTATCAAAAATCAAGATCCAGAGTCATGGTAGCTCTGAGATATTATTTCATAAATAGCTCTTTTCCTCACCTGACTACAACAATTATTATTTCAAGCCTTGTCTATTTCTTACTATCGTAAATCTAACAATTTGGGGGAAGGTGAAGAGATGAAAACTTTATCATATCACCATGTTTCCTTCTGTTTATGCCATTAAACTTTGAAGTATTTGATAGAATATCTTAGTACAGCAAATACTGAAAGGTGAAAATAGTGACTTTTTTTTTTACTGAGCAAGAGAAGGGGTGAACCTCAAACAGCTGGGTATTACCATGACACAGTTAGCAAAATTAGACCAAAACATCATGCCCCAAATTCTTAGGAAATAAAATCTAAAACTGATGGTAGAGGACAATGTTTAGCTGCTTGATACACTTTTGAGAATGAAAGAATGTCTACTTGACATTGGCCTCCAAACTTGAGAAAGCCCAAACTAAGAAACAAAGAAACTCACCTCATTGCTTTTCTTGTCAACTGCAAATATTCATTAAACAGCCCTTAAAGTGAAGATTTTGTAAGTGGAAGAGAAACATATACTTAAAAACTCAATAACTGCTTGTTACCACTTCCTCTTTTAACAAGAGCCAGTAGCACATCTTTGAGGTTATCTGTAGTATGGGTGTAGGTAGGTAAAGAACACCTCGAGGAAAACTTATGTTTGATTTCAGCGGGTCAGAGTGTTTGACGTATACACACAGTCTGATGTATACTTTCTTACTGCTTCTGATATCTGTGGGTTTTTGTGGCTGCTGCTTCAGGAAAAAAAGCAAAAATAAAGGGAAGGACACAAAATCAGTCGATCTAATGTTTTTTTAAAGTAATAAGGACTCAGTGAATGCTTTTTTTTATTTTTTGAATTCGTAGGGGGTTTTTGTAGCTAAATGTGCTTCACAGTCCTCACCTTTGTGATCTGAGAGGTAATTAGAAGATTTGTAATATCCCACTGATTTGATCACAACTCAGGCTCGTGACATTTTATAATGAGTATATAGCTTATAAATAACATTTTGAAGGTATAAGGTTATACAGAGATAATTATACAGCTGAAATGCATTGGCACAAGGCCAAAGGCTAAGCAGTTTCCACCATCCCTCCTAAATTGAATAACTTCATTTTATGAAGTGTATCATCAGAAATTGTTTTCATTACTCCCAGGGGGCAAATTAAGGTTAATAAAAATCCAATTCCAAATTACCCATATATGTGAATATTTGTATTTGTAGAACCTTTCTTTGTCAATTACATTCCTCACTGACTGTGTATATGTGAATACAAATATGTAGGTCAAAGCTTCATCTCACGTTTCTACAGTTTTGAACTGTTTTACCTCTCTGAGACAGACCTCCTCTAAACTTGATTGTGAGACCCTGCAAGATTTTTCAAACTGAGCAAAACTAAGTGCACTCCTTCTATGAAGCTGTGGTTTCTCAAATGCCCTGAATCCCACCATCCCAAGTTTCACTTGACCCACATAGCATTCATTCAGCCCATCTGCTTTGGTCTTCAAACCAAGTATCTGTATATTCTCTTCTTTAAATGTTGTTTTAAATAGCATATTCTTCATACTTCATACAAAGTATTTTGTGAATTATTCAGCAATCTGAGAAACCCTTTAGTAGAGGTGAATTGGGGGATAGGCTTTTCCATTTCCCTGTGATAAATCAGTTACATATGTAATCTGAATTAGCACACACGTATTGGACTCACCTCTTTTCATCCTCTGCTTTTACAAAATTATAGTCTAGTTACAGGTGTCTTCTCTTCACTCTGCTATTGCGTGCCCTCCTCTTTTTCCCACTTTCCAAAAGAGAGGTCACCTTCTCATTTGATAAGACAGCTGTTTCTGGGTCTTAGTGTAAGAAAGAACATTGTATGTAAAGGACAATATAAGAAATGGCTGAGTGTACAGAAATATTTACCCAGGATAATCTTTCAGCCTCTAACACTGTGTGTTTGAGGGACTTGGTTTTTCAGAGATGGTGTCTTTATCACTTGATGGCTATTTCTGGTCTATGAATTTGAGTTTTTAAAATCTATGGACTTTCATAGCACAAAGAATAGCTTTGGGCAGATCATCCTATTGCTAACATTTTGGTATATCTTTTAAAAGAAAGGGGTTTTTTTCCACCCCAAAATGAAATTAAGATATTAGTAAGTTGCTTTTGTTGATTGTACATTAAATGAAAAAGTCTTTCACCAATTAGTTAATATCCTCAGTCTATTACAGTGCCAATATTGAAGAACAAAGCATTAGAAAAAACAAAAAGAATTTATAATGGGGAATAATTGCTGGAAAAATATATGAAGCTGCCTTTTACAAATCTATGCAACCTGTTAGGCAGTTGTGGTTCAGTGGTTTTTTATTTGTTGGATGAAACTATGTCTAAACAACTTCTCTCTGCAGGTTATTGACATGCCAGAACACAATCCTGGAGATATGGGTGGAACGATGAGACTGGGGAAGAGGAGGACTGTTTTCAAAACAGAAGATTCTGTTTTAAGTAAGTAATTTTTCTGCTCTTTTGACTTGCTTTTTGGATTGGAGCTCTGTAACATGGAAAAGCAAAAATGATGAAAGACTATAAGGTCAAGCAAGCTTTTGGGTGACAACTTCCCTGAGTTCATTCACTCTGATCCTGTTCCCATATACATTTACTGAGGACTGGAATGTAAAAAAGAAATGGGAGACATCTGTAATTCCCGGTGAAACTGTCAGTTAGAGTCCAATGCTTTAAATAAACAATGAGGAGAATGTTGAGATAACTGAAATACATTTCATGGTAGTTTAATTCATTGTATTTTTGGGAAGATCACAGTGCTTTCTTCCTATTTTCTTTATGAGCTGATGTGTGGACTGGGGCTTCTTATCCTACCCCTGAAGCTTTTGGGTGGAACTAACCCAAACTCCTACCTTATGCTCTTCCCAGACCTAAATGTTGCTTCCCTAGAGTTGCCAGTGCACCTCAGCCTGAAACATCATGTGATGTTGCTGCCTTAGTCTTTACCTTGTCTTGACAACGTTTGCTAGTAGCCGGACCCTCCTTAACACCAGTCTTAGATCCAGCACTGCCTTAGGCCTAGCCCAGCCCTGGAAACAGTGTTGTTTTGGGAGATTGAAGTAATACTTGTCTCATATTAATCAACCTATTATACAGGAGTAATATAAATGATGCTGTAAATGTGTAAAAAGTGGTTTATTGTTCGTTGATTACATATGGCCATATTTCTTACATTGCCCTGCCTCGACATGGATCTGAGCTATTACTATATTTAGTGATGTTGAGCTCACGGAATGCATCCTTCTGAACTTTTTTAAAATGGCAACTGCTTCAGCAGGAGACCAAAGTGTAATACATGTAATAAGTAATGGCCAGTCTTCGCGAACGAAGAACCGGGGAAGGTCTTTACACCTTCCAGCCTGCGCATTGGATTTTT
>JAWMRA010000001.1:99026570-99070789 GCA_035584735.1 Pseudotriccus pelzelni | reverse complement strand
CTGGCTGGAATCGAACCCAGGCCTCAGCGGTGAAGGTCCTGCGATCTAACCACTAGGCCACCAGGGGCTCCCAATACATGTACATATTTAATGAAAAATGTGCCCTTCGAGAGAATGCTTATGCTAGTGATCACACTGACTTGGGTTATACTTTGCCTATACTTTGCCTAGGGGTGATATAGATATGCGCAAGTTGTTTTGTGGCCCAAACACTTAGAAAAGTCAATAAAAATGAACAAATGTTGTTACTCTTGACCAATATTATGAATTGTTTAGATGACAATATTTATCAAAGAACCATAAAAAAACTCGGGTATTTTTCTAATGCTTTACAACTTGAATGGAAATAATGGTTTCTAAGAGGTGGTTTCTTAAAATTAACACATGCACCAATTCTCATAAAATTGCAGTACTATCATTTTACCATTTTTGGAAACGTTCTTGTCAGTCTAGTTCTCGTACCAACCCCTCAGCAAGGTAGTAATTCTAATGACCTCAGGGTAAATTGAGAGCAAAGTCTGAGCCATGACTGTAAGTGAGAGGTATAATTATAATCTGGTTTACTGCATACCTCTAACTTATTCCTTATTGCTGTGAAATCTGGAGTGTTTCAGATTACACAGGGGACTGCAAGAGTCATTTGGGTAATGAGATCAGGAAAACAGAAAAAAGCAATTTCTCTGTTTGTTCTTTGGAGGTATTACGCCAGCTGCCATGCATAATCTATTAAAATGGAACAGATGCTTCTAAAAGCCTTCCCTCCCTGCACATTTTGTGTATCACTGTTGTAAAACCCTGGAGGGATTTTATATTGCTTTTTCGCTCAAACATTTTTTAATTTTATTTTGAGCTTTGCAATTTAAATTACTTTGAGCATGTCCTTTAGACTCTAGTCTACCCTAAGGTATTTCTGGTCAAGGAATGTTGAATAGGAGTCCTGAATAAACTCAGGTAATGCTAAATTAAAAGAAACTAGTCATCGCTCAGGAAAAACAGAAAGCTGGAGTGAGATGAATAGTGTCTTGTTATGTTTTACATATGACTTTTTTGAGGTTTAAATTACAAGAAATAGTTGTAATAACTATTAAAGCAACCCGTTAGCATTAATTTATTTTTTTGTTGTACATTCAGGGAAGCTTTACGGTGATGAAACGTTTGTAGAGGAGCGACACAGGCATCGATATGAGGTAAGCACTGCTAATGTACTTTGTGCTCAAAAGTTAAAACTTGAGCAAACTGTTTTTCTTGGTAGGCAGAAAAAAGCTGATGGGAGTTTTCTCACAGAAGCATAAAGCAAAATTTAGTAGTGGTTAGATGGTATAATTAAGATTGAAAGGAGCCTCTCTAAGTCTTTTGGTCCAGCTCCCTGTTTGGAGTTGAGCCAACTTAAAATTAGATCATGCTACTCAGGATTCCATCTAGTTTTGAATCTCTTTCAAGAGAGAGTTTCCACAATATCTTTTGACGATTTGTTCCAATGCTTAAACACTTCATTGTGAACCCTATTTTCGCTTGTATCTAACAGGAAAATTGCTTGAGCAGTTTGTCTTTTTAATCTCAGTCATGTGCTGTGAATCTCTGAGCAGTCTGTCTAAGTCTTCTTTATACTGTCCCGTTAGATAGTTGAAGTCAGCTATGAGTTCCACTCTTGGCTTTCTCTTTCCTAGGCTGAACAAATCCAGTCTCTCCTCCCATGTTGCACATGGGCCAGCCTCTAACCATTCCAATTGGACTTCTATGAGCTCTCAACATTTTTTCAATCTCTTTCTTGTATTGAGGAGCCTGAGAGTAGTCACAGTATTGCAGAGGTATTCTTTGAAGTGTTCAACAGAGGGGAATAATGTCATGTACTGTTTCTGGATTAGAGAAGATGCAGTGTCTAGCAAAATGGTCTTGGAGAGTGATATCAGAGATTACCTGGCTTGGCTTCTTGTGAAGTATTTGAAAGGTAAAGGCTTGTAATCCTTAAATGCACTGGCTAGTTTGGCTTATTTAAAAGCTTAGATTATGTTTAGGTAGTGCATATGCTTTCATGGTCTAAATGTAGGCAGACTTCAGACACCTACAACTCAGAGGCTTATTCATGTCATTTGCTTCCTGCCATCCAGTTGTGTATGTTGCTTGTTATGTCTCCACTCCTCTGTTTGGAAACGTCTGGGAAAAGCTGTCCAAATACTTTCAAAATACTGGCATGAGGACACAGGGTGGACTCCTAGAGTTATTTCTGAGGTAGTTCAGAAGGGGCCTCACTCCACCAGTGTCTCAAGATGGGCCTGAACTATGGGATGTGTGCATGCTGCAACTGATTCAGACAATGTTGTTTTTTTAAAATGTGGGAGGAGAATGTAATGGTGGTAAACATGCTCAAAGTTGGAATATTAACTGAGTGGTTAGAGCATCATCGAGGAAATGAGACAGCTCACTCCAGAGCTGCTCAGTTTGAAGGAGGAGCTGAACCACAGCTTGTGTCACATAACCACTGAAGTGCAGTGTTCACAGAGGTCAGTCTCTACACCTGGTCAAGTGGGCCATTGCAGAAAGGAGGAATGCAAGCTGCTCAGAATCAGGACAGCAAGCAGAAGGGACCCCGGCTTTAATCTTTTGAATGTTGCGTACTAACTTCTGAAGTTACTGATTCATCTCTTTATTTAATAAGCATGCACACTTTTACAAATTTATACTGGAGAGTTGTTAAAACAAGAAAGCAAGAGTTCCCAACCCTTTCCCAATTCTTTCCATTCTTGTATGCATGGAAAGTTACTATTAACTACTACTGTTTGCTAAACCCAAGAATAACAATTATTATTACATTCAATATTTCAGGTGAACCCAGAATTGACTCACTGCTTTGAAGAGAAAGGTTTGAAATTTGTTGGCCATGATACAGAGGGGAACAGAATGGAAATTATTGAACTGGAGAGTGAGTGTCTTGTTTGTAGTACTTTTTGCATGTTAAAACTGTATAAACTATAGGTTGTTAAATGACATGTAGACAAGATATTAAGCTGTCATAACAGCCAAGTTCATCTTGGGGGATACTGCTGACTATGTGGACTATTACAAAGGGTGAAAATTAAGAGTGCGTTAGGAAAAGTCTTACACTTTGCAAGGATTGCGCGTGATTATCAGGGACAAGCATGCTCGTTTTCCAAAAGGTCATAATCCTGCCTCAGGGGATTTGGCTGTGTAGAATCATTTTGTGATTTGAGAGGTCCAACCCTGTGCTTCCACACAAGGCTGCATTCAAATATAGGTCAGGTTGTCAAGAGTTCTATCAGTCAAGTTTGGGGTATCTCCAAGTATGGTGTTGCTTGGACTTCACTCACCACTACTTTTTGAATGCAGCAGTCTGCCCATTTTGTGGTCTGCCCATAGTCACAGCTTCCAACTTAGATGCTAGGAAACCATATCAAAAGCCATGTTAAAGTCAGAATTAAGGAAGACTTCTGCTTTGCCTGCATCCAAAGACAGACTGTGGTCAAGCTTGTGCTAAACTGTCTTCCTGTCCTTCATGTGTCCATAAATGCCTTGGAGGAGGATTTGTTTCATAATCTTGACATAAACTGAAATTAGACTGACTGTTCTATGATTCCTTGGATCTTTCTTTTTATCTTGGAGAAGGGCACGGTAACTGCCTTTTTCTAGTCATCAGGGACCTCTCATGATTGCCTTGGCTTTGTAAAGATGAAAACCAGCTTCACAGTGACATTGCCCTGCTCCCTAAGGACCCTCAAATATTCTTAGTCAGGTCTCAATAACTAATACATGTTCAGTTTGTTTGAGTATGTGAAATATGTATGCATACAATATAACCAAAGTATAAAACAATACTGGAGTGTGTTACCTAGAAAGGCTGTGAAATCTTCATCCTTGCAGTAGAGACCGTCAGAGCCTGACTAGACAAAGTGTCAGCAATCTGATTTCACTTTGAACTTATACCTGCTTTGAGCAGAAGGTAGGAATAAAGGTCTCCCAAGGTGCCTTCCATTTACTTTGTGTCTCTTTCAGTTACCCTCTGGTTAGAATCATTGAAAAACAGTGTGAAAATTAAGTACAAAGCATGCTTCTTTCTTACATGGAAGTGATTCAGAGAGATGAGTGACACTTTGGAAGTCTAGTAGATTTGGACTACTTTGCTGAGTAAGACAATGTCTTTTCTAAAAGATTCTGAAATAAAAAGGACCTATACTGCATATGGTTTTTCACTGGTACATACAGTAGTTCTTCAAAACCGTCCTTTCAATTGTGCATGTATGTTTGGTTAACTCCTTGCTCTTAAATCACTGTTGGCTAGATAAGTATCAGGCACCTCAAGGTGCAGGCTACTCTACAAGATTTTTTTTCCTTTTCTGTTCTTATGTGACCCCTAATTGCCATTGGTCAAGATAAACTCCATATATAGAAACAAAAATTCATCACAGGAATACATACCGAGTGCTCTTTGTGGCATGATGCATCTGAGAATTCATTTCATATACTGCGTGGTATGTTGTAATTTTGAAGCAGGTTTGGAATATAGACACCTACTTAGAATGTCACCCCAGAGAGTAACCTGAGAGCAAAGGATACATGTGAATTCATAAACTGCTAATTGTCATGGCTGTTCTTGGGTTAGTTTGTTCCTGACAGATTGCCTCTGTTACACGTGCTGGTGTTGGGAGGCTACTTTGCCCTGCATGAAACAACTTCTACAGAGAACATAGTGAAATAAATCAGGCAGAATTTTTAAATTGCACGTTACTGTGAAAAGAAGAAAAACAGCTGTAAAACCTGGAATTATCTCATAATGGGCTGCAAGGAGACTCTGTTTACTGAAGAAAAACAATCATCATAAGGAGTAGGGTGGGTTGGAGTAGAACCACAAAAATAACAGTACACCCGATAGCTTAGGCAAAGCTTTTGGATTTTGGAACTATTTAGTGCTTTGTCACTGAAGTTATGGGGTCCATTTTCTCTTTAAGATACAACAGCAGAGAGAAGAAAAGTATATCTTCCTAGAAATAAAACCCTGATTTCTTGTTACCACCTACTCTGTACTGTGGAGAAATTCCTTGAATGTTTAGGATTATTTTGGAAAATGTAGAACCAGAGGAAATTTGTAGCTAGTTTTGCCTAATGTCCTGGCACTAGAAGTGGTTAAAACAATATTCAGAGAAGGAACAGATGCTTAGCATGGAAGAGTACAAAAACATTCTTTTTTACACTTTTGAAGAAGACAGAAGGGAAACAAAGCAATCATAGAAAGGTGCTCTGAGTGAGAAACAAAGAGCTGAAGATTTAAGAGAAGATGAAGCAGCATATTGTTCTGAATATACGTGCATAAATATTTTTGGAAACCAAACTATGATGAAAATAAAATGGTAATTGTAACTTTGTGACTGTTCCTCTGTGTGCCCTGCTCTCTCCCCCCCTTACATGTTGGTAGAGGTTTATTATTCAGCTTTTTTAAATCACAGGATGATTTTGCCTTAATTTGCCTTACTAACTTTCTGCCTCTGTTGTCACTAGCTTTTTGTGGAAAAAAAAATCAAGTTTCCTGCTGCCTTACCCTTAAATTCACATGTAATGATATGGCTTCTGAACACCTGTTGGAAATCCTCAATACACTTTTTTTCTCCAAGTTTTTCTAGTATCTTCTTCCTACATAGTGTAATTTTCTTTGACATCTATCTTGTAGATCACCCATATTTTGTGGGAGTTCAGTTCCACCCAGAATTTTCCTCAAGACCTATGAAACCTTCACCTCCATACCTTGGACTGTTGCTAGCAGCAACTGGGACACTCAATGCATACCTTCAGCGTGGATGTAAATTGTCTCCAAGGTAATCTTTCTTTGTTACTTGCCTGCAGTTTGCCAGTTGCATTTTTGGAGGGACTATTCCATCCTTCAGTTCAGAAGTCCAGAAGAGGAAAAGGAATTCTTCATGTACTGATTTACTTGTTTCTATACATGCCTCTCATAAACCCTAGTGTAAAATAGCGTGCAACAGAAAACATGGTTCCTGACTTTATCCTTTTCAGGAGCTATTAGGGCTGAAGCCAGAACCACACATTATAATAAGGAAGAAGTAAAAAACCTTTAGTAAATTCATGTGAAGTTGGTGGCCTCCTGTGCTAACTTCCATTGACTGTAGTTTCCTAGGGAAAGAGATTTGTTAGAGGATCAAGCAACGAAGTGAAATTCTTACCTACTTGCATTTGAATTATGGTAGCAACAACAAAGAAAACACTGATTTTATTTTGAGGCAGCCAAATGATAAATACTATCTTGCAGAGACAGGCCTGAAACAAAACAGTTGGGGTATCTTATGGAGGGGTTTGGATCTAGATCAAAACTGGATGGTTCAGCAACTGAAACTTGTCTGAATTCATTTGGAAACAGAGGTTTTGGTTTATTGAATGTAGCAGTATTTTTTAACCAGTGTTAACTAATTCTTGTTTATTTCAGTGATATTAATAACAGTTACAATTTCATTGTAATAGCAATAATAAAACGGTCCGAAGGAAACTTAGGGCACAATAACAGAAATTTTAAAACATCGTAAAATGACTGAATAGTAATGCTGAACTGATGTAACTCTGGAATATTGACTTTTCTTCTAAACAAGGCACCAAACATTAGTTTTGTGGTTTGGCTGCTTGCTTTTTTTTTTTTTCTCCTGAGTGTTGTGTTCTATTAAAATGAAGTCCTTTTGTTAAGTTGAGAATTAGAAATTTTATTCAGGTTTGAGTAGTAATGGAAAATAGCCGAGCCAGACCAGACCAATCTGTTTTGGTATCCTACTCCTTTATGGGTATATCAGTTGACTTTATAAATGCATTTAATCTTTGTTCATCCTGGCCAGTTGTGCAATAATGTACGTACAAAGAGAATGATTATTTTTGATCTGCAAACTACAGCTTGATCAAAATATTTCTATTTACAGCTTGATTGAAATATTCTTATTACCTTAGCCTGTCATTGTTATTAGTAGTCATAATGCTAGCTACCTCTTAAAATCTGTGCTGATGCAATACATAGGTCAGATTTTTGTGGTGCTTGGCAAGGGGCAGTCTTCGAGTGCAGTGATATTCTGTCTTTCCCTCTTTGTGAGTCCTCTGCCTCACGCTTCATCTTGTTTCCGAGGTCCCTATACCTTTTCTTACACTGCTTCATCCTGTAGGTAAAACTGTTTATCTCTCTGAGATAAAGAAAAATTACCTTTTTTTTGATGAGTGATCTGTATGTGTCCTGCTAATTTAAATCCCTTAGCATTATAGCAACCATGCTATCTAACTTTGACTTTAATTTTTGACAATTACTGAATGTGCTACTCTTAGACTTCTTTGAATTAATCATTAAAAAAGTATACACAACTCTTTTTCTTCATGTTCATACAATAAACTCCAAACCTTAAACATTTAGCAAGGACAAAAATTAGTACTCAAAACTTATATATAAAATTACAGGTTTTACCATTTACAGCAATCGAGCAAACCCCTGTGTCTTGAGAAAGAGCACTGGAATAGAAAAACATTTAGAGTCTAAAAGAGGAGTATTTTGCAGGGAAGAATGTTCAGAAGGGAATTTCAGTGCTAATTACAGCACACCCACTCATATTAACATGTCCACCTGCTGAGTGGAAAGGATTTCCAAAGTAAACCTTTAAACCCCAGAGTGCTGGTGATTTCACTGAGCTGTAAAGCTAAGGCATGTCACAGCAAGACTGAAAACAATTTGAGGAGAGGATTTTCTGCACAACTCATCCAGCACTGCCTGCATGAGGTGTAGTCATGCTGTTGACTAGAGCAAAGATATAACCTGAAAGAGAATTTGTGGAGATCAGCAAGTTGAACAGATAGGCTATTATAAACACTAAAAGGAGAGGTAATGATGAAGTCCTGAGACAAAAGGAAATATGTATTTCAGCATGAGAGTCTTAACAGGAAACCATTACCCCAAAACATTTAACAGCCTCATAATTAGGGTGCAATTTTAGAACATCTGACACCTGGACAGAAGCCCTTGCTTCTAAGCAAAGCTAGTAGTAAATTTAAAGATGCATTACAACTCCCAGGAGAGTGCCCTAAATAAATAAAAGTGAATAAACCTTCTCTTAAAATTTTGTGAGGCCTAGTCTGGTAGAGACATAGGCACACACAGGCGTGAGCATACCTAGTTTGAGACTGGAATGTATCCTCTGGGGTAAACTTAGTTCACAGAAGCTTTGGTGTGTACAGAAACAGTCAAGAACTGAGCAATGGATCAGAGTAACTCACTGATGAGCTATTACTTAGGTACTTGAAATGGTAGTTGGGCACTCAAGTTGCCTTTGTGGTTTCAGCCACTCGTGCTTTATGGCCTGAGTGCCCAAACATCAAACAAAGCCATGCACTTCATTTCTTTGTGAATGGTTTTAGGTCATGACCTTTTCCACATCTTTCCGTGGAAATACTGAAGGCACCGTTTCATACAGAAGTGAGGCAGGTGGGAGGCTTCCAGTTTACATGTTTCATTTTCAAGGACAAAGAAAACTAGATCTGCAGGAAGCTCTAGATCTGTTCTAGAGAACAGAAGGTTTTAATAGAAAACTAGTGGATGAAGAGGGGAACTTCACGTGTAATGTTGTTGGCTTTTACTGAGTCTTACATAGTTTCATTTGGAAAAAGTGATAAAAGCTGGCTTATCTTTGGGAACAGTGTAGTATGCAGAATCACTGATGGTACAATAAAGCCATGTTGCTGGTTTGGTTTGTTGTTTTTTGTTTTGGGTTTTTTTTTCCCATAGCAAGTTTAGCATCAGCAGGCTTTATTTCTTTTGTGTCCTCAACCACCACCTTTATTAATGGCCTGCAAGAGTAAGCCAGAGAGCATTAATTATGTTTGCAAATAATGTCATTTAAAAAAGAGCTGAAAGCACTACTCAGACCAAGAAATAACATCAAAGTATGTAGGGAATTTAGAAACATTTGCTGAATATACTGACGTCTTTGGAGGAAGAGGATAAAAAGCTGAAGATAAGTAATTTAAACACAAATGTTCAATAGGTGGGGAAAATGTAGGAAGTGAGAGATGTTCCTAGGTGAAAAAGTGTGGGCAGCTATGACTACTGCCAAAAGAAATTTTTGCAGATCATTAGTGAATATACTAATGTGAGGCACCAGTGCAATGCCATCACGTTGCATTGGAGTACTCTCTTGAGTTTTAGGCAGGTTATTAATAAAAGATGACCTATGCGTTGTGTTAAGAGACAAGGAGCAAAAGTGGCTAGAGAACAGAAGGAGTAGTGCATTAAGAAAACCACCAGAAACCTCAGAAAATTTGCCCCTGTGGTGCTTACTGCACTACTCCAGCTGTCTCCCAGGTGAGCTATGGAGGAAAGTTTGGGTGAGCATCTTCTCACAGAACAGAAAACAACCTGTGTGACATGTTCTGGTGTGTGAGACAAAAGCAGTATGGGCAGGGCTATCGCTGATGTCCCCTGGACATTGTCCTCAGTCAAGAACACATCTGGCACAGCATCTGCTATTGGCCAAATCCAGACATATCAGATTAAAGTGAAGGAAATTATGAGAGTTGAAGACTGTCAAGAGGGCAGCAAGAGAGGGGCTGTTCCACAAAAGATGACAATGCAGGAGCCAGGGGTGGCAGCTGTCCTGGTAGGGAGAGGACCAGCAGGAGTCAGTACTGAAGTCTCCAGAGAAGGCAAGAGGTCTGGCACCAGTGACAGTGACCATTGGGGAACGCCCTGGGTGAGGATGGTCCAGGCAGCAAAGACTTCTTGTTACCTGCAGAGCTCTTACGGAAAATTATGGAGGAGTTTTAAAGGAAATCTTCCTTTAAACATAGTGGCATTTAGTAATGGTTGGTTATGTCAGCTACTTTGTCATTTAAGTGTTAGATGTTTACAGTGAAGACCCTTCTGAGCTAGTCTGCTGAAGTCTTATTCTGTAGTCATTAAGTGAAAATGCACTTCAAGGAGCCAAATAGCTCATTATAATTGTTATGTGGGTCACATACAGATTACATGCTGCAAGTGTCTGTTTCTCTCCACTGATTGTAAGAAGCTAGTGGTAACTATCTGAGATGAAGATGTTATCCTAGGTCCAGTTATGTGAGTGCAGGTGTCTGGCAGGTTGGGACAGGGGAGTCTTGGGTATGTCCTGAGGGAATCCTTAATGAAATGGTGTTTTGTTGAAGCATAGGATTGTATAATGATGATCATCATAGTAAATGTTATATAATTTATTTGACCATATAATGATCGTAGAAATGTGCAGTGAATATGGGTGACTGCAGTTATAACCACTGCACAATCAAATATGCATTTATTCTAAGTAATGTTGTAATGGCTATAATATCTTTAATAATTCAGCTTTTTGGGGAGGAAATAAATGATAATAATTGACAGATTTCCTTTGGCTGGGTTCTCAAAAGCTAAACAATTGTTTGTTTTAAATAACCACAGCCTGTACTAAATCTAATTACATGTATCTTTAATTTGCACTGAAAAAGAAATGCATTTAGCTTGGCTCCTGTCTTTGCAGGGCATAGCATTACTGTAACAATTGTTTAAATTGCTTACATTTCTGGAAAATGAGTTTTTGTCAATTTTACATTAAAAGAAAGGAAAAAAAGCTCCTCTGAAACTGTCAAATACTTTGTTTGTAAAGAATGTGGATTTTCCAAGTGAAACAAACAGAATGTTCAAGGAGTACCCATTTTACAGTTGCCTGTGTCTCTTAATAAGAATATTGAAAGCACGCAGTGGTGCTTTTGAGTAGCTGTTTGGAAAATATAGGTTTAAAATTGATCTCGAGTCTTAGTTCTAGTAATTTTGCAGCTGAGGTGATGCATTCCAGCTACATGCCATGTGGCCCCAGCAGTCAGCTGCCTTCTATACCATACCAGTAGGGAATCTTTTCATCTTGCTTCCTTACATGCTTTAGACTGATGAATAGCAGAAGGATGATGATGCTTCTCTCAGTAGAAAAGCTAGATCTGTAAGGGGCATTAATTTGATAACAATGGAGCACAAGCAGGGGAAAGCTCTTTTTATTGCTTACGTCTTGAGAAGACAGGGATCTGAGGAGATGAGTGAACTTCAAAACAAAACCCTGTAATGTAATTTCTCTGCAAAGGGTGTTTTCTTTGCTCAAGTTGGGAAATATGTTGCACTTCACTGCAAGGTGAAATGCCAGCTAGGTACCAGGAGGTGTTCTGTGTGAAGTTAAGGTGTTTCACATTAGTTAACTGCAAAGGGAAATACCTGCTAGGTACTGGTTAATATTTCACTGGGCATGAATGTATTTTCATTAACTACAGCTAGATTAGGTGTAAGGATTAAAGTGACCAAAATTCTTCATCTTGAAGACTAGGTGCAGTGACACTGCATACTCTTCAGTTTTCTTAGTTGTTTTTTTTTTTCCTTGGCTGCTGCTTTATACTCTAAATCTCAAAAAAAAAAAAAAAAGGAATACTGGGGTTAGATCTTATATCTGGTGGCCTTAGATCTTCTTAGTAGCTGCTTTTTGTTGGACTCCACTGTTACAAGATTTGTTACAAACAAGATGAAGTGTGTGTCAGGTTACTGCCCAAGATAATTACTAATCAATTTCTGCAAACTGGGAACAGGCTTGAGAAGTTGGGGTGGCAAGTCAGGGAAATGATGGAAGCATCTGGTGCTGTGTGACTGCTTCTATGGGCAAATGCCTCTCAAACCTGTGTCCTTGGGTGGCAGAGGACCTGGGATGAGAGTGCTGGGTGGGGATCAGCACCTACCTGCCTTCAAGAGATGAAGCTGGGCAGTTCTCCACTCACCTCACTGGTCCCTGAGCATTTTTCCTTAAGTATGAGACTCCCATACTTTATTGTATACAGAGCTCTGGCATGTTTTTTGGCTGTGACTGTCACTGGACAGCAGAGCTAATTTAAAAGAAAAAATTCTCTAAAGACTTTGGTCTTAAATCAGGGCAGTCATAAGATTACACAGCTTTCTACTCTCACAGTTTTACTCTGTTCTGTGGATGGTATTTGCTATTTTGCTGTGATGTGAAAATACAAAACTGTTTAATAATACTGAATTTTTGTTCCATGTTTCCATGGGTACTTTCAGAAAAAAGTAAGTAAAACGTCGGTAATGTTGTGTTTGTCTGTGTGCATCTGGCATGCTTGATCATACTGTTAACAACACTTTCCTCACTTGAACTGTGTAATTCATTGCCAGCTGGTGAAATGATCAAATTGAACATTTCAAACTAGGCTGATATGACATGCTCTTTGTAAGAACCACATCAGCAGCGTGTGTGTCATGCAAAGAAAGGGCAGAAGGCTGTAGGCAAAATCTTAATGTTAGGACAGCCAGAATAGATATGTTGTCTTATACAAAATTTGGTGATTGCTGTAACTGTGGGAGGCTTTCTTAACAGTTAGAGGTAGACATGAAATGAGGTGACTGGTGGTGCCATTCCTTCTGTCCCACGCTATTTAAAGGCAGGGTTTTTTACCTGTTCTTTCATGGTTTTTCTTTTCACTCGAAGAAGAGATGATGAAATTGAGGCTACAAAGCAGTGCTCAGTAACAAGCACTAGTATAGCTGAGTGCAGTTTGTTCACTGTTCCGCATTGCAGTCTCGCTCAAAGATCTCCAGCTGTGAGGCTACATAGTTCCCCTTGAAACATTGCCCAGCAGGCAGTCCCTGGGGATCCACAGATAAGGCTGTGTCTAGGTGAGTCATGGGCTGCTTGTGTGCTTGATGTCTCAGAAGGAGATCTGCCCCTACGTGGGGAGCATGACCTGGCTGAGGTCCTGTTGGCTGGAGGATGAAGGTGTATGTGGTAAAAGTGAGATGTGATAAGGCAGGTGTGCAGAGGCTGGCGTAGAGTTGGTACCCAAAGCTGTCACGGTGTGAGGTCTGAGATCCCCACCTGTACTGTGGTAACCATAACCTGTGCTCTGAATTGCCATGGGACTGACCAGAATTACTGCTGCTCAAATGTAGTTGTGAGTTCCCTGGGCTCTCTTTGCTGGCTTCTGATCTTGGGAAATTCAAATATATGGAAAGCAGAATGTAGAAATGAAGTATGGTAGAGGTAGGTTGAGGCTGGAGGCACTCCTGAAGCGCACTCAGAGTTAAGATAAACCTGGAGACCCAATAGACATCACAGCTGACTGAAAATGTGGTGGGCACTTATTTCTCTCAGTTGCTGTGGTGATTCCTGTTCTTCACTGTTTCCCTGTTCTGGCCACTTATAAAACAATCACTTGCATGGCTATTTGTTCTGTGAAAACCAATCTGCTTCTCTCAGGAAACAGTAGAAGGGGATAAAACCTTAGGAAAAACTGTCAGGATATTGTTTGATGCAATGAAAATGATTTATGTTCTAACTGGAAGAACAAAAATTTTAATTTAAGTGTTAGTTGAAGAATTCTGAGTAAATAAAGTTAACTTTTTCTTTGAGCAAAACAATGATTATCATAAAGGAGAAATTGCTTTTATTCTTGTTCTGGATACCTGCTATTCTCCGTGTTGTTAATCATGGTTGTAGACACAAAGCACTGGTAAACTGTAGAATGAATGTACAGGAGCCAAGCAAAAAGAAATTGAGCATACTGTTTATTAGGTGGAATATTTTTTCTTGTCAGGTCTTAAACTCCAAACTTAAGCCCATTCCTTTAGAGAAAGATGTTCTAAAATACAGCGTTTTAAGCATGAGCTTTAAGAAGTTTTCTGTAAATGGTTAGCATTTGAGGAAAGTGTTGCTCCTATGCGTTGTGGGTTGGAGGGTTTGAAATAAAATATTTGGTTTAGATCCTTCTGAATGCTTATTGCTTCTAACAGCGACAGCTACAGTGACCTAAGCGATGACAGTTCTCCAGAAAAAGAGTTTCCTAATCCTACCAGAAGCTGAAATGATTGTATGAGATTACAGAAATGGATGATGCTGTTGAGGTAAACTGAATCATTTTGATACTGCTTTATGGTACTTATTTCTTCTAGACTTAAAACAGGAGACAAAGTTAACTTAATTCTCCCTTTTGTTTCAAATCCCACCTAAGAGCTTATGTCTTCTTTCTTGCCTGTAGCACTTAATTGTTTTCCTCTTCTGCTGCTTAACTCTGTAATTGTGATATTAAAGTCTGCTAAGTGTTTTTGGTGTATCTTATATGTAGGATGCTATACAAAGTCAAGTTGTGTTACTGTTTGAAGATGTATTGAAAATACATTTTAAAATTATGTCTTATTTTTTTGCTACTTCAATTTCCAAGTTGGAATCACTTTGAGTACACTATGTAGACATGACTTTTTATTTTGCATTAATATTCACTTTTAATTGCTTTTGATGCATTGATACCACAAAGAAATCCCAACATAAGTACTTGGATTTAATCTGCAGAGTGATAGAGATACAAACAAGTTTTATAAAATCATAGCTTTGTTTGCCATAGGTTTTGCCAAAGTGGTGTTGGATCATTTATTTATTACCTATAAATATAGTAGTCATAAATTTAATTTTAGTTTGAAGGTTGTCTTTCCTATAACATACCTGATCTCTGCAGGATCTGGGTTTGAAACTTAGCCTTACTCTGTTTTTGCTATGCAGATTCACCAGAGTTGTGGCTGGTATGGCACTCTGATTCATGCTTTTCATTTTTCTGAGAACGTCTGTAAGCAGGACACAACTTTCCCCTCTGGTTTCATTCCTCTCACGTGGTGTAGTCATTAAGCAGCTGTGCCAAACAGACAGTTAGGACCACATGAATGATGCATTTCTGCCTGATGGTCTCCTGACTGAAGTACTGGCATGAGATGCTAGAAATTGGAGTTCAGTCCTTAGCTGCAGCCTGGGTTTCTTCTGGGACTTTTAATTTATTTCTTTTTCCCTCTCATGTACCACATGTTAAAAATAATAATCCATCCTGAAATTGCGAGAGCAGAGAACAGAATGTTAAATGATTTCATGAACTGGTACGTATTGATACAGTACTGATGCATGTCCTAAAATGACCAAGAAATAAGTAGGCAAAATGTTCCTTTTCACTCTTACATGGATCCTTCCCACCTCCTAACATCACAATGGTTCTGTTTCTTGAGACCAGGACAAAGTACAGGACAGCCTCTTTAGCTTGTCCTTACTTTGCTCAATGGAATTTATGAATGGTTGTTCTCTATTTACTGTTGCAGCTCTGACTTGTTCAGTGCTTGGATGAATGTACTTTTGTGATGCTTTTAAGTGGTTATCAGTAGTCAGGTTGATTTTTGTTTGAATGTGTCACTAGTGGGTACCAATTGTCTTCAACAGAATTACGCTAGAAAGGACTAAATAACTATATCTGGATATAAAAGAAGGATAGAAGCATTGGCTTATTTATTTTTATCTCATGGTTAATTCTACCCGTTAATTAGAGCTGGGTACACATGTAGATTGTATTTAGCTTTGTGGGTTTGTTTTGTGCTGTTTGAAGCAGATGAAAAGAATCTGCTTTAGTATTTATCATAGGACTACTTTGGAGTCAGTCAATAGATTTGAGTGAAAATTACATGACGTGAAATAAACTGAGTTACAGGGGAAATATTTTTAATCATTGATTTTTTTACATTTATTTTTCCTTCCCCTCCCTCTTTTTATGTTACAGAAACTTGGGAATAGGACAATATTGAATAGAAGAAAGTAGAAGAGTAAGCTGCTTACAGTTCTCATACTGTCTCTTCCACTACTGCTTTCAATAATTCTTGTTACAGGTGACAGTTTAACTGTCCTGTAGTGAAAACTGTTGTGTAAATGCTGTTTCTCTTTAACAGTTACAAAACAGTTGCGCACCTTAGCTGTTAATCATTATTGATCTTTCCTGTATTTCAGAGTAATCTCAGGTGAATATGTATTAATTCACTAGTTCACAGCTGTTCTTGCTTTGAAGAAAGATTTGACTGGTTTTAGTTTGCCTTTGAATGAGAAGACAAAATGCACTAGTTCTTGGGAGTGAGTGGGAATGCACTAAAATATTTAAGGGAAATTTATCTTATTCTTGAGCAGTAAAAAACTTTCAGATTTGTTTCCCTATGAAGCTTGTATATATATATATTTTTTAAAACTTTTTTTGCTGTTCAATATGTACAAATGAAAAATCGTTGCTGTATTTCAGCTCTCTGTGATTGTAATAATTACTGTTGGATATGCGTTTTTTCACTTTGCTCTTATAAGTGATTTGATTCCACATAAGTTCATTTGCTCTATTTCTCCTGGAAGTCTGGTAATACTGACCTACAAAATTACAGGAGTGGTATTAGAAGCTGGTTTTGTATTTGTATTTTGTAAGAGAGAAAGTAAATACAGTCATACTGAATACTTGTGTGAAAGTTGTAGAAGAACCAGTCATAAACCTGGAGTGTTTTCTGGGATCCAGCTGTGCAACACTCAGTTAATTTCAGTAAATGAGTATAAAGTGAATTAAGTAAGGTTCACCCTTGTTTTCCTGCATCCAATGACCACTCCACTGTCACAGCACTTATTCCCCAGTAGAATACAGTGATGTGTTTCAATTTAGAAATCACAAGTTCTTCCATGCATGACAACTGCAAGCAGCCCTGGAAAATCAGGACTGGAGCCTGAATCGCTGAGACAGAAGAGGAAGGCGAGAGCTGCTGTACAGGGTGTAACGCTGGATCCCAGTACCAGTGGGGCATCATCAAACCTGTCACAGAAGCTGGACCTGAGCTATGTAACTGGTGGGCTCCAGATGCCTGAAACGCACTTTCCTATAAAGAGAAGTTCTGAATTCTGAGTGTTGTGTTTCATTTTGGTGTTGGGCAAAATGACTCTTTTAAAATTCATCCCAAATTAAATATCTGCACAAAATTAAAGAGCACCATGTCCCTTATTACAGCTTTGTAAAACATCAGGTTTGAAGCTTTGCATTGCTCTGTGTAACCATCTCAGGTTACACAGCCAATTTATCTCTTCACTAAAAGAAGCTTTAATGGTAGTGAAATACAAAATATATTCCTATGGCAGTACTTTTCTAAAGTAGTTTACAAATGCGTGCCTTAGAAATAGTTATTGACAGAATTTGATATCACTGTGTGTCTTCCCCAATGAGAGACGCTGGCCACTGGTTTGTGAAAAGTGAAGAATTTCCGAAGATTGTCTATAATGTGCAAATGTGTTTTCAGAATATTTTCAATAAATGGTGTTATTGGGAAGTGTTTGGATACGTAGTAAAGAATCATTGTGCCAATTGTGAACTGTGGTGTCCAGGAGGGAATTGTTCATTTAGTCATGTCCCAGTTGTGTTGTCTGTGAGAAACTGTCTTTTAACCAAGAAAAAAAGGTATCTTCTTTGAGCCTGTAGATTTTACTAACCTAAAGATAGCTAATACTAGCTAAACTGCTCCCTTTGGGAAAACCTGACTGATGATCAGTTTGATGTGCTGGAAGATGATGTTTAAAATCTCTGCCTGCCTCACCCAGAAAGTGGTCCTGTGCCGATTCACCAGCTACATTCATGTTTTTCCTCACAGCAAGTTTGATAGCTTGGTTGAGTTGGACCAGAAGCTCTGCTTGTTTTTAAACAAAGGGAGCAGCATCCAAGTTTGGATGTGACTGTGGAGTAGGTATCGCACTTAACTGACACTGTGGAGAGCTGTATCTTACTGCGTATTTCTAGTAAAGTACTGCATCTCAGCAGCACAGGTACCTGTTTCACTGTAAGCTTTACAGGTGACGTCCTTCAGCACCTGCCTAACATATTTTAGCACCAGCAATTTGGAGAAATAATGTTGTTTTGGAGCAAACCCTCTTCATTTACTACATGTGATTGGTTTCCCACAGCAGCTGTTGTGCACCAGACCTCAGATCCTTTTGGAGGAAATAAAACTGAAGATCTATTCCAAAAGCTGGTGTGATTCAGTTCTGAAACCACCTGGAGAAGCACCCTGTCATGGATGCCTCCAACACTGTGTTTGCCAGTAGAAAGCTATCAAACCATCGAGTGTTCTGTGACACCCAAAAATGGTTCCTGTCCTATATGGATATTGTGTTCACCTTCCTATCAGCTGTTTTGTTTTGGGGTTTTTTTACTGAATGCCTCCTCAAGCTTCAACACAGGCACCATGCTCTGAGTTGCTGGGTACACATTCCCATGTAAGACAGAAACCAGGCAGCACAGTCCTGGAGTCACCATGGATGGGCCTGATCTGGGTCCTCTTGGAGCTTGCGAAGTGTTCTACTTGAGTGATGGGATATTATGCAAAATGCAGCACCGCAGATAGTCCTTGTTTTAAAACAGTGCTTATATAAGCACCTGGGCAGTACACCTTAGCTGAACATTGATGCCTGTTTGTGAGCGACTCACCACAGGCTCCTTTTGTACTCACTGGAAGTACCAAGTGCTTTTCAATCATCCTTAGTAGATCAGATGAATAATGCTTCTTTCTTGACATGAACCTGAAAGAAGATCCTGGCCCAAACGGCTCAGATACCAGTGTTTGGTCAGATGATTCTGTTCATCATGTGTAGGTGCTGAAGTGGGGATGAGTCATTACCATCAGTTCATCATTACTAATCAGCTAGATGTAGCTGGCTCTATATTTTGTGAGGGCTCAGATAAGTAGGCTCACCCCTGGACAGATGAAACTTCCCCAGAGTACAATATTCACAGTTCCCTAGGGCATCAAACCCATCGTCATGTTAGTCAAAGCCTCACATACAGCAACCCTTTCTTGCCGAAGCCCAGCAGGAGCCTGTGCCAGTGTCTCCCCAGCATCTCTGGCTGCTGTTGGCTGGGATCAGTTCCATGCAGCAGCAGCAGTAGAATCTGCTGTCATGTGGTATCATGGAGTGTGCCTCACTCCCTCTCTCATGGAATAATAATCCATGTCCCAGAGCACTCCCCCAGGATGTAGGAGACATGACCAATTTCCTTCTGAGTTTCAGAGGCAGCCAGGCCCCCTCTCCTTTGTGGGCTCCTCACTCCTCAAGGTTAAAGCCACTGGTCACGTGTTGGAGAAACAGTAAGGATATGATTCTGTAGGTGAGGTAACAGATTAGTTGGGAGGGAGGAAGGGAAAGCACCTGAGCCCATGTCTTTAGACTGCACATGCATTTAAAAAGAAAAGACAGAAACAGTGCCAGTGCCATAACAAATAGGCTTTCTCTTTTTGGCCAGGTAAGTCTTGAATCCTGTTCTCTGGGGTGGCACAGGCTGAACAGGAAAGAGTGACAGCACCTCACCTCTTTTTTCTTTCCTATGTCTGGAACTTGCTGCATCATTGCTTTGTCCATCCACTTATTGTCCCTGCTGGCGCGTTAGAGCCTATGCCAGCTTTTTCTTATGCCAGCCTCAGGCAATAGCTTATTATGTTTTCCTGTGCTGGATGAGCTACTCATTCATCTGTCCTACCCAGGATTTTAATTTCGTTTATTCCAAAAGGGAAAGAAAGAAGCTTGTACATGTAAAAGAAAACCGTTCTGAGCATAGTTCCAGTGTCTGGAAGAGCTTGAACTCTTGTTAACATACCTGCCTAATAATATGCCTTGGTTGAGTCTCAAGGTTTGAGAAATTGAAAAGGCATCCAAAATTTTGAAGAGTGAATACCTAAACTTCTAAGGCTTGTGGCTGGCTAATGTACTGTCCCTGTGTTCAGTCTTGGGAGCATAATTTGGCATCTTTTACAACACTCAGTCAGTACTAGTTTATAGTATAGAGCAGGTTCCCAATTTAGAGTTGTATCTGTGTGTGCTATCTTTGCTAACATCATTATTATTGCCAGACTTGTGTACACAGACTTACAGGGGTGCCACTCTTGGGAGCATCTCCTTTCAGTTTTACATGACTTTAAGAAGGAAAGGTTTTGACCAACAAACATTTCTCTCCAACTCATTGAAGATACAAAGCACTCCTGGCTATGTGAAGTTAGATAGCAGCACAATTTTGTGAGCAGGAGAGAGTCAGACCTCCTGGGGGGCATGAATTAGGAGTCTTGCTTCTCATGTAACTAAGTGAATTAGGGATGAGATTATACATGTAATGATCTGCTTTTTACTTAGGGTAATGCAGCTCTGAGTTCACTGGGGAACTAAGACATGATTGCTTGTTAATTTGGGAAGTGTGTAGAAGAACTCCTGGGATTGCTTTAGTTGAGGCTTTTGACAGAAAGCTTACTAGGGCAGGTCAGAGGAATCACACAAAGTTCATGCTTATGTACTTTCCATATTTAATATTTCAGTGATGCAAATATAAAAGTTTAATTAAGAGCAGAGATTAAAATATGACTGTGAAGTAAAAATCTAGGTGCAAAATAAAACATGCCATTGACACTTCTCTGAAACTGCTTTTTCTAAGACAATGTTCAACATTAGGTGGTCATCTCATTGTGTGAGGCAAAGGAATATGTGAGTGTAAAAAAGGTAAAAGACTGCTATTCAGCCTGCTTGCTCTGTTTTTTAACAGTAAGGAGCCTTAATTTACAAGGCTGCTAATTTTTGTCATTTTTGTTTCTACTGTACAGGCTTAAAAAATTCTGATAATATTTTAGTAGTAGTGTTCAGGAACATGAACCTGATCAAAGAACAATTGTCTGCTGCTATTTGAATTAATACCCTCTGCTTTGCTGACTCTTTGACAAGAGTTAACACTTTGACTGTGAAGTTAGAGAGGTGAAGCAAACTTGAAGGCGGATGTAACAGTTTTCATGAAATGAAAATACTTACTTAGAAGGGTTTTGACAGGCTTTAGGGTCATCTGACAGAGGGCTTATTTACCTGAAATTTAGGGTTTTTTCCAGGCAGTATCTCTTGATCTGACAAAAATGGTGTTCCCCACAAATCCTGCCTCACTTTACCCTTGGGCCATCATTGCTCTGACAACATTCCAGTAGCAATTTAGCAGCATTTTTCTGGTGTATTTGTCTCTTCACTAGGGCGTGATGCTCTGTTACCTGGGTTTTATCCTTTAAAGTAGTATTCAGGTTTTTAAAGGTTTTTAGGTACAAAAGTATGTAAAAAAGCATGATTATCATCAATTTCTCATTTGTGTGTGTTGGGTTTGTGGGGAAAGGTTTTGACACAGGATGGCTACAGGGGTGGCTTCTGTGAGAAGCTGGCGGATGCTTTTCCCATGTCTGATAAAGCCAACGCCAGCTGGGATAGAGCCAATGCCAGCTGGTTCCAACTCTGCAGACACCAAGGTCAGGGAAGGGGGGAGAGGGAGGAGGGGCTCCAGGTGCTGGAATAGCTACATTGCCCTTTTTTGGACTTGCTCCAGCATCTTGATGTCCATCTTACAGCCAGGGACCCAAAACTGGACACAGGACTCAAAGTCCAGGACTCACCAATACCAAGAACACAGGGACAATCACTGCTCTGGTCCTGCTGGCCACACTATTTCTGATACAATGGCCAGGATGCCATTGGCCTTTTTGGCCACCTGAGCACACTTGTAGTCCTCCAGATGCCCAAAGGCAACGTTTGGTGCTCTCTTTTCAGCTAAGCTGAAAACGGTAGGGAAAATTTATGCTACAGTGCATTAAGAACTTAATCACTTTATAGCTAAATTACCATAAAAGATTTTCTACTGCCAACTTACAAGTGAAGATTTGTGTATTATGGTGCGGAAAGCCCAACTTTGGAGAAAGACCTCCTATGTATCTAATAATACAGGACTGAGGTGCTACCACAGGACAACCATAGTAGTTGCCTGAAGTAATAATTATGCATCTGTTTATAAAGCATCCAATTCCAGAACATAATCCAGAATTTTCCCTCCCCTCATGACATGGAATATCACTATTTCTTTCCTAGTTTTAATTTATTCTATTAAATAAAAAAATCTTACTACACGTAAAGTTTTTAGAAAAAGATGCCTGCCACTCATATTCTCTGTAGGGCAATTTCATATCAGGGAAAACCTGCAACATTCTTGCTTTCACAGTCTAGTTGTCCTTACTATCAACAGGGGGTTTTTCCTATTTATTTGTAGGAAAATCCAGACTGAAAGCAAAATACATGCTTCTGCTCTTTTATACGCTGTTGTCTTTAGTCACCTAGAAATGGACAATATTGTAATGACACATTCTTTTGAATTTCCCTTTGATTTCAGTTTCTGCCTCTAAAGCAATATATTTTGACTTTGGTTTACTTCCCACAGCTAAGGAGACTAGAATCTCATTATGGCTTAATTGAAATAAAAATGCCATGCAAACTGTGAAAAGGCATTCTCTAGATATAAAATACTAGCTTCGTTGAGTCCAAATACTGGATAAACTTACTCCACAGTTGCCTTATTCTACTTCTAGTGTAACGTTCATTAAACACAGTGTCCATACTGAGTGTCTTTAACATGCAACCAATGGGGAGTCTGCTGGGGTAAAGATCCCTCTGTCTTCTCTGTTTTAAACTTAGAAAGCTGAGAGATATCTGGCTCAGAACAGACATATTTTTCATGTTATGATCCCATGGTTGGCCACAGGTACTCCCCTTGGACCATGCTTGACCTTTCTTAGAGGGTCACTTGAAAAGCAGGTCCTTGTAAGCTGGTACAGTTTATTAATGCAATGCAGTGTTATCAGACATTTATATAAAAGAATAAAGCAAAAATAGAAATTGCATATGTTTAATTTGTCTTGCAGTAAGTACCAGGGAAAGCAAAGGAGGAGCAGGAAGGTAAAACCTGGGAAAATATCTCCATGGTATATTTTCTTCTGCTGCTTAAGCAGATCATGTCTAATAAACGTTGCAGCAGCTGATGTGCTGTTCTTACTTGTCTCAAGTGTAACAGACAGCTGTGGAAGATGTGTATTTTGGAGCTTGGTGTGTCCTGTTTGAGCATTCTCATTACCATCGGAGATGAGGGGTGAGAGCAGCGCGGTTGCCTGTGACTTCAGGCCAGAAGTGCTCCTGCCAAGGCTTGCCTTGGTAGCAGTGCAGGTCAGCCCAGCCTGCCCCAAGTGATGCACTTGTCTGACTCCTTGGTGCCTTTTGGCAGTCATAACTGCATTTTACTCTGGTATTTCTACCTATTTCCACAATGTTTGGGGAAACTTAACATTTCTGACACCTAGTGGTTCTTTGTTACGCTTGTTTGAGAATTTCTTGAAAGTTACAAGAACTGACAGATTGAAGAAGAGATTGGGAAAAATGCTGCAATCACTGAAGTAATTTTTTTTCTTATGAAACAGGACAAAAATCATTATCATCATTGTGTTTTTTAACATCCCAAATCTCTTATTATGATCACAGCCTTATGGCATGTCAATGTGACAGAGCTCTTATAATAAAGACCTTGTAATCTGTTTTAACAAGACAGACAATAGAGATGAGCAATTTTGAAGTGTTTAATATATCACTTTAGAAACAATTAGGTTTTCAGGATTGGAGTCCAGAAGCAGCCTACTGTCGTGTATATTCATAGTCATTTCCATTTAGTGCAGATTTGAAAATCCAAATATTGAATTTGGTTATGTGTAATGCATTTTGGGGAAAAGAATATTAAAAAAGATTCAAGTGCTAGTCTACCCTATGTAAAACTATACCCCAAAGGCCAAATTACACTGTAATGTTACTTAACAATGCAATGAGCTGTAAAATAGACAGTTTTTATGCAGCTGAGCCCTCAAGCTTATTTTTCCTTCTAGGGTACTGCTTTCTTACTGTGGAAACAAACAAGTGAATAATATACATTTCTTTTTTTAATGTTCATTATGCTGCTATCATTTTTGACCAGGGAGGACAATGAGATAATCTAAATGATATAGATCACTTGTTTTCTTCCCTAATAGGAAAGAAAATGAATGGCTTTGTTTTGATGGCTTCATTGCCTGCAAGATAATGAAATATCCCAGCATGGATTTCATTAGACTTTCTTTAGTCTCATTATGATACGCACATCAAGAGGCCATATCTCCTCTTCAATGTAAATGGTACCAGATACTTCAAAGATTTTAGCACACTGTGAAAATCTGGGCATGGGTGTCACCAAAACAATTGCTGTGTCTTTAGATCAAGGCTGGCCTTGGCCATGAGAGACCCAGAAGCACTAGTGAAATTTCTCAAAGTAAAATAGCTCATGATGCCATAGGTATGAGGCTATAAGAGCATTGGTGTTTAAACTTTGTCATTATTCACAGGGTTCAGGGTTAAAGAGCATGTGCTGCTTACATATCCAAAGCTTCGCACTGGTTTTGGTCACTGGCTTCCAGGGGATGGGGAAGAGCACAGGTCTGTCCTGTCACAGCAAACCCTGTGCATCAAGACAGCTGCAAGGAACGACTTCTTATGGCATTAACTGGGAAGCAGTTTAGCAAATTGTGGTTTGAAAAGATAAGGTTGTAGTGTCCTTCATGCAGCCATATTGTCTGTATTCTCATCCCAAGGATGAAAGGAAAAGACTAGAACTAGAGGGAACAGAGATATATGAACCCCATGTGGCTTCTAAAGCATCATATTCTTATTGTGAATAGCTGCATGTTCTGTTTCTACAATGATGAAAACAAATGCACATTGGGGTAAGACCAGGAAGAGACATTGTATAAAACAAGAATAATCTGTCTCTATTTGATGATTACATGAATTAGAGATATTTGGAGCTGAAAGTATCATAAGCCAGAGGGTAAGGTCATGCCCTGACTTAAAAAAACTGGCAACTCATTGTAATTCTTCTTTTTTGTTTGGCTATTGTTCATTAGGAAAAAGCCTGAGACAATTCTGAGGTTTAATACATGCCTTTCAGCTACAAAGGATCAGGAACTATAGAAGGCCACAGAGGGATGAGTTGCAGTAAGTAAAATAAAAAGAAATTAGGGCTGAGAAGAATTTGAGCACCAGAAGGCATCAAGGTAGTGGGCTATGCCATAGCCAATCATTTCTTCCTTTCCTTGTAATCTCGGTAATCGATAATTACTAGCTCCCATCAGTGATTATTTTCTTGTATCTAAGCTTTATAGCAATGTCCCAAATAAAAAACCTGGCAGCAAATCTCTAATGAACTAGTGCAGGGAAAAAAAACGTTATTAATGCTTCTTGCTGAGGTCTCTTTAGGGTAGCCCATACACTCTCGAAATCCAGGCATGCCTGCCAAGGGGTGAGGATCACAGGTGTGATGCCTGCCTGGGCTTTTGCCTCCCGAGTTTCCTTCTTTGCCATGGAACAACTTCTGTGAGGGGCTTCCAGCCAGGCTTAACCACTGTTGGCACCATTAAATGTTGTGACTTGAGATGAAGAGAGGAAAGTGAGTGTTTGTTCTCCTCTCCCTCGCTTTATACTTGCCTGAAACGGGATTAGTCCTTTCCATGTCTGGAACCACAGAGATGACTTTTTAAAGGTGTCTGGGGAATGGTCCTTGCACCATGGCATTCTCACAAGACGTGAGTCAGTTCAAAAGCTGCCCTGAAAAAATCAGGTTGCCTGATAGCTAGCATAGATTGAAACAAGATTTCAGTTTTAGAACCTGTTTTGTGAAGACAGAATTGGAATACTAAGAGTTAAGAGTGTTTCCAGTTATTTCATTGCTCCTTTCCCACCAGTGTGGATAGGGAAGCTGAAGGGAGATCACACAACACTTACAATGCCTGGCTCCATGACTGCTATAGACAGGTAGCAGACACATCAGTGGCTCTATCTGATGAAGTAAAATAGCAGAATTGCCAGGTTGGACTGATGGCTGATCTTCTTGTCAGTCACAGCTCTGCATGTCTGATTCAGTATTGTACAGTGACACCTGCTTTTTAAGAATACTAAAGCCATTTTATTTTGAGATGAAATTCAGAGAGGATTCCTGTCCATGTGCCACATTCTAATGCTTTCCCTGTGTCTGGCCTTCTTTGTTCATGCAAATTTATGTTGTGTTTTTTTTTTTTTTTTCCAAACATGACTTAATTAATGTTTGAACTGCCTTTGTTTGGTTTTTTTCATGCATTTTCAGAATACAGATTCACAGGAGAGGAGACATTGGGAGTAGGCTGGCCTTTTCCTGTAACAGACAGACACTATAGGGAACCCTAATATGAATGAAGAGTGGAGATTACTTTCATCTATTGATCTCCAAACTGAATGTTTGACAACTACTGAAATACAACAGCACCTGTGTTTTCTTCATTTTTCCTTTTTTCAGTGTTACATGGTCTAAATTTTGACAGCAAAGATGCTGTGGGACATAAACTTTATGCTCAGCACTTGTACTACATAAGTATAGGCTGGAGACACATGACTCTTGCTGGAATACCAGTGATGATTTCAGAAGTGATTGCTCCCCCAGGTGGATGAAATATGAGGCCTTTTTGTCCACCTTTCAGCAGAGTAAGCCAGGGCTGCTTAAACTTCAGAATCACAGAATGTTCTGAGTTGGAAGGATCCACACGGACCATCGAGTCCAACTCTAAGGTGAAAGGCTCATATGGGGATCAAACCCACAATCTTTGGTGTTATTAGCACCATGCTCTAACCAACTGAACTAATCTCAGGGTCAAACTGTCTTCTAGAGACTATTAAGCATCTAGTACAGGACTTATTAAGAAGAACTCCAGTGAATTCTCCTGATTTCAAGCAGGAGGTATTCCTCTTCAGCAGGGAGGTGATAAAGAATGGTTTGACAGTCATTTCTGCAGAGTATGTATGACTGTGGTTAGATTTCACTTTGAAGCCCCCACCCAAGGAAGTGAGTAGAAAGGTTTTGAAGACAGTCCTTGGATGGTTGAATTTCTCAAATAAGAAATGAAAAAACCAACCCCAAACCCACAACAAGTCCGATAATAAAATGTTCAGTTTTATTTCTTCCCCAGTGGCCTGAAAAGATCATTAGAACAGACATCTGCTCTGACAGCTACTCCTAAGCTCACTGGGACTTAAATGGTTTAAGAGAGAATTCCCTTAGGCATCTTGGTGACAGAGTTATTGATGGCTCTATTGCATGGTTGGATAAAGCTTGGTTACCTCTTCTGTTATGGCCCAGGAATAGTCAGCACACATGCCAGAGGAGAAGAGGATTAATAACAATTAATGTGCTTATTCTGCCTTATCGCCCTTTTAGCATGTATTCATTAGAACTTTGCTTTTATAAGAAAAATTCATCTTTTTTTTTCTGTCACTCACAAAAGTATTCTCTCCTGCCTAGTTATGTGCCGTATTGTCTGCTTCCTTCCAGTCCTCCTTCCTCCCCTCCTCCTGACTTTCCTCATTACACTGAGTCCGCACATCTTGAACTGCACTGAAGTTTCTGTCTGGCTTGTACCCAGGGAACTTTCTCCACATGGAGATCACCTTGGAGAGGACACTGATATGTGTGTGAGCCTCCACAAAAAATGGACTTGGGCCACCACCTGGGTGCTTGTCTCAACATAAAATCATAAAATAGTTCGAGTTAGAAGAGACCTTTAAAGATCATCTGGATCAAACCCCTCTACAGTGAGCAGGGACATCTTCAACCAGATTGGGTTGCTCAGAGCCCTGTTCAGCCTGACCTCGTATGTTACCAGGGATGGGGCATGCACCGTCTCTCTGGGCAACCTATTCCAGTGCCTCACCACCTTCACAGTCAGGAATTTCTTCCTGATGTCTAATCTAAACCTACCCTCATTCACTTTAAAGCCATTACCCCTAGTCCTATCACTATAAGTACTTGAGAAAAGTCTCTCTCCAGCTCACTTTAGATACTGGAAGGTGCTAAAAGGTCTCTCCAGAGCATTCTCTTCTCCAGGCTAAATAACTCCAACTTTCTCAGCTTGCCTTCATAGGAGAGATGCTCCAGCCCTGTGATCGTCTTTGTGATCCTCCTCTGGACTCACTGCAGCAAGTCCGTGTCCTTCCTGTGTCGTGGACCCCAGAGCTGGATGCAGCACTCCAGGTGGGTCTCACGAGGGTGGAGTTGAGGGGAATCCCCTCCCTCAACCTGCTGGCCATGCTGCTTTTGATGCAGCCCAGGGTAAAACTGGTTTTCTAGGCTGTGAGCTCACATGGCTGGGTCATGTCCTGCTTTCTTTTTGACACCAGGGGTTGCCCTGACCCAGGTGCAGCACCTTGCACTTGGCCCTGTTGAACCTCATGAAGTTCCCGTGGACCCAGTTCTTGAGGTTCTGATCCTTTTGCTTCTCTGCTACAGCCTCCTACTCTTCCTGCCCCAGGCTTAGGACTGCATCCGCTGTACCTGGCCAGTCTTTTTCTTTCTTGTTATTTTTATTTGCATCTCTTATTCATAAAGAGCTTGTGCCTCCCTTGGATTGTTTGAGTGTTACCTAAAGTACAAATTCATTGCCAATCCAGGTGACTCAAAGCAGCTCTTCAAGGGAGTTTCCCAGTGCTCCTGCCTGTTGAACTGTTTTCTGGGTTCTGTCAGTGAGGGACATGGGTGCACTGCCCTCAGGGAGGGCTGGACCTCTGGGCATCGCAGCTATGAAAGATTCTAGAGTATCTGTGGAGTGTCTGAGGATGGTGAAGTTTAGCAGAGTTTGGCTAGACCCTATGGGGAGCACAATTCCAGCTGCTGATGCTAGCTTCCACTTTCTACTGCATTTCAAACTCTTTTTCCAAAGCAGAGGGTGAAAAGAAATGTCCTGGAAAGTTACATGGCCAAGCAGTATCCAGTTCACTGCTTTCATTCTTGGAAATGGGTATACTACTCTTCTTGCTACAGTACTGTGGAAGAATCAGTCAAAATTAGGTATCACATATGGACAGTTTCAGTTCAGACAGATGAAGTTTTGCAAAGAATAATTAGTGCAAAAGCAGATCTTCCAATAGAAAATGTCCATCCACCTTCCTAACAGGCAGCACTACTACATTTGCTGTGACTAATCTTTGGTATTGATTTTGTTGGCTGGTTGTAGAAAGACAGTTGGTCTGACTCCTGTAATTAAGTTTAGTTAATTAGAATAAATGGCTATGCTATTTGCCAGGACCACTGCTTACTTGTCTGTTTTCTTGTTTCGTGCACAGCTTCTTTTATGCTGCCCCAAGGACCATTAGACCATGGAATAAAATTCGCACAAACTGCTACTGTCTTTTTGTATCTGAATGTTGTCTCTTTGCAGTAGCTAAGCCAAGTGTTTAAGTAACCATGTTGCATGATTTTCAACACTTCCAATGGGAACTGCTTGCAAAGATATATTTATTGTCTTGCAGGCATACACTGCCCCTATCCAATTGGCGTATTCTTGCCAAGGTGCTTCTGGTGCTGAGAGTCACACAGTACTAGACCTTCATTTTAAGAAGACAAACTGTCTTCAGTGGGTGTTTAAAGCTACTTAGTGAGTCCAAGACTATGGAGATAAACTTTAGAACAACTGAGATTGAAAAGCCTAGGCTTTATAATCCTGTCACACTACATCTTAAGTCATTCAGTGCCTGGACATGCCTGTGTTCTGATGCTGGGTTTAAGAGCTGTCAGTTAAAGGGCATTTTAAAGCAACAATAGCATAGATTTTATGTTATTCTTGATTGCCTTGTTTTTCACTTTTGGAGGCAGTTTCTGAGTATTGTCAATAATGCTGCACTAAGGGGGTCAGTGTAGGGACAGAGGTGGAAGAAGGTCTTTCTCTCTCTGTGCCTCTATAGGGAGGAGATTCAATCAAGGCATTATTTTGATGTGTCTAGAAAATGGGAAACTTCCTGTGTTGCTCACAAAGGGTGATGCTGATTAGGAGAGAATTGGTACACTGAGTGCTCAGCTGGAACAGGAACAAAGGAGAGGTGATGAGCCTGGGATGTGTCTCCACAGTGAACATTGCGATTCAAGGTCACACAATGAGTTCTCTTCTCCTGCCCCAGCTCTTCACTACAGCATAAACTTCTACCTCATCTCCTCCTCCAAGGATTCAGAGACCCTCCTCTACGCCCAGTGGAACCAGGGCTGGGAGCCAGGAGAGCTGCCTTCAGGGGCAGGCGGGGAAAGCACAACTTGCCTTCTTCCCTCTGCTCTGCTGCTGAGCGTTAGGAGTTGCTTGTGGAGCCAAGGATTCAGAGGCTCTGGGGCGGGTTGCACAAAAGGCAGCTGGGTTATGATGCAAGGCAGGGTGTAATGCCTCTGTTCTGAATGCTCTGCGTTTCTTTTCTATGAACACGCCTGAACACGCTGGGGCTGTTGGCATTACCTTTGCGTAACACCATGATACAGTCACAATGGCAAAGTGGCTGTTAGCAGGCCAAACCCATTCCTGCCCCCATTCTGTGTGAGTCCTTCAAAGCTGGGAAGTGCACTAAGTGTTTTTACAAAAACCCAGGTGAGACATGCTCAAGTAATGTTAGTCCTTTGCTGGGGTACATTTTATTAATGAAAATATAACACATGAGTTCATTCTGGTCTCAACTTTACTTATGGGTCTAACAGGTCTTTTGGTTCTATCCATACGGGCCTCTGAGAAACCACATCTCCAGCTTTCCCTAATGAAGATTTTTGTAAAAAAATTTTGATGCCAAAAGCAAACTGTCCTCACATCCTTCTGCATCAATCAATGGGATAATTAGTGACTGGCCATGAAAAACAAAGCAAAGACTAGAACTGGTAGCATGATCAGAGAAAGGGATTCTTTTCAGGGCACTGAGAAACAAGTTAGCTTCTAACACCCTGTGTAGCAATCAGGATTCAGAGAGCTACTTGAATATTTCTGAGGTGAAATCGAGTTTCACATACTGCTGGCTTCACCTGGGTCCTGTAGATTCCCAGGGAAGCTCAGAGGGAGCAACTGGTAGCTGCTGTGATATGATCTGTTAAGAGAAGCACTTTCCCAGGCAGAAGAAAACTCTCCACTGGCTTGCAAAACTACCTACTGCATATGCTACCATAATCCTTCTTGCTCAAAGGATAGTCCAACAGAAGACCTGTATGAGATTTCAGCCAGGCTGTGTCTGGTTGCACTGATTCTCAACCCGGAAAATCAGAACTGTCTAGAAGGACCAAAGAGTAAGAGTCGTTCTCATCACAACTTCCACAGGACTTGCACATTGTTTGCACAGAAATGCCAGTCCTCCTGCCTTTGGAGTTCGAGTTTGGTTTGCCCTCTCCAGTGAGGCCCTATCCCACAGGATCTGAGCAGGGGTGGGTTGGTGGCAGTGGCAGGATCCACCAGCAGTCCCAGAGGAGGCAAGGTAGTGAGACAGGTCCAGAATCCATCCAAAGACACTGCTGCAATGTGAGTTTGAGGTTCGCACAGGAGGCAGGGCTGGGCAGGACTGGGGACATGACAATGACCATTATGCCCCATGGTAACGAATGCCCCAGGGGACAGGGACCTGTGGCATTAGCCCAGGTGGGGCCAGGAAATCTCCAGGTTTATGTGTTTTGAAGTTTATCATTTGTCTTTCTCTAAAGGGGTTTTGCAGTGTGCTGTTTCATAACAAATATTTTGTTTTGATTGGATGCTGATAAAGCGAAATATAAGTCAATACACACTTAAAAAGTAGGTTTGCTTTTCTGGAACTCTTCAGCAGCATTACAAAGTCCAGTATAAAATATTAAGACTCTGTTCAAATGATGCCATTCTGGAAATAGTACTGAAACATCTTGACAATTCAACTAACTTCCTCAAAACAAGGCCACCTCATTCTTTTTTTCCATAGAATATTTGGTTTGATAAGTAATAAAGAACAGAATGAGCCAAAAGCAGTGTTGAAAACAGCATATTGTATTTCCTATCATCTATGAATGATATTCTCAAGATCTGAGTGTATGCACTTATTTCATTGTGTGGGCCCAGGACACAGCTCTGGGATAGTTCAAGTGCAGTGGAGAGGATTGCGAGAACAAATTCCTGTAACCCTGGCAACATCCTGCCTTGAAAATCTCCAGCTTCTTCCTTTGTATGTCTTGTTTCTCTTAAACCTTGCAACTAGGGCAAATTCTCTAGTTCTCTTACATGTGAAGTTAAACACATCAGATGATTATAGAGTTACTAGTAAGAATGGCAATGAGAAAGGCTTTTTCTGCTAGTTTTAACAAAACAAATTTACTATTGTACTGTGTGATTCACAATTATTTCATACACATATTTTGCCTTTTTTTTTCCCCCAGTGTTTATTGTGTGGGTGCATTTGAGTAAATTAATATTTGAGTATTCCTCCAAATAAAAAACATTTTAAGAATTGCAATATGAATGAGGAAAATACCTTCTCAGGTGTAGAATGAGGAACCATGGAAATAACGCTTCAAAATTTTCCTGGATTTTTGCTGTATAGAGGAACAGGCATTCTTTAGACTGATCAGAAAAAAATGAAAGAATAGATAAACAGCAACAACAAAAAACACAATTTGAAAATCAAGTTTATGACTGCAGAAAAACAGCACAAATAAGAAAACTTTCTTCAGCAGCATAGATGCCCAAATAGACATATTTCGTAACAGAAAGCTGTACAAATAATTGAACGTGACTGTGTTTTCAGCTGGTTGCAGTAATTTTTAACTTGATGACCAAATTTGAATTCAATTGCTGAATGCAGTCAAACTAGACACTTAAGCAATATTCATCCCTGAATTCTAACAAAATAATTAAAGGCAAGGAACTAGATGGGGAATAGTATAAAACACAACATAGATTTACCGTCTCCTGACAGTAGATTTTGTCAGTCTAAGCTAATACTTATCTCTCATCATTCAATTAATTTTTGATAAAAGGGAAGTGAAATAGCTCCAATCTTTCTGGAGTTCAGTAAGACATTTCCTCACTGAAAACAATTAGTCAGGCTGAAGTTTCATGTGTTAGCATACAATAGCTAAGGAAATGCCTGATAAGCAGATTGCAAGTGGGGGGAACTAATCAATAGGAGGAAAAAGACGAACTGAATTCCTTGGGTACTGGATGTGGCACTCAGAAAAATCTTAGAATTGGCAGAAAAAGCAGAAACATGCTGATGAGCTCTTGGTGGTAACAGCTGGGAGGTAGGAACAGTACAGGAACAAAAGGATGACCTTAAATCTGGACATAATAAAGAAATAATGACACTGTAGAAGTCAAAATTACAAGGTTCCAAGTACCTAAAATTTGTGCTGTAAGCTGGAGTCCATCAGCTGGAAACAAGGATGGGAACAAGACCTTGCCATTCTAAGCAGCTGCAGGGTGAGCAGATTGAGACACAACCATGGGAAGGCAAACAAGGGGCCTGTGGCTGGATCAGAGAGAGTACTTCCAGCAGAAAATGGAAAAGTCTTATTCACTCTCTGCGAACCACTGGTAAGTTCCCATCCAAAACATTGCACACAGTTGTGGATGATCCGTCCTTTCTGAAGAGGAGTAAGAATGGGGGCAAGAGGGAGAGGAGAATCAGAAGTAAGGAAAACCCACTTTCTGGCAGCTAACCAAGGGACCTCGCTGCATTTAACTGACCTAAATACTGATAAAAGAACAACTGGAAATAAACAAGGACAAGAATAATTTTGAAGTTGGAATGAACCCAATGTTCCTAACCAGTAGCTGATTACTGATACGAGTGAAAAATAAACTTGTGTACTTGTCTCTTTGTGGAAAAACATGTGTGACATGGCTAATAGAGATAGCAGAAAACTAGATCTGATGATCCTAGAAGATCCTTCGTCTCATGGTCTTATCCCTGGGAGAAAGAGGAGAACTAGGACAAAAATCCACCAAGTTCTCTATCACATGGGCATGAAATTGGCAAAGGCGACATAGTTAGTATCAGAATATTGACCTAATTGGATATCCAGTAGAGTGCTTTATAGGGAAAACTTTCCTATTAGAATAAACCAGAGCAGTTTGTTCAAAATACAGTTTCTCAGTACCAAGTAGTAGGTAATAAAAAAATGTTCTTACTTATTTAATCACCATTATTAATATATTTACTAATACTCATCTAAAAATATAATTTGTAAAACATGGAAGGGTCTGTACAGAGGTGTGTATATGCAGAGATAATGCAATGCAGAATAGGAACAGGTTGTATAAGAATGCAGCAATTATTTAGATAATTTTAACTATGAGTGCTAGATAAAGGGAGAGTGCATACGTGTCTGTTTACTTGTTGACTCCCTTCTTAGACATCTTGTATTCTCTATCAAACACTGGGTATCCAATATGGAGCATACAGGGTTGACAGGGCCAAATCGTAAGATGGGCGATGATGCTAACAGAAATGTTTGCCTACTGCAAAAGGTCTGCTGAAAAAGGAGAGGTGCTGCATGAGAGGAATACCAGGTTTGCATTTGGCAAAATTATCCCTGAAATCCAGCTTGTTTATGAATCTGCTACTTATATTTAAAAGGCCTCTGTATAGTTTGTAAAATGAGATATTGGTATGATGAAAAGAAAGGATGTTTCATGTATTGAGATTTACAAGTAGCACAAACTTCATTGCTTGCTGCTGTTGCTGCAGTTTTCAGAGACTCAGCTGAATATTTTAGGTATTTTTTTCCAAAACAAAAGCTGCCTTATGTAACTGTACGTAAGAACTTAAATAACTGTCCTTTGGTATTTATTTCTTACTCTTTTAAGTAGAAAATGTTGCTAGATCATTGACGTTATTATTTTATTCCCTTGTTTCTATGTAATGGCTTCCACTTGACTACCAGGGGGTCATTATTGTAAAGGCTTTTCTTTTACAAGAAATAACAAAAGTATTGATGTTACTTCTGGGAATGATGATAAAATTGTTCAGTTGGAGGGGGTCATATGTGCTGGTAATTACTTTTATATTTAGAATCGGAAATGACAATCTGAAATCAGAACGTCTCATTAGTGGTAATGCATTTTAATTTCTGACGAGCGAAGTATTCCCAAGGAAATGACAGACGTTGTTAGAACTACAGTGAATTACATATGGCTCAAAATACTTCAAAAAGTGGGAAAACATTATAATAATTCTTTAATTGCCTGGAGTAACAGTGTGAATCAGTTTTTGCTAATATCCCAATTTTTTTCTAAGCGAAAAAATTTAAAGGCTCTGAGAGAGTGCTAGAGAAACTCAGTTTTAGCACATTTTGATCCCTTCTTACCTAACAGCAGCTATGAACAGACCCTTTCCTTTGCTTTTAATTACAAGAATAAAGTATGTTTTAGATTCAAGATATTAATAGTCATTTCAGTTCATATCAAGATAGATACAGTGACACAGGTCTGTATCCAAACAACAGGCCTTTTTCTTCTTGAAAAGTTCAAAATCAGCTTTAGAAATAGCTTACATGTAACTTAGATTGGTCTGAAGTCCATACTCAGGACAAAAGCAAAGCTTGGCTTAATCTGAGACTGCATTTATTTCTGAAGCAAAGCTGAGCTGGAAACAGATCTAAGGTATCACAGTGAATGCATCTTCCAGGCCATTATCTGTGTATCAATGTAAAGGAATAATGCAATACCTATTCTAGGTGACTGAAATGAAGTTAGCTGCAGTGAAAAGAGGGAAGCTGGATCTGCAGACAAAGGCTGGACAAGAAGAACTTTGTTTCATGGCACCTACAGTGAGTTTTCTGTGAAGCCCTTTCAACCTGTCAGGTTATACCCTGAAACTTTTCTCAGGCTCTTTGCTTTGATTCCAGACAATGGTGGAGCAATAAGTAAACAGTTTTCAGGACAAAACTTCCCCACAAAATTGACTGCCAAAATATCTGGTCAACAGAAAGGTGATTTTTGATGCAATGGTGTAGCCCATGTTCTGGAGATCCTTTTGCTGACCACACTTATTGGTGGCAGGATGGCTGTCCCATCTGGTTCTCTCACTTCCTCATCCATGTTACATTTTACCTCATTTCTCCTTCCCTTCAGGGAGTCTGGACTGTTATATCCCTACACAAGGGATTTTGAGTACTTTTCCTCAAGAATTAAGAGGCATATGCTATAGCTGGCCATGCTAGTAAACACCAATGATCTTCTGGGAAACAGCTTGTGGATGCCAACTCCAGATTTGAGCAAGAAGTGTCTCTGAGGGCCTCAGCAGTGAGGACTGCTGAACCCTTCTTTCCATCAGCAGGACCATGGCACAGGTGTTGTGTCACCTCATGTTTGAACCGTCACACCCAAGATGTTTTTGCTTCTGCCCAGTTTCAGAAAGTTCAATGTACTGTTCCCCCAGCCCTGATAGCAAAGGCTTATCCTGAAAGAGATGGAGGAAAGTGAAGAAGATATATAGAGCTGAGGAGTAAACACTCACAATTCTCTCGTGGGGGAAACTATATTGCCAGAAAGACACCTAAGAGTGAGTAACAGAGAGCTAGTCGAACCAGTGTGACCTGCAATAAAAAACTCTTCAAGAAAATCAAGGGGAAGATGTTACTTCTGTGTCTGCATTCAAAACACACATTCAGGAAGGAATGCACTTAAAACTCTCAAAATTACCCAGAGCCACTGATCCTCTGAGTGTGCTGCAGAAGACGTTTGGTGAAGGTGTTGCACAGAGAGATCAAACTCCTCACAACAACAGAGAGGGGAAGGAGTTCTTGAGAGTGTCTGTGGCAGAGTTCTATTTCTGTTTCAAGTACTGTTTTGTTAATATGTTTTATGTTGCTGTTTTGCTCAGGAGTGCTTGCACAGAGCAGGATCCCTGCATGCTGAGTGCTGACCAAAGACCATCCTTGCCCCCCACTGGACAACATGATAAGCTGACAAGCTTCTCTGGGCAGATATGGATGGACGGATGGACAGGGTGCTAGACAGCAATTGCAGAAACGGCAGGTGCCTTTTCTGTGTCACAGTTTCAGCAGCCACACAGCAAAATGGGACTTGTGGAGGAGAGTGAAGTAGGCAGAGAATGAAGAAGCTGAAGAGCACTTTTTTCAAAATAATTATGTGCCAAAGCACGAAGAGGGGCTTGAAAAACTCCAGCAAAACAGTGTTGCTTGGCTTCTGTGGAGTGACAGACAATGAAATATTCAGTGGTGTTAGCTCAGGCATGGCAGAAAACAGGGAGAAAGCAGATTGCATTCCAGCCTGGATCCTGGGATCTGAGCCTCTGAAGCCATCCAGCAGGTGCTGTGCAGAAACTCCTGGATTTCTCTCCTGTGTAGTACTGTAGAATGTCCTACTTGAAATCCAGTAAAAAATTTAAAGGCTACAATCATGCCCTGCCTTCCCTCTCATCCTTCTTCATTCAGACAACTGTTTTTCTAGGCAAACTGTTAGTTAGGAACTAACTGTTTTTAAAACAAGATTCGGTCTCTAAGTATGAACAATGATAGAAACACGCAGGAAGAATAAGCCATTCCCTATCATTGTTCCCTGAATGCTACTAGTACTTGGGAAGCTACTGGTAGTGGTATAAAAGTGTTTTCTCCAGTAAGAGAAGACTATCTCAGCTATCTCAGATCACAAAAAAAATGGCAAATACAGCAAGCCGACAGATCTGGGGTGTGTGTGTTTGCGCGTGTGTGTAGGCAAAAAGCAATCAGTGCATAAGAGAAGAAGACAGCACCTTAACCTTGTGGCAACATTCTGAGGGCTGGAGAGAACCTGGTATTTAATTATGTTTTGCCTGCGCAAATACTTCAACCCCATATAATCAAATAAACCATTTAATTTTTTTCTTATAGACGTCTAGCCACTCTACCAGCAGTGCCATTTATCATCAAATATACTGTTTGCAGATGGAGTAGAAACTATTTTTGAAAAGCAGATCACAGTCAATTGTGAGATCATTTTCTGGCCGTGTGCCCCACCCTCTTATCTTCCTGACCTGCAGATCACCTTCCTTCTCATCCTTGATTTGCTCTCTGAAAGCTAGAGCAACTTCCTATTTGGAAAGCAGTTTATTGTTTATTTTAAGGTGGTTTGGCAAGTTAGCAGTGTTGGTGCCACACGCTGACTGCTCTGAATGGCAGATTGACAGCTGTCATTGGGTTAGTCTGTGATCAGCGAGTCTGCAGTAATACTCAGTTTAATGCGCAATGTCCATCTCCTGCGCAATAAATCAAATATTCCACCTCTTGGGCATGGACAGGAGCTACTGCAAGTGCAGGTGGGCAAGGTTCTGGAAATGCATCTAACGAGCCTGCTTTTCACTAGATCTTGTGCTACCACTTCATCCATTCCCAAGGTGCTGTGCCCTGACTGCTGTCCCTCATGTATGTAGCTTAGCCATCCACCTACTGTAAACCTACACTCTAACTGGCCCCTCTCCCTCCCTGTTCACAGCAAGCAAATACAAAGAATACTGTGGAAAAAAGTAAAATAAAATACAATATCCACTCATCCACTGCTGCAGGCAACAGCATGACACAGTCCTTCTCAGAAACACACCAGGCTCCAGCTTAAGGGTGACTTATTTTGTTGTCCCGACAACTCTAACAAGAAGGTTGTTTTAAAACCTCATTGCTTTGATTTCTAGAAGCCATTATCAGGCACTGATTACAGAGTGATGTGCCATCAAGGATGTGATGATCTATATGTATTCTGTGGTCAATTCATTCTTGACTGCATACTGTGAAAATCTTATCGTTCTGTGATTGCCCACAGCTCAGGCTTCTTCTGTCATTCATTATTTGAGCTGTAAGCTTGTTAAAGGACAGACTATTGTTGTATTTGTTGGAAGTGCTGTACCTCAAGAATGGAATTAATAATGTGTTGCACTACTTGGAAAGGCAAAGTAAAGTAAAAAAATATAAATTATTAAGTAGCACAATTGGTGAATAAAAATGAAGCTAATTAGTTACTAAAGCTTAGTAAAAACATGGGTATTTATGTCAATATTATGATCATGTATTTACGTAAGAAAAACCTCAACAGAAGAGAAAGAAAATAAGTCATATCAGATAGGGAGACTAACAGTTTAAATATCACAAAAGGACTTCTGAAAAAGAGCAAACATAAAAATGATTGTGTCAGACTTTTCTTGACTGGCTGCCAGGTGCCCACCAATCCCCTCCATCAACAGGACAGGGCAAGAAAATGTGAAGAAAACGCATGGGTCAAGTAAGAGGGCAGGAAGAACAGTTGATGTCACAGGCAAAACAAACTCCACTCGGGGAAATTAAGTTAATTTACTGATAATTATTTGTAACAGACTAGGATAGTGAGAAATGAAATAAAGCAAAAAGACCCACTTAGTCTCCTCCACCTCCATTTCTTCCCAGGCTCAACTTCACTCCTCGATCTTCCACACTCTTAGTGGCTCAGGGTGACTGGGAATGGGAGTTGTGGCAGAGACAATGTGTGATTAGCTGGTGCTCTTCCCTGGTTCCAGTGGGGGGCTTTTCCCACTGGATACAGGGCTTCACAATCTTCTCCAACATGTGTCATTTCCACGGGGTGCTCCAGCATGGGTAACCTGTGGCCACCACAGGCTCACAGATAAGAAAGGCATTGGCTGATATTTTTTCTACATAGGGATTTAATTTAGAAAACACAATTTTTTACAGTCACTAGGAATTCCTACCTTATATACAGTCTGTATATACTCAATACTTCTAAATGTTATATTAACTGGGTTTGAAAGCCATGACCTGACTGTGCAGGTGTGTTGGCTCTAATAAGCAATACACTTCTCACAGTGCAATAGAAAGGAGAGGTAGCCCAGGAGTTCCTTAGTGTTCAACCTTCTCCCTGGCCCTTTTATAAATACCATGTGCTCATGCCAATTGTTTAATCTAAAGAAAATTTTGTTTTATTTTTTTCAGGTTTTATTTTAATAATTGCTTTTACCCCTTCATTAGCTAGAGATGGAAAGCATGGCACACACAAATACTAAAGCATTCATCAAGATTTCAGTTATGAGAATCAGACAAGATAAAAGCTGGGACACAGCTGGGAGTGAGGGAAAGTCATGAAATAATTGATTCTTGTGATTCTTTGGGAATTTTCCTCACCAGAAGTTACAAGGTTAGACAAAATTAAACTAACAAAGGATTTGAAAAAAAAAAAAAATCAGAAACACGCTGATAACTAAATGAAGTTGCAAACTTGAGAAATGGCAGTTGAATCTCTATGATTCTGTGTATGTAGTGGGGCAGTAACGGTGAATTATCCCAATTAGTTGCTTCCATTACTGCATCCAGTAGTATTTAAAGTAAAATTATATGTATTAGAAATGCTTAACAATCAATATAAGTTTATATAGGAGGCTTTACAATAAAAATTCTTCTCCTTCCAAATGCAAACCAAAGGAAACCCTTTTTAGGACTTCACAAAGAGAAATAAGGGACAAAATGTCACTCACCCCTGAGATTTGTGTACTATCTATTAGCAGTTAGTCATCTGGCCAATATTTTGTAAATGGAATCCAAATACCTTAGAATATTTTCTCAGTCTTTGAAGAACCATCTTCATAGTCTTTGAAAAGTGGGAATAAAGACTGAAAAAATATATTTGGAAATAATCATGGTTTGAAAAGCACTGAGGCTCTTTGATTTTAACATCACTGGAGCAGTAGTTTGCTCCTTATCCATGCATGAGGAGAAAGGAGTCTCTGCAGCCTCCTGCTACCAGGCTGCACTGTAAACACTGGCCACATACACAGATCTATGTTTAGATTGACTCTTTCAGCAAACAAGCAAATATATCTCTAACAATGTATCTGCCAAGAACAACCTGCCAGTGTCTTGTCCTGATGTCAGTTTCTCCTTTATCCCATTGATTTGGAGCAGTTTTCCATGGGAAAACTTACGTGACACTTGATTGTAGAGAGTAGAAAGCTGCTTCTCTTGTGTTTGCCCTTTGAAGAGAAACACTTGTATTAAAGGCATGGACCTCTCTAAAGACAGAGATTTTGAGAGGAATGCATGTATTTTTACTTAGAGGCCAAATCCATACGGTGACACTGTTATCAACTAACCCTGGGAACCATAAAGGTGCCAACAATGAAAATAATAAATAATAAAATAATAAAAAATATTTTTTATTATCCTGATTTTTGAAGAAACTAAGCCCAATCTCTATTGCTGCAGAGGTATGCCCACCATCAGCTCCCTTTTCAATAACTTTCAAACTTGCTGTTCAGTTTTGACCAGATTTGGCAGACTCCTGAAGGCCTCAAAGACACTGGATTTCCACTCATTTTCTTACTCCAACTTGAACTCAAATTGTATCAGTTGCCAGAGGATCCATAAGACCCGAGGGATGCTCTGTCTGTCTTTGAGGCCTCCAGTGAGTAGTGTTTCATGGATGATTTTCAGCTGTACAATGCACAGGGTCAAGTGGAAAATCCTCTTCTCTATCAAAGGTTGTCTCCTAAAGAGATTATCTGGCATTAACTACTGCTAATAAAAAACCCCCAACTGGCTAGCAGCAATTTTTCTCAAAATTAATATTATTTCTGTCTCCTCAGAGTGTTCTTTCATGTCTACTGACATGGTGAGTTCATGCTGCAACTTTCATGAAATTCATCTGAACACAAGATAGAAATCCATTGGGAACTGGGCTCAACCACTTCTGGAACTACTTCTTGAATTTTTTTTGGCTGAACTAATACTTCCTCTACAGCTGTTAGCAAGCACAAGTTTAGTGTATACTAGACATCACAGGTCTTGTTCTCAACTCCGCTGTTTTATCTGGTGGGCAATTTGTCCACTGCAACCAGCAGAATTTTTTTTACTTTTCTACAGCACAATTTGCTTTTGAAAGGGAAAAACAAACAAACAAAAAACCCCAAACCCAAACCTGACAGCAGAATTCATTGCTATCATTTAGGGAGGTTTCAGCAAAATTAATGAGGTGCCATTACCAAGGGAACATGGGTTTTTTTCTGCATAATTACTACTATTTGTATAACCATCAGATCCAATGTATTATTTTCACACGCTCGAAGCACAAACTAAGCTCCTTTGAGCTGGTGTGCATGCATAATACATTTTGGTGTCCAAGCACACCCCAGTAGGAAATGAATAGGGACCAGTTCAAAGTCATAGTGCAGCTGCCTGCTGGTTTTCTCAAAAGTGAGGCATGAAAGTAAACCAGGATGTGAATTAATAGGCTGTTCATTTTATTATAATATCCCATTGTTATTAATTGACAACAGCTGTATTGCAAGTTGTGTGACACCCACTGCTGGAATGAAAAGCTCCAAGTGAATTGAATGTATAGAATCCTAAAAAGAGGCAGATATAACACAGAAAGAAAATTCACATCCCTGTCTACCCCTACAAGGGGAATTAGTTTCTTGCTCCACTGTTTGCAATGCCTGTTCTTGTGTAATGCCGGTACAGTTCTGTGTCTCTGTCTGAAGAGCTCACCAAGCTGCTTTCAGTCATGTATCAGCAGTCCTGGCTAAGTGGGGAGGTGCCAGTTGCCTGGAGGATGACAAATGTGGCACCCAGCTACAAGAAGGGCCACAAGGAGGATCCAGGGAACAACAGGCCTTGCAGCCTGACCTCGGTGCCAGGGAAGGTCATGAAGCAGATCATCCTGGGTGCCATCACATGACAACCAGGGGATCAGGCCCAGCCAGCATGGGTTTAGGAAAGGCAGGTCCTGCTAGTCCAACCTGATGTCCTTCCTTCTTCCAACTGTAGCGATTCTACAATTCTATGAGTCTAATATATTTTAACTTTTCAGAATAAATCTCGCTACAGATGCAAAAGAAGACATTTGTTGTCACTGTTACAATCATCTGTCCCCCCCCGCCCAATCAAAGCCAAGTTATTGGAGTTTGTTTCTATGCTTCTGAAAAAATGTTTTCCCATTTTTCACACTGATAAGAATGCAAACAGCTCCAAGATGTTTTATTCTGCCAGTGGGAATGAGAGAAATGTCGCATCATCTTAAAGATGGGCAAAGGAGGCTTTCTCCTGACTTGGTCTTTAAGGGGTCAGGGTGAGAGCAAACACTGCTTGTACAGGATTGAGTAAGTGGAGACCACTAAACCTTAATGAATGTGGATCTGACCCACGACACGGTGAAATCACCAGTTCCCTGTGACCTTAATATAGAGGAATTGCTTTAAACAATGCTAGCCCGTCCCAGCTGAGCCAACGTGGGGAAGACAGAGCTTTTTCTTCCTCTTGATGTTCTCTTTGCCTAACCTAGGAAAAGTGGCCAACTCTCAAGTGGTGTGGAGTATCTTACATGATTTTCCCTCACCCCATTTGATTCAACTTGAATCTCTTTCTCTGTGAAAGAACTCACCTGGCCTGTGTCATGCCCTGAGCCTGGAAAAAAAAAAGGTCTTTTTCCTATATGACTACCAACAATAGTCCCTGAGTACAAATGAATAAAAAAACCAATTTGTGAGGGAGAGTCTCTGTGTTGCCCTACTAGCTGAATTTCAGTCTCCATAGGAAAGAAACTGGCAGAGGAATTGAAAAGGGGATTGCTGATGTTAGGAAAATGTTTCTAGTGTTTAAAGGTCTTTTCATTGAAACTTGAATCCAGAGTCATGGCCTTGATTTCCACAAAAGATGTCTTGCAATACACATAGAAACTTTTATATTCCCTTCTATGCCATCCTCCTATGTCATGCTATTTAATAACAAATGCATAATGATTTGCCAGTAGGAAAATACTTTCTTTTATGGTTTTGGCCAGTGATATTGTAAATGTCTGAAGGTGGTTAGTTCTCTCTTCCTAGTCCCAGAAATGGGAAGGATGGAGAGTTTTTGATTGCCACCACCCCTGGACAAGTCCCTGAACTCCTCTGCTCATGTGAAGCCAAGCATGCAGGTAACTCTGGGCATCCCTGCCCTGTCCTGCTGCCTCAGGGCCAGTGCTGACAGGCAATAGCTCATCACATGTTTTTGTGACATTTCACTAAAAACAACTTCAGTCAGGCTGGTCCAGCTATTTCACTCAAGGGCATCTGCAATACTGAGCTCATTAATTATATATCAAGGTATTATCTAACTCCATTTCCTTTGGTTCCTTATAAATTAATTTGTATGAGGTAGCAGGAGCTGATGCTAATGAATGATATTTTGAAGATATAGAAAATAAGTAAACTTCTATATTTATTTAGAACAAATTATGTGTATTAAGATATTTACTTTTTATTTGGCCAAAGAAATGAATAAAGAAGCATTTGATAGAGAAAATAATTTCATTCTCTCTCACGGATTATTTGACTTGGAAAACCTTCATAATGTGAGTTATTACATAAGGATTCACACCTATAAAATATCCATATCTAGTGTTTATGTAATTGAAGTTTCTGTTCATAATAATTTTCCAGGTGCTTCCCCAGTAATCGTCATGGAAAATTAACACCTTTAAAAAGAATTTTTGAAACAATTTTTCTCTTTGAAAGAAAGACAAACTGCAACTATACAATTCGGGGGGATAAGATTTAAAACGGAAAATAAAAGCCGACAAAAACTACCATAAAGCATGCAGAATTTTATAAATTGTAAAAAACCCTTCCCTAGGTTCCATTTAGCTTCCTTCCTGCGAAAGGCCTTCAGAC
>JAWMRA010000001.1:99007903-99026560 GCA_035584735.1 Pseudotriccus pelzelni | reverse complement strand
GCTGGGTCCCAGGCACCCACTAAAGCCACTCTATCACCCTCCCTCTGCGACTGGACAGAGGAGAGAGAGTAAAAAAAAACCAGCTAAGGATTCATGAGTAGAGATAAGAGCTGGGAGAGGTCAGTTACTGATTACCTGCATGGGTAAAACAGACTCAAAGTGGGGATAGTACTTAAATTTATTACTAACAGGATAAGAGCCAAAGAGTAAGAAATAAACAGTCTTAAAAACACCTTCCTCCCACCCCTCCTTCCTTTCATATTCTCCCTCCTCCCCCGCAGCGGTTCAGGGGGACAGGAATGGGGGTTACAGTCAGCTGTTGTTTCTGCCCTGCTCAGGGAGAGGAGTCCTTGCCCTGCTCCCGTGGGGTCCCTCCCACAGGAGATAGTCCTTGATGGACCTCTCCAAAGTGAGTTCATCCCTCTGGCAGCAGTTCTTCCCAAACTGCTGGAATGTGGGTCACTCCTCCATGGGGTGCAGTCCTTCATGGATGAGCTGTACCGACGTGAGTCCCCCACAGGAGCCACAAGTCCCACCCAGGGAAAACCTGCTCCATCTTGGGCCTCCCATGGGCTCACAGCCTCCTTCATGCATCCAGCTGCTCCAGCAGGGGCTCCTCCATGGGCTGCAGGGGGGTCTCTGCACCCCGATAGTCCTCCCTGGGCTGCAGGGGCATGGCTGCCCCACAGCTCCGGCTCCTGGAGCACCTCCTGCCCCTCCTTCTGCACTGACCTTGGTGTCTACATTGCTGTGCCCATGGTCTCACTCTCAGCTCTTCCCTGGCTGGAATTCTTTCTGTTCAACAAGCTTCTGTTCTTAAATATGTTATCACAGAGGCATTACTATTACTCCTAATTGGCTTGGCCTTGGCCAGCCTCAGGAAGTCCATCCTGGAGCCGGGTGGCATTGGCTTAACATGACAGGCGAAGCTTCTAGCAGCTCCTAACAGAACCCACCCCTGTAGGCCCCCTGCTACCAAAACCCAGCCAGAGAAACACGCTGCAGTGATCAAGATGATACCTCTTGTCATTGTGATTTTTCATATAGGGAAGATATGTCAGCACACTCATTTGCTCTCAGATGTTCTTGTTCCTGCAATTCTCCCCTCCCCTGGGGCACAGTACTCTGCCAATTCTCCCTCCACACCCCAGTACTGTGAACAGTTCTTTCCCACAGAGTGCTCTGCTTTCTCCCCACAGGTTTGGCACATTTAAAGCAATGCTCCTTTTCCTTTGGCCAAGTCATTATAAAACAGCCAGATGGTTTTTCTGACCCAGATTCCTCAAGTGGGGATTCCTGGTCATCCTTGCTGATGCAGCACAACATTTCAGTGAGGCTGCCCCAGTCTCATCTCTCCCTTCATCACTAGCTCAGGCACTGCTTCTCCACCATCTGGAGACCCCATCTCTCCTTCTCACGTAGCATTCAGAAATTGGTTTTGTGTGTCTGTTTTTATTGATCAAAATTATTTGAAATCAGAAAAGAGAAGGCACTGCCATGTTACCACTTATCCATCTGTAAGCAACCAGCAGACACTCCAGTGACTGATTGCCTGTGGACCTCAGCACAAGAGCAAGGCATTGTCTTTGCCAGCTCATCCAGCTATTGCCTGGGAAAACAGGTTGTTTCAGAGGAACAGAGACCGAGGCACGATAAATGGGAAGGTTAGCCTGAAGTGGGAAGCTTAGAGGAGAAAGCCTGGAAACCTGCACTGCTTTTGGCTCAAAGCTACAAGAAGTGCAACTTCCCCCTGCTCCTCTGAAGGAGGGTCTGTGCCTGCAGGGCTCTGGGAAGCAGATCACAAACCACCAGATTATGGTCACTTGGTGGGAATAGCTATGGGGATAGCTACAGCTTGATGAAGGCATTGTTACTTCTCACACTGAACTCATCTGGGAAAATGCCTTAGTCCCTCAATAGTGGTCTTGGCAGGGAAGCAGCCCCCAGCACATACGTGCCTGTGGTCCAGGTGGCTAATGGTAGTTGCAAACTAGGAAAAACTGTTCTGGTTCGGAGGGGAAACAGCTCTGGGACAACCTGTACTGTTGTGGAGATAAGGGCTCAGCTGTGATGGTAACTTCACTGCCTAGGGTGTCTCAACCTCAGAGGCTGGTCCCATTTCACAACAGTTCTGCTCAAAATGCTGCCCACAGCAGCCCTCCTTGGGATGACTCACTTTTGCAGTCCTGCACAGCACATAGAGCCATAGAATCGTTTGTTGGAAAAGACCTCTAAGATCATCTAATCTAACCATTAAGCCAGCACTGCTGCCTCCACCACTAAAACATATCCCTAAACACCACATCCACATATCTTTTAGATATCTCCAGGCTCAACCATTTCCCTGGGCAACCTGTTCTAATTTTAAAAGAAGTCCAATCATTTTATATTAAGACTCATCTGCAGATTTCAAAACTAATATGGGAATGATTCCACATATTTTCTTCCTGGTTACGAACTGCTTTGTTTGTCAGCACTTCTCTGATCTGCTTCTTTAGAAGAAGTTTTAAGGCTTTGAGAGGAAGCTAGATGAAACATAGCAGAGCACTTGGTTAAGTTTATACAGAAAAAAAGGAAACTCCACATGTCCACCACAAGTGAACTTCCTTTGTCCAGCATCTATTTTCCATCTTTAAATTTTTTTTCACTGTACAGCTATGGTAGACGAACAGGCAATCATGCAACAAGGCCATCTCTTCCTGGAGTTTTGTTTAGGGGTGTCTTTACAGAAGGTGCCTAGAAAACCCCCTTGCCTTCCTTTTCATGATATAAGTGTTCAAATCCATAAATATGCAGGAGTGCCTAGAGTTAAAAGAGTTGGGCAGAATGTTCCAGTAAGTAGGGCTAACAAAGTAATCAGAATTTACTTTCGTCATGTATTTAGACTTTGGAAGAGTGTATGAGACACAGCATTCTGCTGATAAAACTTGGAACACTGTGAACTAAAAATAAGGTTATTTATATCTGCTAAAAAGGATTTAGAAAACTATGTATAGTGAATTGCTTGGGCATAGGATTCATATACCTGGAAAACTGAACATGTTTCAATCCATAGGCATTCAAGACTTGTCTTTCACAGACATGCTTTATGAATTCAAACCTGTAAACAGCAAAACTCTTCTGAACTGTACACCATATATTAATTCATTCAGCATCATGAGGACTTAGCATGTCTGCTGTGGGAGACCAAGTTTCAGTATTGAAAACAATGAAGTAGATCAGAGAGAACTTCACTTTGTAAACATTAACACAGTTAATTAAAACAACATTACTGTGTTGCTATATAGAGCAGAAAACATTTCTAGCAAAAACACTGCTCAGTCCTTATTTCCAACTCAAGACAAAGTTATGATGAGTTGTTTGAGGAACAAACTAATTTCCTGGTATTAAGGTTCTGTTTTGACAGCTCATGAGGAGTTCGTGGAGCTCTGATCAGACAGCAGGGCACAACCAGCAGTGCTGATGGATGCACTCTGGGGAGGGCTGTGCCGCCATGGAGAAGGCAATTTGTTTTTAGCCACAGTTCTGTAACTCCCCAGAGGCAGGTGAACACCTGGGAGGTCCTGACAGCCCCTGGCTCTGTTGAGCAGATGTACAGGCTCAGTTTAGCTGCAAAGCTAATGCAGGGTTTTTTACCTTCCTTTTTGGAATTTCTTAAATTAGGGTGCATTCTTCCAATACAATAGCTTTTAACTGACTAATTATTAGTGTCTGCAAACTCCACTGGGATTGAGCTCAGCTGCAATAGGTGCTGTGCACCCTTAGGATCACACAGACCTGTGCCAGAGACCTTCCTAGTTCGTATTTTCTTTTTCAGGTTCAAGAGGCAGGAACATCACCTATGGAGAAATAAATGTGGTTTGACTCCCAAGGGTTTTCTCAGAAGAGTGTTTAATGAACAGACATTCTGACAGGGTTTGGTAACAGTTCACAAGATGAATGTTTTTATGGCTTCCAGTAACTAGTGGAACTAGTTGACTATATTTGTATAACTATCAGTAGCTACAGTAAGCAGCATTCCAACATTAAAGAATCCTCAGTAGTAATTACTCTGTTTATTTTCTTGGTGATTTTCTAGGAGAAAGCAACTTTGCCTTTTCTTGATTTGTTTGCATCATGCTCTGTATGTACATTATTGTACATATATGAGAAATTCAGAAAAATGACTCTGCAGTCAGTGGGGTAAGGGAAGAAATTACGGGGTTTCTGTCCTCACAAAGTCCTATGTCTATGTATTTTGTGGTAGTCCCAACAGAGTGCAAAAATAAAGGCTTGCCTGTAAAGAGAGATAGAAGTAAACTGGATTCCCAACTAGAAATGAGAAGTAAGGAGAATTGAAATCACGTCAAGCCTGAAGTATATTGATCTGGTATATTATCTAATATTACAGTCTTTTCCCTCTGAAAGACACTTGGCTTGCATTGTTTTGATTTTTGAATCTGTGTTTGCCTACAGATTAAGAGCTTTATTTCATTTTCTCTGGCTTGCCAGTCCTGCTTTAGAAAGGAGTTCTGTAGCGCTCACGTAAGCCTTCTGGTCCGTGGAGTGCACGAGTTGGTGTCCTGGCAGAAGAGTGCAGCCAGACACTACAGCTGCTTCAGGAGAGCACTGCAGTCGCAAGAAACAGTAGCCACTTTAGCACTGCTGCACTGCCCTGAATTTGCTTTAAAGGCATATTTACACTGAAGAGTAATTGCTGAGGTTTGTTGTAGGTAACAAATGCTGGTTACTTCAGCAGACACATCTGCACTTCCAGATGTCAAGATAATTAGAGGGGAAACAACTTACCAGGACTCAGCTGATAAGTCTTTATCCCTCCTACCCTATTTACTAGGCTAAAAAATTTTGTATCTGTTCCATATCACTTAGAAAATCAATTTCACTGTCTTTTGTGTCATTTTGCACAGTCCACTTGTGTAATGTGGACTTTCTTTCAGCTTGAGAGCCTCCACTCCCATTCTATTCAATTTGCTAATGTTCATACTGCCTGTTGCCATAGCACTTAAAAACAGAGATATAGGGAAGGTGCCCTAATTAGAGAAACGCATACTCCCTGCAGAACGGGTTGGCTCTTGAGATGCTTTGTTTTGTTGGTTGGTAATGGGTTTTGTTTTCACACTGTGAACCGGTGCAGATGGGAAGGCATCCTGTGCTGTTACAGGACCAGGCTACATGAGCATCTCTGAAGGGCTGCTACATCAGAATGACAGTGTTTTTTCCTTGGGCATGGAGAGGCAGTGTAGCTTCCCACTGCCCCACTGAGTGCTCAAGGCCAAGACTTCGCATAGGACACCAGGAAGTGGGGATTAACATCTCCTCATTTCAGGTGTGGATTTTGCAGGGGGCGCGTGGGGGTCTGTGGCGTGCAGGTGTCCCTGTCAGTGAATGTGAACACACACAGCTGAGCCCTAAGGCTTTTTTCTGGTCTTGTTTCCACTGCTTTGAGCCTCTTCAGCCTCACTCCAAGCAAAGTGCTTACCCAGAGCAGGTTGCTCCCAGCCCAAGGCAACAGGCTCATAGCTCTTGCTTCCACTCTGCTTTCTGGCCCTCTTACAGAGCATATTGGGGTGTTGTTGCCTGAGTGGGGGACACCTGTTGAACCGGGTGTTACTGAAGTGCTACTAATCTTAGGGAACGGTAAAGATGTAATGTCTGAAGTTTTGCAATAAATCACAGGACTGTCTAAACTGGCAGTGGAAATGTGTAGCAGAAATGTGCAATGTCAGTAAATTGATCTACTTTGCTGCATTGGCCTCAGTGGTCAAACATCAGCTGGGACCCAGCTAGGTGCTCTGGGCAGCAGGTACAGCGCTACTGACACACTAAACTGGCCTTGAGGGACCTGTCTGCACTGACTGGTGGGACAGAAAAGAGAAATGAAACTGAAACATGACACAAACTCTGACATTAATAGCTGAAAAGGGGAATACTGAAGAGATGGATCAACTTTGAAAGGTTCGTAAATATTTAGAGATTTTTCCTTTTAATAAAGCATACAAACAGGGAACTGTGAGCAGAGGAAGAGGCAGGATGTCCAAGATAACACTCTGACAGTTCTTTGCTTGTGAGAATAATCCATAGCAGCAACATCTGCAAACAACTTCTGACAGAGCACATGAGGACAGAGAAATACTTCAGGTGACTTTTATAACTAGTTTTTCTTGTCTTCCTTTATTTTTTTTTAAATTTTTTTCCCAGTTTCGTAAATAAAGTACATTACTCTTGTCTCCTGTGACAATAAATACGATTTTGTTTTTTCCCTTAGGGTAGGTCTAGCACCAGATGGGGTTACAAGGTGAATTGATGCTGGGGCATCCTGTGCCTACCAGAATAGCAAATCTGCTGAATGGCTGGGCTGCAGTACTAGGGGAGGGTGGGATGGTCATGGATCACAGCATCATTGTGGGGGCAAGTTATTCATGCCTCAGTCAGGGGACCTGTGATGTATCAATGCTATGTCAATCCTCTGACACACTGACTTGCCTGAGGTTTGCTCCAGGTTAAACCAAAATGCAAATGTCCCATGCTATGCTCAGACCTGCAGTTAAGATGTAATTTTGACACAGTCACATTGACTTCAAGACCCGAGGCAAGCTCTGGTCCCTGTTTGACTCACCAGGAATATTACAACTGACTTCACTGAGGCGACTTTTTTTGTGCCATGGTTCCCCCCACTGTGCGTATGTATGTACGTACGTATGAAAGCAATGATATGAAAGCCGTGAGCAGAGATGCATTAGGCTTTTTGTGTTTAGCAGCTCTGCATGTGAATTCTCATCATATTAATAGGGTGGCTGGTGGCCTTTCTTAACTTTCTGAGTCATGCTGGAGGGTTTTGTCCCTGCTGCTATTTTTGTATTCTGCAGATAACATAGAAAGGCAAATCATGTAAAGAAAGAGAGCTCATTTTTTTCACGCATAAGCATAAGCAGTGAGCTTAAAAGGGAAAGTCTGTATGTCTGAGTGCAGCTGAGAAGAGCCTGTACTCAGTACTGTCTCAGTTGCAATAATTGTTGACTACATTTGTACCTTACTTATTTACTGAAGTGGCTTGCTAATGCGTGTATGCTTTGCATGCATAAAAACATTAGTAAATAACAGGAGTTATTTCACTGCCAGTATCAAAAAACGTATTTCCCTTCTCAACAACATACTTGTATCCGTGCCAGTTTTCAGTTAAAGGCTGTAATTTTATATATTGCAATTTCTGCATGTTAACAAGTTCAGCTCTGTGGCTCCCAACAAAATAAGGACATGGACCTGTTGAAGTGAGTCCAGAGAAGGGCCACAAAGATGGTCAGAGAGCTGGAGCACCTCTGCTATGAAGGCAGGCTGAGAGAGCAGGGATTGTTAAGCTTGGAGAAGGGAAGGCTCCAGGAAGACCTTACAGCAGCCTTTCAGGACCTAAAGGGAGAGAGCTGGAGAAGGACTTTTTACAAGGGTATGTAGTGAAAGGACAAGGGGGAATGGCCTTAAACTGAAAGAAATTAGGTTCAGATTAGATGTTAGGGGGAAATTCATGATTGTGAGGGTGGTGTGGCACTGGAACAGGTTGCCCAGAGAAGCTGTAGATGCTCCATTCCTGGAGGTCTTCAAGGCCAGGTTGGATGGGGCTCTGAGCAACCTGCTCTAGTGGAAGGTGTTCCTGCCCATGGCAGGGGACTTGGAACTAGATGAACTTTAGTGTCCCTTTCAACCCAAGCCATTATTTCATTCTATGATTCTATGATTTTTCATGATATAGACTATTTGAAACATTTGAGAGTTTCTGCTGAGATAAATTATATGTTTTTTCTTCAGTATGAAAGAACATGTAACTACTAAGGAACACTGAGAGAAATTATCCTTCTCTTTCTGCCTTACAACTTACATCAAGGTTTCTCAAATGGTTAGTCACTGAGACTTCCCACAACATGTATAATGAGGATTTCCTCACCCGTGGCCTGCCTGCAGGAATTCCATGTGACTGTAATGAGGACAGGAGCAGGAAAAAAACATCCATGTGGTCTGTAACTTTTCTTTAAAGCCTTTGAATGGGATCCACAAATCAGTGCTACAATCACTATTACCCAGCAATATACAGCTTTCAATGGACCTTTTTTGGGTACACAGTGCCACATAAAATAAATACTTCATTGTCCTAAACTCTCTCTATCATGGGAGATTATAACCTTTCAATTATGAGGCCGGGAAAGGGATTTCCCCGGCTGTATGTGAAAGAAACAGGTCCTGAAGTGAGACACCTGTTTAAGAGGGTTATTATGCTGTCATCTGGACTGGGCATGGGGGAGATATTGGAGTGAATTAGTTGAAGCAATCAAAAATGTATCAAGGGACAAGGAAAGTTATAGTTGCTCAAAGTTTCAGCATGTAAATTTCCTTCCTGGCCCTTTGCATTTTACTGCATTGACAATTCCAGAGTGTGGAGGGTCTATCCTTCTTTGTTAACTGCAGAAGGAGGTTAGAAGGGCCATACGTGCATCCATACATAGTTACACAGATCATGAGGAAGCTGGCAGAAGCATAACTGGAAGAACAGAGAATCAATCAAATGAAGAGCAAAGTCTCAGTTTTATACCCAGTTCCTCCAGTAAAACTTTCATAGAAGTCTGTTTTGGGGTTGTTTATCACCCTCTGACACAATTAACCACATTTTGAACTTCTGGAATAAGTCATACAACAAAAAGGTATTTAGGCAGAGAGTAACTCATATGTGAATCTACAGATTAAGTTAATAGTGAATGCATTTATTATTGGACAAGAATAGGAAATCACACTTCTTGGACCCACAGGTGCTCAGGAAGCATACAGCTGTGTTCAATGAGGCAGTAGAAATCTGTCTGACCTGCAAAAGCCCAAGGATTTCCAAAATGAATGAAGTAAACTGATGATGACGTGTCTTGGAAGATTATTTTTTTTTTTCCGGGTCTGTAAGCAGACACAGAGAGATTGATTTAGTTACCTTAACATGGTGTTACTTTTGCTGCTTTTGATCCCTGAGACTTCTGTGTGGGAATAAACAGCCATGGAAGGGCTGTATGGTTGTGGAGCAGCATGTCAGCTGGGGAGATCACAGAATCACAGAATAATCTGGGTCAGAAGGGACTCGCAAGGATCTTCAGGGTTCTGTATGACAGTTCAAATGACAATAAATGCCTCCGTGTTGGTGACTAAACTGTGCCCACTGTGTTAAAGGGGATCCTTTTAAAAAAAAAAAAGTCAGCAATCAGACAATAAATTTATGTTCCATTCTGGTGTTTGATCCTTTCCTACCTGGACCTTTCAGTCTTCGTGAAAAGTGCAGGTGAACCCAAGCTTGCCAAAAGCTGGAAGGCAGCAGTAATAAGATGGACGACTTGAAGGCATCACTTCTGAGGGACATGATGAAAGAACTGCCTTTGTTTAGTCTTAGGCAGAGAGGATAGAGTTGGGGAACATCATAGCAGATTTCTAATAAGTCTTTCCAAAGGTAACATTAAAAAGCACAACAATTAATTGTTTTCCATGTCCAATTGTTTTCCACAGCTGGCAAGAAGTCTTCAGTTTAACTGCAGAAAAGAAGATGTAAATCTGATTCTGGGAAAAAAAACCCAAAACAACTCTATACATATACTGTGACAGAGACATGGGAGGCTTCGGAATATCCTGCATCAAAAAGTTTCAAGAAGTGACTCGACACTGATCTGACAGTGCTGTCTCTCCATCAATGTGGAGCAGGGACCAGTTGGCCTCTTGAATTTCTCTTTTGCAGGTGATTTTCTCCCCAGTATTCACAAGTGTTTCTCAGAGAGCAGCTCAATCCGCAACAATAACAGTGCAAAGTAGGGAAAACAAATTGAAGACAAAGGTGCTGTAAGGAAAAAGTGAACAAGCTCTTAACTCTGAAGCCGGTAAATACACCCTATGCAGCCTTGAACAGTTTTCACTCGTTCTGCTAAAAAGGTTTAATAAGCAATTTTAAATACTGTCCTTAACATCATATCAAAGGAGAGTTAAGGGACTGCACACATGGAACTGTGCATGTGCTGCTGTGCTCAGTGCCTTTAAAATGCTCTAATTCTCTTTGATGCAATACCAAGCTTTGCAAGTGTTACTATGTCATTTTAGCTTTTGAAGAAGGTGGTTTTCTTGCTAGCTTTTCATGTGGAGCTGAGTGGCTCATTATGGCATGGGCTATGAATTTCTGTGCAGAGACTGTTGAAAAATTTCATACCAATTATTAGGAGGGGGAGAATCTCATCAATTTAGGTTGACATCTGTGTCTAAAGAAAAATGCTCATCTTACATAAGCAGAGTTCAATCGTGAGACAGAGTTCCAAGAATGCTAATATAATACTCTACCTGAACAAAAATTGGGATCTGGTATTTATTAGGTAATAAAGCCTGAAAATGGATTTCGAGTGGGAAAAAAATCTAATTGGGTAAAGGAATTTTTTGTATTTGAATGGACAGCTTATTCTTCATACAATGCTAGCTTCCAAAGGCCAGATTTGTTGCTGTAGGGGAAAAGGAGTTGCTGAATCTAATATATAATTTTAATGTGTATATATATGTTGAAATTCCTTTGGTAAGTAGTTTTTATGCTCTTGGTATGTTTGGGAGACCAGGTATGGCCTAGAACTACAGCAGAATGAAGGTAATAACATTTTTCTACTGCCAGTAAAAATTAACCACCTAAGGAGAAGGGAATCAAGCATTACCAATTGCTTAGTGACAGAGAAAGCTTGAAGGGACATGAAATTAATTCCTTTTCTCTATCACCATACTGTAAATGAGGGAGATGTAATGGAACGTGAGTTGAATGTGCCTGAGGCTATTTCTATTGCAGTGAGGAGAGTACTTTCTGATAAATTCATTGGTATTTTCTGTTCAGCCTACATGAATCCTTTGCACTGGCCAGAAAATATAATTTCTGAATAATAATAAAAACAAAAAGGTGAAGCCACATAGGCTGGTTTCTGAGTGTACTTGTCAGTGCTTCCTAAACAAAAGAAAATCAAGAGCAATTTAAAGAATGAGATGATTATATTATTTGTGAAAATTATAATTGTGTAATGTTGTGGCCAGTGAAAATACTTTTCAAAATTTATGGAAGGTAAAGTTTTATTAGTGAACCTTGAAATACATGATGAATATTGAGGGACTGAAGGACTCTGTAATAAACAAAGTAGTAATTACTCTCTTTACAAAAACATAGGGTTCTGTAGTCACTTTTTGCTTATTGACTATGGCTTTTCTAACTACATTTATTTTGTTATCATTCTGTCATGGGTAAAAAATATGCTTGAAACTATTCCTAATCTTCTTGGACTTTGTAGATTTGGCCTGATGCTAAAACTGCATCTTCTCAGAGGAAGCTGGCTTGCAGCAGGATTACAGAGTTCTAACTAGACTGAATCTGATGCCAGTTTAGTCATTCCATGATGAAAGCCATGGAGAGCATCCTTCTGTGCTTCTGAAACTCTCCACTTGGATTGGCCACCGCAGTGAGGGAAGTGTCCTTGCCCTCTCTGTGTCACCTCAGCTTGGTCAGCATTCTCAGAAAGCCTGGACTATGCTCAGAGGAACTCCTGGTGCACATCTAAGAGGCTGCTGTATGTGTGTGGCAGCTGCCCTTGACTCCTGTGGGGTACATGAGACCTTCGAGCCTCTCAGGTGGACAGTTCCTGTTGTCCAAGGTAAGGTGGCATTGCCCATGGTGGAGATCCTAATTTGGTCACCTCAATGGTGAGTACCTGCAGATGCTCAGATGGATTGACCTATTGATCCCAATATGATGTCAATAGCTTTAGACTTTGTAACTGAGGTATTGTAACTGAAGTCTTTTGTTTCTCTGCAGCACTTCTTCCAGGAGGGCTGGAACTGGTTTACTATTTCTGACTTTCAAATCCCTTCTGGCTTGGCCACTGCAGTGAGGGAAGTGTCCTTGCCCTCTCTGTGTCACCTGAGCCTGATCAGCATTATAAGAAAGCCTGGGCTATGCCCAGAGGAGATGTAAGGTATCCCTTTTAACAGTCTGACGACATTATCTCCAAAGTTTGCAGGGAACAAGGGCAGTGTTTCTAACTCAACTCCTAATCTGAGCTTCTTAAAGTAACTTCTGCCATCTTAACTGCCAGAATGCAGGTATCATTATGGTTTGTCTTGCCACAAACAGCTTGTTACTGTGGCACTTCTCTGGCATGTAGCTTTACCCAAGTACCATCTTTATGAACAGCTGTGACTACAACTCGTGTAGGACCCCTGAGACCAACATATTATCACAGAGTATGGACATGCTGAATAGCTTGAAACAACACTAAATCATATATGCTTGGTTATTAAAGAACGCCCATAGCACAGAATTCAGTTTTTGGTCTGTGTTAGACATACTTATGGACATACTTATGAAGCAGGATGATGCACACAAGGAGCTACATGTTCCCCTTTCTCCCTCCATCCCCTTATCTGGTCCTTCAGCATGGATATCTTGGGGACTCCAGGGGAGATTTTGCAAGGCCCACTAAACAGCAGAATGAGGGGATGTGTAACTCTCACTGTGTGTTTAAAATGCTGTTCACAGCTTCTGTTTTTCACTGGCAGCAGAGGCTGGTGGAGAGCTCTTGTTGGAACACAGAGGCAAAAAAACTGGCTTTTTAACTGAACAATTGTCTTCTGCTCTATTAGATGATGCTCAGATTTTGTTCTCATGATGCAAAAACTCACAAAAACCAACTGACCTACCAAACTTCTTCCCTTCCCAAACTCCCATATCTGAGAAAAATATAGACACTAAAAAGAAAGATGTGGGTTTTTTTCCCCAATTTCTGATAACTTTGTGGTTTACATAAGGAGAACATACACATAGAAACTTGCCTAAGATATATTGACAAATTCATATTTTTTTGTTCCAAATGCTGCTACCTCTGGGTAAAAAAATCATTGTCTACGTAATTTGTACTTAATTTTATTTCTCAGATCTTAGATTAAATTGCTCACTGACATTCAAGTGTGTCTGTTCTTTGATCTCAGGGAATTACCTGACATAACTGGCAGCAGGCTGAATTTTCAAGAAACTTCTATTTTATCATTTATATCTAATAATAAAAAAAAAAAGATTAAATTTCTTCACTTACTTATTTTCTCACAAATGTAAGGAAGATAAAAACTTTCGATACACACATACTCAGCAGAGATTAAAGAGCACAGAATCAATCTGAAGTGTCCTGGCTGTCTTAATATCACAAGTGCTTGAAAGGAAGCTAGCAGATGAAGGAAGATTCTTTTTGGAAACCCCACTCTTCCCTCCTCCAGCCTTTGCAACGCAGTAATTTCTCTTTATTTGAATTTTCCTTTATGTGGACAGATGAGCACATATCATTTTTAGTTAAATGAAGAAGGCTGCAGTAGAAAGAGGACAACATGATAAAGATTTGCTTCTGCTTTGTCATATGACACCTCAATGAAAGGTCCTGCAGACTAGAGTTATCTCTGGAATACAATAACATCACTTAACTTGTCTCTTCTACATTTGTATTCCCAGGGGAAGAAAGCCACTGAATGAGGGCAGCATGGGGAATCCCAGGAGTGACTATCAAGGCTGGGCAGAAGATGAAAGAAAGATAACATCAGTCATCTCTTTGTACTGCGCTGGGTGACACGCAAGCTGAAAAACTGAAATTGTCTGCAGCTGGCGAGGTGAAACTTTTCATGCTGCCAGAAGAAAAGCTGTCATTATTCAGAGGCTAAATACTTTGTCTGTAAGACCAGCAAGACAATATCGTACAGACTTCTAGCTGTATTCCAAAAGTTCGTCGTATTGGCTGGAAGGCAGCGGTGAAAGCATGATTGTTCTGTTCATCAGGGTGCATGCTCTTGTGTGGCACCTCCCACGAGCCCTTCTTTATTCACAGAATCCAAGCCCAGGAAGGCACCTTGGGAAACAGAAGGGCAAGGGAAAGGTCAGCAATATGCTATGGGAATGATTGATATGAGGGATTTCATGCGGCACAATTTAAACTTTATTATTAATTAGATTTTCCTGTAATGATTATATAATTTGGACAATAAGTATCATCAGAACTGGAGAAGTAATAACTCTTTGATTAGTCTTTAATGAATATGGCTTTGCATATGAGGTGCATTGCTTTAGCCCAGTGAAGTTGCGTAGGGTATTTTGTCTTGAGGCTTAGTTTCAATTTGGATGCCCTGCATCCACATCTTCTACTTTCTACAGCCAATATTTGATGTCTAAATTGGGCGCTCTCTGCTTGCTTAGGATATGCATTAGCATACTTTTTCATAGTAGTTTCTATGAAACAATTGTTTCTAGCTAGCAGAAATCTTCTCTCATGTCTCAGATTTCACATTAACACATCAGATGTGGTGCTGTTGGAAAAGGGTCACCTTTTCCTCTTGGGAGAGGTAACGTGTTGCTCTTCCCTTACCCCCTGCAGGCTGCTAGTCACATTGCTAATGAAAATATGTTCCGTGTTGATGTGAATCTGCTGGGGTGAATTATTTTTCTCACAGTGCTGTATTTTTTCTGCTTCCCCATACACGTTATCAATCAGTCTGCCTTTCAGTGGAAAACCGACGTGAAAAATGCCCTTCTGTATTTTCTTTAAAGGCCACACAGCCCCCTGTAAATGATAGAGAAAAAAACTCCAACATTTGGGTTTTGCAAACTTTCACTCAAATGTAGAGATTTCTGCAAAGAAAAGCGAAGAAATTTAATCCAGAGGAGACTGCTTTTCTCTCAAAAGATTGTAAGGCTTATGCATATCAGGCAAATTCCTTCTCTGTCTGTTCAGAGGATATGAAAGACATAGACTGGAAGAAAAGACATGAAAGAGCCTCTATAAATAGCAGTTTAAAATCTTATCAGCACAGTGCCAAGAGCCAGGTGATATTACAATAGGAAGGATGCTTCCATTTCCTTCTGTGGGAGGAAGAGCACTGGGTGAATCCTTGTTTGGCCTCAAGATAGTAGCTGAATAAATGGAAGTGGGAGCTGCAGGTGCCTGCATCTGAGGCTTCTGCTTGGGCTCGAGACCTGCCAAGGACAGCACATGATGGTCTGGATTCTCTTGCCAGTCACTGCACATCTTGCAAATTACTTACACAGTTTACAATCATTCCAGAGGGAGCCCGTAAAATCTGTCCCAAGAGAAATGCTGGGAGTTTGCATCATGCTCTTTTTTTGTCTAATTAAAAGTTGAAATTGTGCATTTTCCTTTGGAAGAAAAATAATCTGTTGCATTTCATCAAAGCTTTTTAATCTTTGCGTAATAGAAGTTATACGCCATTATGAGAAAATAGAAAATGGCAAAACAATATTTCTTTTCAGGTCAATGTGTTTCCACTGGATATCTTTTTCTCCTTCAGATCTTCTTCAAGAAAAATCAGTCTATGAGAAAAATATAAACAAATTCATTCATGATAAAACCAGCAGAAACTTAAACTCTGTTCTGTAAGTCATCTGAATTTAAATTTTTCTAGTTTTCCTCTAGCTTAGCACAGTTAAAGAATTCTGATAAGGTTTTGTGTTCACATAATGTAAATTACAAGGTTGTGTTTTCTTTCCCTCTGCCACTCACATGAAAGGGCCTGGAATTTGGATGTTAATGAGTATTTTATAAGAAAAATTGAAAACAGAAAAGGAGCATAGCTTTATGGAAGAATATGGGGGGAATTGTCAACAAGTTTCTTTATTATTGCTCTCCAATAATCGAGATAAGAATCTTCACTTTATCTGCAAGTGGTGATGACAATTATTACATTTCAATCCTTGTGTCAGCAAACCAGTAAAGGCAGGAAAATGTCTTTTTCATGTGTCTCTAAAAATGTCAGCCTTGAGAAAATGTTTAAAGAGAGCTTTTTGTCCTACTGAGCTGTGATTCCTTTTCTGTGGCTCCACTCCTTGGTGGTAAACTGAAGAAACGGAGCTGGGAAATAGTATCTCCCTCCTGTTGATTTGCTGTTGCTCAATAGGATGGCACAAGCATGTGGCAATCCAATCTTCAGTTGAATCGTTGATGTACAAGTATTCTATTATTTGATCTTTGCAGATTAAAAGATTTCTCTCGCTGAGAAATATATTCAATTTGCTGTTACTTATGTTAAATCTCAGGCCTTATGGAGCTTGGATGAGAGGCAAAGTGGATAATGAAGGGCAAGTTTTCCAAATAATGAAAATGTCAGCACTGTCTGAAAGTTTAGATAGCATCAGCAGTAAATTAATTGACAGCAGTCTACCAAAAAGAAGGCAAAGGCTTTTATCTTAGACAATGTAAAACAAAGATAAATTTGAGTACTCAGCATGTTCTCAGATCCCCACAGAGCTTCTGACAGGCTGCTGGCACCACAGATGACAGGGATACGCAGAGATGCGATGGCACTGCTTGCCCACACGCAGTGTACCCCAGGCTCATAGCTTAATCCTCTAGAATCGTAATGATCAGTTAAAAGACCTGACAAACAGGATGAAAGCTGTTCAGATAAGTGCAGTTTCTGAATTCCTGCACTCAGAAGTATTTTTTGGAGTGTGAGATCAGAAACTGCATGACCACTTAGCACATCAGTGCAGACAATAGATTTAATGAGTAATCTTTCTGCTGGTTAGTGGAAAATGGAGAGTCTGGACGTGTGTGAACTTGATTTTGGTCAGAAAAGATGCTATAAATCCAAGCACTCAGAGGCCGACTGCACAATAGGGGTTGAATAGAAGTACCAAATTCCTTTCTCTTTAGTAAATCATATTATTGCAATGACTTGATTCAATTTTGCAACAGGTTATTCACAACATGCATGGGGCATCTGCAGCTTGAGGCTTTCTGATACTTCAACAATTAAAATCTCCCAGCTACAACAAGTAGCTCTATGCAAGTTTTGAAGATGAGGTGGCTCAGACGCCCATAGGTGACCCATGACTCTCTAAGGAGAGGAATAACTGCTCTTGGACAAACAGCAGTGCTCCTGGGGTGATTCAGATACCTGGTGCAGGGCCATCTTAATCCATTTATACTAACATAAAGTTGGGCATCACTAAAGGCTTTCTCTCGTGCTTGCCACAAGAGTCCAGTAGAGAGGGCCTGTGACCACAGGATCTGGGAGGCTGGGATGCTGCTTCTTGTGGGCACAAGGGCAGAGGAGTCACCCTTTTTGTCTTGATCAGAGACAGCTGTAGGAGACATCTGCTGGGAACCGTATTCTCTCACCTAGGCACATCTTGTAGAAACCAGCAGATCCTCACTCTGAGAGATGTGAGATCTTTTCTTGCTAGTGGTAAGGACAAGGTTTTCAAACTTTAACATCATCTTGCAGTTAATTTCTCTCTGTACCCCACGGCTGCTGCCACTGAAGTTTCCTTATTTCCACTTTAAATAAAATCTGTTGCTTCAGAATGCAAGATGCCAAAGCCATTGTTTATGTCTGTCTCACTGTGTTTCACGTGCTATGGTAAGAGAGGAGCTCTGTCCTCTCTGGAAGGCAGTATCTGCCAGTAGAGAAGGATCCTCTACAGGCTAAGGGCTCCTGCCCTGGCAGACTTACCGGGGTGGCCATGAGCAAACTGGCAGTGCCTTGCTTTGGGGAGAGGCTTGGCTTCCCACATTCCCTGGGAATTTGGAAGGATACCATAACCCTGAAACACAGGCTGCAGTGTTATGTTCAGTAGAAACAGTGGCCACACAATGAGCTGCTCCATGGTCTTCTGCATCCAGTGGTGACTGCACCTCCTCCCTGTGACCTCTGCCTTGGGAATTGTTGTTATAGGTGAGCTAAACACTTTATTGATCCACATTAGAGGAAAATAAAACCCCATATCCTGCTTCAGGTGTTAAAGCTACTGGTTGAAAGCAATGCAGCATTTAGGGAATTTCTAATTTTCAAGGCAAGCACATCTCTCTCTCTCTATATATATAGTCTTCTTCAATTCTCTAGATCTTATTTTTAAAGACATTTTTGTTTTTCAGAGAAAATTTTTTTAATATCTCTGTGCTCAGTAGCTCTCAGAAATACTTTTGAAATCAAACATTAGTTCTGCTAATGAAAAACTTAAATGGTTAATTTGTCTTTGATATAGTATCTATATTATTTCTCACTGATTTTCCCTTATGTCCTGAAGTATAAACATTAGTTTCTAAAATGTAGAATTATCATTACAAATATAGATCTTTTCCCCCTTTCACTCCCACTTGTCTCACCAGCAATGATATTTTCTGCCATGCTTTTTTTCAGAAACACAGGTATTTTTCTCAAGCTGTAAATGAAACATTTCTCATCCTGCAAAATCTCTTTTCATATATTTACCCAATCCCTCATATAACCAAATTGTTCTTGTGCCTCAGGGAAAAGAAAGGATAGTCTGATTTTTAGATTGCTATACTTCTAGATTTGCAGAACTTGCAGTTTCTTGGTGTCTGTAGTGCTGTTTATTTCCACTTCCTATTCTTTCTTTGACTTCCCCGGTGTTCAGGGACAAAACTCTACCTCTTTTTTTTTTTCCCCCTCTTTTTTTTTCCTCCTCTTTTTTCTTTTTTCCTTTTTTTTTTTTTTTTCTTCACCTATTTTCTCAGGCTTTTATTTTTTTATCTTTAACTCTCAGATTTTATTTTTTATAGGCAATTTATCAAATGACAAGGCTCCTATTAAATTTCTCTATTACCACTGTCTACC
>JAWMRA010000001.1:98994458-99007803 GCA_035584735.1 Pseudotriccus pelzelni | reverse complement strand
CTTTTCCCATAAGTTCAGGAAGCTCAAACCCACACAGAGCTTAAAAGCAAGTAACAACGTCATACAAATACATCTCCTCTTTTTTCTTTTTTCCTTTTTTTTTTTTTTTTTCTTCACCTATTTTCTCAGGCTTTTATTTTTTTCTCTGTAACTCTCAGATTTTCTTTTTTATAGGCAAGTTAGCAAATGACAAGGCTCCTCTTAACTTTCTCTCTTACCACTGTCTACCATTCCATTGACCCTGGCACTGTTATGAAGTTTCTTAGCTCACGAAAATAATTCACCCTTTTTTGCTGTTTCAAAATATGCCTTTCTTTTTCCAGTTCCATTTTTTGGAGGGCTTTCTTCATCCAGCTGTTTTATTCTATGATTGTTTAAATGTCCTTGCAGAACGCTCTTATTCATGTCTTGCCTTTTCCTTTTCTTACAGGTCCAATATGTTATTTTCATCTGTAACCTCCAGACATTGACTATTATTATTTTAAATGGAATTAATGTGTCCATTTCTACCATTTGTGTAGCTCTTGGACCTGAGATGCTTCAGAGGTGATTGATACTACTCCAGTTAAACACAGTTGCCAAAATTATGGTTCAGATAATAGAGGGTTTTTTATAAGAGCACACACATGTGGGAACTACTGTGTAATGCTCTTGGAGACTGGGTTTTTCTTCACATATTTCTATTAGTAAATCATCTAACAAAACAAGATCCTGATCTACCTCTGCGGTTGTATGCATTGTAAATACACATGGAGAAAGGGATAATACTGTCAGTAACCTCCTTTTGTTACTTATGGTTTAATAATTAGTTATGTTTTCTTTCATCCCTATCTATCTAGTTGGTTAGATATGTCCATATGTTTTGGATAACAGATACTACAAGCCATAAAAACAACAGCAGTGCCATCACCCATGTGCTTTGATGCAATAGGCATCTTACTGGTGTGCTCTGCCAATTTTAGTGGTCCCAGGTTAAGACTAGGAGTTTATGAATGTTAAAATGCTTCCTGTCACTGTCCTAGAAGTGATTTTTTAACAACATCCAAAGCAATGCTCTCATGAAAAGAGTACTTTTCTTAGTGCTGCTGTACTATAACCTTAGGCTCCACACGAAATACTAAAGAGAAATGCAGTCTTCATCAAGGAAAGGATTTGGGATACTTAGTATACATCATGGTAATTCACATTATTATGCCCCAAATAAAGGGACATTTAGTCACATGGACATTGCTGAAATGACATTTCTGGAAAACAAGTTACCCACCAAACAGAAATAGCAACCAAAGCTGGCACATGAACAGCAAGAGAAGCGGGAGGAAAGCACAACAATGGCCACACCAGTCACAGTACACCAGACATAGTACGAAGCCAGCAGTAAAATCAGCACTGACACTGGGAATTGCCTGAACTCCTGCAAGGGCCTTCCTGTGTCCCAGAACTGTCCTCACCTGCCCTGTCAGCCCCACCATGTCCCAGGGCCAACCCAGCCTGTTTGGTAGGGCTATGACGTATCGGCGGTGAGAGCTGTGACACCACTGAGATTTTCAGACTGTGGGTTCACAGATATTCCACTAACAGTGAAGACAAAGAGGCAAAATGGACAAAAGACCTTTACTGCAGTGTGAACTAGCTTTTTATCAGTAGAGCATGGAATGTGTGGAATTTGGGAGGATTTTTAGGGAGTCTGACATGCAAGGGTCTATCTAAACATGGGTAAGGTGGATGGAGAACAGGGAAAAGCCATAAATTCTACTAACAGGGCTAGTGAGCCTAGGGTTTACAATTGCAGATAGGGGCAGCGTCTAAACAGTAATCGAAACTGTATATTACATACAAAAGCAGGGTATTTTCTAAAAACATTGTTACTAAATTGAATAAACATAACATTTTTATAATATAAAAAGCAATCTCTGAGGTAGGAAGTTATCTGTTGTTCAGAAGTTTAGCTGCATTCCAAAGCTGCCTTTTCTTCAGTTCTCTTTTTCTTCAGACATTTTTCTCCACCAGGAATAAACCTCTTGGGAGGAATTTCCAACAATGAAGAATCTGGGGAAAAGAGGGACATGAGGGCTTGGTCAGCAGCAGGGCAGGACAGGCATGGCTTGGGGAAGCTCAAGGAGGGGAACTCTGGGGAGGAGGTCTCGGGAAGAATGTGGGGCATTTTGTCTCTGCTCCTACTTCTTTGTGAGTGATCCACATGCTTGATCTTCTCAGGCATTTATATTTCTGGCTCAGACCAGACGGACCACAGAAACAACAGCCTCAGTGATTCCTGAATGCACTACCTACTGCCCCCATGCAGTGCCCTCTATGCTCCCACCTTCTTCCCTACGTCTTGGTTGTTTATTCTAACATATGCCAAAACACAAGCAAAATGAGAGAAAAAAAGAGGAAAGCAAACCACAAACTTAACTGTCAAAGATTTATGTATTTATCCAAAAAGAAAAATAAGTTTGGAAGAAATTAGGTGAGCTCACAGAGAAAATAGCTATTACATACAGTGATGAGTATGTGACCAGAAGAATTCCTTAAAATTCTGGTTTCTAGAGAGAGTGAGGATCTGTAAAGGTAGATAACTGTTTTTTACATTCTATTCTTAAGTGTCTTTCAGGAAGAGACTGTTAGAATAAAACACCCTTGCTCTGAATCTGGGTATGTTGATATTCTTAAGAGTCCACTTGTAAGTTGCCTGCACTGCAGTGATGCTTCTCAAATCCCAAGTTTATGGCTCCCTTGTGCCGTGGATTTGGAGCAGAGGATGCCTAGGAACTGTCCCATGGGTGATTTGTGACAACTTCACCCATGTGCAGGATTCTCCAGGTCTATAAGTCTGCAGGAAGGCAGCTCTGTGTGGAGCCCTGGGGCAGAGCCATGGGGAGGTAATGCAGAGCCTCATGAGAGATGATTCCTGAAGATGAGAAAGGCAATGAGCAACCAGGCACGACAGATTTGGAAACCTCCACAACAGATACAGCTGACATGAGGCAGTCAGCTGTGGCTGACCTCTCCCAGAGGCAGGCTGCTATTTCTGGAGCGGAGGAGCTGCAATTTGGGTCACATCACACTGCAGCCACGAGATGAATGGCAGTGTTGCCCTGTGGGGAAATACAGCTCCGTGGAGAATCACAAAAGGCTTCCACAATCCAGCAGTGCGCTGTACAGCACAGAAAGGAGAGGGCTGTGCAAGTGTAGATGTGCCTTTTTTTGCTGTTGAGAGCCTGCCTTCTCTAGGCATCTACAGGTGATTTCTTAGCTTTGTAAAACATTCCAAACAAGGATAATTCCTGGGGGTGACAAAAGAAAATTTTTACAGCAGAGCTCCTTCTGAAATCAGTCCTAAATTCCTTACCCAGCAAAGCTGCCTCTTGACAGGAATGCATAGACATCCATGCCAGGTAGTTCATAAAATAAATGTAATTTGTGCAGTATCAATTACATCAAGCCTGCTCATGGTGGACTTGAAGCTGATTCTGTTTCACAGCCTACCTGCCAGTTGCCTATTGTGAGGGTGGGATGCACGGTGGTTAAAATGGTTAATGACACTGGCTAGCTAATTTTCTTATCTGGCATGTTTCACTGAAGGATAAAGGAAAAGTGAAAAGAAACACCGTCATTATGTAAGGTGTAATCAGGAAATACATTCTTAATTCATGCTAATTTAGAGGGAAATCGCTCTAATTTTGGGAGAAGGCAGCATAATAGAAGCAGTTAATGATTAGCTCACCTGCCTTACAGTTGTTCAATAATACGCTGTTTTCCTGCTCTATAAACTACATCTTAATTGCTGCCTAATGAAAGAACTTGAATTTTTCTTACCTCCTGCAATGAGGATGTGCTTTTACTCCATGCATCTCAATTTCATATCTCCCTTACACTGAACATTTTGCTGTATTTTGTTTTGAACTATACCAAACTGGTATGGAATACATTAAAAGTCATTAGCAGGGGATGTCATTGCATCAGTTGTGACATCACATAAATTGTACTCATCAGTCACGCAGGGTTCAGTTATGTTGTCAGTGCTCAGTCCTGAGTCAGAGGTGGAGAAAATCTGCCCCCAGCTCTGCAAAGTGTAAAGGTATCATTTGCTAAAGTGTCACCAGCATCCTGGCCACTGAGTTGTCTCTAGAATGGATGCCTTGGTCATTTGCATCCCTCCTCCCTGATATGAAGCAGAGCAGATGAGGCTTGCTGTGCACAGGTTGGTGCTGCTCTCCAGGAGCATGTGCCAAAAGTAATGGTGATGGGAGGTGACTCATTTGGACTTGCTAGATCCCAGGTTCCCCTCTCTGGATCTTGCTGTGTGGGGAGAACAGCTCAGACCCTTGGCAGTCACTCTACTCCAGCTGTCTTTGGCCAGTCTAGAGCCATACTGATGATGTGTATCAAAAGGTTTCCAGGTCCCATGTGGCCCAGAATCCTCTGTCCCTCCCTGCAGCCCCTCTCTGGTAAAATGAAAAGCACTCAGGCAAAGAGTGGGCACACAGAGTAAGTTTAAATTTGTGCTACCCCAGTAAGCGCTCTCATTCTCAGCCTGCTGTTAGGGGCTTCTTCAGCCAGAAGGTGTGGGTTTATATTATAAAGCATTTTTCTTCTGTGAATTTGTCTAATTGTTTTTACAGTTTACTTCCATACTTTTATGCAGCAATTATCTCAATAATTTAATTATATTGGATAATTTGGCCTTGTGAACTATTTCAAATCTGCCTACCATGTGATACTTTCATTGGAGGGCTCTCAGTTCTCAATTATTCCATTACCAGCCATTTCTCCCATTCCTATTTTAATTTCTCTATGCAAAAATGTGCCTACTTGAAGGTTCCTGGTCTCTTTTCATCTGGTTTTGTTTTCTTTCCAAAGCAATTATCATCCTTGCTACTCCTATCTGCATCTTTCTTAGCTCTTCAGTGGCCTTTTGGGATATTCTGGATTTTGTTACTAGTGATAAAGAAGAATGTGATGCCAACTACATGTCATGCTGTGGTTCTTCGGAAGAGCTACACAGCCACCCATCACAGCAGACTGTTTGGCTATGAAATGTGACAGAGAATAAAGACACCACTGAAACAATGGTCACGTCTGTCAGTAAAGTTTTGTCAGGCACATTCTCATGTCTCTTACTTTTTATTTGCTTCTGTTTCTTACCTTATTACTCTTTAGAACCCATACAGTCTCCAGGTGGCAAAGGTCATGAAAAAACCTCTGAAACAGTGTAGGCATGTAGTCTTCAGTGGAGGCTCTGGGATTTACAACAAAACAACCAATGACAACCTGATTCCCTGCCTGAACATTAATTCTTTCTTGAGGACCAACAAAAGAACAGGAATTGGCTACTGAGCTCCTTGCTGAGGGTTGCTGCTTCTGTGGGACTCAGCAGGCTCCCTAGGATGAGATCTGATCAGCACTGTGCTCATCAGCCTGGATAATGCTCCAGTCCTTCAGCATCTCCTGAATGTGCTCTGACTGGGACAGAAAGCAATTCCAGTGGGAAAGCATCTCCTCCTGTTCTCACTGACTCTCACAAGAGCTGCTCTTTTACCAGATCTAACCTGGCATGCACTGTTTGGAAGGCTGATCAGAGAGGTCAGAAAGTGGATAGATGTGAATGGTGGGGATGACTGCCAGATGGGACCAGCCTCCAGTAGCAACTGAGCTCTTCTGGAGGAATATAGTCCCTCCTGCAGACCAATGCGCCATCAGGGCTGGGCAGGACTGTCACCAGAGGTGCCTACAGGCAGGGAAAAGCATCAGATGATAACAACCAGGGCAAAATTTCTTTCTCAGTGTCATCCCAGTACTGACAGCTCTGGGACAGGGCTTGCCAGCTGCCTGCTGCAGGCAGGAGCCAAAGCTCAGGCAGAGTGGGTTCCTTTCTGCCCCTCCTAATATGAGACAGATTTAGAAGCAGAAAATTATCTCAAAATATTTTGGGCCGTAACTGCAGCTTCTGAGAAGTAACTGACTTCCCAAGGAGGCTTTAAATGCCTTAAAAGTCGCAACTGCAGAAGCACAATGAGGCCATCACCATGTGTTGTCTATGGGAACCTGCTCTCATCACTGGACATCCGCTCTGCACCTCAGCCCTGCCACTGGAGGGGGTGGGTGCTCCATGTGCAGAGAGGAGTGGACCGTGCAATAGTGGTTTACAGAATCCTCTCCAATATCTGAATGTTAAATTATACCAGTACCTCACTGCCATTAAGAACTGAATTACTTCTCATTACTGAATTACATTCAGTACGCTCGGTTAATACTATTTGAGACATATGGTCCTTGGCATTTATCTTTTATTGTTACTGTAAAGGCTAAATGTATCTATTATCATCCTGTTCATTGTAATGGTTCTCTCAGCTCAGTGATGGTAATGAAAAAGATTTTAATTATGTCAGGTTTCAAGACAATAACTGTCTTAAAACTCTGTCTATGCCCAACCTTTTCTGGACTGATAGAGGTAGAAGGCACAGGTGGAGGAAAAAGAACAGACACACGGAAAAGTACTTGACCATGGAGTACCTCCCTCTCTCATCTGCTCTCACAGGAGAAAAAAAGACAACTCATTTTACTCCAAAAGATGTGGCCAGAGGCATAAATTAGGGTGAAAATACAGTGATGCTGTAAGCTGTATATTCAGCAGCGGCAGGAGCATCCAGCAGGCACTTGGCTTCTCTGCTGCTTGCAAAGGCACCATTCAGACACTTTCCAGCAGTTACGTAGGGTGGGGAAGTTAGAAAAAGGTACTCTGGGATCACAGAGGTGGCTGGAGGAATAGAACAGCGGAATGAACAGAGGGGATCGATTTGTGAATTTAAAAACCAGCAACAGACAGAATCAATAATATATACATCTTTGGCCTACTAATGTACAACCCCTCTCCCTCACTGGCTGTCTGAGAGCAGATCTGAGGAAAGAGGTGTCTGTATTCCTGTGAGCTGCATGGCTGCCTGGGGGATCTGGGACATCCCCTGTGTGCTTTCCCAGGCAACCAGCTCTGAAGGTATCACCACAATGTTGCACTGGGACTTACTGCTTTGTAAAAGTGACACAGCACATCCTCACCTTCTGTTGTCCCTAAACCTACAGCACTTTAAATGCACTGTCCCACAGAAATACTTCAAAGCACTCCTGACATCAAGATGATAGGCTTTTTTAGTTCAAACACTTGAAAAAAAATCAAGCCTTTGAGAAGTCAAACATAAATTTAACATTTCCAAAGCGAAGTGACTTCCTGAAAGGTCATTTCTGTAGCAACAGTGCCTTTGAAGGGTTGCAATTTGATAAAATGTGGGGAAATTTGATTTCACACACATCTTGCTAAATTTCTTACGTGTTCACTTTCATCAGCTGCTCATTCCCATACTTATGAATAATCAATCTGTTGCATTTTGATTTCTCTAAAGAAAAGCTTCTTGGTGTTGTTCTGACCTTTGTGACCTAGAAATAGGAACGGCTGATATGGTTCTCCTCCCTGAGAGTTGCTCAAAATACCCCCTGAAAGGTCTTTGCATACTGCAAGGCCTCTTTTCTACCTGTGCCTCCTGATCATGCTTCTTGGATCTGTCTCTTTAAACAGCCCTTACATTGCTTTGAGCTTTTTGTCCTTTCCCTTGAGATAAAACCTGAAAATTCAAACAAAACTTTCTGAGAAATGAAAGATGGAAGTGAAAAAAGTGGCCTTGCAAAGACAAAGAAAAAAAGCTCTAATTGCAAAATAAAATGAGCTTAATAGGTGGGGCTGTGAAGACTTAAGAGTGGCTTATGGAAATTTGCACGTACCAGAGCAGCCTGTATTAGGCTTTAAGCAAAAATACATCAGTGTGATGTGTATGAAATAGCTCACACACATGACACTTCTGATGCAAGCAAAGACTAGCTCATATTTGGATTTTCTATTTTGTGGGCTCTTTTCTTTCTTAGAAAGCCTGAGAGTAAAAAAAGTAGATATAATAATTTGTTCCTATCCTATTGATTTAACTAAGTTTGTTATGCTCCTCCATTCTATTGACATTATATGAGGGATCTGCCCAGTGTTCTACTGGACTGCTCAGTCATATGTGTGATTGTCCTGACAAATTAAATACAATTGTAATTTATTTTGTTCTTTGGCTCTAAAATAATTACTTTTAGTTTCCCTTATTTTCATTAGCCTAGTTTGTTCCTTAAATGACCTCAATATTTTGTTTTGTTTAAGCAACTAGGAGCCTATTAGGTTAAGCTTGTGTCTATTGATGTAAGAATGAAATTCTGAAGAAAAGCCTGTGGCAGAAGCAAAATGAGACAGCTCTTTCAGTGGCCCTGTGAAATAACCTCCCTTCTCTCCTCTGAAGCTGTGTGGGCATGACTAGCACTTGCCTGACACACAATCCAAACAGTGAGAGCTGCAAAGTGTTATCTTTGTGCTTAAATGCTTCTCCCAGGTCCACAAAGGAAAACGATTGTATTAGTGTGTAGATGGAAAACCAAGCCTTTCCCTGCATTTTCCTTCCACAATTACTTGGGAATGAGCCTCCAAACACAGCTGAACTGGAAGACATCCTGAAACTAGCTACAGTGCTAATGGAAGAACATGGGCCTGCTCCAGAAACGGCTAAACCCCTCTTTCTTCTATTTCTACTGAGCAAAGGTGCAAGTGAAGTCAACCTTCTGGCAAACTCACAAAATCTGTGCCCAAAAAGTATGGGAACCATCTTGGAATACCATAAAGGTGCTCTGGCATTGGTATAGTATGTGGTGGTGATCTTGTAGAAAGCCTTGTATCCCTGCCTGTGTCAGTGCGTTGGAACTGGATGATCTTAAAGGTCTTTTCCAACACAAACCATTCTATTGTTCTATGGTTCCATGATTCTATGATCATCATATACTGCCAAGAAAAAATGCTTTTAAAGTATACTTCATCTAGCCACTGAGCAATTTGTGCTTTCTTACTTAGGTCATCCCCCAAACAAATACATTGAGACAAATTAATTATTCTAAGTATGAAAAATTAGCTTTAATATTGTGTAATTCTAACTCTGGAATGAATTGGTAAAAGGAATTAAATTATTCTTGCACATAATTGCATGAATTCAATTAAATTACATAGTAAAGTTGGCAGTTTTCACTTCATTTATTGTCCTTTAAAGTGAGAGTGTGTGTTTCTCTAATTCTTTGGAGGGCATAAAGAAGAGAAATACTTGGAAATAGAGACTACTTGACAACATGTTTTTGGAAGAAGATGCTGCAAGTTCAGCAAATGTTTTGAACCCTTTGATCTGATTCTTTATTTTTCTCTCTTCTTGTTTGATCATGAGCCATGGACAGATATGCCTGCACTCCTTGCAAAAGCCCAGTGGCTGTCACCCAAATTGGGAGTGAACCCAACTTTAGGTGTTGTTGCAAAGAGTTGAAATAACAGGCACTTCTGGCAAAGCTGCTCTGCCCAGCTGGTGCCATGTGGGGCACCCTTTAATCACATTTTGAATATTAAAAAACTGGATTGTGTTGGCAAATGGAAAAAGATAGTTCTCTGAACGCCAAGAAGCTTAGTGTAATTTTTCTAGGTTCCTGGGTAGAACCTCTATGCAGTGTTTCTGTGGCAGGTCCTTTACATTGGATACCAGCCCTAAATGCTTCTCTTCAGTTCCCAGGAGGTCAACACTTGGGACCGACTCTTTGAACTTGATTCTTACGCCTGCTGCAGGGCTGACACCAAAAGAAGCTGACATCTGCCCTGAAAATAACTCACTCTAGCACCTTTCCACCTTTCCTGCTTGGCCTCTACTCAAGCTGCAGTTTTACACTCCATCTTCAGTGCCATTAAAATGGTTTGTGAAGCTATACTGTAATCCCAATTGCTGGAGTGACAGTAGGAATTGCTGGATCCCTAACCCTGCAAATGCCTGCACAAGAAGAACCTGGAGATTTAGCTTGTAACTTCTGTGGAATATGTCCCTCAGTGTTGTCCAGACATTAAAAGAACCAAAACAAGCCTTAGGAAAAGAAGCTGAATATTGACATAAACAGAATCAGTGCAGTGAAATCACATGATATGATCTACTGTCTAGATAAAATGCAAGTAAAAAAAGGAAATATCTAAACCTCAGGAAAAAAATCTACATCTCCAAAATAACAAAATTAAATGTATCCTGTCAGGGCTGTGCTACAAAAATATGCAACCGTATTGAATGAAGTGAGCTAACTGCTGTTTTCTATTCTGTTCAAATGCCAGGAAAAACTTTCATTGGTCTCACTGATATCAAAGCAGGTAGGTTTAGGTACCCAGGAAGTAGTTAAGAACAAGCTCACCCCTGAGAGTCTCTGAAGCCAATGATCTAATTTGGTGATTTGTCTTTAATGCACGGGCACAGTGAAAAGCCTGTTTATGACTTTAATATCAAGCTCAGAGTTTTAAAGATCTCAGTCAAATTTTCTAGTTCTCTAGCCATTAAAATAATTATTTTAACATTTTCCTTCTGTTATTTCTCTTGCCCTTGGTGCTCCAGTGAGAATGGCAGGGAGCTGCAGAATGGGGAAAGTGGGCACAATGTCTTATGCAATATAACAGCACGAGGAAGATAGCTCTTGTTCCTGTGCTATCTGAATGTACAAAGGGTTGAAAAGGCGTGGTGTGCTATTTCAGCATCCTTTAAAATGCAGATGGCATTATTTGGATGAGCTCTCTGTACAAGAAATTTATGACCTATCTTGATACTCTTTCACTGGAAATCAAAGATAAGAAGGATTTAGTGGATTTACAAGCAGTTTAGAAAGATAGTTCTTGCTGATAATGTGCCATAGTTTATAGTACTTAGACATTTTTTGATCTTTTACTTAGCCTAGATTTGGATTAATTTCTCCTATGTATAATGTTTATTCTCATCTAGAATTTAAATGCCAGGTGAGATAAGTCTGTTGGATGTTTAGTGAACTTTACATAATTAATCAATTCACTGTTTTTCTACAGTACTTTGGCTTGCAATTTGCTTAGGCAGTTTTGACTGCCTTGGTAATTTCTTGATGGATGTTTCTGCCATATGATAGTAGTGAAATGGCAAGAAATGCTATGTTTCAATGGGAAACGCTGTTCTGTAGTCCCAGAATTTGAGAGAAACCTTTCCAAAGATATTTGGCAAAGTTGTACAAAGCAAGGACTAACTGTGTTTCATTGCTAACCACATGACATATTAAATAGATAATGAATCTTAATGGATTGGAAAGACAGGCATGTTTTAAATGTGTCTGTTTACTGGCAGCATTTTTTTAAGCCATGTGCATTAGTGCTAATATGCTTTTTTCCCTGGTACTCAGTTCAATTAATTATCACTTCAATATCTACTTCATCCAAAGGGAAAATACACTCAAAATACCTTGCAGGGGGATGGGATGGCTTGGCATTAATTTGATTTAGGAAGTAATTTATTCATTCCCTGTACTGAATCACAGATACTCTTTTTTTCTCTAATATGTAAGATTTTACTTTTAACATTAGATAAAGCTCTCTATGTTACTGACAGTCTTCAGTACCCAACTATAAAAGACACAATGGGGCTGCCCACTTAGGTGAAGTCAAAATAACATATAGGTGTGATGATGCCCTTTAGTTTGATTTGGATTGCTACTTGCCAGAAAAAATAATCAAATAAAATCTTTCCAATGTCTAAAGAACTCATTTTTAAATCTTTTCCATAAAATTATAGTAGCACATCATGTTTGATAGGCTCAGCTCTAATTTGCCAATGCAAAGAGAGTATCCTAGGCACATACTTACTAAATCCAGTGTACTTTTCCTACTGGTTAAAATGGGTAAAAACCTCACAGCATAATAGAAATTCCCAACCTCCAAAACATCTTTACTTGGCATTGAAATGGAGTTGAAGAGATGACAGAGGTTTGACAAGTGGCTGAGGATAAAGAATCATTCTAGATTCAGAAGTGTACAAGATTCTCTTGTACAATGTATGGCTTAAGAGACTGGGTGAAAAGCAGGTGTTTCTAGGTCTTCATATGTCTAAAGACTTGGGATAGATAGTAAATGCTTTAAATTCTAATTAATCCCTGCAAAGATGTAGGCAACCAGTCACCTTTTCAGAGATCCACATCTACTTCCAGTTTGTGCCAATGGAACTCGCTTTCTACACATCTCTGAAATTCATTTGGATGATTCCCAGCCTCTTTAAGCACTAATATTCTTAAGAAAATGCACATCTGAATACTTAATTGGAGGTGCTTAAAAGTGATCCATTCAGGAGTCAGTTTTGCTGGTTGTTCCTACAATATGACAGATGCACTTCAGTGCATTTCTGCTTTGGAAATTTAGCTTGCCACTTATTCTTTCCATATCGTTAAACTGCCTCTCCTCTCTGGCCTTCAAATAGCATACAAAGTGGCAAATCAAACTCAACAGCAAGGAGCTCAGTCACCATGAGAACACTGGTTTTCTGCAGGTGCTGATTATCTATCTCTGTCCCCCAGAGACCAGTGACCTTAAAGCTTGCTTCCTTTGCTTGCATCTACCTCTGCTCCACTGGGATAACGACCCTTTTCCTCTCAAATTGTTGAATGGGTTTATATGATCATGTCAAACTCCAGCAATTGCTCTTCACCAAGACTGAGCTTTAGATTTCACGTATTGCCAAAAAAACCCAACCCCAAACCAAACAAACAAAACCCCAAATCCCAAACAAGATTTCTAGGCATATCAGCTGTTCAAAAGTGCACCAGTTAAACAATAAAAGGTCCCTACTACACTTGCCTTTCTTGTATCTTTATACTGTTGTGAAAGCTGCAAATACCAAGTCTTGTGTTACATGTTATATACCTCCTGACCCAAATTCCTGTTCTGAGCTTAGTTCAACTTAGACTTTTGATTTGTTGTAAACATGGAAAACTTATTACTAGGTTTATTAAGAGTATGTCTTGAGTTTTTAATAGGAGCATGTCTTTCCTTTTATCTTGTGCATACTTACTACATTATAGCATTTTCCAGCTCCTGTGACAGATTTTCACCATTCACACTATTATGCTCTTTGGGAAAGGGTATTTTCTACTTATTTTTTTCTTGTCTTTCTGTCATCCATATATCTCACTTTCCCATCTTTCAGTAACTGTTTTCCAGACTCTGGGCTTGTCATATGTACTATGCACAGTCACTGCTTTTCAGTTTTTTGTACTTTTCTGGTACTATTTAGCCATATCACAATTAGGGTCACTGCTTCCTTACCATTGTCCTGAACTGATGCAAGTCTTGGGATTATCTCAGCACACCTTCTATATCAGATATCTGAGTGTCACACTGTGCTGGTTTAAAAGTTAACCAGCAGTGGGAATGAACTCAACTCAAACGAGAGATTATAAGTCAGAATAACAATTT
>JAWMRA010000001.1:98977818-98994358 GCA_035584735.1 Pseudotriccus pelzelni | reverse complement strand
GGAGGGTTATAGAATACACAGGTTTGGGTTACACCCATCCAGTGATGAATTGGTCCCAGCTGTTCTAACTAGGACACACACACAAATTAAAGAAACGGGTGAGACGTGAATAAAGAATACAGAAGGAAGGCTTGCACTTAGTGATTTGGCAGTGACTTATCAGAGCACTGCCAATGACTATCTGAACTGTGCTGCTGATTATAATGATCACCTTCTAAGGTCACTTCAATTAAAAAAAAGAAAGAATAACATTATATAAAATTTTATCAGCAGAATAAGGTAAAGATTTGACCTCTTAATTTTGGGAACCTGAGTTCCTGGTTAGACCCTAAACCAGGATTACTTTCTGCCTGTGCTGCAGTGGTCCCTGCACCCATCTTGTACTCTATGCAGCTCCCACAGGAGCAAGGAGTAAAAGGCTGCTCTCAGGAGTGGGTGACTAAAAGGCGAGGTCAGGAAAGCGCCACCCACACTGTTCATCTTGGCTGTTTGCAGAGGGAAAATAGCAGCCCAGATGATTATGGCCCACAACTCTTTTGTGCTGCTTCTGACTCAGCCGCTTATTGGCCACCAGGGAAAAAAAAAACACTGCAATTTTCTTTCAGATATAGGTTATTCTTCTTTCTGTCAGTGGCATCATACCAGGATAAAAGGAATCTTTAGGGAATCGATATTTTTCTGTGTGTTTGAAATACAGGACCATAATAATGATGAGATAATCAGTGACTGCTGCTGACGTAGTGGAGGGCTTTTTCTGGTTTTACCTTAGACCCTGAAAAAACAGATGAAGAACAAAATGGGAGCACATGTTCTGGTTAGGAATTTGATTTTTCTGCATGTTGGTGATTACTATATCTATTCTGTTTAGAAAAGGGTGAGAAGTTTTGCTGGCCAGCTTAAATCAGCAAGAACTTATTTACTGACTCCAGCGATGTCAGCATCAGGACCTCTGTGTGCATCTGCACCATGCAGTGTGAGCTAGACTATACTCAGTACTCCTCATCCTAAATTACATGATATCATAGCTGATTTGGCCACAGAGTATTAAAGGAATTTCTGACATTGCCTCCTATGGCTACAGTCCAGTTTTTTCACCCATGCAACCTTCTTGCTCTCATACATACACTTTCAGACTGAAGTTCATCACTACAGCAATCCCTAATGCTCTCAACTGCTCCATCTTTCTAAAATGAAAATGTTCTTAATTCATCTGAGTTATAAAGTGTCCTGCAACAGATTCTGCTTGCCTAATCTGTAGCCTTTCACATTCACATAGAAGGAACACATAGTTTCCAAGGAAAATTAGTAATGCTCTAAATCAGTGACAGCAACAGAGAGAGGCCATAAAGCACCTGAAACATCTTTACAGCACCGGAAATAAAATCTTTTTGCACAACAGTGTTTAAGTTGTGTTTCTGCAGACAGGTGGAAAAGATGTATAAACACTCTGGCTACTTGAGAAACTAGGGATAAAGCACCTTAACTATATTAAGGAGTCATTTAATATTAATCTTTTTTTTGAAAGTCACGTGTGTTTGAAGAGTGACTGCTTCATGCTCTGATAAAAATAAACACAGATCTCACTGTGTTCCTTGCCAATTGCGTAAATTATGTGCAGCAGTTATGCCAAAGGTTTGAGGTACATCGGCATTAACGAATGCACGGTGGAATTTTACACTAATTAATTTGTCTTGTCAGATTGTGACAAAGTACTTTCCAATAAAAGTTGCCAAGTCACAACCCCTGATGAGCACCCAGACAGCAATTAATAAGATGCTTCAATGATTTTACTGTAATTCCTCATCTGCAGCTTCAACGTAAAACCCTGGAGTATCAGAATACACTAGCAGAAGAGAAATGGACTTAAAACCAATTACAGAGAGCTGAACAATACTTAAATTAAAAAAAACCCTAAATCTTGCATTAAAAAGGGTAGAAAATTTTGTAAAATACCTTTTTTTTCAAGCTGTGACTATCTTGGCATAAGGAAGAAATAAAACGATAGATCCAGCAAATGGATTTGGAACTCCAAACACTGAGGATAGAAAGAAAGGAATGCACCTTTCTTTACTGCCTACTTCATCACCTGTTTCTTTTAGTTGGTGATACCAAGAAATCACAAGTGTTATTTGCTAGAGCTCTTTCATATAAATGTAAAATATTTTCTGTCTCATTATTTTCCTTCCAGAACTTCTGATCTGGAAAACTAGTGGTATTCATCTTCTGCTTTTATCTGGAAGGATATTCTTGGAGGATCAAATGTGATTATTCTGAAGTTCAAATTCAGAATTATGCAAATCTGCCTTCATTTTCATCTCCTTATCCCATTCTCCACTATTCACACTATTTTCCTACATACAACTTTTCTTCTTTTGTGTACAATGTCCTTTTTTTTCCTAAAGAAAATTTGCAGCTTATTTTCTAGGGAAGCACAGAAGATATGCCTCCTAACAGCTTCTGGTACAGACCACAGAGAAGTGATCTGCACAAGCTGCTGATGACCTTGTACATCCAAATAACACACAGTTCAGTAACCATAGGGAGCTCATCATAATGCTGGCACATAAATCAGTACATTAAATTTAAACCTTGATAAGGTGTTGAAACCTGTATTAAGATATGAACCCCCAAGGCTGCCTGCACAGATGCAGTTCAGCATTGGTCTACTATTCCACAGTATCCTATGGGTAATGAAAAGACAAAGAGCAAAGCAGGATATTATCACAAATGCTTTGAGCACAAATCACTAAGACTAATGAGACTAATTATCCTGCATCATCTACATTTTATTTGATGAGAGGTAGAAGGAAGCTGAAGTTGAAAAGAAACTTATTTTTTTACCCTTTTAATTAAAACATACCCCCAGAGACAATTACATGTACTGTGTCAGAGTAATAACATTAACTCAAACCAGAGTCATCTTAGTCTTTACAGCCCTTCCACTGTGCTGTTACTGAAGTGATCTTAGCTGTTTTCAGGATGCCATGAAAGCTTCTTGTCCTCTAAAAAATCAGAAAGAGCTTCCCAGGAATATTATTATTCAAGAAAGCCCTTGTGAATGTGCTTAACTTTCAGTCAACTTTGGGTTTAAAAATGGGCTACAAATACAGAAAATACTCAAGGTAGGGAAGGGGGGAAATAATGTTTTCCTTACATGAGACCTAAAAAGATGGAGTGGGGAAAAATTTCAGGTTGTCTGACTAAAGGATAGGTTATGTCCAGACCTTACTGGAAGACGACATGTGGTTATGGTAAGGTGCCTGCAGCTCTGTGCCAATTCTCATTCTCTGACTAGGCCCATGTTTTCAGTGAGCTCTGAGTTAGATGTGGCTGTCATGTAAGCGGCTGTGAAATACACTGACAGGCTACATCTCTCCAGCTTGGCATCTATAAAATGTGTGCAGCAAGGTTGTGGCTGTGTGGCTGGTAAGATGCTACTGTGGTTCATCTGCATCGTGTTATGCTGCCTCTCTTGGGCTCAGAGCATTTCAAAAGGTGGAGGCTCTGGAGAGAACTCCCACACTGCTAGCCATGTGAGTGCCCCCAACATGAATAGATATGTGACAAAGAGTATTTCAAAGTGTGAACATTCAAATTATTATACTTTTTGATTGATGTCTGAGTGACTTTCTTAGGGATCGATGGCATCTGTCCAGTGAGCTTCAACACATGAGGGTTTTTTTCTGACAGAATTTTGCATATTTATGTAGTATGAAGATAGACACTGCTTGTTTTAATGTCAGATTTTATAATGAGACAGTGCTGTGGTCTCCCTTCAAATATATATCTATATATGTTTTTCATACACAGCTGACATCTCCAGAAAGGATTAATTGCAACTGATTTTCTACCCCTGAATTAATACTTTAAAAGCAGTGGATGCCTGTGATTGCTGTTACCATCTGACAAACTTACAGGTACACTGTGTCCGTAATTCTTTTGTGACTTAAAGTAGCCGGAGGCTTTCTCTATGCCACGAACACAGCAACAGTGCATAGATGTGGGTGCACTAAAGGAGAATAGGATAACAAAATAATCTAGGAGGGTGCAGACACTCATTCTTGTTTTCTTCCTGTGTTAAGACATCTCATCTGATATGCCATTATTATCAGCAGTAATGTGGACACAGTCTGCTTCGAAAAGTGTCCTGAATTTGCTACCAGTTTTCTTGACACAGGTGACCATTTTGTTACCCAGACAGCAGGCTCCATATTTTGCTGGTACTTGGTAAATAGCTCAGAGCATCAAAGCTCTGGGCACAGAGCATCCCTGACAGTTTCAGATGGTTCACAATGTTTTCCACTCTGGCTGGTGACTTAGCCCCAGCCTTGGCCTGAGCAGCAGCCCCTTTCTGGGTCCTAAAAGCCAGTGCTGTGTGAGACTAAATGCTGCAATGGCTCCATGCATGCACAGTGGGAAATTCCCCTTCCGTGGGCTGCTCAGCTCTTGCCCAGGCCCTGGGCGGACACGGTGCCATGGAGCTCTCAACAGCTGGGGAGGGACGTACTTCCTCCCCTTTCCAAGGTCATGGAGAGAAGGGAGAGACACTAGACTCATAAAATTACCTAATATATTTTAACTCCCTTTTGTTCTTAGCCACCTTATTTTTCAGTCACGCCTCCAAATAGAGTGGATGATGATGCCTAGCATGCCAGAGGAAGCGACCAGTAGCAAAAAGAAGCAAATAATCATTTAAAGGCTGCATCAAAAGAAAATGGAAATGCATTAACATGATTATTAGAAAAAAATCATGTTTTCTTTCCCATAGCTACTGCCAGAGTCTGTTTTACTCATGAGACACAGTCCACTACTCTACAGCAACTGATACTGCTTATCTCCAAGATGCCAGAGGCTGTCAATTATTTTCCAGTCTGGGTTATGTACAACACTATGTCATGGCACCAAAAATATTCTCAAAAGTTCCACTCATCAACAAAGCATTTCAGACATTGCTTAAGCTGCCAGAGACTGGCAAATGTTTTATCAAGTTATTTCTTTTTCAGGCATGAGCAAGCAGATTAAATGAAAGGTAAATTGAGTTTGTTCAAAGCATTGTCCAAGCCAAGGAATCTAGCATACAGAGCTGTTCTACGTAAGAGTTTTAGATCTTTGCTCCTTTGAGAAAAGAGATATATACTAACCAGAGCCACATTTCAAATCTTTTTGTTGGGCAAAACTTATAGACTGATATTATCAAAAAGAACCAAGTAATGGCTGTGGAAATAGAAGTAATTTATAAATAAATTGCATGGACAGTCAGATAAAGGGGAGAAAAGGCACAACAGCAGCTAATGATCAGGTATCAGAATAAAAGGGCTTTGTATGCTGAAAGGCACAAATGCCCAAAGCTATCAAACCAGTTGAATTTCATGGATGTGCAAGGTCTGCATTTCTCTGACAGAATTTCACAGCAAAGAGATTTTATACTGTAAGGTGCAATGTTGTCTTGGCCACAGACTTCAGAAAAAGGTTGTTGGAGGCTCAGGTTTTTGAAGAAAATGTTCAACATAGAGTAGTGGATCCAAAGCAAGCCTTCACACAGGAGAACAGCTCTTGTACCTTCAACCAAGACCTCAGACAAAATCAATCCTAAACACCTCTTTTTTCCTTTTTTCTTCTTTTTACTTGTATTTTTTTTCAACTCTCCTCTTGCTACCAATACATATTCTTTTCACTTCGATGACCTCCACCAAAACAGGTGCAAGATAGGAAAATGCAGTTATCCAGCTCAGACTGGCTCTAAGCTTTTGTCCCTGCTAAGCTGATCTTGCTGTCTGACTCAGCCCAGCTTCTCCAAGGGGCGTCTGTGAGTCCAGCTAGAGGGGATGGAAGGCTGTCATAGGGGGATGAGGAGTGCTGCAAGAGGCTCTTAAAAATGAGTGTTTCAGTGGTGAGTGCAAGCATGCTTGAGGAAGTTCCAGTGATATTGTCAGTTCATTTACCAAAGCAACTGTAACATCTATTGTGGAATTGGTGAAAAAAATGGCAAATGATGTGTCTCTTGTTGTATATCTGCTTTCAGGGCATTTTAGAGACATTAAGATTCAATATAACAAGTGCTCTGTGGACTTTTAGTCTTTAATGACTCTTGTTTTAGTAGATATTCCATCAGAAAACCTACATGAGATATTTCTCACTTCTTATTTGTAAGGCATATCACTAAGCATATTTCTTATGTGTTTTCTCTTCTCCAAGATTCCAACAGAATAACTTTCTCAGTTTGCTCACAGCATGCTGATAGCACATATACTGTGCCCCCAGACGGCAATTTTTCACAAGTGTATTAACTTCAGACCAGTGTAAGTTTATGGCCATATTTTCTCTGCAGCAGATCTTTCATTATGCTTATACAGAAGGATGCCCCTGTGGATGGGCTGTGAGATTGCATGTCAGTAGAGTTGGTCAGTCCATTCTTCTTGTCTCGTCCTCAAGCGAATGTTGTTTCCAGGCTACCCAACTCTACAGACATCTAACCAGCTGGTTTATTCCCATCTTAGCTGGTTAAGTGATATGGTGACAACACACCTGATTTCCCTACGGTACAAATCCCTTCCGAAGCCTCACAAGTAGAGACCTCCTGAGATCCCTGTCAGTCCAAATGTCTGTCCTTCTGTGGCTGCTCTCCCCAGGCTGTTAACGTTGCAGCATTCTGGGTGACCATTCCCCAGTCTGTAGCAACTCCGTCTCTGGATGGGGGCCTCTCATATCAGCCCACTAGTTCTGCAGAGGCTCCATGCTCATGAAATCAGATGTGTAGGTTGGCATGGCTCTCTGGATGTCCTCTGGTCCCCTCTTCAGCTCAAGTTGGGACTATCCCCAGTGTTGGATTGGACTTTATTTCATGCTGCTGGCAGGAGCAGTTCTGGTTTGAAAGGGATGCATAAGTGCCAGTTAGTGGCAGTGGGTTTGAAACCAGTACGAGCACAGTGAAATCCAGAAGCAATGAGTCTCTCTGGGTGTGAGATGGGACACCTTTGGCTTAGCATCAAGTACTGTTGCCTTTGTGAGTTGTTGGACCAAGCAGTGCCACTTGGCAAGAGCAAACCCAAGCAAGATCTCCACTGCTTTTGGCCCTCAGCAGGTATCATCTGTCCTTCTCGCTCTTTCCACAATAGCACAGACCAGCACTTCCATCTGGGTTGTTCCTTGCCAAGCTGTCAGGGACACAGCCTGAAAACTGACCATCCGCTTCCTAGTGCTCTGACTTCTTCACCAAACCTGCCACTGCTTTTGCACCGCTGTTTCCAGCCACAGGGCTGGGAATCCCAGTACCCTGACCAGAAACCTGAGTCCCACCAGCCCTCTGATGTGGTTCTGCTCTCTCCCTTAGTAACATGCTGTTCAGGCCCTGCAGTTCTCCCTGTCCCCTGTGCCCCAGGGCTCCCCTGGTCAGGCCCATCAGGCCAGGTCATCCTGCTGTTGTCTGCACCTGACTATGGAGATGGAGGCAAGGCCATGGCACTTGAACAGCTGCTTTGCAAAACCCCAACACCATCCTTGTTTAATTTTCACCTGTCCAAATTTGCAAAGAGATATTTAAAAAAAAAACCAGCAAAGCAACTGAGAAAGAAACATGAAAGTGATGAGGTTGATGCCTTAGAGTTTTTAGGATTTTTAGCTTTTTGGTTTCTTCTCTCAGATCTTTAGGCAACAAGATAATAAAATATTTTGCATAAAGCCAAATTTAAACCTATAACTACAAGTTAGGTAAGCAGCTCTGGAAGGCCTGCTTAGGAGATTTTGGAGAGAAAGAGGAACAATGCATCTTGCTCGCTGGCTGCCTTGATTTGGCTCTGAGGCAGTATTTGCTTTCTTGTTTTCTAATTTTTGGTGCATGTGTGAAACAGTCAGCTCCTGATGCTTGTGCTCCTGCTCTGCACACCCTCTCTGTCAGCCAGCTGCCTTTCTCAGTGCCCTCTTCATAAACCCAGAATAAAACCTCGTTTTTCAGTTGTCAGTCACATCTGAGATTCTCCAGAGTCTGTGAACCGTTTTAGTGTGAAGCTCATCTCACTTCTGCAGTAATATTTTACTACTTCGTAGATGTAAAACCTGATTGCATTCAGATAGCTGCCTGGGCAAGTTAAAACTTGGTGATGTACCATATCTAGTGAACCCACTCTTCAGTACAACTGCTTATTTTATGGAAATGTGCAGAAATATCCCTTCTCTTCTTGACTGACACTTCCCCTTTTGTTTTGACTGTTGAAGCGTTCCTGTGATGCAAGAACTGCTCTGTGCCATAGATGTCCACTGACATTTTGGCTCCCTCTCACCCTGAAAACTAGGATTTTTACTGAGAGGGACAAAATTGACTTTTTCAGTCAAAAATGAAAGTAGTAATTTTATCTCAGAGTAGGGAAACTGAGCTTTTCCTCAAAGTCGGATTGTGTTAAAAGGTCAAGTAAACCTAGTAGGTCTGCAAATATCATTTGGATTTCTGCAGCTTGACAGAGTTCTGAAGAAAAGGTTTTTAGTGAAAAAATCGTCACTATTTACGTAGGAAATTGGTTTAATCTTCATATTCTTGATTTTTTAAAGAAGTTTTTCTTTAAAACCTGAAAAATTCTACAAAATTCCCCTTGCATAATTCGTAGTGTAGACTATGCCAGATTTAATAAAGCCAGGATGCTAGATGAGCCAAACCACAGAGCCTTTATATGACTCCTGCTGTTTATTGATATTGTTCACTTCCAGTAAACTCCAGCCTGTTCCTGCAGAGTAAAGTTATGAGTCAGGTCTTCTTCGATCAACATGCCCCTAATGGATGCTAGCAAGATGTATGTTAATACATTGCAACAAATCCTACCTATCTGAGAGCAGAACTCTTTGGGAATGTGCTGTAAAGTACCATAAAATAATCATGAAATGCAATTGGGAGAGCTGCATCCAGCATTAGTTTCGGTGCTGGGTTTGCCTTTAGGCTGTCCAAAGGTTCAGCTGCTTCAGTCCTGTGTGTGGTCACTGCAAAACATCCACATATCCCATGACTGTGCAATAAGGTTTCAAACAAATGTTGCTGAGATGGAGAAATATCTTGAAATGATCTACTCTCCAGAGTTTGTTCTTCCACTGAAAGCCACCTCTTCTAACTGTTCCAGCCCACCCAGTCTCACTCTTTACACTGAGCTTTTTTGTTTGTGCTGGCAAGAAAGACTTTCCTTATCAGCTGCTGGGTTTTTGAGTCACCTTTTGTTCTCCGACCTTGGATTATGGACTGACACAGTTGCAGTGGATGGCAATGGCTTGCTCACAGCTGTGTAAATCAGGATGAGAGGCTTAGGACCTTGCACTGCATAAAGGAGAGAAAGCAGAAATGAGGAAACACATTACACAGTGTTCTCACCCAACAAACTTTTTGCCTTAGGACCTGTTTTACTGTAGAGTGTGATTGAAGACTTTAATCACCTCTGAAGGAGGGGAGCCTGTCTTTATCATGCACTGCAAAAAGAATAAGCCTTACAAGGAAAAAAAAGGGGGAAACAAAACCAGAGGAAGACTTTTGCCCTTAAGAATGGCTTATCAGAAGTGCAAAGGGAGACAGTGCTTTGCATGTGTGAAGAAGCACAGAAGAAATCAAGGTCTGTAGTCAAGTCATAGCAGGAAATAAGCATCTGTAGAGATGACATCTTGTTTCTCTGCTGCCAGGTCCTGCAGTGTTTTGTTCTTTTGTGAGTTGCACAATTTATTTAAACAATTACTATTCAGTGAGTGTCTGCTCCTTCAGTTCAAATAATTCCAAGATTGACCAGAATCTTGCTCAAACACAAAAGGTTCAGTGAGCCTCATTCTGTGCAGGTGATGTGGCTCCTTATGCATCCTTATGGAACCATAAATGATAATAAAGCCATTAATCCATGCTTACTTCTAGCTGTGTGTGGGGTGCTTGTGGCATAGCTAGTCTTAGTTCAGTGAAAAATGAAGATGTGTCTTAGTCATCAGAAAGCATCAGCTTGTTTCAGTTATTGTGTCCAGGGCTAAACTTTGACATTCAAACACCTGGAATTCTGACACGTATTCTTTAACTAGAGGTCCACACAGGCGAGATCCTCTCAAAGTCTTTGATGAAAAAATTTCTCCTTCTTTGCTTTCTAAGAAGTTGCCAAGGGTCTGGGATGTTTTGATTAAACTTTCTGAAGTGCTCTGGCTCTCTTGCAGCTGGCTTCCGACAAATGGAAGCCTTGTTTCTGGTTACAAATCATAACAAATTTAATGAGTGTAATGAGCTTTCTGCTCTCAAATTACTTATTGATTCTCCTAGACAACAGACTAATTTGTCGGTGAAATAGAAGTACACATTAGACAATCAATTGTTCGAGGGATGCTAACTCATGTGCTTTATATACATATACAAAACTTGTCATTTTTATGTAATTTAGACTTGGCACCAAGTTGGCTCTCCAGGATGGTTTTCGCAGTAACACAATTGTTTTCTGGAGAAAATGAAGTGATTCTTAGGACATTCAAGTGATTTACTGAGTGTTTTATGGTCATGGTATTGTTTTTCTTATTCTGTTTCTCAAGAAGTTGGGACTAAAAATGTTCTCAGTCCAGAGAGCTTCTGCAGCATGGATAGGAAGTAGCTTGTGCTCACTCACAGACAGCAGTGGTCAGAAACGGAGAGAAGCTGACTCATCTGATGAAACGGAGGAAGAGAGAGAGGGCGCCTTGTTCTAAAAGCAGCACTTGGGAAGAGGGGAGAGCTTGATTAGTATCTGCCACAACCACCCATTTGCTCTGTTAACACTCTCCATTTTGCCTACAATTCGGCTGTAAAGTTGCCTGTTGTCACTGACGGTAGGGTGAGTGCAAGGGAACTACTCATGCAGTACGCAATCAAATGTTTCCACAGCTCTCCAAGCTTCCCCCGGTGGCAGTGTGAAAGCAGACAGGGCTCTCCAGTGTGCCCGGAGCACAGCGTGTGGGGACACTGTGCCCCAGCTGCTGCAGGGAGCATCCAGTCTTGTCCTCTGCTCTCTCTCCACCCCTCTTCACCGAAGGCTCTCGCAAGAGTTTTAGCGTGACAAGGTGGTGGCTGTTACTGCCAAATCCGGGACTGCCTTATTGTGCTGCTGCTTCTTTGTCTCCCAGGCACTGGGAAGAACAGGAGTTTTTCCTGCCAGTGCTGCTCAGTGAGCAAGAGCACTCACTGCTCCTTGCTTTCTCACACTAAGCATTTCAGTCCCACTCAGAAAATTGGGACTGGTACTATTCTGATACATGTAATCAGTAACAACCCACAAAGAGGAGGTTTCTGAAGCAAGTGTCTTCGGAATAGGCCATTAACTGAAAAACTGTTCTAAACTTTTACTTAGGACAACAATTTTTATGACAAACCAAGGTCCATTTATGGCTGATTCACAAAAGGAAGATTAAGTTTATCAAACCACGTATTAAAACCATGAATAGTTTCGCGTGGTCCTGGGTGAAAACATATCTCTGCTAAAAAAGTTTATACAAAAGATTAATGCAGGATGACTCTTATATGTATAGCTCAGCAGGTTCATGAATATTTTCAGGATAATGGCTTTTATTTCCCTGTTAGACAGCCTGCAAATTCACAAGTCTCTTTCAGCTCCTGATTTTTTTTTTCAAGATCACTGAGTCCTGAGGAATGTATTACCATTTCTCAAATGGAAGTTGGGTCTCTCATGGGCTGCTGTATTTCAGTCACATGAATGTTCACTGTATTTTCATATTTTATCACCACAGGTAAAGTAATATAACTCCATAATTTTGCATTTTTACGTAATTCCCAATTTCATGTTGAAAGCAGCAGTTCCTCTATTTGCCAGCAGGCTGACAGCTCTGGCTGTTGCAGGAAAGCAGCTCTGTCACTGTGCTCCACCAAAGAAATTAATATATTTACACTGTGACTCATATTTTTAGACCTCAGAATTTCATGGAAAACTTTTAAACTTTGGGCTAGAAATGTTTTAATTAGGCTTATTTTCTTTTTCAATTTAGCTGAAGGCCAGGAGTTTCTCTTTTCCTCTGTCTTGTGAGTCTCTAGGAGCCTTTTTCTCCTAGCAGATAAGGACAGCGAGAGAGACACCTTTTTTATCTTCCCCCTTTCCTAGGCAAGAATAGAAAATATGTGCCAGTGGTGGCATCCTGCTGTGGGGCCATGCATGACCTACAGCCTAACTTGGTTCCCTTTAAGGCTTTATTAAACACTTTCCCTTGGCTGACATTTCCCCTCCTTTTGTTATTAGTGTCCTCTCAGTCACTTTGTGACTCCTGGGAGAGTCACAAATCAAACTGAATTTGGAACACAGTATTTATGTGCTATCAAATGCCTTGCCATAATTTAAGTTTGACACCCCCCACTTTTTTGCTACCAGTGAATTTTTTTTTATTCATCCAGAAAGCAATCATAGCAGTGTGACAAGCAGTATTGTGGGCTACTCATCACTCACAGTTTCATCACCTAGTGAAGGTCTAGTGATTTTTTGTGGTCACATTTATTCTAATAATTTACAAGGAACGGAAGTTTAGTTGATCATGAGTCTCAATTAGACCCAGTCTTTATGGCATGTGAAAACATTGCTGTCATCTACTGTTTGCAGTAGCAGTGATAAGGTTAATTGGAAGAGAACTCTTCACTGATAATTTTCTGTCACCTCCAAAGTAAATATTGAAATACATTTCTCTTTGTTTGGTCTTGACTTTTGTGTTCTCAGTGTTTGATCATGGCAGGAGAGTAAACACATATGTCATTAACATTTCACCAAGAAGGTACATCCAAGTAAATCAAAACAAGTTTTCATTAGGGGTGAAAGGACACCTGGATCTCTTAATAAACTGTATTTAACTTTCTTTTGATGGTAATAGATCCCATTTGGCCCTCAGAGGAAGAGACAGGGCAGTCAGGATAGCATTTGGATCCTCAGATGTTCTAGAGAGGTTTATAGGCATGAAGGGTCACCCCAAGGTGGGGAGGTTTGTAGATGCACTTGCACATGAGCCTTTGAGGACAAAACAGACGGCAAAAATTGAGGTATGTGAGTAGCTGGGGTCTTTTTTTTTTCATTTTTTTTTTCTGACAACCTCACAGTACAGAACTGGTCATGCAGGAAGATGAAGAAAGAAGGAATTCAATAAGCAAACTCTGTGAGTCTGAAGTCTTCTCTGAGCTACCCTGCCCACAGGGTCACAAAGACTTGTGCACTTCCAGTGGCTTGAAATTCTTCACACTAGAATGGTCTGGTGGCTGGCTGGGCTGAAGAGGACTGGCATGATGATTTTCCCTGGGATATAGAGGAAGCTACTGAGCGTGTTCACTAATGTACTTTAAAGAAGGACATGGGATCAATGGATATGGGGATTTCAAGGACAACTTTTTACTGTCTGAGATAGCTCTGACTGTAGGAGACTCAGCCTCTTGAAAACTTTTAGCATTATCCTTCCAGGGGCTGATGAGAGGCAGAACAGATTGACTCCCCTCCTAGCACACCTTCCTATGGCTAGAGGTGGGCAGGTGTGACTCACTGCATTACTACGTGGTTTATTTGCTTTTTAATAGACTCATGATTTCTTTTCAAATAAAAAACAAACCCTGCAAGACTTGTGTGGACATGGATCTCTACAGTCTGCTCAATTTTTTCCATTTCCAATGAAACATCATATCACGTGCACACTTTTCTACTCTCCCTCCCACACCACTCTGCCCCTCCAGTCATCCTGCCTTCCTTAAAATCATCCCTCTGGATAAGAAGCATGTGACGTGTGTTCTGTCAGGTCTGCTGCTCTGAGAGCTCCTTCCACCCAGTACAGATGTCTTCAACTTCACTTTCCTGCCCAAAGAGAGGAACTGGTGTGTACCAGCCGCAGACCAATTTTGGATTTGTTTCCGCAACAGTTTTTATGGCTGCTGGTTTCCTACTGCAAGCTCTGAAGCTTTTACCCCCTACTTTGCTGTTCCTGTGGCTCCAGTTTCACCACTAAAGTGCCTATGTCCGTCCTTTGATTTGCATCTGACTTCTGGCAACTAAGATGTTCTTTTGCTTCAGACTGAGGGTTTCTCCTGGGTCAGTGTAGCTCTGCCTGCATGGAGTTCCTCTGAGCCAGGACCGTTGCCTGTTTGCATTCCATCCTGTGCACACGCGGTGCAGTCTGGTGTCTGATGGCTTTCATTAATCTTTTTTCAAATGCTAGGAATTGCTTCATCATGTGATGCTTCCTTCCGTGTGTGCATGGTACCCTGGGGACTAGAGCACCAAACTCTATATATGCCCCTCTGCCGTGAGTCCCTTAATTAATTAACTTTTTTTCGTCTCTGTATCATCATGAGGATATTTGCTGTTTAGGCATCCTTTGCATGGTCATTCTCTGATGGTGTGTCAAAGGTGAGTTCTGGGTCATCACTTCAGGGGAGGATATTCGGCCCCTAACCAGCCTCTGAAAGAGGCAGTCTTGTTTTTTACTTTGTCTTCCAATTAAAAGCATTTCTCACATATTTTCCCTGTTACAGAGAAGTCAGTACTTCAGCTCTGCACTAAGGTTACAGTTGACCTCTCGAGGCGATTAACATACCAGCACTTTACTGTTCCCTGCTGTCACACACTTGACTATTTTCCTCTCTTGCTGGCAGTCAGTCACTGCTTGTGGATGCAGACCAAAACACCTACTTTGCCTTCACTTCCTACAGCTGCTCTCTTGTTTCCACTCCCAGCTGCAAGGGCTGCTCTGGATCCCCACTCAGCAGGCTCTTGTCATTTTTTCAGTGATGGGTCAGGGATGGGCTTTGCCAGGGACCTGCCTCTGCTGTTGCCTGCTTTCCAAGTTGCTCTGCCCTGGATTACATGTCTCTGCACAGCACTGGCTCTTCGCTGTGCCAATATCTGCATTTGCCAATGGAAGTGTTGCTGCTGGAGGGGGACTATGAAATTTGTGCATCTTCTTTACAACTGGGCTTTGACTGCTAGGAAAGGAATAATTCCCATCATCTACAAGGCCCAGAACAAGTGCATTGATAAGGAGACAAATTAAGAGAGCAACACAAAGCAGAATTAGACCAGTAAGGATCCTTCTTTCATCCCCTCTCCTTTCTGTGAGCCAGCAGACATGTGAATGCATACAAACACATATATATGCACACATCCAAGTTGTATGGGGGAAGTTCAGTTTTTCAGTTAAAAAATTCACAGCCCTTCTGTCCATAGCCATTTCACAGTTATTCAACCCATTCTTTCTAGGGCTTGAATTGTATTTTTCAACTCTTTAGTATTTTAACTCTTAGTTGCCCCCCTTTTTTTCTGGCATTCAGGTCTCTGTTAAATTTCATGATCTTTCTGAAAGCCTTCCTCTTTGTTCTGCAGAAAGAATGCCTATGAGGTCCTTCTAGCTTTTCTTTCCTATGTATTTTCCTCTCTCTTTTTTTTCCTTGAAGGTCAGCAACAAAACATGAACCCAAAGTTGGCTTCAGTTCTCTAAAAGGATTTCCCAGTTCCAGAAAAAGGCAAAACCCAATCCATCATAACTGCAGCACTTGAATTAATCTTTCCTTACAGTGTGACATTCTTAGTAAGTCTTCAGTTTTGGTGTGTGCGATCCACCTCTGCAACATGTAGTTTCAAAAACTGTGCAATTCTAAATTACATTCACCTGCATTAGACAGGATGGAAACCACAAAACTGATGTCAATATGGAAGGTACTAAGGGTATAAAAGAGTTCTGACTTCATGGGAAACTCTGTTAAGGAGAGACCATAAGTGATATTTCGGAAACAGGGAATTGAAATGGCTCATGTAATTGGGAGCAAATGGAAATGCAGTTAAGAAAGAACACAAATCTAGAAAAGAAACAGCAAAAGTACTACTTACATGTATATACATGTATGATGAACTTGAGCATCAAATAGCATCTAATTTATGAGAAATAATGTCTGATTATTGCAGTGCCCTGGAGAACTTTCCCTGAATTTTGGATTAGTAATATTCATATAATCTATGAATTATGAATCTGTCATTAAGAATGAAGGTATTGAGTGTACAGTCTTACTCCCACTTATTTCCATTCAGTTGTCCAGCACAAAATATTCCTGTGCCTAGCACAGGAGTCAGATGTGGTTCATTTACTTAGTAACTCTCAGCAGATCCCTCTTCCAAATTCTTATCTGGTATTTCCTGAGCCTGTGGTGTCACATTCTTCCATCTGAAACACCTTTTGGCTAGAACTCCAAGTATACTGCCAACTGCTCTGAGAACCACCTCTGTGGCATCTATTTTCACAGGTAATCTGTCATTTCACATCCTATTCACCTTGTCAGACCTTCACCTTCTGCCCTTCAGTCCTCATCTTTACTAAGATGAGGAAATTCTCACTACTATATTCACCTCATTGCCTAACTCCTCATCCAAGTGGTTTATGGATAGGTGGAATAGCTCACAGGTCACAGTAGAGATCCTGCAGAAGTCCTTTGTCAACCTCTTTCCAGCATGTGAACCAACCACTTCTTTCTCTCTGTTGCCTAAAAGCTGTTGGAGAAAAAAGACTCCAGGCCAAATTAGAGGGGAGGTAAGATAAGGATAAGAAAGGC
>JAWMRA010000001.1:98940757-98977718 GCA_035584735.1 Pseudotriccus pelzelni | reverse complement strand
ACATCTACATTTACTATATAACTACTTCTAACAGCTACAAAATTAAAAAATTAAAAAAATAAAACTCCACGGCAACATCTCCCTTCAGTTTCAGAGAGATCTTTTGCAGAATCTCTCAGAAGTGGTGGACGCATGGGAATCATCAGAGTTTCTTCCAGTGTGAAGAATTAATTTCTCTGTTGTGCAGCCACCTTATCCTCTCTGAGAGGTTGCTAATACCCTGAGCATCAGCTGACAGTATGAATTCTTTCTTTTGATTTGCTTGAGAAAAGATTTAGTCTGTTTATTGTTTCCTGTTGCTAGTTGCTCCTTGGATTCTTTTTCAGCTTACTAATTTTATTTTCTCACTTAGTTTTCCAGACTTTCTGATCTGTTCTCGTCTTTTTAATTTGAACTGTCCTTTCTCTTTAGCCATGTGGACTTACTCTTTGCCTTAACTTGAGGTGTGTATGGCTCTATTTCTAGCCTAGTGCCAACCTGCATGCTTTGTGTAGGTATTTAGCTTCCCTGGAAGGATTTAAGGTGTCCAACAGATAGGAAGCATCTTGAATTCAAAAGAAATATTGGCTTTAGCCTTCAAATATAGTCTGAAAACAAACATTCCCTTCTAAAGCAACTGCAAGACTTATTCAAAAGGTGCCTGATGTTTCAGCCAGGGTAAAACCCAGTCACACTTTGAACCTGATCAGAGCTTTTAACTTGAGATCTTAGAAGTGAACTGAAATCAAATAAAGAACTATAATAACTGGCAGACACAGAGGGTGGGTGAAGCTGCAGAGTAATGGATGTACGTTTTTAAAGGCCATGGACTGGTACAGGCTTGTAGCCATAGCCACGCCAGTACATTTAAGGCTGTAAAACAATGTATCAGTGCTCTTCTTCTTTTACCAATCTTCCAGGCACTCTCAGGTCTCAGGCGGAGCGCTAAAATATCTTTTTTTCCAGACCTTTTTTTTATTTTACCTGCTGTCACACAGAGTTTTCCAGTGAGATGTCCAAAAGGATGCTCACCATTAGTAGTCTCTTGCTATGCGTCAAAGCATTTCTTCCACTTTTCTGGCTTTTATCCCTGCTTGAAATAATTTGTCACTGCTGAAAAATCATTACTGCCACTGCTCATTCACCTAGTTTTATTTGGCTTCTGCTGAAGTCCCTGGCCTAGTCCAGTTCTCAGAAAATCCACTTTGAAATAAAAACAAGCCATAGGAATCTGGTAACAGAAGTGGCCAAAAGAGAAGATCCTGTGAGATCCCTCTTTTCCACCCGTCACCATGTGGTGGAGGTGTCTTTTGCACCTTGCTCACTAGCACAGCTTCCAAAATCAAGGAAATTTGATTTCATCTGCCTCTGCCTCTGAATTTGTACCTCCTGTTTTTTTATTTTGGCTGTGTCGCCCTTCAGATATGGACAACTGACAGAGAGGTTAACGCCAGCAATGAACTGCTTGTTCTTGGTGCTCAGTTTAGGGGTGATGTTTCCTGACTCACACAGCTGCCAAACAGACACAAAAGCAGTTGTGCTCCCTTTCAGCAAAGTTTGTGTCTCCCTGTGGTCTGCATTGTGCCGGCTGTCATGAGGCTGTATCTGCACTGAGGCTTCACAGCACTTCCACTGCCAGGGCAGAAAGCATCCCACCTCTCCCAGACCCCCCACTGGCATATCCTGGCATGTGGGACTATGCTCAGCTGAGGAAACTTAGCCATCACAGGGGCTTAGTCTGGAGCCTGCAGCCAGCACCTTTGATACAGGGAAAAAAACCCACAGGCCATGGACACGCTCCTTGCAAAGCAGCCCCTTCACCTGCAATCTTTCAGCTCTGCTCCTTGGGAAAACTACAAGTAATTTTGAAAGAGAGGTCTGGGAATGAAAATTTTTAACAGTAATGAGGAAAAGGTGGTTATAACTGGTTTTGTGGTTGGTTTTGTAACCTCTCCTTGTAGATTATAAATTATTTTTCTAGCTGTTTCCCCTAGGAGATAGCTAGCTGGTCGTCTCTCACCCCTCTCTGCCTTTGCTGCACAGGTGCCAGCTTTTGATTGGTCCAACTTGTATACATGCAGTTAAACTCTGAATAGTTTTCTCTACATGTGTTTAGCTTGGGAAGTCAACACCTCGTCCAATTTTTCAGTTAATCTAGCAAAATATATGCATGTAAATGCAACACCTGTCTGGACTGTGTCTTTAGCTAGCTGGGGCTACAGCAAAGCACTTTCTCAGTGACACCATGGTCTTCTCCTGGCATGGCCAGCCCATGGAACTGGGTACCTGGCATTGCATCAGACTCTCTCAGCCCAGCTCTGCCCTGGGGAAGAGCAGGTGAGTGTGCATGGAGTCAAGAGGCAGGTCCTTTTTATTCTTATGGAGCATCTTTTGATTGGAAAAAAAAAGCTACTCCGCAGTTCTAAAATCATGCAACATAATACGTGCAGTCGCATTATGAAGTGATTGCCCTGTCACAAACCAGAAGTTAACAGAGAGGCTGTAGCTTGTTGTGGAACAAGCTGGTTATGGAAAATGTGCTGAAACAAGAGGAAGTCATACTGGATATAAAGGCAGCATGAATTCAAATAACAGGTGAAAAAAATTCAGTGTGAGATAAGTTGAAGGTAATTGTGAAAAGATTTACACTAATTCATGGCATTCTCTTGCAACTCTTCCTTTGGGTAAGTAAGTTGTGCAAAAATCACACACACGCACACATGCAGAAACACTGTGAAAAACCAAGTACCCTGTTTTTAACTTTATTTACCAAAATTACTGTAGTCAAAAGTCTCATTGAAATTCTGGAGAGCAACTGCTTTTAAAAGCCTGAACGATAAAGGCATTTTTGGCATTTAAGGTGAAAACATGAAACTAGGAATTCTCCAAAGAGTTGCTACACCTCAAATACATTTAAAAATCTAAGGGATCACTGTGTCTTTATTCCCAATATCACCCTTTTAAGAAAAGCAATCAACAAACTCAAACAATTTGTTAATCTTCTGAAATTCCAGCACACTTTCAGGTACATTATAAAAAAAATATATAAGTTCAATAGATTACTTAATTTTGTTGAGTTATTATCTGAAGTGCTGGAAAGTTCATTTATGATGTTAGATGTGTTATTCAGTTAAATCTATTTCAGATTGAACTTTGAGAAATACAGGCATTTTTAACACCCTTGATTTATTAGAAAACTGAAGAACAAATGTCAAATTCTAAGTATTCACAGAAAGCTTTAGTAGTGGACCCTTGCTGGTAAAGTTTGACATCCCACTATTTGGAAAATTACATTTAACTAAAGCTATTTTGAACCATGTTGAGGAAGATGAAAGCTACATCTATTAAATCATGCCATATTTTATAATGCTATAATGCTTTTATAGCTGCTGTCAATTGGTCTAAAAGTCAGAAAAACTGCCTGGCAGACGAGAACATCAAGTTCCTGGTTTCTGGTTCATTACTGAATGCAAGCAATCATCCTATTACCGGAATAGATAATTGAAATGTAGGGCTATAGATTAGCTGAAATGTGAGGAGTGGCTTTATTTTTTTTTTCCATAAACATGACCAATATGCGCTTTCCACCTCCCGTATCAGGATTGCATTGGATTGCAGGCAGGCCAATTAGCCACATTAGCAGCTCATCTGGGCTGGAATGAGTCAGTAGAGAAAGCTGACATTTTTGCGGTCTCTGTTTCAAATGGTCGGTATGTGTGGGTTAGTCCAACAGACACAGAAACAGGCCTATTTGGCAATCATCTTGTTCTGTGCTTATAGTAATGATTTTGAATTAAAAATGTATCCCTGTAGACACACCTCCACGTTAACAGACACTGTAGGCTGACTCCCAGCTAGAAAAACAGTAGCAGTGAATCAGACCTGCAATTTGTTATGAAGGATGGCTTGAAGTACTCTCAGTAGAAAACAGGAGCACTGTTTCCAATTCCATTACAAACACAACTCGGAACAAAAATAGATTTGTTATGAAATGAGTTATTCTGCTCCCCCTAGATGGGTACTAACAGTTTGAAAGTTATCATAGACTTATCACAGCAGAAATATGCTTTTTAAAAATAGGAGGTGTTGTTAGAAAGAACTGATTAAAAAAGAATCACACACAACACCTTTTCATCCTGCACAAAGTAACTTCAGAGACTCAATCTGTAAAGATATTAAAATAACTGAAGTCAGCAGCCAAATTTAAGAGGAAAAATTTATTTTCCTTTTCCTATTTTGAATGAGAAACTACTGTCTAGTGCAACTCTGAATGAATAGGAGTTTTATACAAGCATTCATTTAATACACTGGGGAAACAGAAGCAAAAAGTGTCTGCCAGATCTTTGTCTTGTGTTTTCTCTTCTGACACCTTTGTTTGCAAAATTTCATTAGGATTCATGATTTACCTAATGCTGTTTGACATCAGTGTAAAGATTCATGTTTGTTATTAACATAGAGATGCGAGCTGAAATTCTGACTGCTGGTAATCCTCTAATTTGATGTATTCTCTCTTCTGGATGTTTTAATGAAGTCTAAACGACAAGCAGCCTAGGCACGAGCTAAAGTCCTGCTCAGTTTTGGCCAGTGGGATACCAAGCTCTTCTCCTCAAAAGAGGCAGGCTCAGGGCAACTGGTCTACTACTCTAACAATCACTACATGATTGACTTTCCACTGGCTTTTAAAAATATTTTGTGCTCTTGATTACTTTGTAAGAAGGTCATTAAGGATTTCTTCCATTAGCAAAAATATGTGCAGGTGTTTGAGGCTCAGTGCCATTCCTCTTGGGATATAATTCCTTCTCTGAAAGCTCCAGCTACCCTGGTAGCCCCTCTGTGGCTTTCGGGAGCAGCTGTCTGCAGTCAGAGGGGGAGCTCTGAGCAAAGCCTTGTCGTTCCTCACAGACAACCGTGCACATGGACCATGTGAGCGCTCTTACAGAGCCTCACATGCCTGACCAAAAGGGCCAGGCTTTCCTTCATGAGCTGAATTGTTCATTTGATTATAAATCAGCAAGAGATTTATCCCCAAGAGCAGAATTAGCTGATGCCTATCCACCCCCCACTGCTCTCTGATTGTACGGCTGCTCCCCTCCAGCGTCAGCTGCTTGCATCCCCTGGCACTCCTTCCTCACACAGCTCTCAGTGGGACTCTGTTGTGTTTTCCTTGCCTCATCCCGGATTTGTAATCTATTCAACAACATTTTACTTAGGGATCTTCTGCTGCAGGCTTTTCTGCCATATGATGTAGGCGAGTCTCCTTGATGGTACCGGAGATCTGCCCGTGCTCTTGCTTTTAGAGGAGCTCTGGTTTTGCCTGTGGTCCTTAAGGGTACTTCAAGGTACTTAAAGAAATTAGTGGAGGGATAGAAACAGGGAGACTCACAATCTACTTGCAGATGATTTGTGAGCAGGGGAAGTAGTGAAATCATCAAGAAAATTATCTGCAATGAGTTATTAGTCTTGCTCTGGTTTGAAACCTAACATGGAAAATACGTAGCAGATTTAACAAAGACTTTTCTCCAGCATTCATCCTGATTGGCAGTTTACATACACCCCTCTCCACAGAGAAGCGAAGGAACGGCTAAGTAGCTTCATTCACAACTCAAACTTTCTTACACACATCTTTCCTCACTTCTACTGCTCTGGCCAGAAAGTGCCAGCATTGTGTCTAGTTATTCTTGTATTAAGTCATGATGATGGGTGGAAGTGCAGACAGGAGCAGCATTCACTGCAGCTGAGCTTACCTCTCCCTAGGTTTGCATACACACAAACACAGAGATGTTAAACCTCTAACTTTGTGTTATTCCTGCAGGGAGGTGCACTTATACTGAAAATCATGGTTGTCAGTGGAAACAGAAACCCTTAGAATCACCCTGACCCCTTGAGTCGAAGGGCAGAATTTGTTACGCCTTTGCTCCAACTATCTAGTACAAAACAAAGCCATTTAGGATGCATTTCTGACAAATGACAGTTCTCAAAAATTACTGTATTTTTCTGGAAGCCTTAGGTGTCAGGCTGGAGAATGTGGTTGGGTTTTTTTTTTGTTTTGTTTTTGTTTAGTTTGTTTGGGGGGTTTGTTTTGGTTTGGTTTTTTAAGCAAAAACTGGAACTGTACTTTTTGGGGAATCTTCTGTGAATTTGTTCCTCAGTTACAACTACAACCCTGGTTCCATTTCTGACTCTTGTTATGTGTCTGGTCTGTGTGGCTGCTGTAGAAGAGGTGCTCTGAGAGGGTTTTGTTTCAATCTATTTAATGGGGGGCTAAGCTGTTCTTATTCTTTTAAACTTTATAGACTGTGTAATAGTTCCTTCAAGCTAGACTGGCCGTGAGAAGACTGGAAGATTAATGCTAGCAGAATGTGTGTCTTCTACACACAGTAAAACACTTCACTGGAAGAGATGCTGCATCCTTGTGTCTGAAACCGGGCAGGTACAGGAAGTGTCAATGCTCACCAGCCCTGGGGTAGGCTCTTGGCTGCTGCCTTTTCCCAGGACCGGCACAATGTCCCTGAAGAAATTATGGATGGCTCAGCATCAGTCTCCTCGTGCCTGGCTCTGGGACCCTGGCCTGAAAAACCCAGACCCATTTCCCACCTGGGCTGAGCTAGGGTTTCCTTGGTGTGGCAATCTGGTCAGGTTGGTTTTATTCTGAAGAGGAGTCAGTACACCACTGGGAGTTTTTCCCAGCTTCCACCGTTCAAAGGGAGCCTGAAATTTTTTCCGTTACATTCAATAGCCTTTTGATTAGGTTGGAGGGATAGAGATAAAAATTCAAGCCTCATTGCAGAAAGCTTCTCCTCTTTTTTCTCCATTATATATGCTCCCATGGGTGGTAAACTTGGCAGTGGCCAGGACAAGCTGCATTGCTGCCCCAGAGAGGCAGGAGTCCTCCCAAGACATTTGTTAAGTAACTTCTTACTTTTTCACTTGTATAATTTCTATGGCATTTTCCTTACCTGGCTTCACACCATTTTGGAGAAGGCTGTCTCTGCCCAGTGCCAAGGCTGCTGTGAATCAGGGCTGTGGGGCTCACGGAAAGGAGTCGCCTCTGCCTAGGAGCATATATCCCGGGTCTCTTAAATATTAGATCTTCTTTGGAGCACCTTTGCTTCCTGTTAAAAAATACTTGTAAGAGCAGGGTTGTCTCTGACACTCTTATCTGAGAACCACTCCTGGCTGCCATGAAGACCTTAGCTTTTGATGTCCGTGCAATTCTGATGAGCCAGAGTGGCACATAACATGAATGACTGCTGTAGACAAGGGGGATGGATCTGAAAAGAGAATCTGAGCCTTTTAAAAATTTTCTACACAGAATTTTTCTCAAGCAACATGAAAGGCATGATCTCACCTGCCCTTCATTTGGGCAGCATAAAATGTTATACTCACCCAGTTCAAGAGCCAAAACTACGAAATGAATTTCCACATTTTGATTATTTCCAACATTATTACAAGAGGAGATTAAATGTCAAGGACCCTGGGTGTTTTATTAGTATCTATAATGAGTTGAAAAGCATGTAGTCCCTTTATAGCACAGGGCTGGGGTGTCTATAGATAGTGTAAGCCTGAACTGCTTTTGTGATGGAAAGCAGAGGCAAACTCAGAGATATAGAAGTTGAGGTTGAATTTGGAGGCCTTTGAAGGCACTAATTTTCCTGATTTAGTGCAACCATGGATCTGGCCTTGAGGAGCTGGGTCCTTTTAAGTTAAAGGCTGCTTGCAGTGACAAAGGATCACACAAACAGCTGTTTCTTGAATTTAGGTAATTTAATGAAATACAGCTTATAGACTTCTGCTAGTAAAAGGAATACTTGTCTACTGCTGATTGTGTTTGCAGTGATTACCATCTCTTTCAATCACATTTGCAGATGACTTACAGCATTTAACTTGTTTTCCATATCTTGTTCAGTCACCAAGGCAGTTTGGGCAGTCTTTTATCCATCTGTGTTGACCTACAAGAGCATCTGCTTTCTCACTCTGCCTCAGTCTCACTTTAGACTTGCAGATCTTAGTTTGCCACCCTAAGCTTCCCTTATGGTCACTGGAGCACAAGAGACACAGTCAGGATTTGAACCATGTTAGATGTCTTTGCAAGAGGAGGTGAACACAGAGAATATGTATTTCAAACAGTAATTAGTGCTGGTTTGAAAAAAAGAGAAAACACAGGGTTTTCTTTGGTACTTAACTAAATTACTGCTTTTGATTACAATCTTCTGGGACTCAAGAGGGACAAAAGCCATCTCAGGCTCTTGGCTCTTTGGTACCAGTGGTGCTCAAGAATAAATACAGCTCAGCAGAGAGAGTGCCCCAGGGCTAGGTTGTCAGGACTTTTCCTTTGCAGAGAAGTATTGTGTTTGCATTACTAAGCAGGAGAGGCAAATGTTGAGCTATCAAAACCCCAGAAATAGAATTATCCGTTTTACTCTCTGTGGGTCTGCTAGGCTAGCTCTATCCTACATTACAGCTTTGCCCAGATGCATCTGCTTCATTGTTGTATACATGATAGTGCTGCCAGCCCTTGGACATCACTCAGAAGATGGCAATGGACAGCTGAGATCCCAAGAACAGCAACCTGAAATGCAATGTGAGGGTGTCCAGGACTTCCCTTGCCCAAAGCAGGATGGGACTACTCCCAGGTTTAATGCTGTAGGTAGGTGATTTTGGGAGCTCTTTCTCATGGAGAGCAGCCAGCTGCCCCCACTCCACACTGTGCAAGAAGGTGACACAAAGGAAGAGGCAGGAAGCACCATGTCTCTGGACTGAGTGGGAAAATTAGGCACAAGCAGGTAAAGCTCAACGGCCCGAGGCTGAAGTGTGGGATAAACTTACTATGTCGATAAAGCCTTAGGCATATTCTTAGCTGCTAATTGATTATTTTGGTAGCCAATCTTAAGAGAGCCAATCTCCTTCAGTGAGTAGTGTCAGTGCTTTCCAGGACATCGAAAGTTTGAGGCCAAATTTGTCATTTTATCACTTAACTTATACATATAAACATATATATATATATGCATGTATAGCCTGGGAAAAGAAATACTGGGTGCAGCCTGCGCCTTAGGAAGCTGAATGTTCAGAGGTCACTCCTAAGGCCTGGCTACCTTCACCATAATTCCACTATAATATGCAGCAACATCATGATGTTGATACTAGGAAGACACGATGCTCCAATACCTTTGTAAGAAGGCTAGAAATGTCACTTTTTGCAAGGGCTGGCTAGATTTGTATGCTGCCTGAACATTGAGAATCATCAAGAGTGTTCAGGCCAGCTGAGGGGCAGCTAGGAAATGTCTGAACCTCACAGTGCAAGGATATAGGATTGATGTATCGCCCTATGTAGGCTGATACAGCGATACTCACTCAAGCTAACTGCCATAGAAAAACTCTTCCTCATAAGCAAGAGAAAGATGAGACAATGAAGTTAAGAAGAGTAATGTGGAAATGGAAGCAGAACAAAAGTGTATAACAACAGCACAAAAAAAGAAAAATGTGTCTAGGTTATCTGGCAGGCTGATGTGACTGGACCCAGATAGGAGCTTTGGTAATGTCAGCTGAAGAGAGCTGGCATTCTTAGTCTAAATGAAGAAGGACCATATTTTCCAAACTGGCTCAGTGCCTGGCAGCTCTAGGCTGTGTTGAAGATCATTTCCAGTCCTAGAGAAGAAATCTTGAGGAACAGGCTAAGGACAAGTTTGGGCCTCAGCTTCTATTCTACCTGGTTGCCCTGATTTTTGTCTATCTTCACTACACCTCTGCCCCCTTTCCCCCACAAGTTTCATAGGTATTTTAAAAAAAATTCTCTTTCTATTCATGAAATCAGGACTCATTTGAAAAACAACATACAGCACAAGCAGGTAACGCATCCTTGGGGAACTCTTGAGAATGAGGTTAAATAGGCACTGAAAGTTTTCTAGATGGAAATTTGTGCTTCCTTTCACCTAGTCCAGAGAGAATCTCTCTTCCAAATAATCTCGGGGACTTCCCAATGCCCTGGCCTGGGTTCTATCTGAGCTCTCTTCATCTTACATGAATTTTCAAAGCCGTCACACATCTAACTCCAAAGTGAAGGGATCCTTATTTAAGAGGATACTAATGTAGTTCTGTTGTTTGACCAGTGGGAGGCCCTTAGAGACCATCAAGTTGTCACAATCAATAAAATCTACACTTTGGATTCATGTAGCCCTCTTTATCTGCAGACCTGCAAGTTTTTCTTGAGGAACAGCTCTGGTCCCAGTTTTACAGACCCGACATATAGATAGAGAGGTGAGAGGACTTTGGAGTCATTGTAAAATAAGTAAATTACAATCATTTGAAAGATTTTGGAGCATATATAACAGTGTAATGTCCCTTCCCTCACAAATAGTAACGTCATGTTCATACACTTTCATTGTTGTTTTCTCAAGCATTTGGTTTGCCTTAGGAGTTGCTTAAGAAAATAAAACTTTACAGCAATTTCTTTCATTTTTCCGCATGTTATGTTGAAAAAAAGAAATTCCTCTCTGCCTCCAGAAAACCAAATATCTAACAGAAGTATTTCACCCTTTTCCTCTGAACAATTGCTTCAAACACTGAGCTGTTGTAACTTTCTGGATCACCTCCTCTGTTTTCTATTTGTTTTCTTGATACAGGTTTGAAGCACAGACCCTTCTGTCTAAGGCATCCTCTTAGCAGCTGTGATTGAACCTGGAAATGTGTTTGCAGCCTTTTGAGATAATTCATCTTCTAGTAAGAAATGAAAACCTGCTGGAAGTTATCATCTTTCTTAAATGGGCTGAACGTTGGTCTCAGCCGTATCCAAAAAAACCTTCCTGTGATTGTATCGGTCTCTCCAATAGTTAGAAGCTACAGAGTATGTCAAACCAGAAAGACACCCTAGGCTGAATGCCAGATTTTCTGGTTGACAAAACATCCATATTTCAACTCTTGCAGAAATATCTGTTTATCAAGATAATGGTAATGTCCACATTGATCAGCTCGCCAAGCTTCAGATGCTACGTTTTTATATTATTAGATAAATGGAAAACACACAGGAACAACATTAGACATTATGAAAATATATAATGTTCCAAGTCTCCCTCTGAAGGCATGTGAAATCATGTGTTTTAGGAAAGAATTTTTTTCTTACATATTCTGGTTATGATAAAAGAATTCAAGCTGGTTGTAAAGGTACAGAAATTGATTGATATTTTAATTCCTTGCAGTCCTTACCATCTCTTTTTGTGGAAACAGCCCTTAACTGTTGTACTGCAATACTTACTGCTCCTGATGGCAGCCTCAGTTTGACCCTGATTCAGTGGCATGTTGAATTCCAAAATTCAACAGCAGAAGCAAAAATGAGTGTTGCATTTGTATTAGCTAAAGTGGCTAATCTGTAATGATCTCTCTGGAAAACAAAGGTCTGGTTCTGTATTTCATTGCTCCCCGACTTTTCCCATTCTGGGACTGGTGGCATTCAGAGCTTTTTAAGCAGGGGGATCATGCAAGGATGGTTGCTGGGGAGGGGAGGTGGGCAGGAAGGTTTTGCAGACCTTTTTGCCAGTGTCAAGACAATCCTTGAAAAATGGGATCCGACCTTTTGAAGAGAAAGAAAACAAAACATTTCTCCTTCTATCCTTGTCAACCATCTTCACTCAGAGTGACAGTTTTCAGACTGGGGTGCCCAAAACCAGATGAACTCCTTTTGCAGTTAAGCAGCATATTTCTAACCATCTAACTATGACTATGGGCACCCACCTCCAGAGAACAACTTCTGAAAACTTGGTGGATCATCGTAGAGAGCCATACAAGGCAGCATGGCAAGACGTGGCATGACTGCAAAGGATGAAAATGAAGGGACCCACGTTATGGTCACCTCAGCTTTTGAAGAGTGCAGCAAGACTTGCAACATCTAATTCTTAAGCATATCATAGCTTCAAAGAAAATGTTAAATACACTGACAGTTTTGGCTCTAAGTCTGCCCAAGTGTCAAAGTGCACAGCATAAACCCCAGCAATTTAACAGCTTGATTACAGCTGTAAAATGTCACAGAGATGAAGAAACAAAAGCCAAGCATCTGATTAGTCTAACGTGGTTCCTATAGCAGAAGATGTACACCGATCTTTGCTGTGAGTTGCTCTTTGTTTCACACCAGGCCCACACTCCTGAAGGCAGATTTATTCTGAGTGAAGCAACAGGGCAGTGGTCTGTGAAGGACACAGCAGGGGTGACAAACAGGAGAAGATCAATACAAGACAGCATGCCACCAAAGGAGGAGAGCAGACAGAAGAAAGCATCTTCCTTCCCTCGGGCTTCTTCAAGATGACAGGAGAGGAGTATGTGAAAAAGGAGAGTACAGCAGAGGGAACTCTAGTACTGAGCAAGAGCTAATAATATGATTATATTTCATTCTTACATTGAAATAATGGAAAAGTTGGGCTTTTTGAAGAGACTTCAAGAGATCATCTAGTTTACTCCTGTGTCTAAGACAGGATCAGCTAGTTATACCTTTTCTAACCAATGTTTGCCTAAACTGAGGTCAAGAAAGACCTCCAGTGACACATTAAAAATGTCGGTGGAAGCTGTATAAAAGTGAAATAGAGCAGAGGGATTACTCTGTGCATTTTGCAGGATCTTTCTATTAAAAAACCCCTGTATTATCTCTGGCTTTTTTTTTCCCCCACAGGCTGACAACTGAGTATGTGTTTGACAACCACCACTAGATCTCAATTTCAAAGAAAAAAAGTCCAGCCAGGTGCCCTTTGTCCTGCCTTTGTGACTATTTCCACCTGTGTAGCAAGGTAGCTTGTCCCACTAAATTTAATCTCAGTCTATTGAGTCAGTTTCCCCAGCTGATCCTGGCAATTCAGAAGTCCAGTCTTGCACTCAGATGTGCTTTCAGTCTTGCCTAAGGTAGCGTGCCCTGCAGATTTCTGAAGTGTAAAATGTCATATAATCTCAGCTGTTATGGAAAGTACCAGGCAAAACCATATTCGACAGAGACTCCTGCTGAACCCTGGTTGTTCTTGGACAATTACCACTTCATACCATCTTCCTGAATTTTACTTCCTAACCAACTTTTCATTCACACAGCCCCTAGCTACAACAAGTTTTTTTTTCAGAAGTGAAGCCGATGCAGCACATTGTGCTTCCTCCCCTCCTCCCTGCGATGTCTGTTACCCTATTACAGAAGGTAATTAGATCCATTTGATACAATTTGTTCTTGACAAATCATATTTAGTTGCTGAATCATTATAAACTTGCTTGTGCATTAAAAACAATAGCAATTGCTTTCGTACATGCCTGGAGATTACAGTCTTTACTTACCTTTTTGTTTTTAGATACTTGTTTTATTAAATGAGAGGCTAACCAAGGGAGTTACAGGAGGTTTCTGGTTTCTATCATCCACAATCAAACTTCAAGAGCTGAAAAAAGATGACACCCTTGGCCTTAGAATACCCTGCTGCATTTCTTCAGCCTTCCTACCTTCTAGTTTGCTTTACCACCTGTGCTTTTATGAGCTTCTCTTCAGAAATATAAGTCTTTGCAAATAATATTTCAACATAAATCTCCAGGACTTGTTCCTTGTGTAAACCAAACCATTTCATAAAATCCTTTGTCAAAAAGCTTGTCAGATCCAATGCTTTTGCATCACAGAGATCAAGCTTCTCCTGGGTCCCCATGTATATGTGAGAACACAGGTTACTCAGGAGTTCCCAACTATGCTGTTTTATCTGGTTCCTGAATCCACTTGATCCACTTCACATACAGGCTTAATGACCAAAGCCCTAACCAAACAAAAAGCTAGGTCCTTATATATGAGAATTCAGATCAGCCTTACAGTAAAAAGAAGGTAATTGAAAACTCCAGAAGAAAACGGGCTTAATGATAGAAGGCCTGTGTAATAACTTGCTCCATTCTCCTTGGAAGTCCTCCAAGGCGTGCCCAGAATTCTGAGCTATGGTCAGCCTTGCAGCAGCATTGTCTTGTTTTCAACACTGCCTTTGCTTCATCTCTGCCTTCCCTTCCTCTTGGTAATTTACAAATATGATTTCAGGATACAAGCACCTAAATCCTTTCCAGAGTCATCTGAAGTGAGTATAGGTAATTTCTCCTATAACTTCTAATGAGTTGATAATGTAAGTGTTGTTAATCGCTCTCGCTAGGCCTGAGCACTTGGGTACCTTAAGGCTGGTATGGCTTCATTCTCAGCCAGTTGACCATTGGTCTGTTGGCCATTTCCTGACTTTTATGCACCAGCTCACTCATCCAGGACCACCTGTGTTTTAAATCTGCCACTATATGAAATGCTGGTTAAACAAGTAAACTTGTGAATTAGATGCACTACCAGATTTCTACAGATGTGCTCAGTGCACGCTAACAACTGCTTTGTCCATAGGAGTTGCCACTTTGCCCCCACCTCCTCCTGGGTGTGCCTGGGTTGTGGGGGTGCTGTACATCACAGGCTGCCTGTTGTGGCACAGCATCAGCCATGAACTGCTTTCTCAAAGGACAAACAAGCAGCAGCCACCTTACAGGAATGGACACCTTTCTTAAGTAGATAATGAATCCTTACTCCAATGGACAAAGTTTTATCTCAAGAAAAAAAATATTACTGGACTACAAAAAACTCCTGCAAACAAAAATAATATGTTATGGTGTTTTACTTTTTAACAGAGAGAAGAGTGAAGAAGGCTTTAGAACCAGTATAAAATATGCTTTAAAAACTTATCTTCATCATCTCTTTTCCAATTTTCTTCTGCTTAAAGAAATCTAGCCTTTATTTTAAATAGCTTTTCAATATATATTTTCTCTAAAGTATTCAAATCCTAAAGACTGGAAAATTTTTGAAGGTAATGTTAAGTCTCTTTATCTAACTCCCATTTCATGTCAATGCAAAAAATGTTGATGGTTCTTTAAATACTTGAAATATATTTCTATTGATAGATTTATATTAGGTCTCTTTAAACAATGTTTCATTTAATTACCTCCTGATATCTTTTTTTATGTGATTGTAATATACAAAGAAGTCAGCTGAATTCTCCAGTCAATATAATTGTTAACTGGCAATACATTAGCAAATACCTCACCGAACTCAGCTGTAACAATTGCTTCCCTGAGGTTTTACAGAAGAAAGTCTATTGACTGGGAGAGAGAATGGGCTATTAAATGCTATGGATTCTGTTCATGAACTAATCTGATGCCGAGTTTCTATTCAAATGCTGGAGCTTAAAATCACTTCTCAGAAAATAATTGAATAAAAGAAAGTTATAGCTCTAAATATATCAGATGATTTCCTGAGAGCTGTGGGCAATTTCCAGCTTTACATCCTGCAGGCTGTATAAGCAGGAGACGGTGTGGTATGATTAAACATCAACCCGTAATCCTGCCACTTGAATGAGAAGACAGCAGCTTCGGCCAGGTCAGAAGGAGGCCACAGGAAACTCCTCTCCGTACAAAAAGCAGTGCTGATAAGTTCCTCCAAACTGAGCAAAAAATACTTCCTTCATCTCCTGCCTCACAGTGACAGTGCTCATCCAATTTCCTTGTTTCACCTCTGCAAGCAAGCACAAGAGGCAGCCTTCAAGAGGGAGAGCAAGAACAGCCTCGGTGCCTATGACAGCTGGGTTGTTCCTGCGGGGGTGAGGTGGAGGGGACCAGTGCTTCCATGGAACAGAGGGGACTTGGAGAGAGAGGATGCACAAGTGTAGGAGCACAAATAATTGGACTTAGGATCTTTCAGCAACTGCCCTGTGGCATCAGAGCTGGTCAACGGCTGGTGCTGTTTTCTTTTTAGACTTTCAAAAGGTGTGTGTGTGCACAGGCTTGTTCAGATTATTTCAAAACCAAGCAGATTACAACAAGGAGAGCTCGCACCTTTTAAATAAATTTTGCCCTTACATAAGCCGTTGGATCTGTGACAGTCTGAAGCCGACCTCAGTAGTAGTTTGGGAGATAAAGAACTTCAGTCCCTTTTGAAGGTCACTTTTTCTCTCAAAACCATAATCACTCTTAGAAGTAATTCCAAATGAGGCATATAGAAAGGGCAGCGATTGAAGTAATTATTTTTTCTTGCTTGTGTCCTGTTCGGCTTTTTCTTTGGTTTTTTAATCTTTCTTTGGTAGAAAGCCATTTTCAGATACCAGCAGTATTCAAGTTGTCTTTCATTGTCATGGATGATGATATATGTTGGAAAGGCAACAAAAAGGGCAAAAATTTCCCTGTTTTAGGATTAAAACCTTCAATTTAGTTACCTTTGTTATTTTTTTTCTACAGTATTACGTGCTTACTAAAGAAATTATCTGCCACTTGGAAAAGACCCATTGTATGCTGTCACCGAAAGGTGGAAGCAAGACAAGCATGGATTTCTCTGAACAGATTAATGTTATTAATGTTCACTTGTTGCAATATGAGAGAATAATACAAATATTGAAAAAATGTAATCTGTGACTCCCACATCTTATGAGTCAAAGTTGTTTCAGCAGTTTCATGCTTGGATGTCTCTGAGTTCTGTGGAAGCCTTTGCAGCTCCCGTGTGTTTGCAGATACAAGTCTTAAAGTCACTTCTAGGTTAAGTCTCTGTGTTTTTTTCAGTGTATTTCTGTGTACACTCAAGGTCAGTATATATTCTTAAAATGTTTTTGCACATGCCAGAATCTAAATTGTCACATTTAGTTCATAATCAGCTTGCTGACATAACACATTTATAATCCAGCCGCCATAACAAAGAGACTGTGTAACAGCCAAAATCAGATAAAAGCTTTCTATATTAAATACAGGATTTATTTCTCCACATACCAGTTTACTGGCCTTAATATTTTTGTTTTTTCCTTTTTTTTTTTTTCCAGGTTGTGTTTCAACTACACTTATTTGTGCTGTAATTCTTCTGGTAAATTCAGTCTTCACTGTGTTAGTAATTTCAGAGAAAATACAAATACTTAAATCACTGAATCAAAGTCCTGTGACAATTAAAAGTGGTTCAAAACCAATCAGAAGCAAGTGGTTGTTACCTGCATACCACTGCCTATAGAAAGAGGATGTTAGTGCTGGGAAAGTGGCTACCCCAGGGTGCAAGTTATATGATTTAAATAAGCTATATGCATGTTTCAAAGGACTCTTATTTGGAAAATCCCTGTTAGCTTGTGTCCTGAGATTCCTTTTATGTGCCATAGCTGTTGACAAATATTTTCAACAGAGAAAGAAAACATACCAGAAATGAAGTATTCTGTAGATAGCTTACAGAAAAGGCCAGAAAAAGTAGAACAAGTAATTCTTCACAAATTAAACTGGTTTTTGTGTACATGGCGTTTACTCTCTTCCCTTTCCCCCTCCCCTTCCCTCCTCCTCCCCCTCTGTTTGTCTTATCTGTACGCAATTTCCAAATTTGAAACTGATGGAGCTGTCTCATGTTTTAAAAGATACCCAGGAAACAGTGGCTGTAGGTTGTGCTACTGCATAATTCTGAAAATATTTCTTAAAAATAGCCTTAATCAGATTTATAAAGCTGAGTATGTCAGACATTCATCTATCAACATATGCAGATTTGATTATCTCAGGTGAAATCCCCTACTGGCATGGAATTTACACTGAGGAGTATTTCTGCATTCTGTGGTCAGCATGTGTAATTGTCAGATGGTAATTAGTGTGCAGCTATTTACTGAGGCTAGCCATAGTACCCCCTAGAAAAGATTATTATTGGTGTGCATGTAACAGCAAAGGTAACTTATTACACCAGCACTTCACTGAAGTACTCTCTGCATCATACTGCAATTTAAGATTATTTTGTTATCTCCTATTATACCTAAACAAAAATATTTTAGTCTGTTATTTTCTGAAGCACAAGACTGTTAGCTATTATTCTGATGCATTTGTTTTCTGCTTATCAAGAAAAATGCTGTTATGCCGCCAATGTTTTCAAATCAGTAAGGCTGAAAAACAGCCAACGGCCATCAGCTGCTTTGTCTGAGTTATTCGTTACTTTTTACTTGTTTTTGTGAAGGTAAAATTTTCTTGGGGGTCAGTATAACTCACATTTCCAGAATCTACGCCTGTGTGCCAAAATTCAGTGTGGGACCCAGACAGCTCCTGTAGCCTCCAGAAGCCTGTCCAGCTTTGGTCCTGCCACCAGACCCACAGCAGGTACAGGGTTTTCCACATAGCTCTCTCAGGGCTTCACGTTGGAGGTTGGATCATAGGTTGACACAGCAAGTGCTTCTCACATGGGCATCTCTGAGCATAGCACTCTAGGTGGGATATTTTGCAGCAGCACTTGGGCTGTGCTCACCCTGGGGGGTTATAGTGCTGCCAAAATGCTGTCTTCCATGGTCCCCACTGCTTTGAATGGGGGCCCTCGTCATCCTCCCTCCTCTGCCACTGTCTCCAAGGGGTTTTGCTCTTTCTGCTCTGGATGAAGCAAAGTCTTTCCTCTTCCCTGCCAGTGCCCCGGCTCACGGTGCTCCATCACCGTTCTCAGGCACTGGGGTCCCTTGGATGCCCAGCCTTGTCACCCAGCTGCTCTTAAGCTGCAGAGACAGAGGACAATGTGCAGTAAAGGCTCCTGGAGGAGATGCTGAGTACCTTGGGGGCAGGAGCGTGGGTATGGGGAGCACCCGGTCAGGAGGAGAGCAGCTTGCTGGCCATGGGGCTGGGCCAGGGAAATTGCTTTCCTGTAGGTGAGCAGGCATGAGACTCGTGCTGGCCCACCATTAACCTATCCTCGCAGAGGAATTCGGACAAGTATTTATTTATACAACAATGGATGAAGATTAGGATGATGTTGGGCTTCCCAGGGGGTGAGTAGAATAGAATCACAAGATGAAACACTGTGTGGAAAACATTGTGCTCATGGTGTTCCCACCTGCTGCTGCTGAGTTTACAACCATAACCTCTGCCAGTATTGCTGCCACTTCAAATTGCAGCCTATGCTGTGAGGAACCAAGTGGTTTTGCGTTCTCAAAACTATGCCTCTTTAGAGCCACCTTCATCAGCCTCGGTTGCCTCTTTCCTTTAGGGAAGTGAAGATTAGTGTTGGCTCAATGATTAAAATGCACCTCAGTGCTGCCAGTCACACTCCTTCACAGCTCATGCTGATTTTGCTCTACCCCATCCTCCATGTTACAATCCTTATAGTCATATTTGGCAGATATTTGCTTTGAAACTTAATCACACCTACCATATATCATTTATACTTTCTGTTATTAGGCCTGCAATTTGCTGCTGTCTGGCTGTGTCCCAACAGATGATTTGTGTCCCAGCAGTGTTATTACCCTTGCTGAGAACCGATGTTTCGTACTGTTTAGCATCAGCTCAATCAGCTAAATTTACATGTGCTTCAGCTCATCATCAGGCGTCAGGCTGCGCTGAACAGCAGTGAGGGTGTAGAGCTTTATTAGGTGTGAGCCTGGGAACACCTCCAGTCCCAACAGCTGCAGAGACCTCCTACTGCAAACTGGTTCCTCCTTCCCATTTCTTCTGTTTGAACTCAAGGGCTCTAATTTGCAGTTTGGAGCCCCACTGAACTCACCTGCTGGGGTAACTTTGGCTGAGATAGTTAATTTTCTTCACAGTAGCCACTATGGGGCTGTGTTTTGGATTTGCACTGAAAATAGGGTTGGCAATACAGAGATAGTTTTGTTATTTGCTGAGCAGCACTTGCACAGATTCAAGGCCTCTCCTGCTCCTTACTCTGACCCACTAGTGAGAGGGCTGGGGGTGCACAAGGAGCTGGGAGGGGACAGAGCCAGGACAGCTAATCCCAGCTACCACAGGGATATCCCACACTATATGGTGTTGTGCCCGGTGTACAGAGCTGGGGGAAGAAGGAAGGAGAGGATGTTCAGAGATTTAGTGTTTGTCTTCTTGTCACCCTTACAGGTGATGGAGCCCAGCTTTCCTGGAGTTGGCTGAACACCTGCTTGCCCATGGGAAGCAGTGAATGAATTCCTTGTTTTGCTTTGCTTGCGCAAAGCTTTTCCTCTACATATTAAACTGTCTTTCCTGAACCCACAAGTTTTCCCACTTTTACCCTTTTGATTCTCTCCCACATCCCACCAGGATGGGGGGAGTGAGAGGTTGTGTGGGGCTGCGTGGGCAGTTAGTGTTAAACCGCAACACCTGCTCAATTTCTAATTTCTGTGAAAGAGTTCAGATGTTAGCCTAATGCCAAAAGTTAGCTATCAGAAGTATTACTGCAGTGCACTGTACATCAGAAGGTGAATTTATGGAGGAGTTCTGTCTCATAAGCATTCTTTGGGAGTCTGGAAGACAAAGAAAACAATACTTCTGCTTGAGACTATGAGTATTTAAAAAGCAAACACAGGGCTCCCTGCAGGGCCTTGCAGACTCACATTGTCTGTGTCAGGGTTAGAGCCCCATACCAAGGAGGCCAGCATGTCTGTGGAGGTGGTTGTTTGGTGGGGGCTTGGGTAGAAGTGCAACAGCCAGGGACTCTTCAGCTCTGGTGCTTCTGCCCTGATTCAGTCAATAATTCACTGCACACAGAACGACACAGAGAACTCACTCTACATCCCTCTCCTTTTTCTTCATGAGTTCTTCCGTCTTGTCTTTGTGGGATTTTTCTTATTCATGACTGTATTATGGATTCATCTTAGTCAGAAATGACAAGTGAGACTTTTCCCTTTACTTTCTTAACCTCATTCGTATGTCATTAGGAGCATGACAGTCATATCGTACTGAGTTTCCTCAAGAAACACTGAGGGTGGCCTTTGCAGCATCCTTAAAGTGTTGCTGAAGCCTGGGTGGTGCCCACTCAGGCTGGTCACTTCCACCACCTGCTCAGAAGCCACACTGATGGCCACATCTTGCTCTGACAGACTTTTCTCCACAAAAGCAAACCTGCCATTGAACTTAGTGTAGCTCTGCTGCTGCTACAAAGCCTCTGATATCATGCCAGAAAGAATGTTTTAACTGTGGTTAAAACATTAACTTCAGTTTCTTTGATTTCAGACAATATTTACCTTTAGTTCACTTATGCTGCTCAGCAGAAGGTTAAGCCCAGGCTCTCTCCTACCTTCTGGATCATTGCTAATCCATACCATGATCTTATCTCCTAGGGAATTCTCTCCATTAAGCATACTATGATGAGCCTGAAAACCACATACTAGTGTTTCTAATTCATAGATGCTCAAACCCTACCACCAATGCCACTGACATTGCTTTAGATGCACTTTGTAGGCTCTGATCTTGAATGCAGGATACTGGTCAGAAGTTATGAAGTTGTTTCAAGACCTCTTCAAAAGTAATTGGGTTTGGTGAAGGTTGGGTTTGCATATGTAGCCAAGGAATATCCTTGGGAATAATTACAATGCCTGGTTAATATGAACATACTGCAATCTGGAAGAAACACCTAGGAAAGAATATTGTCCTGGTAACTGTCAGGTACCTTGTGCAGAATGCCTCAGCTGGCTTTTTCTGAAGTTGGACAGGACATATTTTTATCCTAAGCTTGTCAAATTTGAGATTAAAAACACTAACAAAATAAGAATTTGTGATTTTTTTTTCTCCAAAACAGAGAGAAAATCCAAATTATGCTACTCCTCTGGAACAGACAATCCATCCTTTTCACCAAAATGTTCAAATGATTCATCATCCAAGTAATTTGATAACAGAGACTTTGGTTCTGATTTAGAATAGCAAATTCACCTCTCAATCCAAAACTTTTGAATTGAATTAAAAACTTTCATTCAGAGAATGATGAAATGAAGTATGTGGGCAGTTTCATAATTCTATAATGTTATCTAAATGGGAAATTCCACCTTCCTGCTGAAAAGCTTGTCTTCATGACAGCTTTTTTCTATGAAAAAACATTATTCACAAATTCAAAAAGAATTAATCTGTGATATTTTCTTATGTACGATTAGAATAGATGAGAGGACAAAAACTGCATTTATGCTGGCTATGAAACAAATTATCATGTCCAGTCTTGGGGGATATTTATGTTTGTATTCTGTTTCACTATGTCTGAGTGTCACATCTATAAATATATTTGATTACTTTTCTTCCAAAAGGACACTCTACACTGCAAACCAACATAAAAAATAACCAAACCCCACTGTTATTACTCAGCTACAGCTGTGATCTGAGTTTCGTGGAAACATTTTTTTCATCATAAATCTGCTAAATAACAAATATGATGCTCAACAAAAAGTGTTTTAAACTTTATTTTCTGATATAATCTAATGTCCACTCAACAAATCTACACTTCTGTAAGACTCTGTGAAATTACTTCTGGTTTTCATGTACTTTCCCAGACCAAAAATGAGTCATCATAAAACAGATGACAGTGGAAGAAGAGTGAAATTTCCCAGATATGACTTATTAGGTCTTGATCTTTATAACAAAATATATCTGTGGCCAAAGGAGAACGGTTTTGTTTGACGTGTTAATTCCTTTTTATCAGTAAGTCAGTCCGTAGACTGGGCTGGAACATCCTTGTCACAAGGAAGGCATATTTTAGAAAAGTAATGGGTATATCCCTGTTTATTTCTGTATAAGTCATAAACCAATAGCAACACAGACCTGTGGAGGGTTTCATCTGGCCTGTTATTTGGTCCCTTACAGGTATCAGGAATATCAGTTTTAGCTCCTCTCCTTTTGTCAGAGTCTCCCCAGAAACTTCCTCAGAAAAAAACCCAAAACATTTACTTGCATAGATACCTTTTCATACCTTTTCACTGTCCCATCTCCCTTTGGTCAAAATAGAGTCAAGTCTCTGACGTTGTCATCATCCACAAACTTCACAAATGTTATGACATCTATTGCATAAACCATTCTCCATTATTAAAGTTTTACTCTCTTGCTTTCTGTAACTATTGTACCAGTATTCTGTTGTCAGGGTTCTTGCATTTTGAAACAAGAAACATTTAGAAAAATAAAAGTAATATCTTAAGGCATGTGTTTGCACTAGCTCTCTGTGCTAAACCTGTATCAAAACCTGTTGTGCTCTCTACATACAAGGACACCTGGTATCACTGTTTACCCCCTGCCTAGGAAGCGGGTGCTGTTCTTTACTGCTGATTGCAGAAAAGCTCAAGATTAGAATATAACCAAATGTGGTGAGAGTGTCAGACTACTCACTGCTCTGGGGCTGAAATAAAAATCTGTCCCCATGACCAGACCAGCCTAAGCAACTCTTTTGCTTCCTACGCTGAGACCCAGCCTTGTAATTTTTATAATCATATAATATGTAGTATATATAAAATACTATTTATAATACTATAATATAAAAATTATATATAAAATTTATAATATATATATCATACTATACATAGATATATACTTATTAAGTTATAATTAATGATATGTTGTCCAGTGGCAAAGGTGCAACCTGATTTTAACATTTGTGGTTGAGCATCTTCAGCTGGTGTTGTGGAGGTAATTTTCCGCCTTTCTTTCCCTCATTCTCTGCTGAAAGAGAATATGCTAACTGTGTCTCTAGTACTTCAATAAACTCTATGAAGAAATAAAGCTGGGGCTCCCCAGAACAAGTTTGTTGAGATAACTCCTGTTACGGAGTCTTTCCCCTCTGATACGGGAAAGACAACTTATTTTGTCAAAAATCAGCAATTTGATTTGATGTTCCTGGACATAACTCACATACATAAAACCATTTGTCCACCTGGAGACAGTAAGATTTTGCTGAAGGCAAAATTAAGACAAATGTCACTAGAACAATATTTTTTTAAAAACAAAGATGTTGAAATAATTGTGAAGATTGTGTTTTCCACATGTCCTTGGTAATTTTCAGAGTCACGCTGGGAACATGGACTAGGATATAGTGACAGAAACCTGCAAAAGGCAGAACTGAGTTTGGTTTTTATATATTTGCGGAAATATGAAAACTGTTTACAATTGCTAACTAGGCATCAGTAAAGCCATGGAGAGATGAGGTTAAATTTTACAGCTGTTGTGAGAAAATCAAAGCAGCAGTTTCCTGAAGTGATTCAAATCATTCCCTGTCTATCTAATATGCAACAAGGATCCCTCGCTCATGAAAAAAACAAGTAGCTCACTCCCAGGGCTTCTGGCTCTGGCAGTGATTCCAGGTGAACACTTCTCAGCTGATCATGTAAATGTCCTGGGAAAGAGGAGCTGATGTGCCAAGGTCATGATCTTCACAATGTGTTTAAAGAAGGATGCTAATTTCCTCTAGCAGGTGTGATCTCTCTTTCCTCATTTCCCTTCCGCTTTCTGTTTGAGGTGACAGATTGCTTTCAAAGGCAGACATATTTCCAGTCTTCCCACTTCCTCCTTGTCCCAGGCCTTATGGTTTGTGCCATATTTTCTTAGAAATACAGTTATCTTCCTCCAAACCAATAGGGGTGAGGCAAAACCCAACTCCAAACACATTCTTCTGGAGCTATTTCTCTTGTTTACACATGAAATGAACTGTGATCCTCCCAAGAAGTCACTGTGCAGTGTTCAAGTTTTCTCCCTTTTCTAAGTTTAGGTAACAGCAACACATCTTCACAGCAATGAAAAAACAAAAAAGAAGATGGAGCAGGTAAACTCATCTACTCTCAAAATGTGCCTCTAAGCTCCAGACTTTCTCCCTGATCCAGTGCCTCTGACACACCTCCATGAAAGACTGGTACTTCTGTCTGCCTTTGTATACTGTACTTTTGACAAGGACCTGAACAAACTAGTGATGCTTGTGATAGGATTTTTGTGGGAGGAGGAAAATCCCACATAGGGGAAATTCTGTTTTTCAGCCTCAAAGTCCTGAAAGCAGCTGTTTCACACAACTTTTTAACAAGTGGGGTTTCTTTTATATACCAATGCTTTTCTCCAGCAGTCAACTGTTTCCAGGTATTTAAACAACTTGTAAAACAAGCAGGAAAGAAATAAAGTTTGCCCATAAGAGTGATCTGTGTTAAATTAAAAAAGAATATGCTGTATAAAATGAAAATTGCTAGTTAGAGGTCATGGCTCAAATACTTCTTAGTGGGGAACATTTGGCATTCTTGTTTAGCTCAGTTGTATGTAAACACTAATGCACTACTTTCTGCTTTCATATTCCCTGCAGTGCAGTCAATAACCCATATCATTCTCCCACATGACTTTTGTTTTCACATCAATCTGATGCTCAAAACAATATGGATCCCAGTTACAAAACCTTTACTAAGAAAAATGAGCAGTGCTGTCATTTATTTTAGTCTCGATCAATTACACAGATCTCAAACTGCTACAAGCTAGTTAAATCTGGGGAGCTGTCATCCTGCTCAAGTCACTTAAGCTTTTGGAATGAAGTATGAATTTGATAAAACTGAGGCAATTATTGCTCTTAAATTGCTCTGCCTTTTTTTTTTTTTTTTAATCTTCCCAGGGAATGACTCTGTTGTGATTAAAGGCATTCAAATATTTAATTGGCAAACGATAAAATGTATAAAGTATTATCACATTGACATCGAAATAACAGATTAAGCTTTTAAACTCCTTGCAAAATGAGTAGAAAAGAAATTTCTCTCTTGGATCAGAAGTGCTATCTCAAAGTGGAGTAGCTGAGGAAATCCTATAAAAATTATAGAAGGAATTGTAACAGGCAAACAGGACTATTTCTTCCTTGTATTCTCAAAGAACTCAGTTCTGAAAAATCCCAAACTAATTTTTCTGTTGTGCATATCTCTCTTAGACTAGTTTTGTTACAATGAGAACAGAAGGTTTCAAACATGAGGACAAATTTTAAAAAAGACCAAGTGAAACAAATTGTTGAGGATCAACAATTTGATGTTTTCTTTGCCAAGAACACTAGAATTATAGGACCATGGAATATCCTGAACTGGAAGCCACCCATAAGTGTCAGCGAGTCCAACTCCTGGCCCTACACAGGACACCCAAGAATCACACCATGTGCCTGAGTACATTGGCCAAAAGCTTCTTGAACTCTGTCAGGGTTGGTGCTGTGACCACTGCCCTGGGGAGCCTGTTCCAGTGCCCAACCACCCTCCGGGTGAAGAAACTCTTCCTAACATCCAAACTAAACCTCACCTGACAAGACTTCATGATGACAAAATTAGTAGACTCTCGGGTAAATACGATGAAATAGGGCAGAAATTTTCCAAAGGGAAAATTTAATATCTTTATAAGAATATTATGGAAGGGGTAAGTAAGGAGACATTATATGGTAATTTTTGAAGAGGTTTTAACAAGTTTCATCAACAAAGATTATGTAAATGGTTATAAGAGGAAAGTTTCTTTTCAGATTAAGAAATTGTTTAGGGACAGGAACAAAAGGTTAGGAATAAGAAGTCCATCTTTAAAAATGGAAAGGTTACTGATGGAGTACAAAAGAGATTTGTATTTATAAATTATATGGAAGGAAGATAGAGTAGTAGAATCATAGAACTGTCAAGGTTGAAAGAGATCTTTAAGATCATCAAGTCCAACCATCAACTCAAAAAGTAAGGTGATGATGTTTGCTGCAGGTAGAAATCAGGTAAAAAGAAAATCTGACAAAAAGACTCTTAGAGGATTTTATGATCTGGTCCTTAGGAATTGCAAGAGCTCCTGCAGCAGGTTGCAGAATTTCACGAGGATCTCATGTGGGAATGAAACAAGTGCAAATCTGCCCAATTATGTTGCTGTTGGCCCCTGCATATTGGTTGAGGTGGAGCCTGGCTCTGGCATTGGAGCAGCTGTTCCTGCTCAGTGCTGCCTGCTCCCCTTGCCATGGGAGCTTTGAGGAGGGCTTGGTGCTCTTGCTGCCCAAAGCCCCAAAAGAAGGACCTGAACTCACTCGGGGCTTTCTTTTGCAGATTCCTTTCATAACGACACGACCTGGCCTGCAATGGGCTGACCCTGCTGCTCTTCGACCTATTGTCACACCCTGATGAGAACTATGACCTGCTGTGCAGCAGTGTGGGGCCAGGGGCTGCAGGTCTCAAGGGAAGTCACACTGCAGGAAGTACTTCTGGAGCAGCGCATGATGTTTGGGGAAAGACAGATTAGGTAGGGCTGGGATTCCACTTTTCAGCCCTGCTGCACACCCAGCTGCACCCCTAAGCCTTCCTGCTGCTGCTCCTCCCAGCCTCATGCTTCTCCACACAGACATTCCAAACCCACCAGCCCCCACTGCCCCCAGTTAAGAAAGCTCAGGCTTTGGAGCTTTAGAGCTGTCCCACAGCTCCAGCTCAGAGACGTCTCAGACCAATGGAGTGCCAGGGCAGGTCTGGGGAGATTCCCAACTCTGCTGGGAATGCAGGGCAGAGACCATGTGCTCCATGACTGACATTCAAGCTGAGGCCTTTGACAAGAACTCTGACTTGTTCCAGGACCATGCTACAGCATCTTCTCCAGAGCTGGAAGAGCTCCTTTGGAGCCACAATCCAGGAGGATGAGAGACCTTGTCCCAGATTCAGAGATCCCAGCTCTGCTGAAGGCATGTGGTGCACCCATGGGTGGGAGCAGAGCTGTAGCACTGCCAGGGCCAAGGGCACAGTGAGAGGAGGTGGGATAGGTGGTTCTGGCAGCCTCAGAGGCAGGATCGTGGCGCAGAAGGGATAAACCTGCATGGGCAGCAGTAGCTCAGGCTGGGCATACTCAATCACCTCCACATCCTTCATGACTCCAAGACACTCAGCTTGATGTGTTCCTATTACTGAACCACTCAGTTATTAAATTACTTATTTCAGGAATCAGACACCTGAGACTATATCAAACTTGGAGCTGAGAAGTTTCTTTCCCGTTCTGTGGTAACTGGGTGCAGGACTCAGCCACAGCAGCAAACCACCCAGCACTTTCTGTGTGTGACTGGCTCCTGATTCCCTCTTCTCTCCATTTGCCAACTCATGCACACTCTCACTTCCCTCCAGAAGGATGCTTGAGAGGTGGGCCAATGGAAATCTTATGAAATTAAAAAAAGTGAAAGGTCCTACACCTGGGTCACAGCAATCCTAGACACACCTACAGGTTGGGTGGAGAAGGGATTTGGAGCAGCCCTTTGGAGAGGGACTTGGGAGTGGTGGTTGCTGAAACATGCAACATGAACTGGCAGTGTGTGCTTGCAGCCCAGAAAGCCAAATACATCCTGGGCTGCATCAAAAGGAGTGTGGCCAGCAGGTCATGCTGGAAGGAGATGATTCACCCCCTCTACTACAGGTCATGAAAGAGATGATTCTTCCCCTTTTATGAGACCCCACATGGAGTCTTGCTTACAATTCTGGTGCCTTCAAGACAAGAAGGACATGGAACTGTTGGAGCAAGTCCAGAGGAGGGTCACAAAGCTGATCAGAGGGCTGGAGCACCTCCCCTATGAAGGCAGGTTGAGAGAGCTGGGGTTGTTCAGCCCGGAGAAGAGAAGGCTGCATGGAAACCTCATAGCAACCTTCCATATCTGAAGAGGGTCTACAAGGAAGCCAGAAAGGGGCTTTTCATCAGAAACTGCAGTGACAGGACAAGGAGTAAAGGGTACAAACTGAAAGAGAGGAAGTTGAGACTAGGTATTAGGAAGAAATTCTTTACTGTGAGAGTAGTAAAACACTGGAACAGGTTGCCCAGGGAGATTGTGGATGCCCCAACCCCAGCAGTGTTCAAGGACAGGTTGGATAAGGCCTTGAGCAACCTGTTGGGAGATGTCCCAGCACATGGCAGGGGGAGTTGAGACAAGATGATCTTTAAAGTCCCTTCCAACCCTTAACATTCTATGACTCTCTGATTGTTGAGAAACTGGGTAGTAAAATAGCAAATGAAATTCAGTGTTGATGGGATGCAAAGTAGGACACATAAGGAAAACCAACTCTATTTACGCAGTTATGAGCTCAAAATTAGCCATTATCATTCAGAACAGAGATTGTCCCTGTTTTTTCTTTATAAAGAATAGTTCAGTCTTGACAATGGTTGAAAAAAAACACCAAAAGAGTATTACGAATGACTATCAAAGGAGTGGAGAACAAACCAGAAAACCTTATTATACTGTGTATATATTCATTGTGTGTCTTCATATTGAATGTTGAACACAATTTTGATCTTAGTTCTCAGTATATAGTAGAAGAAAAAGAAGTTGCAGAGAAGGGAAATGAAGATGATCAGCCCAACTCAATCTCCCAATGAAGAAATAAAACAGCTTGGGGTAGAAAAAGAAGTCTGAGAAGATTATAAGACATTAGATCATAAAATAAAAGCTAGGACAAAGTAGTGATTATAAAATATTCATTTATTTTTTCTCCTAACACAAACTCTGAGAGATATCCAATGAGATTATCAGGTGGCAGTATAACTCAAAGGAGTATTTTTTTACCAAATATGTAATTTAGCAACACAAATGAATATGTGAAGGCAAGAGCTATAAAAGGGCTAAAAGAAGTTTATATAAGGTGTGAAAATCAGGTTCCAATTACACACATGAGCTCAGGACATCCCTAAGTCATGGGGTATTGGGAGGATGCTTGAGGAGGAAAACACAACATGTGTCTCCTATTTCTTCCATGATTTACTAAAGCTTTTGGTATTGATCTTCTGTACACCCAAGACAATGGAGTAGATGGACCTGTACAAATGGTCTTATGCCCATAAATGAGTATATTACCAACAGATATATTAATAAAAATAAAAAAAACCCAAACCCAAGAAAAGAAGTATGTGATGTGTTGATTTGTACAACTTTGTCAACAAGTTTCTGATATTGCGCTCTGAAGAGGTTACAGATGCTGCCAGCACTTCTTAAAATAAATAATCTTATTAATACATACAGTCTGACAAACATCAGGAAATGATCGCTCCACTGACACTTACAATTCTGCATCAGCTGGCTATCAGGATGCTTGGCAGAGAGTTTCTGTGATAATTTTTCCCTATAGTGCAGTAATGAATTGGCCACTGAGAATCAATTCATTCAAAGAAAGGCCAGATGATTTCCAGTGGGGCTGAAAGATAAAGCTAATGTTGCAGAAAAGAATAAAAATGGGAACCTCTCAAGTAGATATTCAAGTGCAATGGAATTCATGGGGGACTCTAAATCCAATCTGACATTCTCTTTGCATCCATGAATTGCCATTTTTGGTATAGTGACAGTTGCTCTGATGCTGGGAAGACTGAAGCTCAGAAGCAGATTTGTGTGACTCGGACAGTCCCTCAGCCAGCACGTGTGTTCAAAGGAATGCTGTGACACTGTTCACAGAAGGCTGAACCCCAAAGGGCTTCCTCCAATGGGTTTTTTCCTGGCTCCCTATGAAAGAAGATTTTAAGAAACTTCCACTCCTTTCCAGACTGCGTTAGAGACATGTAGGGCAGGGAAACCACTGTACCAGTTCAGCAGTGGGGACAGGGCACCATGTGTGAGCTGAGCTGTCTGCAAGGAGGGGACAGCAGATGAGCAGCTTAGAGTCAGCCAACCCTTCAGAGGTTTTCCTGAAGGCTTTGTTTGCAGGTAACATACAAGCATTATGGGTTTGATGAGGCACTTTCTCTTTGATTCCACTCAAATCCACTGAGGAGGATCAGGGTCAAGTTTTAATAAGGATTTGAAAGCCCTCCTGCTGTTGAAACATTATGAAAAGACTGACTTCACGAGCTGAGAAAGACAGCAGAAGTTTGAGATAGACAGATGTTGTGTGCTAGGGTTCCTTGGGCACAGGCTAAAAGAGATAGAGGCTAGCCCTGGTAATTTAAAGCAAATTCCTGGATTTTGAAGCAGACCAAACTATCCACAGAAGAAATGCAGCTGCCAATGCAGTGCTTCATTATAACAAATGGACATATTTTAGGAGCATGTCTGAGTGGAAGAGATTGAAAACAACAGCTGTATTATTGTGTGGGTGGTTTTTTTGATGATCAAGAAGTAAATGTTCCTTGTGCTGAATGCCACTTACTTCTAATTAAATTAGTATCTTAAAAGAAACTGTTGCATCTTACAGTGCATCAGTTGCTGAGTATTCCCAATGAGTGTTTCTGGGTCCAAAAGCCAGACTGAGATCTCTGTCAGCTGTAAGATATTTTGAGTAACCAGACTGCTTCATACATGGGTCAATGGACACTAAAGTAATTTCATTAAATATGAAATGAATGTTTTTTTACAAACCCCAAATACCCATCAACGTTTCTGCAAAGTGCTGGATGGAACTGCAGTCTGATGGAATGCCCATACAACCCAGAGTTTTGGGAAACACAGGTGCAGCCTGGCTTCTGACACTGCCTTTGTGATGGACCTGGAGCATAACAATAGGCATGACTTCCCTTCTCCATGACCTTATCCCTTCAGGGAAAGGGCCCTTGATTGAGACTTGTCTCACCTTGCTGAAGAAATATACAGCTCAGCTGGCCATCAGTAAGGTCCCTTGAAGTAACAGAGTGAAAATGACACATTTGGGATTTGAATTGTCTGTTCTCTTTTAGCTGTGCATGATAGAATGGGATTAGTCTCACAAGAGCTTGTTTCTCTCCAGTGATGATAAGGGAACTGGAGGGTGGGTAATTCAATATCTCCTTCATGTATATGTCAGTCTAAGCAAGTGAGTCCCACTCTCACTCTCTGTACAGTGACATCCTGATATCAGCAGTTTTCAGCGTCTCTAAGACAAATAATGGGATGGCTCAGGAATTGGGTTATATTTTTTTCTCTTGTGTTGTAAAACATGCACTTATCAGTGATGAGACTTTCAGAAGAAATGTACTAGTTGTGGAAACTTTCCTTGGGAATGTTCCTCCTGTCCAAGATGACATTCCAGGTTAAAATATGTGTTACTAACATAAACATGAACTAACCCATAGCCCAGAGATCAGCCACACTTATCTGGGAGTTGGGTGGTTTAAATGAAACTCAGGCCTCTGCTCTGCTGGGCCTTCCACAATGTGCAGAGTGCCTTGGCCACCAGACTACTCGATAAACTCCGGGGTGTGTGTCTGTGTAAAAGTGTCAGTGGACAGAAGAGAGCTTACCATTGATCTCTGTCTGCACTTCAGTAGGAATGCTACTTCATTAAATATAGAACTGAAAACTGAACACAAATTTCAGAATTCGACTTCATACGCACGTGGTTAACTCATACACACTTTCTACAGTAAGATAAAAACCAATTACATGGAGGCTGTTTTATAGGAATCAATAACTGACTTGAAAGAGTCAATACTCCAGAGCACAATTGATACCTATTAACCTGAGTCTGCCTGAAGCATCCTGTTGTTTCATCATTATTGTTTAAGTAAATGAAAATGAAGATTGAAAGTAACAACCTTTCCAGGTCACTAAAATGTGGCACTTGTGAAGCATGCCACTTAACCATCTGGTCTTAGAAAATATGCTATTTAAATACAATATGCAATAGTGTTTGTGCAGTGCCATTTAATTGCAGGCAGATAATTGTATCATGCCAAGCTGAAAATTCGCTCTGTACTTTTGGAAAAAAATCACTTATCCCATTCTTTTACCTGCCGCAGTATCATATACAAATTTCATACTTTTTGAATGTTGTCTTCTCCACCTTTTGATGCATCAGTAGTCTCTCTTTGGCATGTTTTACAAAGAATGCTTGAGACAAGAGATATTTATTTTTTTCCCCATACAAAGTGATTAGTGGAGAATTTGAAGTATACTTCTTGCTTGATACCTTAAGAGAATAGAGCTTGTATTGCATTGACTTCTGCCCTTTTCACCCCCTTACATCAGAAAACCTGAAATTTGCTGTAAGATTTAAACAAAATTTCACTTTGTTTCAAAATCCATATTTGAACTTTCCACTACTGTTCTGCTCCTGGGACTCAACATTTGACAAATTTCACTATGTATTTTCTTTCCCCCTGCCTCGTAACATCACTGAGACTTTCCAGGCAAGCTACCTTTTCAGGAAATAGCACTAGGTTCTGAAGAGAAAAAAGATGCTGCAAAGGCAGGACCCAGTAAAGAAAAACATGGTGCCAGCCTCTTTATATATTAAAACCTTTGGATCCTGGGGTTTTTTGAAGCGCACCTTATTTACACAAATAATTCAGCACCAGCCAATTACTTTATAATAGCTATAAAATATAAATGATTGTGTACTGTGTGTGGCTGGTTTTCCTCCTAGTGCACTGCTTATCCTGTCTTTGCCTGGCTAACTTGGTGTCACTGTGAGCCACAGGTATGTCTCTATACTCTTTAGCTGTGATTCCTCTTATCTACCCAAAAGTGACAGTTGAATTGCCCTGTGGAAGTACCTGTTTTCCTAGGGAAGCCTAGGGAATTCAGACAGCTGACTTAGCCTAGACACGTTGCCCATAATGACTATGATGCTGTGATGATGCACAGGAAGAAACCCTCTGGTGGAAAAAACCCCAAGGGACTGGTGTCATTTCAGAGGAAGACATGTAGGAGCGGAGAATTTAATTTTGTATTTGCAGAGTAATTTAATCTCTGCCACAGATTATTGTGGGGCTGAAGGAGCAGATCTAGAAGATAAAAAAGGCATTGAAAATATTTATTAAAATTAGAAAAATGAAAATGTATCAACTACTCTTCTAATCCCTTGTTGCAAATGATGAATCTCTGTCTCCTTATCAAAGTGATAGATTAATTGAAGAAGAAACCTCATCTCCTGCACTGGTCTCTGTCAGTCAAACTCAGCTTAAGAAAATTGGACAGGGGAGCTGATTGCTGTGAAATATGTCTGGTTTCAGTACAAGGAATGATGTTTTTACCTTCCTAAATGCTATGGCTCCTTTGCCATAGATTTTAGTTGAAGTAACAAGTTGCCAACAAAATTCAGAATTTAGCAGGGTATTTTTAATATCCAAGACTAGGCTGATCTCCAGTCTAGAAGACCGAGATTCACAGATGTGAATCTCCTGTGTGTGGTTGCCATGGCTGGAAAAAAAAGCATTCCCCGTTGCCTGTCAGGTTTTTACTGGGCTCACATCTCTATTCTGCTTGCTTTTTTTTTTTTTTTTCCTAATAATATTTTTGTCTGTTCTGTTGTATTAATTTAAATATACATAATATACACACAGAATGTATATGTATCAGTTTACCTGGGACAGCTAGCTATAGAAAAGGCTTAGTTGGAAGCATAGGTAATTCATGAAGTTGAGTGTTTACATCGATCACTGAGGTCAGCCAGTGTTTTAATGCAGATTTGCAAGAATAATGAACACATGCAAAAATACCTCTATCGAATAGTTTGCAATCATGCCACAGGCTGACATTTTGTTTCAGAAAACATTCATTAAATTATTTGGCATAGCAACTGAGTAAAAATTAAATTATTTGTGGATACAAAACAAAAAATTCTGCTGAAAGCATGGTTTACTGTGAGTCACTTGCATTGAATCCAAATAAGAACTTTTATGATCCAGTGGTAGAAAACAACTGATGTGTTAGAAACAGGTGTTAAATGAGGAAAAAACAAAATTAAGTGTGTACATGCAGGACAATCCCTAATACCTGAAGGTCTAAGCTCAGATATACTGAAAACTTTCCCGCTGGAACTATGTCCTTTTCAAACTGACTCTTTTGAAATCCAAACTATCACACTGTGTTAACAACAGCCTAAACACTCCTCTTTGAAACACAGCTGTTTGCATGATTTTGATTATTACAAATTTTATCACTGCCCTGAAATTCAGATTTCCTGTGAGATTTTTGCATGCTTTCTCAAATCCTTGGCTTTCAAACCTGCCACCCTGCAGCACGTGATAGGTTGTGAGCCCAGGTCCCCTCCAGGTCTGTTTTACTTCAATATCAGATACATATACTCTGAGTTAGCTCTGTGAGAGGGCACAGGAGGCAGCCCCCCAAGGGCTTTCCTTCCTCCCACTGCAGTTCATATGCTGAGAACCTGGTATAGTCAGGCAAGCAGCCTGATGAAGAGAAAAGCTTATGTCATGCCAACAAGAAATATGTCAACTGGAAACACTTCAATTTGGCATTTCATAGCAGTAGATATTCAATCAACCTGGTTTGCCCGAATTGAAAATGTTTCTAAATTCCCTCATCAAATGGAAATTCTCTGCCAGAGTGTTACCAGAGGAGGAGATGCCAGCTCACCATTCTCACCACTCACAGGTGCAACCCTGTTGGCACTCGTGGTGTGCCAGTTCCGTCTCCCATTTTCCTGGGCATCAGAACATGCTTGGTCTGCATGAAGTGTTTCCACAAACATCAAGCTCCTTTGTTCTCTTTTGCTTTGCAGAGAGGCAATGATCCTTATTACTTACCTGCCTGTGAAGTCCTACAGGGAGACAAAGCACTTGCTTCATGAATCAGAAGGCAGTAAGGCAAGAAAACAGCAGGCAATGTACTTGCTTCATGAATCAGGAGATAGTAAGGCAAGAAAACAGCAGGTAGTGTAATGCCTGCCTTTTTCCAGGGCTTAATGCAGCTAGCTTGCCTTGGAAACTCCTTGCCTTCATGAGGATAACCAACAAATATTAGTTACCCTGCTTCTTTTTTTTTGAGACGAAGCCATTGCAAGGGAGGGAAATTTGTTATGGTCCTTTTGTCTGAAAGAAACTGTGGGACTGTACCTTCTGGAGATTTTAGTTCCACTTCTGTATACTCTGGTACTAAACTCCTGGCTGCAAAAATTTTGAGTGAAAACCGGAGCTGCTCTCTCCTTGTGAATATATATAAAAAAGCCACTAAACTGTAGTCATGTCTCTCTAAAGGTGGGTGTAAAAGGAGCCTGAGTCCTCTTTGCTGAACATCTTCAACAAAGCATATGAGAGCTTTAAGTGCACAGTTATTGCTCATGTCAACTTCCCCGTCATGGAAGAAAACGTAAAACATTACTTTTGTAGCCAAGTTCTTAGTGTTATTGTTCCCATTTTCCATAGGGGAAGTTGTGATGCATATTAATGAACCAAAGATCAGTTTGCAACAGTATGTTGCCTCAGGTAAGCACCATTACTATTTAATGGGTAAGGACAGTAAGCATTTTCTTTTGTTCATTTGACTGAGTCAGTGCAAATGTTTCAGCTCAATAGCCCGAATGCAGTTGTTTGTCAGTGTAAACAGTTCCTCATTAAGTAGAAGCTCTGGCAGCTACATCAGAAGTTAATGGTTCTTCAAATATGAAAATAAAGATAACAGTAGGCTTCTCTTTATGATTCTAACAGTCATTTGTTCACTAGAGGAAAGATTTCATCCATATTTGTGGTTAAGGTCTGTATTTGGGAACACATAAAAACCAGAAAGGTTTTGTCTCACTAAACAGCAAGCACCACATGCAAAACCTTCACTCTGCACTCTAATTCTGGACACAGAAGGGGTGAGAAAATCCACATATTCATAGCAGATATCATCTGTTATATCAGCATAGTATCATATTCTCCACCAAAAAAAAAGGACAATTACAATAATTACAATCAGTCAATCTGCATATTGTGCAGATTAGAAATTGTGTGAACATGTGGCAATTAGGGAAAGATTTATAGAGAAGCTGCAGGCAGAGTTTGTTTCCTTTTCCTTCAAATAGTTTACTGCTTGCTGGGGAAAGCCTGAGGAGTCTGTACTATGCAGTTCTGGGGGCACAGATCTCCTGAACACAGGAGTTGTCCTGGCAGGTCAGATCAAACTGTATCCAGCTCAATCAGATCAAACCCTATCCAACGCAATATTCTGCCTGGAATGCTAAAAAAGTCAATGCTGTTTAAGGAGAGCATGCAAGCTTCAGCACTTTTGGTGATCCATTACCCTGATACTGCGCCAGCATCCAAAACTCTTTTATCAAGAGTGTTAAAGGCAAGATTAGGTGGGATGCACTGCTATTTCTGCATTCCATTTACCGTCCTCCTTCAAGATCTTTTAAACCTGAGTCACATTCTTTTGTCAGTCTCCTCCTCAAAGAGCCCCAGCCTTTTAAATCTCTCTAAGCAGCTGCTCCACAGCCTTGATTTTCTGTACTTTCTCTATCTCCACTCCATTTCTCTTGAAGTATGAAGACCAGAATAACCCAGAGAACACAGTATAGGACTTGGTTATATATAGAAGCAAAATTATGCCCTTTATTTTATTCCTAGGTGTCATGGGTTTGCAAAAGTCCCCCTCCTTGGGGATTGAAAATAGTTTGTCCGGATGAATTTCCGGACAAGGGCC
>JAWMRA010000001.1:98876202-98932572 GCA_035584735.1 Pseudotriccus pelzelni | reverse complement strand
TGGCCCTTGTCCGGAAATTCATCCGGACAAACTATTTTCAATCCCCAAGGAGGGGGACTTTTGCAAACCCATGACAGTCATGCAAACATCCTCCCACAGTAGCACCCAACAACAAGCCACACAGCAGAGATGTGCAAGATCTGCCAGGACCAGATATTCCTTGCCACAAGGAGAATGAGTAATAGAGGAAAGATGGAACAACAGGATTTTTTTTCTTTTTTCTTTTTTTTTTTCCCCCCATGTTCTCTCTATTGGGGAAGGAAAGGTGAGTTGTGTTGTTAAGCTAGACCCTGGCAAGCAGATTTGTCTCCAGGAAAAAGGCTGGGGCACAGCATCTTTGTCCAGGGACAAAGATATTATGTGATTATAATAGAAACATGGAACTGTTAAAGTTGGAAAAGACCACTAAGATCATCAAGTCAAACTGTTACCCCAGCACTGCCATGTTTACCACAAAACCATATCCCAAGCTGCCACATCTACATGTTTTTGAACACTTGCAAAGATGGTGATCCCACCATTTCCCTGGGCAGCTAGTTCTAATGCCTGATCACCTTTCCAGCAAAGAAATTTTCCCTAATATTCAATCTAAACCTCCCCTGGCATTTATTGAGGCCATTTCCTCTTGTCCTATCATTAGTTGCTCCTCTTAGATGTGCTCCAGACCCTTTACCAACTCTATTTCCCTTCTTTGGACATGTTCCAATGTTCTTCTTGTAGTGAGGAGCTGATAGGATATGATCTGATACAGGAGTCCCTCTCTTATGTCCAGAACCGAGATACCCCACTTCACTATCGTGATTGTCCTCCCACCACTGGGGAGGACTCTCCTTACTTTTGGAAAGTGCAAAGATCGGAGAGAGTCATACTTTGAGCATCAGTACTCCCAGATGCAGGCCCTTCCCTCAGTGTCTTTTTCCCTGACAAGTTTCCCCCTACAAAAAGCCTCCCAGGTCCCCACTGCAGCACTGGGGAACAGAGTTTGCACATCCTACGCTGCCAGTGCCAGGGCTCCCATGCCCAAGGGAAATGCTTTCCTCTTTGGGGTCCCCCTCCCTTAACCATCCTCTGGCTCTGATGTTGGGAGACAGCCAGAGTGGAAACATGAAGCCAGTCACAGCAAAAAAAGCCACCCTTGAGGGGTGGTCATGCCTAGCCTGGAATGCTCTTCCCAGGATTTCCCTTGTTCCCTGGGATGTTCTCTGGGAAGGAGAGGTGGTTGCAGGACACGTACCATGTCACCCCAATCCAAGGTCTGAAATGCCAGAACCATTAATAGTAGGTAGGAACCTTGTCATGTGAAGATGAAAGTATCTGAAAATTTGGATTTGACAGTCCTCTGGTATCTGAGAGATGAGGTTGTCATGACATTTATTTCTTTCCCTTGAAAGAGCTCAACTGCCAGCTGTGACTGATATACGACACATCCTCGGCTCCCCAGCATTTCAGTGTGGGCTTCTGTACTGCTGTGAGCTTACAGACCTTTTAATGCAAACCCAGTCTCAGTGCTCAAGTGGGCTGTACTGCACTGGCTGGCCATATGAAAGAGATATGTTCTTTGAACAGAATTAATTCTGAGCATTTACTCCATCACTGACTGTTGACATTTCACAGTGATGTCTCTTTTCTTCAACAGTCTGTCTGCAAGTGAAGGAAGCACCTGAAAATAACAGTGTTAGACATTGTTTTAGCAACTGAACACATAATTAAGTACTGAGATCAGTATTACTTGGGGATACATTTAAGTTGTAATTCTCTCTTTATTGATGGATTTTCTTCCTGTCTCTCTAGGCCCCAAAGGAAATTAAGCTTCCTTGGCTTCTGTGTGTTTGCACATGTCTGTGTGTCTATTCCACTCCATTAGCTTTTGAACTAAAGGCAACATTCAACCCACACTAGAAAACAGTTTCATGAAAATAGACAGACAGAGGCTGCAGTAGTGTCTTTATAGAGCAAAGCTATTGTCAACGCAGCGAAATCCAACTATGTGGAACAGATGGCAACAGGGACTGAGCTTTGCTCTGTTGCTCACGTGATTATTTGTTTTCTGTACTAAGGCTTACAGAAAAGGGATGAGCTCTTTCTGGTTAGTACCTGCACAGTAGATTCTGTAGAGGGTATTTCTAGATAGTCAATAGTCAAATGAGATGGCCTGTGCTGGAATAAAATTAAGGAGTGCTGCTGCAAGCTAACTTCTGATATTTTGGTCTGGTCCTTAGGCAACACTCAGTCTTTCTGATATTGCCAGGTTGCCACCTAAACTAAAACACAGGCCAATGCTTCCTTTGAGAGCTGCTGTATAAAAATGACAGATCTTCACTATGCATGGGATAGACAAGAGCTTACTTCAGGTAGAGTCAGTGCTGTTGTGTACAGGTGTCTGGACCCAGATGACACAACAAATTTAGGCTATGTCCAGGCTGCCAGGTAGTGACAGAGTCTGATGCTTGCTGCTCCTCAGCTGTAAATCTCAGCCCTGCTGACCTCTGTGTCAAATGGGTCTAGAAAAAGTGGCTCCTATTTTTGCAGCATTTTCTTCCTATACTTTCTCCTGTGAGAACTGGGCTGCTCTGAGCACTGCAAGAGGCAGCCCGACGGGATTGTGGGATAGATTCCGAAGGCAGGAAAGCCTTTTGCTGCAGCAGATCCAACAACCAGAAGAAACCAGCTGACCTGCCAAATGTGTCAGGTGGGATTTTATACATGCTCTGTTGCTCATTCCAGACAAAAGAACTCACTGATGATTATCTGGTAAAAAACTCTACATCACCTTTGCTACTTAAACATACCTGGCTCAAAATGCCTTGCTGTCTGTTTCAAACCCCCTTCTAGATTCCTGCTGTTATTTTTACCTTTGCCTTATATTTGTGGAGATTATTGTGGGCTTTAAATATGCAAAGCTAAAGCTCCATGTGGTATCCGTATAAATACTTCTGTAACCAGTTTCATCCATTGATAACATAAGGATGCTCCTTTCTACTCAGGAAGGCAGCACTGCCATGCAGGAGCAGTCCCTACTCTTTCTTTTTGGGTACTCCTGGCTGGCAGCATGGTGCCTCCTACACCCGCTTGTGGACACTTGTGTGGACAAGTCTCTGCTCTTCCCAGCTGCGTGCCTGCTAGCTCATGCTGCTGCCCGCTGTCAGTGGGAGGGCTCCTGCATGACTGGGTGGTGTCACATTGGCTCGGGTGCTGGGACTACAAGGTAAATCTCAGGGTGACACTGTGCTAGGACAGCTTGGCATTGACTGGTTTTGCTGACTCATTTCTCTCATACGTTTTTACCTTCTGTATCTTGCCTTCCAGTGCCAGTCATTTTTATATCTTTCTTTGCTGTTGCCCTGTTGCCAGCCAACCTTGGCTCCATCCCATGGGCCTCCTGTGCCATTGTTACCCCTCTCGCTTCTCTGACACTGGGAGGTGGCAGGAGGTCAGACCACTTCCTCCAAAATCCTCTACCCTTACCACCTGACATCAGTGTTTTCAGCATACTCTCTGCCTGGCTCAAACTCTGTCCCACAGCCAAAAAGTCCAACACTCCCTGTGTTCCTCTGTCCTGGATCCTTTATACCTGCATCTCCTGCTGGCAGAGCACCACAGTCCATGCCTTCAGGTGTGAAAACAAATGGGAGACAGCCACCTACGCTACTGCACTCATGCTGTCAGGCATCTGAAGGGTTGTTGAGGCTAACACTTTAAACACTGAATGTTTTGGAAAGCTGTGCTATCACAGGGGCAGATGTTCCTCCGGATCTTGTGTCTGTGCTCCAAGCTGCACAGCAGGGAGACAGCTCCTCCTGCCTCAGGGTGCCTTCATCTCACCAGGCATCTGCCTTCCTGCCTGGGCACTGACAGAGAAGATGAGACTTTAGAAAAGGATTTTCCTCAGCATAGAGAAAGCTCCCTTTCAGACTGTGGTTGTTGTTTTCTCCATACTGATTCACTTACACTTTTCCACCATAACATGGAAAGTTACTTGTGGCATTTCAAGGAATTAACTTGGCCATTGCTATGGATTTCTGAGATTATAACACAATATGTCTCAAAAGGTCTTTATTGTCCTTTTGCTTTTTTTTTTTTTTTGTCCTTTTACAGCAGTGATTTTTCATTTTAGCTCTACCTGTAACTTTTTCTTATGGCCTTATACAAATATGATTTACAAATAAATGCCCTGATACCATGTGTTCCCATATACATTATCTCCACTTACTAGTCTTTGTTACTTCAAATGTCTCCTCTTTCAATGAGATTTGTTACCTTTCTCCTCACAGATACAAGTCCGGTTTGAATTTTACTTCTATTCAGGGCTTGTTTCCTTTTCCTTTTTATTCAATCCTGACACTTTTCCCAGTGGAAAAATGTTTTTGGCAGTTGCAGATCTGTGCTGGCTTTGTGGCCTTTCACAGGCACAGAGGCAGCTTCTCAATACCTGTTTGAAATTACACATTTTATGATTCTTATGGAAACATGCAACAAATTATGAATCTCATTAGTCACTTAGAAGCAAAGCTAAGTGTTTACTGTGTGTTTACTGACTAACACATTCTGGCTATTTGTTTCTTGGGCAAAAATATTCCTTTCTGCAATGACAGAAAAGCAATAAGCTCTTAGAACTTATTTTGCATTGGCTTATACTGTAAAGCAGAACAGAACCTTAGAGGTATGCAGACAAACCCGCACATTCTGCCAGCTACCAGGTTCAGGGACTGGAGGCCAGTGCTGCAGCAATGGGCAGTCTGATGTGAGGCAGCTACCAGAGCAGTCATAGAATCGTATTTCTCCTGACTTTGGCATCCCACACAGGGTTTCCTTCTGTCCCAGTAGCTATCTTGTCTAAAGTTGACCCACAATGCCCTGGAGGAGCTGCAGATGAAGTAGTGAGTGATGTAATCACTGAGAACTTCTTCAGAGACATTTCAAATGACTGCACAATGTGTGCAATTTTGTGCAATACTTGAAGCAACACTTCTGTGTGATGAGAATTTCAAAATCTTGCTTGAAGCTCAAGTTTTAAAAGAGGCTAAAAGTACTGTCAGAAGTAGGAGAGTACTGAGGATGGAGAATAGAAGGGCTTCATTTTTCTACATTTTATCTTTGGCATGTCTTGGATTTTTGAGTCTCTTGATTTAAGATGAACCCTTGGCTCCCAATGATAACCATGCTACAGTGTGTCATTAGGAGCCAAGCTTCCTTTTATACTGTAGAAGTTTCTTTATCTCAGACTATCTCATTTAGAAATCCCTTGCTTGACTTTTTTTAAGATTACATTTGATTTTTTCCCCTCAGCTTTCATTGCATTGATGACTTATAACCACCCTGTCATTGATAAGATGCATTCAGGTATTTTTTGAGCCTTTTCCCAGTGATGACCTTCTAGTAAAAGTTCTAATCATGGCTTACAAAATGTGCATAGCTGAAATTCCATCCATGCCTGTAACTCCAACTTTCAAAAGTCATCCCATTCATCCTGGATGATCTGCCAAGCCTTCTCTGAACTAATGGTGACCTCAAACATCCATCATCAGTAAACTTCAGTGAAGAATATCCCATGCATGAGTCAGGTCTGTTGTGAAAATACAAGGTAAGAGAAATTTCAAAATTTTATCCCTATCTTTGAAGCCTTTAATCATAAACTCCCAGAACAACAGTACTAGACAGAATTTCCTTTCTGAAATAATGACAATGACAACAACAACAGAGACAAAGACAGAAGAAAGAAACAAAAATAAAACCATCAGATTGATCCTTTTACACTTCTATTTATATTTTCTTCTCCAGCTTCAACAATAAACTATGACATGGGCGGTTTGTTAACTACTTCATGAAAATCCAGATAGATAAGATCCATCATAGAGTTTAGAAATATCTTTTGGTTTTGAAAAATCAACTTCTTACTGAAGAGAGATATTAGGTGGCACGAGCCACATTTTATCCTGATTTGCTTTTGCTTCTTTGGCTTGTTTCAAAAGTTCAGGCTTTGCCCTGAAGCTGTGCATACTACTGAAGCTATAATATTTGTCATTGTTGCCCAAGCGATTAATCTGTTTTCCTCTGTTTCTCTCCACCTTTGTCTCTTGAATTAGTTTATTTTTTTGCTGTTCTTCGTCATAACATTTCTCATTTCGTAGATTTAGTGGAAAATAGTTAATCTTCTATCTTTGTTTTCCTCTTCTGTTTAAGCATTTTGGGGAGGAAGTATTCAGGCCTGCCATATTTGCATTTATGAGGTTTTGTGCCAGATCTGTTGTGGTAATTTTCAAAATCTCATTCCCATTAGCTTTGTGTTCATTATTTTGCACCCTTAATTTCTTAAGAAGAAGAAATTAATTAAAAAATCATTTTGAAGTCAGAGTTCTTAATTGCAACATTTAGTTTTGTTTATCTTTCAATTTACTTAATTTCAAGGATCTCAGTTCCCAGAATTCCAGAGCATTTTCTACAGTCACCAGTAATTAAAATCAGCTAAAATAACATTGCCTGTGCCTGATGGCAGGGCAGCCACAGAAGCTTGGCACTGGGAGTGGTGCATGGTAGGCAAGCATGGAGCAGATCTGCAAATCTGCTTGAAGATGTTAATGTGAAGTGAAGGGTGAGATTATCCAGAGAGAGTGTAAGAAGGGAGAAGAAGAGCAAGCCAAGGACAGACCCTCATAAATAAAAAAAGTCTCAAAGACCTGCAGAGAAGCCCCTGCTGAGATCACAATATGCTATAGTTGTGGAAATATATAGCACCAGAAGCTCAGTAGTGAATATGTGAGAGTAAATTGAGCAATCCTATGTGACTGATGATTCCCATTGGTAGAACTGAAAAGCTCTGGATAGCAAACATGCAACATATGTTTGTCAGTTAAAAGAGAGAATAAAATCCTGGTGCCACTCTAATTTGTGAATGTCATATATAGCACATGTATTGTTCCCAGAATAAATTCCAAACTAAATAGTTATTAATGAGGTGTAACACACCCAGCATAATCTCAGAACTGAGGAGTATGAACTACTGCTTACGTTTTGTGCAACTGTTAACTGTGCCTCAAAAAAAGAAAATGTGTCTTGATTGTTTTATTGCCCAGGTCTGCATTTGAATGCAACAGCTACGTTCTAGGAATCCAGTCAGTCTTGTTACTGCAAGTTAGTTGTACCTGAGAGCTGAATTAGGATGGAGAATTACCATGTGTGATGCCTGGTGACAAGGTCACAGATTCACAGAATTGTTAGAGTTGGAAGGGACCTCTGAAGATCATAGTCCAGATCTAGTCCAAATCTGGTCCAGCCACCTGCCAAGGCAGAATCACCTAGAGCAGGTTAAACAGGAACATGTCCAGGTGGGGTTTGAAACACAGCCTCCTGTGACAGCCTGTTCCAGTGCTCTGCCACCCTCAATGCAAAGAAGTTCTTCCTCATGTTGAGGTGGAACTTCTTAATTTTTACTTTATGTCCATTGTCCCTTGTGCTGCCTCTGAACACCACCAAAAAGAGACTGGCAGCTGCTCGTGCCTAAGTTATGAGCATCCTGGTATGTTCTTCATAGCTCATGCAAAACCACCATGGGTTTTCAGAAGGCATGATCAGAAACACAAGCATGTCACCAGGTGATAAAAAAAGAGACTTTAACCTCCCTGACAGAAAGCCTTTTCTTTTTAGATTAATGGCAAAATTGCCACTTCACCTTGCTAAGAGATAGCCAGCTCAGGATTGGGTCAACATGAAATGTTCTTGCTTCACAATAAGTTAGTTTCTACATTAACAAGCCTAAAATAGTACATTTATTCCCCTCCTTTGTTAGCACTTGGTCCCTCAGGAGAAATTTGATGGTTAATTTCCTGTATCTTCTTCCTTTGGTGGAGCAGAAGAAAACGGTGAAAACCTCTCACCAGAGAACAGAGAAAGGTTTGTTTCTAGATGGCAGCACCTCCAGAAGAATTTGTGTTGAAGACAGCCTAGTCACAGCTGTGTGACTCATCTGACTGCCCAGTTCATTCTCCATTGTGGATTCACATGATAGATCCTCCACCCTAGAACTGCACAATGCCTTTTAGTTATTACTTTGGTAATTACTTTTGGTTTATTACTTCTTTTTATTCTTCTTGGATACAATCAATTATCCTTTCACATGATGATATTTTAAAAGACAGATCCTGACGTAATTTTGTAATCTTAATTTTCTGTCTGCCATTTCTCTTTTTTTTTAGTGCTAGAATGTCATTGAATTAATAATACAGTAGTTATCTGAAATTATGCTATCTGCTATTGTAAGCATATATTTTATTTTCCTTCAGTAGTTGCCTTCCTGTAGTCTTGATTTTAGTTTCAGACTCAAATTTGTTTTTCACTGCTTTGACTCAAAGACAAAAAATGAGAACCATTCAAACTTTATCAGGGATGGGGGAAGAACAGAAGAAGGAAAACTTTTGGCACATTTTATTTTTCAACATTTCTCCTCACTCTAAGAAAATCTGATGTAGCTCAAATGCCATGGCTGAATGGGTTTATTTTAGCTCTGAAAATCCAGTTGAAATCAACTTTTCATACAAAAGGAGGGCTACTGGACAAGTGATGAGTGTTTCACTTAAGGATTGCTTGGCTGGGAATAAACAAGGGAGGAGGGAGATATGGGTATATTAGCTAACAGAATGACTAAATCTCCATGTTGTGCCAAATAGGATACTGGGAAATAGTATATACAAATATGAGCTAAAAAATGAGACCTTCTGTGGAGCTCCATTCTCTGACACTAAAATTATGGAGTCAAACTGAGACATATGTACAAAGAAGATATTTGAAGGATCATGGGTACACCTTTACAGAAGGAAAATGAAAGACTTTTGCTCTTGTTCAACCTAACATTATAAAGGCTGAGCTAAGATTGCTGCCTCTAAACCCTTTGCAAGAGCAAATATTGGGGAAACAAAAGTAGTCTTTAGGGTACATGAATAGTTAAAAATGACTCAAAATATAGATTATTATATTTTGGCTGGAAGTGAGAAGACATTTTCAGTGTCAGGGTAGGCAAACTGGGATAACAACCCAGAAGGAGGGGCAGTTACTTGTATGATACGAAGTACTTAAATAATTTAAAATAAGAGTTTAAAGAGTTCATAAAAGGTCATGTGCACAAAGGAAAACAATGTCTGCAGAAGTACTGTGAACAACTCCCATACTGCTCCCATGGCAGGATGCTTCAGCCAGAGGAAGGAATTTGGGGAAGGGCAGAAAGGACATATGCATGGAAGGTTCCCATGGCCAGAAGAAACAATTGAATACGGCCTAAACCAGACCTGTGCTTTAACTGTTGAGATGCTGCCTAAAGAGGCATATCCTCTTGTGTCTGTGTTGTGAGTGTAGTGGCACAACTAAATTGGCTAAAAATGGTGGGAAGCTTTGGAGTGACCTGTTCTATGGCTTTTGTCATATTCAATATTCATTAAACCAAACTGATTAGCTCTATTCAGATCTTCCAAAAACCCTGACTTAACATGGTATGATTTCCATCAAGAAAAAGCTCTTTTTAATATTGTACATGATAGAAATTATAAGTTCATTTAAATCATCATTGATTTGATTTGACTTGAGATAAGCAACATTCCAAATTGCTTATTTACCAAGCATGGGGTATCAGTTCTCCCATTTATCAAGCATGCTATCTCAGTTTTCGCATCTCACCAGAAAAGTATTACTAAACCTGAGGCTGCTAATGAAAATGTAAAAATGAAATGTAAAAGAAAAGTTTTGGTAAGAAGTGTAGATTTACCTGCACAAGCAATTCTCTTCTCTGATAAGACTACATTTATTTACAAGATTTTGTAAACAGTGTTCCTGTTCAGTATCGCAGCAAAGATCTGGATGCGGGGATCAAGGGCACCCTCAATACGTTCACAGATGATATCAAGTTGGGTGGAAGTGTTGATCTACTGAGGGGTAGGAAGACTCCACAGGCTGGAGGGTTGGGCCTTGGCTGACTGACTAAGGCAAAATGGCAAGTCCTGCACTTGGCTCACAACAACCCCATGCGGTGCTCCAGGCCTGGGGAAGAGTGGCTGGAAAGCAGCCTGATGGAAAAGGGCCTGGTGGTGTTGGTTGACAGCTATATGAACATGATCCGACAGTGTGCCCCTGTAGCCAAGAAAGCCAATGGCATCCTGGCCTGTATCAGCAATAGTGTGGCCAGCAGCACCAGGGCAGTGATTGTCCCCTTGAGTACTGTGTCCATTTGGACCTCTGACTTCAAGAAATAAATTGAGGTTCTGGAGAGTGCCCAGAGAAGGGTAACAGTGCTGGTGAAGGGTCTAGAGAGTAAATTACCTGAGAAGTAGCTGAGAGAGTTGGGGCTGTTTAGTCTGGAGCAGAGGAGGCTCAGGGTGATCTTATTGCTCTCTACAACTACCCAAAAGGAAGTTGTAGCCAGGTGTGTGTTGGTCTCTTCTCCCAGGGAACCAGTGACAGGACAAAAAGGCATAGATTTAGGCTGTGCCAGGGGAGGTTTATGTTGGACATCAGAAAGAGTTTCTTCACTGAAAGGGTGGTTAAGCATTGGAATGGGCTGCCGAGGGAGGTGGTGGAGTCACCATCCCTGGAGTTGTTTAAGAAATGAGTGGACATGGTACTTGGTGCTGTGGTCTAGTCAACATGTTGGTGCTTGGCCAAAGGTTGGACATGATGATGATTATCAACCTAATTTATTCTATGATTCTACATGGTAGGGCAGTTCTGCAGAAACAGTGAAGCTGCCCAAAGGCCTTTCCTCCTCCTTCCCCTGACAAACACACACAAACCAGCAAAGAGCGCTAGTGCTGGATCTCTACAACAGATGTCCTTTTCTCATGTTTGCCTCAGCACCCCCCTTTTCTGCATGTGGCCCCTCAGGATTGTAAGCTCTTTGGGGAAAGGATTAATTCTTATTGGCAAAAGTATTAAGACATCTCAGAGAAGAGAATGAACAACTGAGGTGAGTTGTTAACAGAAAATTAGAAAGAATTTGTAGTTCCATGAAGAAGACAAAGTCAAAAAGTAGCCTAAATTGTAATATGCTCTTTTATTCTTCAGGTTACACATTATATCAGCCACGGTGTTTTGAAGTTGGTTCTGGAACAAACTCTCACATATTGTTAGTCTACAATCCAATTTCTCTGTTAGTTGTTGCCTATTCTAAATAGAAAGTAATAGGTCTTACAGCTTATCTGAACCTTTGTCTCACACAAAAAATCAAATTAGAGAACTGTGGGTTTGTGTGTGGGTGTAGTAGCAGAGAAAGGGAAGAGAATAGCTTTCTGTTTACTTCATATACCCAAATGCTCCGTTAATTTCTTTCTTTTTTTCTTTCCTTTTCTCCCATAATGACAGCAGTGTCAGCCCATGTCTGTTGCTGTAAGTTCTCCTTGTGTCAAATGAACACATGCTTACAGAATCTGATAGCTTTAATGTTAGAAATTCAAGTCTTAAAAAAATCTTAAAAAGAAAGTCTTAAAGTCTTTAAAAAAAGTCTTCTAAAATATAGAAGAAATGAGTGATAGGTTTCCTGCTTTTGGTAGAAGAAAGAATATTTATCTTTTCATTGGTCACAGATGGCAAGGACAGGTCTGCTGCATGATGTGTTGCAGTGGAGAAACTAACTGCGAAACAAAATGAAAGAAATTCCTTCATCCTTGAATTATGTTGAAGTGAGAGGTCTGGTACAAACACAGATTTAAATACTGCACTGGACATGGCCAAGTGTGTGCTGTGTAATGTGATGCTGCCACAGCATTCATAAGCTGCTGCTGAGATAGTACAAATATTCCCATTGACAGATGTGACATTGGAGGAAAACATTTTTCTGCAAACCCTACTATTGGTTCCAGTGGTGTCTGCGCTTTTGGATTCTTCTCTGGAAAGCCACCCTAACCCAGTCACAGCACATGCAGACCTAAGATTCTCATTTGTGTGCTGGTAGTGAGTGCTCCTTGATGTTTACTGTGTCTGCCAGCAGGACTCCCCTTCCCTTCTTGGCATACTATGAGAAAAATGCACCAACCTTGAAACCTTTTACCCAGTGCTGTGCATGGCATCTGTGACAGGGCAGCTTTCCCACCTGCTATAAGAGGAAATCTGTAAGTGAGGGAGTGATGGACTGGATGAAGGCTGCATTCCCTGACTGGGGAGCACAACTAGCGTGAAAATCCCCCTGGCATCCCTCCTGCTCTCTACCAAGGAGCCCCACTGCAGCAGTTTGTCATTAAGGGAAATAAAACAAAGATAAACTGTGATCTGAGGAAGGAAAAGGAGGAAAGGACTCAGCGTTTACAATAGATATGGAAGAAAGTCCTACTATCTTTCACAGCTTGCAGGCTAAAATCAATCATAAGCAGCCAGTCAGGTAAACACACTAATAAATACCCAGATTCAGGGAAAGAAATACAGTTTACACAGGTTGAAATTGGTTTGAAAAAAATTATTAGAAATGCATGTATGGAAAACCTACAGCTTCTGCAAGTTTTAGAGCATCCTGTTATTCTAGATGTGAAATACAAGACACTAATCTCTTCTCTTTAGCCATCGGCGCGCTTGTAGCAAGTGTGGCTAGAGCCCTTCCCAAATCTTCATTTGCGAACCCTAACCATGCTGATGGGATCTCTTCTCTGTGGTGACCAACAACAGGACCTAAGGGAATAGCCTGAAATTGTGTCAGGGGAGGTTTAGGTTGGATATTAGAAGAAGGTTCTTCACCCATAAGGTGGTCTGGCACTAGAATGGGGTCCCCAGGGAAGTGGTCACAGCACCAAGCCTGACAGAGTTCAAGAAGCGTTTGGACAATGCTGTCAGGCACATGGTGTGATGGGGATGGTTCTGTGCAGGGCTGAGAGTTGGATTCAATGATCTTTGTGGCTCCCTTCCAGCTCAGCATATTCTGTGATTCTGTGTGATTCTGTACTTTTTATTTGTCAGGTACTGTGTCAACAACTTTTGATTGCTGTATATAATAGAGCAAGTTCTCTTTGCAGAATATTTACGTTTCCTAAACCTCATCCCACCAGTTTCTTTAAAGAACTCCAGAGCTTCTGTTTATTTTTTAATACTTGCAGAATACAACCCCCCTAGTATTACACAGGATGTATTTCCTTTCCTTTCACCCTACTTCTCTCTCTCTTGAAGTCAGTATTCCTCCCAAAAGTAATTTGTTCTACTGTAAATTTAGTGTGTGCTCAATAGTTATTGAAGTAGAGGATTAATGGATCTGTCTGGGGGAAGGCAAAGATAATCAGCAAACCTCATCCCATGGCTCTTCTAATACAGTGCAACCCTTGATATGCTATTTTATTCTTCAGTCTCTCTTTTTCAAGAAGCGTTCTGTCCATTCTATGACTATGAAAACCATACTTAAGCAGAGGAATCAGCAAACAGCCCCTCCTGTGTTTGCTACAAGTTCATGCCTGACACCAAGCCAGCTGATCTGTTAGTTCTGCACTTGGATTATAAAAATATAGCTGTAACAGGATTCACTTTTTAAAAACTATTATTATTCCCTGGCACTCCTTCAACCACAAAAAGACTGTCCTGTTTTACATTCTATCCTTGTGATAAACAGCCTCTCCTTATGTAGGAGATGTTAGCACAATGGATGAGTGCCAGTTGGCATAACTTCCTATCGTAATGATGAGCACCTTCTCCCCAGTCAACACCAGCTGAGCGTGCTGATTTACGTGCCCTTTGCACTGCAGATGAAACCGCCTCACAGATTTTTATGGGGGAAGGAAGAGAAAATGACAGATGCTTCGAGCCGCACCCTTCGTTGTCACATAGGGTGAGTTTCCTTGATGTGCACCACTAAAACCAGAGTCAGGGCTTCCCAAAGGATCTCAGCTGTTTTTCAGGCTGTTGTTTAGAAAAGGTCTCAGCTTATCAGTCATCAGATCCTTCAGAAGACATCATATATGTAACAACTTTTTCCTTTTTTGGTTTCAATTCAGCCATGTAGTGTTGCAACGTTAATTGAAGTTATCTGCTGAGGAATTAAAATAGCATGAGGCCAAAATTAATAAATGCTCTTTCTTTTGGTTAGAGAAGGACTAGAAACAGGAACTTGGTTCTAGGACTAGAACTAGAAACTTGATTAGAGAAACAGGACTTTTGTTTTGTGTTGCTCTCCACATGTTAATAGAAAGCACGCTGAATAAAAGCGATATTTTGACTGACACAGCTTGGTAAAAGTGCTGTGGGCAAAGCAATTGCACAGGCTTGTTAATGACATGATATAGAGGGGGCTCAGAGAATGAATTCTGTATATGTTGTGTAGGACTGTGCATGCTCAGCCCTGCTCCTGTTGATCCATATGGTCAGCAAAGGTGAGAGTCTGGGCCCAACTAATATCACTGAGCGTGTCCAGCCACTTCACTCCTTGCCTTGGAAAAAGTCCAGGCTCCAGAGCACACCTTGTTGTGTGACGCAGGTTCTCCAAGACTGGCATGGAGAAAGGAATGGGGTAGTTTGTGTCCATGTGTCTAGACTAGTCTATCTATCTTTATAATTTGAGTTAATATTTGGGCTTAAAGTCATTGTCTGCTGGAGTTACACCACACAAAACTGGAATGCTGTATGAGTGAGTGATCCCAGGGTCCCTTACTGGCTAGTGGGAAGAAACAGGCATTTACAGACTGAATTCATTCTTCTTTGGACAGAGATGAATCACACTGTAGAGATGCCTCTTCTTCTTCATAGACCATAGAGGGAGGCCAGGGTGACAATTTCAATGCACTATAATGCAAAAGCCTACCTCTGGTGAGATGAAACTCCCAACTAGTGTCAGTTCCCAGTACTTTAAAAAAAGAAGCTAACTTAAAAGAGAAATATGTCCAGTGATTTCTGAGATAAGTTTGCCTCTCTCTATATCTATGGCAATCTTTCCAAATCACACTTGGTGAGATGAGGAGGGAGATGTGATCAAAAAGAGATACCCTGGGGTTGTAACTGAGGAGGACACAGGAGGGAAAGGCAAAAAAATGGAAATGTACAGACCTTTGCATTACTTAAAACAAAATAAACCAGAGAAAATAAGAAACAAAAGAATTGTGATTAATCATGAACTCGGTAGCTTTGATTCCTGCAGTGACCCTGCAGTAGCCTGCCATTTGGAGCTGAATCATTCTTTAAGGTCAGACAATCATTTCCACTGAGCTGATACTGAGCACAGTTCACAGTCTAAATGTGAAAAAAATCCTTCAGCATTGCTACTCTTCAGCAGCACAGAGGTATCTTTTCAAAGAGAAACGGGCAGCTGCTGTTTTACTATGCTTGATCTCCACTTGAGCAAGGATTAGACACTCTTTTTTTTATACCTGCATCATAATTTGTGTTGCTTAAACTACAGAAAAAAGTTTTAGAGTTTTAGCACTCTAACTCACACTCCTTAAGGAAGCCCTTTGACAGCTCTTATTTTTCTGGTTGGAGTTTTGCTTTGTGTAATCTGAGAGTACATCCATCACCTGATAGAATTTTTAAATAAATTGTCACCTCTTTTTTTTTTTCTGTTCATTAAACATGTAATACTTTGCAAAATAGCTGTACTGTGCACTATCTAAAACCACTTCAATTGCTGCCTAAAAGGTTTTCACAAAGACATACAGCATTAGGTGAAGGTGCTATCACTGCACTGTTACCTACCTAAGTGAGTGGACAACCTGGGGATACAACAGAGGCTATCAATGCAACTTCAGCTATGGCCAGAAAGGAATATAAATGGCAATTACAGTTGCCTTTTCTGTGGAAAGGATCATGCTGATGTGTATTAACTACCCAGAGAAGGCTTTCAGGAGAGGAATGTCACAGCTCTGTGTCCTGGCCAGGCACCTGGTCTTGCAGTATATAAGGAAAGTTGAAGCTTAAAGGGTGAGACACCCCCAGGGTGCTGGACGAGCATGGTCAGAGAAAGCACAGAAACACATCAGTGAGACTATGGCCAAGTGTGTGGTGGTCCATGGGCACCTGTGGGGTCACGCAGTAAGAGACCAAAGCTCGTTAAGGTCATATTTTTGGGCTTTGATGTTTTTCAGAAGATCATCATGATGTGGCAGACTTGTTTTCTGCTGAGAAAAGGTAGCATTGTCACCATGATCTTCATGAGAGTGATGGAAGATTGAAGGAAGGGGAAGTTACTGGAGACAATGGAAATGAAAAAACTCAGTTCTTGCCACAGCTCGAAACTAGAGAGTTTTATCAAATGTCCCCTAAAGAAAATGAAGGAAGGGTATTGGCCAATATCCTTGGAAATTATTACTCAAATAATCAGCAGAAACGCTTTTGGGCTTGTGTAGGTTTCTGCATGGTTTATAAATGCTTCAGTCTGCATCTGCACAATCTCTCCTGTGTGAATATTTCTTTGCCTAGAGTTTTAATGTGGCTATTTAATACAGTGTTTGACATTTACAAAGCAGTATTTGCCCGTGAGGAGAAGTAGTGATTAACGTTAATAGACTTTTGCTTGTTACAAGAAGTCTATAGTCTTTAATCAGAACAGGTGCTAGAAGAAGGTCTTTCCCTAAGAAATAGGTAATATCTGAAAACCAGACAGAGAAAGTAATATATTTAAGGATTTGCCCCCCTTTTCCAGTGTAATTAACTTCTTTTTTGTTCCAACCCATATGCCTGCTGTTCCTGTTACTACCTTTTCTCCTAACAGCCTAATTTTTTTGCTTTTTTCTGTTTGCTGTTTTGTCTGTTTCTCCATCAGCCATCTCAGCTATGGGAATTTCAATTCATTTAGCAAGTCTGAGTGGCTCCTTGGCATCATTCAAACAGCACTCCCCCTCTCCCCCTCCTTGGGATCCTATGCCCCATGGTTTTGGAGCTCCCTCTTGCTTCCTGACAGCTGCACCTTTGAAATCTGCTGTGACATCCTGGTTCACTGACTCCTTACATGTCTTGTAGCTTGGAGGTTGACTCTAATCCACATTACTACCTATCCCTGCCACAAGTATCTTTGCTTGTTGTTTGCTGATTCCACTTAATAAATACCCTTCACCATCACCAGTTTCTTCGCATGATCCACATTTTCAGTCTGTTTTCACACAACTGTGACATATACCTCAGTCACAGCTAACTTTTACTTAACACTGCAAGAATACTATAAAAGAAAATGCTTAGCTGGAAAATATGGAGGGTTGGAGAAAAACTGGTCATTGTAAATTGCTTACCTCTTCTGCCTTGTGTGGAAGGTGAGTGTTCCTTTCCAGTTATGCTTATTCAGCGTCTTCTCTCTCTCTCTCTAAATCTACCAGAATCCAGAAATAGAAGCCAAAATTTCTTATCTGTGTAAGTGACCAAGAAGTTCAATTCTACCCTATAATCACAGTGTCACATTAGGAAGAAAATTTACAGGCAGTGCAGAATAAATCAATCGTGGGTACATGTTAACATCCTCTGAGATGTATGGAATACTTTAAAACCCTAAAGGGGTTGCTAAAGACAGTAACAAAACTCCCAGTGACTACCACATAGGTAGCACTAGACCCATTGTTTGACTTTAATACTTTGGTAAGACTTGATATTTTCAGGTTCAGGTACAGTGCAGCTTAGAGGGTGCATAAGCATTGGGAATAGATGAGTTCTCAGTGTCCTCTGGGTGTTTAGAGAAGGAGTGTAATTTTGACAGTCCTTTGGCATATCAACCTTGTTTTCCATGGATCTTTTTGGAATGATTGAAAGATAGAAACTCATCTGGAGTGTTAACACATGCTTTCAAAAGGGAGACCAGAGGCATGTACAGAAATTGATTAAATCTTGCCAGTATATCAGATTTATCAGAACATTTTGTTAGATCAGGATTTATTGTTGAGAAGTTGAACTCTGTTTCTATGGTTCTTTGCTCAGAGCTGTATTCTTTGAAGACTTTTATCTCGGGCTGAAGACTGCAAAATATTTATCAAGCATCTGTCACTCAGGGACTCTAGCAGCAATATGTTGTATACCAGAATAGCAGGCAGTAAGACTGGAGTAACTCACTGGGAAACAAATCTAAAAGTTGTTTTCCCATTTGGCCCATTTAACCACCCCGGAGGAAGATTGGACTGTTGTAGTGAATCCAGCTGGGCACAATTTTCTTTGGGACTCTAACACACTCGTCTGCTTTTACTGTCCTTGGAAAGGAAGGGAAAGGTAAACATTTTCAATTAAAAGCCCAACAAGTTGCGGTGAAATTTTATATTGCATACTCTAACCACTTCCAAGCTTTTAGTCATATTTTCAAGCTCCTTTTTCCTCTCAGAGAAGTTAAATGACTGTATAAGGATGACACCAGGGAAAAAAATAGATTACTGTTATTTGTTATGAGGGCTCCACTGGGATTTTGAGTCAACCAATTGAACAAAACAACCCCAACAGAATAAATTTGTAGGGCCGGTGGAGAGGAATAATATTCTTATACTCTGCCTGCCAGTGGAGAGAAATAATATTCTTATACTCTGCCTGTCTGCATCATCATTATTCTTAATGGCCTGTTCTTGCATTTCTAGAATGCAGTGTATCTAAATTTGGATGACTGCTTGTTCTTTGGGACTCAGTGCATTTGGATTCAAAGCTGCATTTTTGCTGGATATAAGATGCAAACCTGAGGGAAGCTTATGTCATAAATACATTATCACTGTCAATCTTTCTCAAGCAGTCTCAGGTGTTGTATGTATGCCTTTTTGTGCTCTTTTCCTTTCCCTCTCTTTTTTTTTCCACAATTTGTTAAGGACTGCTGGGATAACTGTGGAACACAGTCTGACTTCTGATGCACCTCTAGAGAACTACTGGATGAATTGCTTTTTTGTCAAAAGAGTTCTGTTTCTTCTGCACAACATTTATGGCACCTGTCTGCCATTTTCACTGTAACTTTGTAATGGGTTTTCCTAGATGCCACAGCTGTCATCACTTCCTTCAAATTATTTTGCACAGGAAATTCAGTTTACATTGAGATACAGTCATACAGGTGAGACCACTCTCACAGATCAGATTTGCAGGTATATTCATGTGGTCAGAAATCTTTTGCTATCCAGATACCATAAAAAAATACACCCAATTTTTCAGAAGTGGCTCTTTAGAAAGGTTCATTCATTTGGGAAATTAATGGGCACATTAGGTTCCCAGAGTTTTGTCTGTTAGGTATGCTAAAGAAGCTTTTTACCATCCGCCTCTCCTTCCAAACTCTATATTTACATGCAAAGAGACTCCTCCTTCCTGAAAATATCTTACACACAAAGACTAATCATGCTGCAGCAAAGAAATATTAGAAATGGATAATGCAAGTCTTATGGGGAAGGGCTGAAGCTGCTGGGGTTGTTCATCCTGAAGAAAAGGAGGCTCAGGAGAGACCTTACCAATTTCTACAACTTCCCAAAAGGACGTTGTAGCAAGGTGGAATTTGATCTCTTCTCCCAAGTAGCAAAGCAACAGGACAAGAGGAAATGGCTACAAGTCACACCAGGGAAGGTTCAAGTTGGATCTTAGGAATAATTTTTTCACTGAAAGGGTGCTCAGGCATTGGAATAAGATGGCCAGGAAAGTGGTGGCATGAGATTGCATTGTGCAGTTCAGCATCTGCAACTTTAGAATGTTGCCTGATACAGATTTTGAACAAGTTTTTTAAACATTGTGTTCTCAGGGTTGCTCTCTCTTGTGGAATCCTGGAGGCCCAGGCTAGGTTTTCCAAAGCATTACAGGGAGCAGAGATGCAAAAATCAGGCCATGTTGACAGAAGTAAGTTCCAGCTACCCCTCAGGATCTGTGTGTCTCCTCATGGAACAAGGGCAAAACTGGAGCCTTTCCTGAGCAACACAAGAAGGAAAATGTAATTGTCCTCCATGGTACCCTTCGGGAGATGGCAGAAGCACTGTGTCATTCAGATTAAAAACCTTCTCACTTACAAGAGTAGTGGTCAAGGAACAGATCCATATAGGTGCTCCTCGTTATTTGAAAGCTTATTGGCACATTAATGGGATGGATCCCCCTCTCTCTTAGAGCACCCCCTCAGCTTTTTGAAAGCAGATGCTTCATGGGGAGCCAGCTTTTTCTTACCTCAACTCTGAAGCAAAAAGCCCACAACAGCAAGAGCAGCCTCACTTTTTTAGTGGACTTATATGTTCCACTGAGAAAGCATTTTGTCCTATGTGAAGCTGGAGGGCTCTTTCTTCTCCTGTGATAGACTCCAAACCAATTTAAAGAGCTGACTCAGTATAACACAGGACAACTCACTCAAAAGTACAAATACCAAGGAAATCTGTACACTCAGATATAGCTTAAATGCCTGATGTTGGCATTCACAACACACAGTAGATGTTTAAATACAAAAGCCTTTGATCTTGGCCTTTTCGGTCCAAGTCCTCCCCAACAGTTGACTCTGGAGACGATTTAGGACATCATCACAAAGTCTGTTGGTGTGTGGTTCTCAATATACCAGTGAATCTCAAACTCTCCTCAGTTTCAGACCAAATTGAATGAAATCCACAGATTCACCTGAAGATGAAAGAACAAGAATCATGCTCCAAAACTATTACAGGAGGCATTTATTTCAGCGGGTCTGACCAGTGTGAAAAAACAAAAGCTGTCCTTTGAATGGTGATGCCAGGTATTTCAGACCAGGATAAAGGTCATAAAAACATAAACTTTGTCTATTTTTATAATTCAAACAATATCAGAGTGTATTTCTGGGAAGTAGGTGTAAATGGGTAAACCAATGGAGAACAATGCATGCAGTGCACACTTTTCCTCCTTGGTTGAATTCTCCACATGAACTCTGTACAAGATCTTGAGCTCTCACTGGGGACCAAGCTGACTGACTGCAAGCTCTGTGATGTGAGATAATCTCTGAAATGAGTATCTCTCTGTTATTATAAGCTACCCTTTGGGCCCACTTTTGGAGACAGTTTGATTTGTCCTCTCATCTCGGAGATTGCTTGGCCCCTTCTGCAACCTAATTCACTTGACACCGATATTGCACATCTATATAAGTAATCTGCAATAAACATATATGTTTCTACATAGCTGAAAAGCTTTCTTCACTAATGGTAAGTTTGTAGTAACCTGTAACAGTACATACACCTCTTAGTTGTTGCTGTTAGTTGTTGTTGGCTATTTGTGGCTATACAATTGATTGTTGGTATACCACTGGCTGATGCTATGTTGATTGCTGATAGTAATTTTTAATAGTCTATATTAGACTATTAAATAGATCTATATAAACTTTGTTAGCAATATGTATAATTGCTAATGATGATTTTTGTGTTGTATTTGTGGTGATCTATAACAAAATACAGAAATTTAGAAGATAAAGACTCTGTGTCCTTGCGTATTAAAAAATCCTGCAAACCCACAGTGTTGACCTCTACCCACAGGCTGAATAACCCTCTAGGTCATGACAACCAGTCACTGGCCTAGTTTGACCGGGGACAGCCAGCACTCTCCTGAAGAGCTGCAGGACATACCTGATGAGTTAGCTCAGGCCAAGGGGCTGTCTGCCTACAGCCAATTTTAGAGGGGGAAACAGTTCCACAGTACAGATGCGCTCACATTGCTCTTCTTCTGACACTCTCTAATTGGCCTCCATCTTCATTGAACCACAGTGCCCAAAACTGGACAAGGTATTCCTGCTTGGTTCTTACTGATACATTAGGTGTTTTGCCAACTCCACGTGTGTTTATACATCATGGTACGCTGTTTGCCTTTTTCATAACAGTACAACATTGCTGTGCTCTGACTGTGATCTATTACAATCCTACAGGTCCTTCTCCAAAAACAGCAACCTAGCTACTTGTTAAATATACTGTGCCCATACAGTTGAGCACTCATCTCTTAGAACATTTCCTTGCTGTTGTTTTTGGGTTTTATGCCTTCTCTCTATTTTGCCAAGGTAAGTTTGAACTCAAACCCCATGTTCCAGCCTAGCTTTGTTTAATCTCTAAGCATGTGATTGGGATCACCAATGCAATCACTGAGCAGGATCAGAACACAAACACCTCTGGAAGAGCCCTTGCTGCTTCTTTGTATTTTGCTATTGAACTAGTTCTCAGAAAAGATACTGAGCATGTTTTGTATAACCATCCAGTGATTTCATCCAGACTGTATTCCTTGTGCTGAATTATGAGAACGTCATGTGAGATCAAGTCAAAAGAGTGATTTCCAAAGTGAAGTTCTATAGATTAGTTCCACGTCTGCTTTTCTGCTGCAGAGAAAAATTGGATTTTTATACAGTATTTTTATACAACTTGTTACTTACAAACCCCCACTGCCTCCTTAGTGATCTTCCAGGTACTTTCTAAATAGTTCATTATTTAATTGAAATAATTTCTTAAGCTCACTGATATGTAATTCTCCACATCCTCCTTTTTTATGATAATTGGGAGAGTCACTGTCATTGACCTGAAAAAATGAGATGGCTCCTTCTAAGAAGAGGAAGGAAGTAAATTATTGCTACTGAAATCATATACTAGACCAGCTGCAAAGGTCTAGTGCAAATGATAACAGTGGTCACCATTCCCAACAGCCTCTTCCTCTAGTTTCTAGATCCATAACCTGACATGACAATTCTAAACACATGCTCAGAAAAGGCATTGAGTAGCAATGTGTTTTTTACACTCTACATTTTGGCCAAGCTTCTGCCAAGTCTGATCCATTGTGGGCGGTGGACTAGGTATGGCAGCAGGGACAGTCAGTGGTGTGGTAGGCATGCTGAGACAGATCAGCTCAGAAGTTGGGTACAGTGTACAAGAGGGAAGAAGGGAAAGCAGAAGGGTACAGAAGAGCAACTGTGCAAGAGGTGACATGAGCTGTTCCCACTTTTCCTTTTGAAATGTGCCCATGGTCTTGACTAGGCAGGGCTAGGCTGTGATGAGTCATAACTGTTGTATGTAATCAGCTTGCTTTTCTTCTTCTCTCACGACTTGTTGGTGTGGAAGGAGAGAAGGCATTGAGTGAGGAAGTAACAAGGCACATAGTGACCTGGGCACATCAATATCTCAGCAGCAAAGTGCTTCATACTGAATAAAACATTTCCTGTTCCTGTACCACATCATGTGCCTGTGCCTTCAGCACATACACAGGGTTGTCACGCACTGTGGTGGCTTGTTGACTCCCTCTGGTTGGGAGGAAATGAAGAAAAAGTAGCTGTGGTGCAGGCTGAAATGTCAGGCTCCGACTTTATGAAAGCCCTTATCAGCTTCTGAGTAATGATTAGGACCACCTGCCAGACTCCAGGGTCAGAATTCCCCAGTCAAAACCAGGGTCCCAGGAGAGAGACGGTGGTACAGGAGTCACACTGCCCTATCTGATTATGTCTGTGCTTCCAACTGCGGGAGTAAGTTCAGCTCTGACCATGATCACAGCTGTCAGTCAGTAAAAATGCCATGTGGGCTTCCCCCAGACTGCACTTCAGGTGCTCATCCAGCTTTCCAAGGCTGGCCCTGCTGATCCCCAATACTCTCCCGCAGCAACCGATATTCCAGCAGGGTCACTCATTCAAGCTCTGCAAGATGTCTGGGACCCAATCCATGCAGATCCCCAGGGAGCTGAGCCTCAAAGGAAGCCTCTAGTGCAACATGCACCATTACTGACCAGGCACCTTCAAGTAAATTTGTGGAAGGAAAAAGTCATATTTCCCAACAGGACACCGAAATAAAATTCAATAGGATATTTAAACTCTTGGCTTATCAAAGGCATATTTTACTTAAAATTGAGAACAGTCAAGAGGTCCAGAAATGCCCAGAGTTTCTGCTTTGACAAAAAGCAGATAAGCAGAGTTATTGAAAGGGTTTGAGCTCTGAAAAATAAACATTTGAGTGAAAGCAGGGTCCCTTCCAAGAAACTGTTCTATAATAATACATTTAACTAAACAAATAGAAATAAATATAATTCATTAGTAATTCAATTTTGGGATTTTCTCGGCAACTTCCAAATAGAATGTATCCAACATTTTATCACTTCAGTGCTCTGTACTTCATCTTAAGAAAGGAAAAAAAAAATTCTTCCATCTATCTTTATGTACTTTTGGGGGGGGAATAATTTGTGTATTATTACTAGGCTATATTTCAAAAATTCCTCAGTTCTTACAAATGGATTGGGATCACCCTGGCAACACTGTGCAGAACAAAATGCCTAATGATGGGTGGGAGAGGAGAACCTCCTATTTTCTCCATTCATGCAGCATTTTTTTCATGGTCCTGATGTAAATTGCAGTTAAAATACCAGAAAAGCTAATATAATGGCTTGATTAAAAAAAAAACCAAACACCCACAAAATAAATTACATGACTTTAGTTAGTGTTGCTTATCAAAATAGTCTGAATAACATAAATCTTGTCAAACAAATATGATTTCATTCTTCAATAAGATGACATTTAATGATTAAAGAGAACTGCATTGATATAACAGTCTTACACTGTGTAAAGGCTTCTGATTTAGGAACTCCTCACAATACTCTGATTAAAAGACCAGAATTACAAGGGAAAAAAAGGCACAGGCTGACAGGAAAAATAATTAGCTTGTCGACAGACTTCAAGCTTCTGTCAACAGGGAGGTCACTGAACGGGAATATCTTCCTCATGGATCTGCCCCAGGTACTCAGCATTCTCACCAGTGATCTGCAAGTAGATATGAAGTCACTTTTGGTAAACCACAAGCATGACAGAGGTTAGCAGAGAGGTCAACAAACACTAAGGACTGGAGCAACAGAGCCCTTTGTGAAAAATGCATGAGTGTAGCTAAATGCCACTTACCCTTCGAGGCAGTAGGAAAGAGAGGCATTCCTGTTGAAGATGGGTCTGTGCCTAGAAAACCAGAGTGTCTGAAAGGTGTGCTGGTCTTTCAAATGGGAAGCAATCTCTATGGAAAATGTTTTGGGAAAAAGGGTGAGCAAAGAAAGGTCATCCTGTGAAATGGACTGGGAGAGACCAACATTAATTGGTTTCTTAGTACCACAGCTCTAGGGAGCAAAGTCCAGCAAGAGCAAACAACCAGAGAAAAGAGAGCTGGACCCAGACCTTTCAACTGGGAAATCAAAGAAGGACAGCACTTGAAAGTGACTGCTGAAGTACCTGGAAGACCATGTCAGCTTTAGGGTGACACTGACACAAGAAGAGCACACTTAAGCTGTTTCTGAAGCTGAGCTGTACAGGTACCCAAGCACCAAACTGCCTGTACAGCCTGTAAAACACTCAGAGAGTACTCAGGCTGAGATCTTCTCTTACACTGTGACTTTATATTGTTTATTAATTCTGCAGATGTAATGGATTCATGCTATATGAGGGAATACAAGGCTCTAAATAGCAGCAATAACCATTTATGCAATTGCCTGTTTCAAGTGTAACACAGATTTATTATTTTATCATTGAAAATGATAGTGTGCTTTTAAAATATATCTGATTCCTAATTAACTCAATATGCTCATCTTCCTAATAGTTATCATGAAAAATTTGTGAAGGTAGATGACAGAGGAAGCGCTCTAGGGAGTGCAAAGGTGTTTGGAAGCCAGGTGGCATAAACTGCCTGACTGTGCAAGTGGTGAAGCAATTGCAGTGCTTGCTGACTTCAGTGTGTGGCTTGGGCTTCCTGAAATTCTGGCCATAAGCTACTGTGCAATGAACTGAACCTGCCAAGACAATTATGTGCATGTGTCTGAATTTATCACAGCTGTGATTGATATAAGCTGAAATTTTTGAAAGTACAGTTTTAAGTTTCTGTGTTAGTGGGAAATGTGAATACATAGTACAGAAAGAAACAAACACAGCATTACCTCTTTCATCTAGGTGCCAGGTAGAGCAGCCTGCATAGTTTCTTTGAAATTAATGGCATTAATTATGCTGATTGAAGGTGCACCATTACAGGTGTCTTCTGAACACTTGAGTGCTGTGGTCCTAATCCCCAGCCCATCCACTCGTGAGCTCCCATGGGAGTGGGATGTGTTTTTGAGTTGCACCCTCCCAGAGTGGCCATCCTCCAGCTCCCAGGTATGAACACCTTTCCCCAAGGTGAGTTCCTTGGAGAAAAACCACAGGGTATGCTGGGAGGGTTTAACCACAGTGTCTTCAGCAAGAGCCTCAACTAATTCTGTATCGTATCTCCAGTCTGGGCTGGTAAAAGAGGTTTAGGGAAGAGACATAAAAATAGTGCATGTGTGAGGGGATACTTCCTAAGCCAGAGATAACAACAAGATGGCTTAGAAGTCTTAGATGGGCTTTCCCCTCACTAACTGATCTAATCAGTTTCTCAATCAATGTAAACTTCAGGCAGCCACAAGATCATGCAATGATTAATCCATGGATAAATTCTTAACTTTATAATCTCCACCTCCATCTCCCTTAAAATTTTAAAGAGCTGCCTGATAATTTAATCAATTGACCTTTACATATTTTGTTGTGAGAAATAATAAATACGAATTCCTATTCACTGCTACATGCCATTCATGGCTGTGTTCAGATGAAGATACACAGGCTCCTTTCTTGGCCTTTTCTTTCAAAACATGAGACGGAGGGGAGACCTCATTGCAGTCTACAATTTCCTTGTGAGGAGAAGAGGAGGGGCAGGCACTGATCTCTTCACTCTTGTGACCAGTGACAGGAAACATCATGAAGCTTTGACTGCTCTTGCCTTTCTCTATATATATTCTACTTCTGTTTTCTTGGAGGAGGAAAGAATCAGAACAGAACATAATATTCACGGTATGATCATGCAGTGACAGAGGATTATTCTGTTTGTTCTCTGTTCCTTTCTTAAGAATTCTTAATGTTTTATTTATTTCTTGATGGCTTCTGAGCATGACATTGAGATTTTATTGAAATTGTAAATGTTAAGTTGAAGATATTTTTTCCTGCTTGCTGATAGCTGATTTAGAGCCCATCACTGTTATGCATGTTATGCATGGTTAAGAATGTTTATTTCCATGTGCAATACTTCATATTTATCAGCATCTCATCTGCCATTTGTCTCACAATCACTTGGTATTGTGAGACATCTGCAACTCTTCACAGTTGAATTACATTTTATTGCCTTAAATAATAGAGTATCATCAGAAAATTTCATTACTTCATTTTTCCTGATGACATACAAACATGTGGGATAACACAGATCCTTTCAAGAGCTACAAAGCTCAGTCTATCTGTTAGCTTAATGATTTAAGACATGCAATGGCAAAAAAAAGGAGAAATTTCTTAATAGGTGAGCAGTAGATGTGTCTCTGCCTTTCCCTGGGATTTTTGCTTTTAGTAGTTCTATAGGGACTCAAACAGAAGAATCTACAGAGGAGATCACTGAATGTTTCTGAAGATTCTGCCTTTTCCTTTTTTGACTATTGCATTGGTTCTACTTTTGCCTAATAGTCTGCTCTGCTCTGTACCAGGGCAAGATCTCGCTTACCACTCAATGGGTGCTACTGGTCCTTCATGCTGTGTTGTACTTAGGCGTCTCATCATCTGATACAGAGATATACTTTTCATTTTCATCCTATACTCTATATCTGTAATATCACAGCATGAGAAGTCTTTAAGTCATGCCTTTCCACAGTATTTTCAAATAAATGTTGCAAAATCAATTGTGCTTTCACATCATGTCTTTTGTTTGCTCCACTAGCTTCATAGCACAGATGAAAATTTCTCCATCCCCTCCATTGTCCTTTCTCCCAAATAAAGTAAAGGGCTGCATAATAAAGAACTTTTCAGAGAAGACCTGTTGATGGCCTCTTAAACAGTTAATTTGTAGTCAGTATGCAATCCTTTACACATAGCAGGTATACTTGGGCTCATGTCATGAAGGAAGGTATTAAACTGAGTGGCAGCTTGGATAGAAAAGAAAGAGGAAGGCAGCTAAGTTAATGTGTGGTGTTTTTCTGGGATAAGATATCTGCTGAAGGCATTCATAGTGGATGGATTTCTCTTCCCTGACAAACCACAGTGACGCTCCAAATGGTATTTTGGGAGGAGGCTGGTGTTCCTCACGTGTGGTGTGGTGTGGAAGAGATAAGCCCTCTTCTTCAGCAATCTCCCTCTTTTCTAGGAGATGACTGAGATGGTGTTGCAAAGTGGAGTGGGATGAAGTGTGGATCAAACAGAAACTCCCCACTGAGTGAAGCTACACAAGCAGTAAATCAAAAGAATGGATTTATGGCTGGATACAGGAAAGAGCAATTCAGAAAAATTGCCATTCAGAAAATTGGCAACATTTCCATAATTAGCCACCTGAGGCAGTACTGGCTCATGCCTATGACAGGGGAGAAGCTACTCAGACCCCCTCTTGCATCTTTCTGATATCTATTCTGTTTTCTAGACTTCTCAGTTGAGTCAGTCACTGCAAAAGAGAAGAACAGTTGGAAATCTTTAATCATGACAGCTAATGTGGCTTGTAACATTATTTTTGCCCCACTGCAAATGTGTGGGACTGCCCCAGCAATACTGTGCTAATTGAAAACTGTGGGTCCTATCTTTTGGTAGCAAGATATAAAAGCCGCTAAAATAGTGTATTCATTGGTTTTGCCTATATAGAAAGAATGGGATAAGTGCTACAGAGGCAAAATGGAGGTGAACAAGCTTCAATTATCACTCTCAAATGCACTGAACCCACCCATTAGTTGCAGCCAGCAAACTCATTTATTAGGATTTTACCCTTTGACACTTCCCCATTCCAGTCTCCCGAGGATTCAGCACCATTCACCTCTAGCTCTCCGCAGTTTACAGCTCCTGACACATAAGACTACATAGTCCTGTGTTGTCTGGTTTGTTCTCTTCCCTTCTCTCCCCTGCAGTCAACATGGAATCATAGAATCGTAGCATGTTAAGGGATTGGAATGGACCTTAAAGATCATCTCGTCTCAACCCCCTCTGCCATGGGCAGGGACAACTCTCACTAGACCAGGTTGCTCAAGGCCTTATCCAACCTGGCTTTAAACACTGTTAGTGGGGCATCCACAACCTCCCTGGGCAACCTGTTCCAGTCTCTAACCACCCTCACAGCAAAAATTGTATGCCTGTTTTCTAACCTAAATTTCCTCTCTTTCAATTGGTACTCACCAGACTGCAACCAGTCCCTAGGATATAATAATCTTACATCTGTCATAATTTAATTGGCTCAGAGATCATTTAATCAGGCAACCAAAATGTTACATGGAAGAGTTCTGTATCTTTACACAAGACAATTGAATATCATTTATGTTTACAGTAAAGTATGTACAGCTGTGCTACGACTCACATATGGATCACCAAATACTTAATAAGTGCAGACCACAGTATTTCCTTGTAAATACAACTGCAGAAGGGAGAAGGAACAAAATCCCAGGACAGCAAGAAGGAGGAACAGTAGGTACACGCTAACCATGGAGAGTGACATACTCTGCTGTCTTTGACAACCTGACCCTGCTGGCTCTGGCTGTGTTTCCTGGGTGAGGTGCTGCAGTGAAGAATTTATGCCTCTCCCTGGTAATGGAGACGTCAGAACAATTTAAGTCCCTTCTCAGATGGCTCCTCCTGAGTCAGTACAGCAGGAACTGCTGCAGGCAAGAAGCCCTTTTCATTTCCTGCTCATTCACCGCTCCTTTTGTCACAGCTCTCTAAATGCCTCATTTCCTAAGCCTTTTTGACCTGGTGAACCAGAGTAATGAAATTTTTGTGAAAGGCTGACTTAGCTTCAAGACATCAGTCACTGCTTATCCCCATGTGAGGTAGCAAAACTTATCACCAGACCTTTCAAGTAATCAGAGCACAAACTACAGGTCATCAAGGCCCAGGGGTATTTTTTTATTAGCTGCAAAAGCTTTCAGACACAACTGTCACAAACAATTCTCTTTGAAGGGGGCCATAAGGGCAACCGATCCAAGAGAGAGCAGGAGTGGAGCATGAATGAGGTGTGCACAGCTACAAAAGTTGGTGTTATACCTTGCAAACTGGACGACTTTTAGCTGGGAAACTTTCACTAGAGAGAGAGAGAGGTAATGTTTGATAGGCTGTCCAAAGGGATGTATTACAAAATATAAAAAGCAAATAATAATTGTTATTCCTTCTTCTAGCTTTTGGAGGAGTGGTGGCAGAGGGTGGGGGTGAAAATTGCACCTCTGAAGTCAAGAGAGCACTAGAGAACATTTTAAATTGTTCTAGTTCAGCTGGCATAGCTAAAAGAAATGAGGTATTAATCTCTGCTTCATCCCCTCTGATTTCTCAAACAGAAACATCCACTAGGGGGAAAAAAGTCATATATATTTGTGCTTGGCAACACATCACAAGAATGGGAAGTTGGGTCTACCTTTCCATCTGTTGCAGGTCACCCTAAATGACAGCAGATTTGTGTCCTGGTTTACCCCCCGCTGGCAAGTCAGATCCATGCAGCCACTCACTCACTGCCTCCAGTGGGATGGGGGAGAGAACCAGAAGGATAAAACTGGGAATACTCACTGCTGAGATAAAGACACTTTGAGAGACAAAGCAAAATCCACACACACAAATAAAACAAACCAAAGAATTAATTCACCAATTCCCATTTGTCAGACTGTTCAGCCACCTCCAGGAAAGACAGACTCCATCATGCATAACAGTGACTTTGGAAAACAAATGCCATCGCTCTGAATGTCTCCCCCTTCCTCCTATTTTCCCCAGTTCTATATGCTGAGCGTGATGACATACAGTATGGTCTTTTTTTTATGGACAGATAGCAATAGGACAAGGGACAGTGGTTCTAAACTAGAAGAGTATGGGTTTAATTGAAATGTTCAGAAGAAATTCTTTACTATGAGGGTGGTGAGGCCCTGAAACAGGTGCCCAGGGGGGTTGTGGGTGCCCCATTCTTGGAAATGTTCAAGGCCAGGCTGGATGGAGCACTGAGCAACCTGATCTAGTAGGGGCCATCCCTGTCTGTCTCATGGGATTGGAACTAGATGAACTTTAAAGCCCCTTCCAACCCAAACCTCTACGATTCTATTCTACGATTCTAAACATCCCTGTGTAATCAGCACTATTTTCAGTGCAAATCCAAAATACAGCCCCATGCTGGCTACTATGAAGAAATTAACCAGCACATTCTGGTAGAGAAAAACCACAGCACAACAGATTCTCCTCTCACTTCTTTCTAGCAGCTCCAGAGACATCAATATTGCAAATAATCAAGCAATAAATTTCCACAATATTAATCTTGCAGTTATACAGTTATACAAAGAATCATTCCTCACTGTTGTTTCTCATGTCCTAGTTTTCTGCATATTGTCTGGATGATACTCTAATTTCCTGCTGATAATAATAATTCATTATTAAAGTGCAGATTAAAAATTATATTTAAAAAGAAATTCTGGTATCTATGACACTAAAATAATCTTTCAGGAATGCAGAGAGACTTGCATAACTACTGAAGAATTCAGAAGACTAACAAGTTCTGAAAGACAATTTAAAAATAGTAATAGAATTTCTTGTCTAGAGAGATTCAGGAGAAGATTCTGTAAAGACAGGAAGGACGGATGCAGAGCATCTAATAAACGTTTTGCTCACAGCACAGGAGTGATGAGCTACCCTGAAAGGTTTGGGCATTTTGGAAGGTGGCACCAGAGCTCGTGTCATGATGGAATTTATTTCTCATCTTAGGCTCTCACAAAATGTCTTAGAAGCGTGCCTTCAAAACATTAATTAATCTAATGGGAATTTCAGGCTTTGTGATCTACTTCAAGAGGTATAATAAGGCATCTCTTGACTAGGTTTGAAGAAGACTAGATTATCATGGGAATTGAAATTTCTATGGCATAAGCATTAAGTCATGATTTTATGCAGGGTGCCATAAATCTCAAATGCAAGCATGTCCTCACTGAAAAATGCCCTTGAATCTCTCAGCTCAACTACTGTTTACTGTTTTGCTTATGAAAACTGTCATGCAAGCAAGTTACTGGAAGGAAACCTGGAGTGGAAGTTTGCAGTGTTCTGATGCAGTAGAGCACATGCACACTTTGTTCCCATGGTTAAGTACGAGCTTGTTGCTCCCAGGGTGAGAAGACCAGGGTACCTTGAGTTTACAGCCAGGTCACTTGGGCAAAGACCTTGTAGCAGGGCAGGTGTCATGATGTCCATACCTGACTGCTGCTGCATTTGCACCTTCCCATGGAAAGGCTTCTAAGCATTCCTGTAGGTACTGACAGAATCAGGTCTTGGATCTTCCTTTGGAAAATTCTGGAACATGCCAGTACCAGCTAGGATCTATGCTTACCTCAGGTTGCCTGAAGACAGGTATGCCACTATCAGCTGCAGGCAGACTAGATGCATTGTAAGACTAAACAATTGCCACAGTTACGTGGAGGTGTTCTAAAAATCCCAACTTTGTGCATAATACAGTGACACCAGAAAAGGTTAGAGATGCAGAATTTTAGCAAGCTTGTGTAGCTGATAGACTTGTACTCCATCAAGCATGAATGCTGTTCCCCTGCCCTTTAACTACTATCACAGACACGTGTTCACCAAAGCACTGTTGAAAAGAACTATGAACCCATGCTCCAAGTCTTCAGTCTTGGTGGCATCATTACCGAGGATTAGAAAGGACTTCAGTGGTACAAATGGAAGGTGCCTTGGGATGCCTCAGGATGGTCTGATACCAGTATCTGTGGCTAAGGTGAGAATTTACCTTTAAGGTGAGAATTTACCGTTAACAAACACTTAACACAGGAATGACTCATCCTGTACATGGATAAAATGACAATTAAAAATTGCATTTTGAGAATTCTTTTTTAAAACATCTCTAAACCCACACCACCCTGACTAACTTTCCCTTCAGCCTTTAATCTTTTGTAGGAAAGCAGCCTGACAAGACCCTGCACAGCCAGCTTGGAAAATAAAAAGATCTGAGAATGCCAAAAGCAAACAGATCTGCTGATGTAGGGGCTTTGCATCTCTGCCCTTCAAACACTGTCAGAAAAACACAGGAGCAACCATCAGTAGGTGAGGACCATTCAGATACACACTGGCCCATACTCACACACGTCTTTTCAGTGTTCAAGACAGATCCATGTTTCTGCACTTTGGAAGGTGTGGAAGGCTATATTTAACCCAAACCAACACCTAACTCCATGTATATTTCTGTAAGAAGAGTCTAATAGGTTCTCACAATCTCTTTGAAGCTGGTGGACCATCCATTCCCAATGATAGTGAGGAGTGTTCTGTGTACTGCCGTGTGTGTGTCCAGCTCAGAATCACTGCAGCACACGGGGAGAAGATGAACTTTATTTGTCATTGGGATTATAGTTTAAACTGATTGACAACACTGATGAATGCTTAATCAAAAAGACTACTTTATGAGGGAGCTGCCAAGATTTCCTACAATTCATCATTTAGAAGCATGAAAAATTAACTTTATCTTTTTGTTTCTCTGATATCTGTGAAGATGTAGCTCTTATGGCAATGATGCCTATGAAAGCACAGAACCAGTTTGTATTTTGTCTATAGTCACCTAATTTAATCGTAACTTTCACTGCAAAGAGAAGCAAAGTCTAAAACAGAAGAATCACTATTTTCTCTGTATTCGTGTCCCTTTACTTTTGTTTGGAAATTATTATTAGACCTACTTTAAAATCTTCCATATGTGCCAACAGCTATTTTCAGATGAGAAGCTGATCCTGCACTCTTAGAAAAAGTCAGAACAACAATTATGCACATTCAAATAATGTAATAAAAAGAATTTAAATGTTTAGCAGGAGTGAAAACAGTGTGACTCTCTCCCTTCAATGAACAGTGCTCAGTAAAGGCTAGGTAAGGCTCTAGCTCTCTGCCATGCCCATGCTAGAGGCAATGGCAGAGGCTGTGGTGCTTTGAGAAATGTCTTGACGTTTGGATCCTGAAAGAGAGTAGGGTAACCCTGTTTTCTTCTCTGAAAGTAATGCTACCCTGTATGGCCAATCATTTTTGCAAACTTCAGTCTTTCTCTTAGATATCTCCATCACTTCTTTTCAGTTGTCTCCTGGCTCATTTTCCCAGGCACAGCAACTTGGCCTGCTTTTCTCAAACATTTTGTACTGCTTGAGAAGGCTCTCACCATCCTTCTTCTCAGTTTTCTTTGAAGCCTTGTTTTCACATGGCATCTAGAAAAAATGTGCTAAGAAGCCAGTGCTGCTGTAAAGAGCTCACAGACACTATTTAACATGGACTTTATGTCACCTCTGTGCTTATACACCCAGTGTGCTCACAGCTGGTTCTCAGATCTATCCTCCTGATCAGTGAGTAAGTGACAGTTTTGATGCTCACAATACATACCTGCTTGCACACGTACACTGTATTTAAATTAGCAAGGTCCTGCTACAGAACTCAAAGAGAACATAGGACATTTAATTAATCAGGGTACATTATAGCACTGTACAACATGTGTGAGTGCTGGTTCAGGTCCCACTGCATGCAGTAAAATATGTTTGCTGTGTGAATATCAGAGTGGCACAGGTTTGTGCAGGTGGACATATGCTTTTATAGAGTTGCCTTTGTGCTCACGTGGAACTGAAAAAAAGTACATTGGTAGGGTTCAGGAGATGTTTTAAGATTGACCTGCCATTACAGCCTTGAACTCAGAGAGGCTTGTTAATGGGCTACATTAAACGAAATTAGATTGAACAAACAGGAGGCATTGAATGAATAGGAGGTATTTCCTTTCTGTAGGTAACACTTTATCTCTGACATCTGAAATGTTTCAGTTCAAATTTCTCAATTTCACATCTAGCACACTACAACTCAGCAGTAGTGATGTTTCACTTGGTCCTTCTGCATATGCTCATTCTTTTTCCTGGAAAATCTCTGTGTACTGGACAGACTTTGGAGAATGTCATTGCAGAAATTTGTCCTGGGCTGGGAAGGCAGCAGGGAGGGCACATTTTTCTGTCAGCAAACATTTGTTTCTTTCTCCCAACACCATATGCTTTATTTACTTTTTCAGTGCAAGAGAATGTGCTTGTAAAACCTCTGCCTTGATTTGAATTTTATAGCCCTTTCTAAGGTTTGTTTGTGTTTGTGTGAATGTATAGTAACCTCTTATTAGATCTGTTCCCTTCTTATGTGGAAACTGCAGGTCCAAGTTCCCTGCAGCGTCTCCTGGAGCTTTAAGAAATTCAAGCACAATAACTACAAATAAAGTAGAAATTATTTTAAAGATAATAATCTACCTAAATCAAAGGTCAGTATTCTCTGCTCTTGCAAGACTAGCAGGAAGTTGAGGTTACACGATATTGTGAAGGGTGGAGAAAGCATAAGGATCAATTCTTAATCATATTAATTAAACTGAATTGATTAAGTGGCCTGAAGGCCCCTTGAGTAAATTCCAGTAAAAATATCCTTATCCACATTTGACCTGCTCTGAATGAGGGTGCAGTTAAACTTCCTAATATAAATAGAATATGGAAATAGATGCTTCATTAACTCCATTGCCTGGTAAGGATCTTCTTTAAGCCTGTGGCAGAAAACTTAATAAAACCCAGTAAACTTAATAAACCCAAAATACTTAATAAAACCTACTAGGTAAGGGATTTGACATATTTTCAAAATGACTGTCTTAATAAACTCCTAAGTTTGTGGTAGGAAGCAGCAAAGAAATATGTTTTCCCTGTAGAAAGTTTGGAAGATCTACCATGCAGCAGAAACAAAGAAAAGCACAGAAGTTCTGCTCCAGAACATTTCTACTATCTGCAAGTAATATAATGCAGCACAAGGTGATTCTTCCTGTGTAATGTATGACAAAGCAGGTCAAGAATTGCAGCCCGCAATGTGTGCTCACGGCCCAGGAAGCCAAGTGTGACCTCACCGCAGATGCACTAACAGCACTGTGGCCAGCAGGTCGAGGGAGGGGATTCATTCCCTTTACTCCAGTTTGGTGAGAGCCCACCTGGAGTGCTGTGTCCAGCTCTGGGGTCCTCAAAAAAAGCAGATGTGAACCTGTTGGACAGGTCCAGAGGAGGCCGCAAAGATGATCAGGGTGGTGGAGCACCTCTCCTACGAGGACAGTGAGAGAGTTGTGGCTGTTCAGCCTGGACAGAGAAGGCTCTGGGGAAACATTAGAGCACCTTCCAGTACCTGAAGGGGGGCTCAAGATTGCTGGAGAGGGACTTTTACAAAGTCATGTAATGTTAAGACAATGGAGAATGACTTTAAGCTAAAAAAGGATAGGTTTAGACTAGATTTTAGGAAGAAAATCTTTGCTGTGAAGGTGGTGAGGCACTGGAACACATTGCCCAGAGAAGTTGTGGATGCCCCATCCCCAGAAGTGTTGAAGACCAGATTGGATGGGGCTTTGAACAACCTGGTATAGTGGAAAGTGTCTCTTCCCATGGCAGGGAGATTGGAACTAGATGATATTTAAGGTCCCTTTTGACCCAAACCAGCCTATGATTCTATGAAAAGAATTGCTAATACATGCTAAATGCAAAAGTAAAAAATGTTCCTAAGGTTAATCAATACCCAATTTAGTATAATTTTAGAAGATATGATCTGGCATTAATATCAAATAACACATTTACATCTTAAAGCCATTCAGATAATTTCTCATACATCAGGATTTTTGAAAATATCAGTAGTCATCCAGATTTCCTTAAATATCCCTGTCTTAAAAGCTATGCAAAGATACTTAATTATTCCTTTACTCTTTCATGTGTTCAAGTCAGGAGATCACTGATGTGCCAGCACAATTTGTACTAGCCTTGTCTGCCTGAGCAGAAAGAAACCAGACTGCAAACCATGTAGAATTTGCAATCTCTGGGCACTTCATCACGTGTAGTGCTGTGAGATGTCTTGTAACACTTTTCTCTGCAGTCTTTCCACAGAGTATCAGGGACTTTCCAATTTGTGCAAAGTGATAGATTAAAAAAAGTTAATGGGACATTAGTGTACTCTATACCTTTTCATGCCAAATGCACAGGTGAAGATCTGAGTTTTGATACTCATACACTGTGAAAATATCTACTCAAACACAGTATTCTGCTTATTTCATAGTGTTTAATATCATAATACACTGATCACTTGCAAAAAATGTAATATAAGAAGCAGTTTCATGTAATAATATATAACAGAACTGTAGCCAACAGGATAGAAAAAATAAATGAAGTTTTAGATAGTGCCATAGTGGATAGTGCAAACATGTAAAAAGAACCTCACCAATAGCAGTCCTTTCTCAGTTGCCCATACTGTTTAAACTTTAAATTGTATTATTAATAGTAAGTGAAACATGGAACAAAGCATGAACTGCAATGTAAATCTGAACCAAAAATGCCAAGAAGAAGAAATTGAAGTTAGTATGATATTCTGCCTCCTGCAGCATTCCTACACACCTAATGTCTGCATCTAGCTCTCAGTGTTTGTAATGAGAACAGAATATATGTTATAGGCTTGGATTGGATTGATGACCTCCAGTGCAATAACGCTCAACAAAAATCATTGTCTCCTTCAGGCTGTGAGCTGCAATTGATCCTTGGAGGGCCAAAACTGTTGTGTAACAGATGCTTGAAGTAGTATGGATCTTGAAGCAAAGGTCACTCCTAGTTTATTTCCAGTGAGTCAGATACACAGCCCACTGATGCCAACATATTACAGGAGAGTTTCCATAATGTGCCTCTGTATTTTTTCATTAATTAATCAACTCCGTGCAGCTGAGTTTCACAGCCAATAACTGTTAGACGTATTCAGTTACTCTGAGCCTTTTGCTTTTACAGGCAATGCTGACTGCAGCTTTACCTTGCTCTGCCTGAGGCCTCCTCTCTCCCTGCTCCATCCACTATCCCCTTGGTATTGCATCCACATCTTCTCTGCTGCTGCAGGCCAGTGACAGCAGAAATGAGAGTACTGCACTTTTCAAAAACCTTTGCCAAGTCCTGAGTGTCTGCATGTCTGTTGTTAGTCCAGTGTTGCCCATGGGAGCAAACTGAATCTGCAGTGAGGATTCTCAGTGGGATTTTTTTGGTGACACGGCCTCTGCTGTTGTCTATTTGGTCGCTGGAAGGTAAACCTTTCTGACACTTAAAAATTGATGTGAAAGCAAGTGAATAAAAATGCCTGTGAATCTTGTGGGTTATTTTCTAATTAAAAAGCAACAAATGTAATCTTATTTTGTCTGTCATGTTTTATTAGTTGTAAGTTTTGTGTAATTCAACATTCACTTTTTGACAGAGTCTTCAGTTTTAGTCCATATTTCTGCAGAGGTCATTCATGAGCATTTTTAAAAGCATAGTGTATAAAATTAGAAAATATATACCAAGGCATGGAAAAAAATCCAAATTACCACACATGCTTTCACTTTTTCACTTTTTTCTTTTAAATTTCTTTCTAAATGCTATGAGATATTAACATTAATGCAAATTTTCATTTAATAAGGAAGTTATTTTTCAGTGGTTTTCATATCAGATTATACCTCCTTTGGAAAAGGAAAGAAAAGCATGTTTCAAATAAAATAAACTGCACTGCCTCTGTGCACAGCAATTCAAGACATTTACATTCTATACAGGTGGCTGAATGGATACATACTTTACAAAGCAATAAATAATATTCATAGCAGATATTAAATTTACACACTTTATGAATTATGTACTCTTGTACTTCATAACTAAGCTTTTGCACACATGCACTTGACAACTGATATGAAATGGGTTGTGTCTTCAGCTGTCTTCAGAGTGCACTTCCAGTAAAGCCAGTCTGTGATACGTAACCACTTCTTATCTTGCTGTCATTGTTTTTATAAAAAGTAAATACTGTGTGGTCTCTTTAAGATATTTTTTAAGTGCATGTCATGGTAATGGATTGTCACCCTTCCTCAATCGATTTCTAGCTTGTTCTTGATTGCCATTAACTGGTCCTGAATGCACATTCAGAACAATTAGAAGTGCACAATGATTTTTGCTCCAGGAACAAACAATTGAACTTGAAATGCCCTCTTGGGGTTCAATGCTCACCTGTCTTTCAGGTTCTGCTTCTTGGAATGAGATGGGTTCTGCCTGGAGACTCCTAAATGCTGAGTGAGGGCAGTGTTTCATGATCATAAAATCAGAATGTTTTTCAACCCAGACTCTGTTCCTCAGATGGTACAACACAACTTACCTCTTCCCTGAAATGCAACACTACACTTACGGGAGGAATGCACCAAATTCTTTCAAAGAGCACCACATTTCCTTTTGGTCATCAGTAAATTATGTTTTTCCTACAGGTCAACCCTTTCATGACAGATATTAGTGTGTATCATACCAAGGGCCATTGCTCTTGTTCTTCATCCTCAGGCTCTGGCATAGATAGCAAAACTCTAAGCACTGCAGGCATGAGATTGGCTTGAGAATTTTCTGGATTTGTTATTATCTTCTTCTGAATGACTCTATGTCAAGAACATATTTTTATTCTGAGTTTTCCTCCCAACTCAGTCTGGTCCATGAGTAATCACATGGCACAGGGGAGAAAGGCCACAGGTTAGACTTATGATCTAAAAAAGCTTGAACAAGGTGTCTAAAGTCATCCCAGAGGATCACTGTTGCCACTGGGAGTGTATTCACAGCCAGTTCCCCTTATCATGCCAGAAGGGAGTTAGACAACCCCAGAGGGCTAAATGAGCAAAGGCTTGAACCACCATCAGAAGAGGTATCCTGTGTGCCTCACTAAGGTGACTTACGGGGAGAAAAGACCCTTTCTCCTTGTTAAACCAAACCATCTTAAGAGCCTGCCTAATGTGACATCAGATGGTGGTGACAGGACTCCAGGCAGCAGCTGGTAAGAACAGAATAATGGGGCATCACATGCACCCTTCTGCTGGCCAGCATGGACACAGGGCAGGACAGAGAGGGACCCAGGACAGACACTCAGATTAGTGTGGTGGGGCTTGGCTGGACAGATATCAGACATTCAAAAGTTATACATTTAGCCTATGCTGGTTGAGCTAGAGTTGGTCTGGGTTGTGAGACATGGGGCACTGCATCTCATGCAAAGGTAGGTGTACAAAAAAGGAGGTATGATGTGCATGGAATGTGGTTGTACATCTCCGTGGAATGGTGAGGACAAGGTGGCAGCTCAACGAGGCCAGGTTTTCTTCAGGGCTACAGGTAGGAGAGAGGCACCCCATCCCTGGGGACTGTGCTCAACTCTGTTGCTGACCTCCAGGGGCAGCGGGCCATCCATTTCTACCTGCTTTGGCTTGGTTTTAGGCCAATCATAAAACACAGACAAAAGCGTCACTTCTTTTTTTTTTTCTCGAACCCTTTGGAGCTCTTTGGACAAGAAGACTTTTTCAGTGGGCAAGTGTTACAATCTTCTTTCTCTGGCTCACAGTGCAGAGCCTGGTGTCAAATCTACCACCCACTAAAACCCAGTTGCAGGGAGATGCTGATGTGAATAGCTATAATACACTGTCTCAACCCATGGCTGGAAGTGCTGACACAAAGCCCAGATCTATTCACTTCAAAGTAACATACTGGGTGGACCTAAGGAACTGCCTTGCCTTGAAAACACAGAACAGCACTTACAAAGAGATGTTCAGCATAAGGCAGGCGTTTTGCCATTAAGTCTAATTAATTTACATTAAGATATGTTCAATTCTTTATTTCAAAAGAATTTTGGAATCAATTCTCTTTAATTCATATCCACTTACAGTAAAACAGTCAAGCTAATCACAGAAATCATTTGAAGTAGCTATTTCCATAGACAAGCAATTAGGCACTTTTAAAATTAGTTTTGGATGTGATTTTAATATAAAATTAGATATAGTCTTCATTGATACTCTTAACATTAAGCAGAATGCCATTCAGTCTCTATTCTTTAAAGATTTTACGATTGTTGTGATCAATTATTATGAAGTGCAAGGTAGACTCATAACTATTCATTGAGCTGGCCAGCAGTGATGGACTTTCCAAGAGGAGACTCTCTCCAAATGGAACTCTTTCATCCCTTTTGTGACACGACCTGCACGGCTGCCCTACCTGGGGGAGGACTCCTATTAAGTGTGAATCCACATCCAGCTCCACCAATTTCAAGGTGCTGAGCCTTTCAAGGTGGCCTGTACAATTAAACTTCAGGCTTCCTAGAGAAGCTATTACAAATGAGAAGTTATAGGAGATCTGCAACGTGGACGCAAGTTAATAGCACCTGGTTTGGAATATGTGTCCTGCCTCATCTTCCAGGAGTCCATCTGGAGGCTGTGCCCACCTCCCACATATTGAAGCATTCCTCCACCCAGCTACTTACAGTCACAGCTGCAGGCAGGACAGCAGGGGGAAAACCCTGACAGCTCTTTTGGGAAGATAGAGGGGTTAGGGACAAGGTGACCTTCCCAGAAGAGATGTGTGGGCACAGATCCGGTCAGGGCTGCTGTCTTTGGGGAAACAGTCTGGCTGTACAGCCCATGCACAGGACATGCTGTGTGCCAGGCAGGGCTGCAGTGAGTGCTGCCTGTCCAGCTCACCATCCCCTGTGAGCCCCGGCTGCAGGCTGCAGGCTCGCTGAACTGAGGGGTGTTTGTAGCTACCCAAGCTAAAATACATTTTACAGCCCAACAATAACTTCTCTATTCCTAAATAAATACCAATTTACAGAAGACCCAAATCAGCTATCTTCCATGTATGTCTTTCAGGCTTGAAAGACAGTGTCAGCTATCAAGATGGTATCATACAAATTTTAAAAAAAGAAATCGAGAAAGGGTAGCAAAAATATTTCAGTACAGGTGCAGTAAACTCTCAGGTTTTAATAATGCCATCTAAATATTTCCTTGCATCCTTGAATTGCCTTATTCCTCTTGGAAAGGGCGATATCAGTAATCTCTAATGATTTATGGTAAATGATACAGGCCCATCATCTGCTGTGGTTTCCTAGAATGGAAAGGATAAGCCACCCTGTTATCATGGTGTCTAGCACTAACAACGAGCCATGCAGTTAACATTCAGGGGATTGCTTACTGCTCAGATAAGCAGCACTGAACTTCTTGCCTTTAAAGAAGGCTGAAAGGGTGTTTTTTTCCCAACTGAATAGACACAGATGGTTTCCTAGTCCAAAAAACCCATAATTTGTCAAAAAAATGAGCAAGAAGGTATATTATTTCTACCAAACCATGCATAAAAATATAATCTTTCTGGGTTTTAACTATAACATTCATTCCACACAAATCAAGCTAATTGGGAGAATCAGGATTACATGTATCAATAACAGGTTTCCTGCTTTCTTATTAGGTGAGTTGAGAGGCTTTGAATTTTTGTTTGTTTGAAAAAAGAAGTTAATTACTTTATAGGTTATTTGGTGGATTTTAAAAAATAAATATTTGAATTAAACAAATATTTAAGTAACTAAATATTTATGTTTAAAAGTACAACTCTCCCTTTCCACCATCTGGTATGTTTTCTTGCTTACAACTATTATTGCCATGCAGCAGAATCACACCCCTTTGATCTTTTATATTTAAACGTTCCCTAAAAAGCAATAGTTGAAAACACTGCAACACAAATGTCCCTCGAAGACAGAGAGGAGGAATCCAGAACTCTTTACCTGGTGTCAGTAATAGAAAATTTCTCTACTTTTTAGTTCTTTGTGGTGATTTTCCGGTCCTAGAAGAAAAAGTTTTGAGCCAAACTGCACTGAAAAATCATAATCTAAAGCAAGAACTGCTGAAAGCTGTGATTTACTTGGCATCTTTGTCTCCCACTACATTCAAGGGAAGCAAAGGGAATTCAGGAATGTCAGCAAATTTAAATTCCTAATGAACAACAATGCTTTATCCTGTTTAATTTCCCCTGAGAAAGCATGGACATAACTCAATATAAGCATGGACACAACTGAATATAGAATCATAGAATCATAGAATGGCTTTGGTTAGAAGCAACCTTAAAGATCATCTAGTTCCAAGCCCCCTGCCATTGGCAGGGACACCTTTCAGTAGACCAGGTTGCTCAAAGCTGCATCCAACCTGATCTTGAACACTTCCAGGAATGGGGCATCCACAACTTCTCTGGTCAATCTGCTCCAGTGCCTTCTCACCCTCACAGTAAAGACTTTCCTCCATGTATCTAACCTAACTCTTTCAGTTTGAGCCCATTAATCCCATAACTCACTCCACTTCCTGCTGAAGAGGTCCTCCCTGGCTTCCTTGTGGTCCCCCTTCAGATACTGGATGTATCCCTGTTCGATGAGTTTTGCACTTCACACCAATTCAGTTAATGGCAGCTACGCTTTTTAGTAACTCTCTGACTGTAGTAAACAGCAATACTGCCCCAGGGATAACATACAGTATTCTGACCCAAAGACCATTTTTCCCACATGCAACCTGCATACAGTGGAACGTAACACAATGTGCCAGACACGACACAGCAGAGCAAACCCAAAGAAATATCTGGTTCAAAGGGAATTTCACATGTGTCCACTTATAAAGGTGTCTGTGTGGACCCATGCAGAAAATTCCTCAGCCTCCCAGCTGCCAGGCATTTCAGGGACACAGTCTTTCAAAGCACTGATATACAGCATTCCTTAAACAACACAGTTTGAGTCACATTGTAATGCTCCCAGTGCTGACGGAGGGAGAGCAGAGCTGAGAAGTGGGTGCAGAGCCACCCCAGGGTCACAGCCAGGGACTCTCCACACCAAGGACCGCAAGGCTTCCCAGGACCTGGCAGTACCTGAGGGCACAGTGCTGGAGTCACCTGCCAGGATTATATCTCGGGCACAGGTTTTATCTTGGGCACTTTGAAAATTTATCAAATAAAACACCGCAGACAACGCTCCAAGTTGAAAGAATCAGCGCTGCAGCTGTGCCAGCAAACACTGCCAGAGCTCTAGATAAGGGATCAGACTGCTGCAGCAGTGTAAAGTACATTGTGTTTTTGAAATCAAGGTAATGAGACAAGGAGTGAGAAACAAAAACAACGACAACAAAAATTGCAGCTACAAATACTTCAATTACATGCTGGGATATTTTGGAAAACTTTCTTGAATCTTCCTTCCCTGACCACAGCTGCTGCATTGAATTTTTTTCATTATTTTAATATAAGGGTGAGATAGAAACAATTCCAACCTCAGTTTTGCTCTGCCCATGGTATTAAAAAATGAGTGCAAGTTTGTGAAACACGTTTCAGAATACTTTTTGCAAGGAACCTTTTTCAATGGATTTTTTTTTTTCACAGAACCACCTAGTTGTCTTAAAGATATTAAACAGGGGGGCAAGGATCTGAATAAAATGAAGAATGTTAATGAAAACTCACATCTTCTTTGAAAAAAACCACCTTGATCTAATTTGTTAAATATTAAAAGAAGTTGTAGGTATCTTAGATTTTGGTGAAAGGATTGCATGGAACCCCCAAAATTTATGCATATCAGCCTCAAAAACAAAGTCAAAAGGAATGACAGAATCACAGAATCATTAAGGTTGGAAAGACCTTTAAGATCTCTAAGTCCAACCAGCAGCGCCAAGTCCATTTGTAAATAATACCAAGCAAATTAAGCAACAGTGAGGCTGTGACACATGTGGACACTTGCAGCTGCATTTCTGGAAAGCCCTTTCCTGATCAAAGCCATAACCATCTTTCCTGTCCTTGGAGGAGTCACTAGCTCTTTTAGGAAGAAAAGGGTAAAAAATCAATAGCACTTATTTAAATCTACGGTGCTGTATCTTTATAACCCTCCTGTGTTCAAAACAGCATCTTTTTCAGAGAGGCAGGGTCTGTATTCAGCTTAGCCCTAAGGGAGTTATAGCAACGCCCTTTTCCCCACATCTATGATTTTCTCAGTTTTATGATTCATGATTTATGATTACAGCCCCTTCTCTCAGAAAAAAAAATTCAGAAACTTTTGAAGTCTCTTGTTGAGCAACCATAATCTCCTGTTTGTTATCGAGCAGAGGACACACTGTGTAGCAGAGTTGGTGTGGCTGTTGTTGAAGTGTTTAATTCCTGCTTGCCTTTGATGAAATTTTTACAAGTCTGAAGAAAGTATTTAGTAAAAATACCTAAGGCCAGATGAACTTTTCTCATTTTGAAATGTCATAAACAGCTCAAAATTTGACCAAACTCTCTTAAATGGTCACAGACTAGGCTTCTGATATTTTATGTGGCTTCTTGTTAAAGATTAGGGAAAGCACTGAAAATTTTAGTACATGAGGACTTCAGATAGCCCAGTAAATTGAAATAAACAGCACAGTGACACAGTGAGCTGAGCAGGGGAATTGACTCATCTGTAAAATAACCCTATCACATTTGTTTTTAGGCTGATTGGGGTGTGGGGACACAGAACTGCAACAGGGGGTGACATAGGTGGTCGTGTCCAGGGATGGTGTGGGAACAGGGCAGTATTGCCCTCAGCAGCACATCAGCACAGTGGTGTGGCCACATCCTGAGCTCACTTACCTGCATGTGGAACCTCACCCAGAGGGCAAAACGGAAAATCAGTTGAAGTTTTCAGAGCTCTGCCTTTGGCAACAGAGCCCTTGTGAGTCCTTGGAAACAGCAGCTCCCACCAGCATCCCAAAGCAGCTGCAGATGCAGGGCTGAATGCTTTTACACTGCACACACGATTTTTTGTACATACAGAACAAACCCAATGCAAAGTTTTACTAGCTTTCATTTATCTTTTGCTGTGATAATGAAAAGGATCATTGTCAAAGAGGATGAGGGCCATTAAAAACTCAATATTCCGCTACAGTGATTGGTTTATGGCCTCATTTGGCAGCAGTTTTCTTTATCAGGTGTGCAGCTTCATTGCCTGTCCTATGGCCCACATGCTTCAAGAATTTGTTATCTACAGGACACTGTGCTCCTGTTTCCAGAATAGATGTTACCTGGCACAGGCACTGTTCTGGGGTGAACATTACAGAAGACTCGATTCTCCAGTCTGTTAGCCAGTTTTGGCACTCTGTCTCCACAGAATTTTGTGAAGAGAGAAGGAAAGAATTGTGGGTTGGAGATCAGACCTTGCATTGCTGATAGCTTTTACTGAAAGAGTGTTTTACAAAGCACTACCACATGAAAAGTAGCTGTGCTGGATTTTCTGTTATAGCCCGCCCTTAAACAAACCCAACTAAAGTTTTGTGGTACCCCTTAGGTGATGAAACACTCACTATCTCACACCTTAAAGACAGAAAGAGCAAAACAGTAATGCTTGGAAATCACCCTGCTGTCTCCTCCACAACATGGCAACAGCTCACACATTTGAAAACTTAAAACATATTCCAACTCACATTTATTCATGTTACTGCTTTCACATTGATGTAGTGCAGATACTGCTCATTTCAGATGGGGCCACTGACATGCCCCAGTAAACTGTTGATACTTTTTATACCATGAATTAATACTGTACTCAGAACATTAATAAATACTTCAAAAGTCTGTAAATGACCTACAGTGAACTCCTTTGTAAAAGTATTTATCTTATTTAAATGGATTTATTTCTATGTCAAAATATATTTTACCATGAACTGATGAACAAAACTGTTCTGACAGATTGTGTGCACCTGATACGGTCTTTGTCACTGCTGTAAATCTGCATGAGTTTGGGATTGAGCAGAAAGTGATGAAGATTCTGCAGAGCCAAACAATATTTGATCTTAAGGTGCTCATTTTGCTCTCATTAAAAGCAGCAGGTCTTGAATCAACTTCTTGCAGCACTACCAGCGAGCTCCCGTGGGCTGGTGCTCAATGATCTGATGCTCTGATGATGCCTCAGTCCAGTGTGAAATGCTGGATACTTCAACCTCAGTCCAAGATGAAATGTTAGATGCTTCAAGCTCCTCTGCGTTCTCTGAGCACATCAGACCTCCCTGCATCCATGTGTGCCTGTGTGCGTGCGCTACTCTCCACCCCCATGGAGCAAAGTCAAGCAGCCGTGCTAAGTACATGATATGGTGGTGCCTGACCGTGCCCTTTAGACATAGCCCTCGTGGCAGAGGTGGTTGCCATTGATAAGGCTGAAGGTGGCCAGGGAATGGTTTGTACTCTTGAGGGAGGTCATTCGTGTGGTGCTCCTGGCCATGCTCTGGGACCGGATGAGGAGGCGAGCTCTGCAGCAGAGCAGCTGGTTGTTGAACTGTTTCCGAAAGCTCTTGCTGAGCAGGTAGAGAGCAAATGGATTGACGCAAGAGTTAGTGAACGCCAGGATCCGGGCACAGATGCTGGCAATGAAGTGCAGCACTGAGGTGTCCACCTCGGAGTAGTGGTAGGACCGGTATAAGTAGATGATGTGAGTGGGAAGCCAGCAGAAGGCAAAGAGGCACACAAAGACCAGTACGGTCCTGGCCAAGCGCTTACGGGACTCAATCTGGAAAAAGAAAGAGAAAGGCAGATTAGCTGCTATTCCCAGCTCAGACCAGAAGCTGACAATTTTTGCCAGTGCTGCAGCTTTGGGTCTAGCCCATGGCAGGTGGCATGTCCAGAGCAGGGAAATCTGGACTGCAGGTGAACAGAGTCGGGAAACTTTCCTCATCTCTCCTCAACTGCCTTCCCTCAAAACCAAACAATTCTGCAAATTTATTACATAAGAAGTAGTCTTTCCTGTTTAGAGATAAAATTCCACTGGCTTGTCACTTTGCAAAATCCCAGCTCAGGCAATAAAAGTGTGTACATTTGCACTAGTTATCCACATATAACTTACACAGTCATACGTAATTTTAGTATATTGTTTTATTATTATAATTAATTATTGGGTAGGAGTCTGGGATTTTTCACACAGCCCAGATGCAGGACATTCTGCCATGGGGCCATGAGGTATATGTACACAGAAGTGCTGTCAACAGCTCACAGCCCTTTGAGATCAAGTGCAGCACTCAGAGTTTGAAGGAGATGGAGAAACAGAGAAGGGATATTCTGTACTTGGGGAAACACTGAGGCAGTGGCAAGGTGAACCCTTCAGCTGAAAGCACTAGAGCCACCAGGAGAAGACAGATACAGGTGGTGAATAGACGGATGAACACCTTGGAGCACTATTTGAGCTTTGTCAGGGAAAGGTGCTTTTACAAAGCCAGCTAACACGCAGCACAACCTTCATGCAGACAAGACACACTTCTGTTTTACTTACTTCTACATGCTTGCAGTCAACCCAAAGGTATTGCTCAACCGAGGGGAGCTGAGGTAAACCATACCTTGTCTTTTGTCCCCAAGTGCCGCACACTAGGCCAAAGAAGGGCAACGAGGCTGGTGAAGGGTCTGCAGCACAGAGAAGCGGCTGGGGCAGCTGGGGTTTTTTAGCCTGGAGAAGAGGAGGCTCAGGGGAGACCTTATTGCTCTCTACAACTACCTGAAAGGAGGTTGTAGCCTGGGGTGTTGGGGTCTTCTCCCAGGCAACCAGCAATAGGACAAGAGGACACAGCCTTAAGCTGCGCACGGGAAAGTTTAGGTTGGACATTAAGGAAGAAGTTCTACACAGAAAGAATCACCAGGCATTGGAATGGGCTGCCCAGGGAGGTGGTGGAGTCATCGTCCCTGGAAGTGTTTAAGAAAAGACTGGATGCGGCACTGAGTGCCATAGTCTAGTAGACAAGGGGGTGTGAGGTCATAGGTTGGACTTGATGATCTCAGAGGTCCTTTCCAACCTACTTGATTCTGTGATCTCTCTTCCTAATGAACACAAAAGTCATGAGGGAGGTTGCCCAGAAGGAGAGGACAAACAGAAATGCACTGCTCTCTGGGAGAGGTTGCATGGCCAGAGTTTGCAGGATTGGAAAGTAATAACACTGCTTTTTAGGGCTTAGTAACGTTGTCCTCTCTGGCAATCCCTGCAACTCTTTCCAGGTGCTCCTAGGGAATTTTTTGCATGCACTTTCTGTATTTAAGTAGGACCCAGATGACCTGAAATTGCCCTCTAGCCTCAGCCCCAATGCCCTTGCTCCTGCCCCAGTGCATCTGCAGTGCCTGGCCAGACTCCAGGGACACTTTACTATCCTACCTCCCCTTCTGAGCTGCACAAGTAAATCAGAAACTGAGCATCTTACACAGGCTGATCTTTCCTCAGGGCAGTTGCAAGCAGGAAGTAGGCAGGAGAGACCTGACAAGCCCATTTTGACTTTATTTGGTGCCCTTTTAATAGCACTGACTGAAAGTCAGCCACTGAGCTTAGGAAGGATTGACATGTACCAGGTGATGTCTCCAGAGAGCAGGCAGAAAATGAAATCCTTTGAGAAAGGGCTCTTCTTGGCTAAACCATATATTCTTTATAAATGTATGCTTAATTTGATATAGGGCTATTGAGGCCACATCTGCACTATAAGGAAAGGAAGCAATGCAATAAAGAAATCGATACCAGTTATCTCAAATGGAGACCTATAGCTCTTGAATGCACTGCAGGACAGGAATGATGGACTGAGGGTGCTAGACTGCAGCCTGGCCTTTTGCTTTCTTTAGAGCTGTCTCCCCAAAACCAAAGGGTGAAAGGGCTGCTTTTACTGCTCACTTTATTGTCACTAACCAAAACAGCCACTGGATCAGCAGAGGGCTTGCAGGGGAGAAAGATTTACGCACATTTAGAAGGGGAAAAGGATAAGAATTTCAGAGATTGCATCTTATTTGATGGGCAAACAACAAGCCTTTCCAGCTCTACTGCTTCACCATAGCACCTGAAGGCTATGTGACATGATTGTGTTGGGTCAGCCTAAGGTGGAGGTGTCAGCTGGGTGCAATTGTGTGGATAATTGTTAAACTGAAGAACAGCTTGTGTCAGTTTAGCTGAGGTTGAAGCACACCTCAGTTGAAAGGAAGAGGTAAGACAAGTAAGATAAATATATCAAGGTCAATAAGCTGTTTAGAAACAGGCAAGGCTTTATCCAAACTCTTCTCTCTGACAAAAAACTTTCAGAAGTTTTGATTTTTTCCCATGTCACCCCTCTGATTCAATCTCCAAACACCGTATCCAGCTCTGCCTCTTTCCTTGCATCCCAGTCAATACCTTTCCAGGCTTTGGCATGGGTCTCCTGCTATGCTTGCCATGGTAACCACTCTGCCAAAGTCTCTGAACTTAGAAACAGGAGGCAATGCTTTAACTGTTTAGCCCTGTGTCATGGCTTCTTTCAACTATTTTAATTTTTTTACCCCAAGTAATCTATTAAATTTAGAACAACAAATACAGTCCGTTCCAGTATAAATTTCTCTGTATTCCATCTTTCCTCCCATATTGAAAGAGAGTGTGGATTTCTGAAGAAAGTCAAATCTCTACCTGTTTCCTCACATGCACATTTCCTTCCACGGGGATGTTGTAAGCACTCCGGATCAAATTCTTAGCAATAAAATAATAATATACTGAAATTACAGATAGGGGAATGATATAAAATATGAGAAATGATGCCATTGAATGAATTTTGGGATGCAGCCCATCCGAATGAGGGTAAGGAGCACAGCTGATGAAGGTTTTATTAGTCCCTTTGTCATGGAAAGGGTGCAGATCTGAAAACACTGCTTCAGGGATGGCAAGCAGCATGGATACGATCCAGATTATAGCAGCTCTCACACAAATCTTCATCAGTGCATGGGATGCTTGGATCTCCATTGGCCTTACTATAGCTTTATACCTAAAAAAACAAACAAAAAAAGGAAATAGTTGATTGAGCTCAACATTCAGGCATTGTATTCCTGCTTTTCCCTTTCATTCAGAAATAAAAACCCAAATGAAAGCCTCCTTTACTGAAGACTGATTTCTTTCCTGATGTTTTAAATTTCAATGTTTTCAATAGATTTCTCACTTTAAACCAGAGCCACCTGTCATGGGTCCATTCAGCTTCATGTGTATTGATTACGAGTTCATTTAATTTGTAATCAACCCAACAAAGCACAGGGCTGCCTGACATTACCATGTTAATTAATATTAATGACATTAATATGTGTCCAAATAACATTAAGACAGGAAGTGCAATCATAGACTTCTCTTCAAAAGCGTACAGCAGCTTTCACAGAATAGCATTGAAGGAAACTGGGCTGAGATTTTGCCACGCATTTCAAGCTGTGAGTGTGCTGGCCTCCTGCAAGACAAAGCTCATTTTGAGTCAAGCTACAAAGACCGTATTGCCTGTTTTAATTGCTATTTGGTGGTGCAGCTGGAAACAGTTGTCCCTAACTCAATGCATTTAGACTAAGTAGCCAGAACTACTGAGTTTCTTGCAGAAAAAAAAAATTATTGCTTGCTATGCTAGATATGTAGAAGACGTTTTCGTCTTGATATTTGAAATTTTGTTTTTTATCATTTCAACCTTTCAGAAAATTGTACTTTAGAATCCAGGAAAATCATAGAATCAAACCTTTTTGATGCGTGTAATGAGAAGAACATCAGAGCTTCCTATATGCTGGAGCCCTGCTCGGGCAGGAGTTCACGCTTTAAGTAAACTACAACACACATATGCATTTAAGAAACATGGTAGAAGAAAAAATATAATTAGGAAGGAATATCTACAGGTTTCATAAATTGGTATTTAGGATCATCATCATACCAGTTACAAACTGTAGGATATTTCTTCCAGGATCTACCTCACACTGACTGTGGTGCATTTGGTACCCCCTTGGTCACTGTCTGCTCCCTGGGAATCGATGGATGACTGGGTCGTAGGCTGTCCCAGGCCACCTCTGGCATGGCAGGGTACCTCCCCATGTTCCAGTTCCAAAGTCCATGTCTAAGCTGCTTCCAAGATCCTGGCTCTTTCAGACAGCTGAACTGGGCACTGGGGTGGGAGCAGAGGAAGCGAGCATAACACCCTGCCCCAGTCCAGGCAGCACACATCAGAGTCCCTCCACCTGGCAGCCCAAACTCATGCTCTAGGGACTTCATGATTCCCCACTTACTACAGTCTGCACTGTCCTAAGGCTCAACATTTGAAGGAGGAGTCTATCAGTCCTGCACTGTTTTAGCTGGGTAATTGCTTCATTTGTAGGATAAGCATGCATTCAATGTCTGATTATATGCAATATTCTGCTCAGCACACCTACTCTTTCCCTCTGTGTAGGTATGTATGTGTCTACATATCTCTGAGTATATTTTATACACATAAACATATTTATATCTATAGACGCATGTATATACATGTAAACACAATTACATACATATTTCCATTTATTTATACTTATTTTTATAAAGACTGTGTCTGGACATTTCATCATTTGCAGGTGTTCCTTCAGAAAGGTGCCTTGTGTAGACAATTTTTCCTTTCATGTACTACCAACACTTTGCTCAACAGTCTGCTGTTTAACCACTTATTCTCCAGGCTCTACATTTCCCCTTTAATCCACCTACGTAACTGCAATGGCCAGACACCGTATTTTTAAGGCTTGCTTAACACCTCTTTAACCTGCACTCTGAAACTGGGGCTTAAGTGGTGTCACACTACAAAGCACAACCTTCCAGCACCAGAGCATAATCTCAGGTCAAGAAAATCGTGGCACTTAAACAAATATGACGCTACAGCTATTGCGGTAATAAAACAGACGGCAGATTGCTAACACAATATTGTTGAAATAGCCTGATTTACAGTCTAACTGACCAGATATAGATTATTGACAGAAACACTAGCTAACTGAAAATCTTCACTAAACTTTAAGGAAAAGAAATGCAGAAGGAAATTAATAATATATCAAAGTATTAAATTTAGTCAATGCAAAGGTCTTTCTGCAGATGCTTATTGTTTGTTTTTCAACATGGCATGTTAGTATGATTATTTCAGGGATTTTCGTATAAAATATAGCCAGCTGAGAGAGTATTTTACAGTATTAATTTCCAGGAACATGAATAAGTTAAAGAATACAGAGAAACAGAAACTCTGTTTAAATTTTATTAACACTAACAGAGTAGGGGGAGCCAGAAAATGAATTTGTTTCAAGTTATTAGTATATTTTAATTGGAGATGGCATTTACAAACAATGTAATTTTGAAAGAACATAATTAGAAATGGCTAGGAATGCTAGTATTGGTTACTAGATGTTTAGTTTATTTTTAAAGCCTCCTACAGCTGATAGAAGAGAAGATCTGACAGAGGTTTTGCTTGCAAGAGGTTCAGTGTACCCGCAAAGCCTGAGGGTGAAAGAATAGAACTATAAAACAGAAGAAACAAAGCTAGAAAATAGGTTTTGAAAATGTACATTCTCAGGTGCAGAAACACAGGCAGACATTATCTTCATAGCCTGTCAATCAAATCAAATTATTTTGCTGACTATCTGCACAACTTCTTTGATGGTGGGTTAACTTATTCAGAAATCTTCAGTAATCTCTGTTAATCTCTGAGTATTAAAGCTTGATTGATCAGTATTGATCTGGTGGGAGTCTCCATTTCCAGTTTCCTTGCTGATGGGTCCCTGCCTGGCTCGTGTCTCAGCAGCAATTCCCCCTCCCCTGCAGCTCCTGGTTGGTGTCTGAGTGGGGCTCAGAAATGCCTTCACTTCTTTACTTTTCAACACCACCTTCCTGGCAGGGTCAGCCCTGGGTTTTATAATTTATTTGACATTTCTTAAAAGCTTCACCAAGGTAGACTAGATTTGAGCAGCAGCTCATTCTGCTTTTCAGCATATATGTTTCCAGTTTGTTTGTCAAATAAAATTTCAAGCTCTCCACAGCTTTGTCCCCTGCAATTTCTTTTTCAGTGAGTTAGCCTGAGGCACATAGCACATAACTTTCCCACATTTAACTTCCAGCATGTCAATATTTCAGTCCACTTTGAAGGGGAGGTTGATGAACATGTCTATATACCTCAGTAGAGCCACACACTACATGGCCAGTCGGGTGAGCTTTCATGCAAAGGTCTTACCACAGCATTATTTTTAGCCCATATAGTAACATGGGCTCAGGCAGTATGTGTCACATGTTCAACCTGTCTGCAGTAAATCGGGACACGGCCCTGGATTTATCACCTCACATTCAGTCTCTAATTATTGTTTAATTATTATTTATGTTTTTTCAGCTGAACTCCTTTCCGTATCTGCTTTTAAAGAAATTTTTGAAAAAATTATAAACCAGAGGTAGGATTCATGCCCTACAACAAAGGCCAAAACTTAAAAATACGCCTTCTGAAGATTCAGTTGAATAAAAAGAGATAGTCAAGAACTCGTGTCAACTCCAGTCTGTCTCCAGTTGTCAAACAGGCCAGATGAAAATGACTGTGTTAATGATCTGATTGGAAATATGAAAGAGATGCTGACCTTTACTACTGCCCAGCCTTTGAATTTCTCTGTTCCCCCCCGTGCTTGTGAAGCAACAACCTGCTGCATGCACTGTAGCTGCCTTTGGGCCAGGATGGATGCCAGTCATCTCCATGCCTTTCAGTCTTGTTCAGAGGAGCCCACAAAGAGAAATTACACATGGGGCACTCTTAAGTGCACTTAACATAACTTCAGTTCCTGAGGCACCATGATGATCCACCCTGTAGGGAAATCCTCTCCTACACCAGCCACAGTCACTCTGGTGCTGTCCCTGTTCTCCAGCTCAATCTCCAGGCCTCCAAGAGGAAGCTGGTGAGAGAGTTGCTTCAAACCAGAAAACCTGATCACTTCTTAAACTAATCCTCAAAATTCACTGTGGATTGCTAAGATCTCACAGAGCATGTGCATGTCCACTGAATCCTTGAAAATGTCTCATATACATCTCTTAGGATCTCTACCGTACTCATTAATTGTTTCTCACAACTCAAACTACTGAAATGACCATAAATCACTAAAATGTGGCACACCAAAGGTCCTTCTGTGGTAAATACTTTTCCCACTGAGGTTAATATGCCAGGCAAATGTAAAACTATGTCATTATCCCTGGGCTAAAAATAACGTAACTAACGATAGCATCACATAATGTACTCTAAAACCTGGATTATGCAAACATTGGTGTACTTAGCCCCAAAGCTGCAGCTTCAAATATAAGCACAGAAGTAGCTTTATCATGAAAAAGGCACTTACAGGTATGCTCTCCAAAGACACAGATCAAAATAAGGCCCCAAACAGATGTCAAAATTTCCTAGGTGCGGTTTCTTTGCTGGCACAAAATACTTTATCCATCCTTTTGCTCCTCAGCTGAGGCAAGAAAATACACATCAGCTGAAGAATAAACAGGCTCTGCCTGCAAAGCCATTCTGCCTATAAGTTTCTAAGTGTAGGGATATGCAGGGCTGAAATTTTACTCTCTGGGGAAGAAAGGACCTTATCTGTAAGACTGCAGCCTCAGTTCTTCCCTCATGGCTTTTTCCTGTCACCTTCATCCACTTATGCCTGCTACGACAGCCACAAGAATTAAATTAAAAGAACTAAAGACGTTTCCCATGGATTTAAGTTAACTTCTCTCCATATGTTTAAACATCTGGGGTTTATGTTTCTGGGGAAGTAACTTTATGCTGTGTGGAGAAGCTGGTTCTATAGGCAGCCTCAGCTTGCTTTCCTCTTTTATGGTGGCAAGGGGAAAGGAACATCCCTCCCTCATGGCAGTGAAGATGGCTGGTCACAGAGGTAGGTGGCTGTCAGAGATATCCTTGGTGACTGAATATGACAGTATGGATTGTACGGGGCTATGTGCCTGTCACTACCTCCCTCTCCTTGATTGAATCTGACTTAAAAGGAGGCACTAAGTTGCTTTCATCACTCTTGCTTCTTTACATTTTACAGCTGTGGGAGTGTAGTCAGAGAAAATAGCTAAAAAGAGGCTCTGCCACAGAGTCTATCACAGTCCTTCCAAGCACGTCCATCTTTCTGCAGCTTAACCTCATGCTTTCAAGAAATAAAAGAAGAGAAAAAAAAGCCTCCCCATCCTTCCTACAGAGGAAAGGGACCCTGCCCCTCCCAAACGAATTTGCAGGAGTACTTTAAGGAGTACTTAAGTGACAAGGAAAGTTTCCTCCAAATAGTATCATCTGTTACTACGTCCTACACTGTTCACATAAAAAGATCCTGGGCCCTGCTCCTGGATTTGTATATTGACTTAAAGAACCCAAGTGTGTTAAGACTTCTTGAAACAGAATTTCAGAAGCCTTGCCCATCCTTGCTTCATTATTAGTCCCACTGTTTAGACTACATCAGGCTGATGGAAAGATGTGCCATACCAGCACTTTCTGCTTTATCTGCCAAGTGAGAAATACACTTATTAAGTTTTGAACTTGTTTAAAATGAGCTCTATTTTGAGAAGTTGGGCTAATGTGAATCTCCAATTTAAATAAAAAAGCAGGGATTAGTTGTAATGGACTGCTGTCCTAGAAAAACCAGTCATGTAAATTGCTGAGAAGTGAAAATGCTGAGTTCTTCCCAGCTCTAGAAAATGAGCTCCTGAAATTGCCACGGCTTCCTGTGGTAATGATGAAAGAACTGCTTCTCAGTCAGCACATCCCCATACTTCTTCTGTTCCAACCTGTAACCAAAACTTGGAGAGAAGATGTGCAGTTTACAGTCCCTCTAATCCCCAGTCATCTGTTCCCATTTGTAAGCTTAATGTGAGCATTGATCTGGCCCTGGCCCAACAATCATCATCATCATGGCTAGGCTTCGCAAACGAAGATTTGGGAAGGGCTCTACCCACGCTTGCTACAAGCGCGCTGA
>JAWMRA010000001.1:98856732-98876102 GCA_035584735.1 Pseudotriccus pelzelni | reverse complement strand
TTGGTGCAAGAACACAGCCTTGCTTCACACCATTGGTTATGGGAAAGGGCTCAGAAAGTGCATTGCCATATCTGACTCCTCTCATTAAGATTTTCTAATTATGTTCTACTAGTATCACATTCTTGTTTTGCCCACATAAGATGAAGGAATGGCTCTATTATCATGCAAAAAAGCCTCAGGCAACAAAGTTGATGCTATGGAAAAACCACATAAATGAAGCACATGGAGCCCTGTTGAGTGTGAAACTCCACTTGGAAAGCAAGAAAAAAGTCTTACTAAATATCTGAAGAAATTTATGACAAATGCAATGCCACAAACTTTCTTTATTGTTTCCACCATGAATGTTATGAATATTTATAGCTCTGAAGACAATTCAATAAATCCACAAAATTGCTAGACTGTCTAACCCGTCATCACACTCCGACAATCTATTCTGGGTCTATCTGCTTTCTGCATACTTAGTTAAGATTATCATTATTATGCAGGATTCTTGAGTGAACATCTGTTATTAAAATCTTTAGTAAATTGCATATGGGCACAAAGACATCTCTAATGGGCAAGTCTTAGATACATTGGCAAGTACTGCCTACTTTTTTATTAATGTAACATTTAAATGAAAAGAAAAAGGAGGCGTTGACGGAAGTGGCAGAGTTCTCACTTTCTGAAGCATGTGTTCAATATTCAGTCTGTATACCTGCATACTGCTACATTATCCTGGAATCTGGACAAATAGGAATTTCAGTCCAGGAAAGACTAAATTCAGAATTGAGGAGGAGCGTTTTAGAAACCGTTGAACTGCACTACATTTTGGGGAAGGAGAATTTAAGCAGTAATCATCTCATAGTAATGTGCTATTCTCAATCATGACCATCCAGAGCATAAAATATTTCATAAACTAACTATACTTATGAAAAACAATGGCTGTAAAGGTTACTACAGGAAATAATGTGAGTCTCATGGATGATGCTTTTCTCATCAGAAAGACTCTCACTGCGCCCAGGGTATTTATTAGCAGTACATGATCTTCACCTGATTCCAAGTCAAAGATTTCAATGGGGCCAGCTTGGCAGTTTGTTGCAGTCCTTGCTAACAGATGTGAAACCTGCTCCTCCCAGAAGGAGGACTGGGACCCATTCATTTGTAAACATCCTTTAACTTGAAAAACAGTGAGCTCCCCACCACAGCCAATGTCCCAGCTCCCCAGCACCAGCTAAACAGGGTACACATTTTGGCGTGCTCAGAACCCTCAGCCAGAGGGATATGTCTGTTCATGCCACATGGCACCACAAGACATGTTGGTGGAGCAGCTTGTTGGTGCTGGGGCTGGTAACGTGTTATGCATCTGGAGTGGAGCTGGGAGAACTGGTGCCGGCACCTGGGTCACCAGGCACACAAAGGAGCAAGCCCCAGTGATGCTTTCCATCCAAGGCTTTGCTGTCTCAGTCCAAGTCTCCAGGCTTGTCAACAAGCTGGGAATAGGGGGCCTGTATGCCTGAGGACTGAACTGCTACCAGGGCAATGAAAGCAGGGGCTCAGACATGGACCACTCATTTTACTAGATAATCTGCTGTATTTCTCCTGAAAGCACCACCTTTGGTGCATAAATACATCACTGACTAACCTAAACAGGAGGCATAACTGCTGGACATCCCACAGAACCAGTTACAGAAATTCATTAGAGTTTCTAAAAATGGCAGTTTCTCAAGCCAAAAGGTCCTGCCTGTGATGTACAATAAATCAATACTGCTCCTTGTTCTGACAGAGAAAGAAGAATACACCATTGACCTAAAAATTAACACTTCCATAAACTGTAGCAGCTGTGGTGTGCTTATCTTAATTTTGTGGAAAGGGAATATATATATATATGTATATATAAAACCAAGATCAGGTTGGATGAGCCTTTGGGCAACCTGGTCTAGTGGAAGGTGTCCCTGCCCACACCAGAGGGCTTGGAAGTAGATGATCTTCAAGGTCCCTTTAAACCCAAATCTGCCTATGATTCTGTGAACTTTAGAGAAGCGGATTTCCTAAAGTTAAAAGGAGCTGTCAAATCAACTGACCGAGAATACAAACATAAAAGCAGCAACACTAACTATATGTTAGTAGCTGACCCCCACCCTGCTCCCTGGTGTCTTCCACTTGCCATGAAAAAACTCTGCAGGGCAAAAGCTACCCCAAATAAGAGAAATTGAGGAGTCATGCTAAAACCTCACAGAAGTAATTAAAAAAATCAATATGCAACAGATGGGGAAAAAAGCAAAAGTAAATTACAGCAAATATTGAAGTTTTAAAATGTTGGTGACTGATAAGAGAAGCTGAGGAGCCAACAAATTATCAAAGGTCACTGTAACAGATGAATGTGCATTTTAAAATACATCAGGAACAAAAAAATAATCAGTAAGTCAGGCGTACACATAAATGGAGAATATATGAACAAGGATGAGATAAAGTGATGAGCAATGACCAAGTATTCGTCTTCAAGACCAAATCTGTGGGAGATTTATGTGATTCTATACTATGTGTGCAGTACTACAGGCATAGCAGAAAAAAATATGTATGAAAGAAGATGTGAGCTGACATCTGCTAACACAAACCAGTTTCACACCAGCAAGTCTGAATAACTTGCACCTAGGAGTACTAAAGGAACCTCCTCAGGAACAACTGGTGTTAATTTTTTTACAAATCTCAAAAAAGTGGTGATTTCCCCAGAAATGGAGAACTGGCTTCAAAGCTGTGAAGTTCAGAAAAGCTGGAAGGTGTAACCAAGACAAGTGCAAGTACTCGGGTTGTTTGTAGAATAACAGAGAGGTTAATCCTGCTAACAGATGATAATTAACATAAGGCTGTCTTGTTTAAGACACAGCAGATTTCAGGTTTTTTTTATCTCTTATCACAATATGATAGGTGATGTAAATAGGCTGTGGGCCATGCTGGTGTACAAGGGAGGCACAGCTTGCCAAGGGCACGAGTGACCATGCATGTAGATATGCGTATGTGTGTGCCAAGGTATCTGTGGTCTTCCCTCTCTGATCCATGCAATCCCTGCCCCACTCCCACAGGGCAAGGGTTAAAAATTGGAGTCCTGGACTGCGGCGGGGGAGGGGGGGAGCTTTTCCAAAGGGGGGCCCCTGAGCCCCCCAACCTCCACAGCAGCACATCAAACATGCTGGCAAGAAGGTAGCAGTGTGTGGGGCCATTTCTAGCCTGGGTCCTGGAAACCTGCGCTAGCTGCAGTGTTATTTATTGTGCATATCAGCAGCTGCCTTGAGCAGGCTGTAAAGCCTTTGCTGGGAAAGTTTGCATATGACACAGTGGATGACCAGACTAAAATTATGGTAGAGTCACTGGGGTAAATGACCACAGTCTAACAGAAGCCATTTAACTCAGCCAGGTATAAAATAGTAGATATAGGACCCAAGTGAGCAGGTGATGCAAAAAAAATTAGTGCCCTTTCAAGGAAAGAGGAAACCAAGAGAAAGCATTAGTGCATCTCTCCTGCAGGTGACAGAATGAGATATCCTATGGGATTCTTACCATTCCAGTGTAATCTAATATACAGTTAAGCCAGTTATATGATGTTTGAGTCCTTTCTGTGGCTTCAGTAAACAGAGGTGTCATAAGAGATCATCACCACTACATGAAGTTTCAGCAGCATGTTGGGGCTGAATAATCTAGTGTTATCCTTGACTGCTCTTATCACGGAGCCATAGAATAGCTTGGTTAGGAAGGGATCTTTAAAGGGCCAAATAGCCCAAACCCCCTGCAATAAGCAGGGATATCTTCAGCTAAATCAGGTCACTCAAAGCTCCATCCGACCTGGCCTTGAACACTTCCAGGGATGGGGCATCCACCTCTTCCATGAGCAACGTGTTCCAGTGCCTCACCACTCTCATCATAAAAAAATTTCTTTCTTATGTCCAACCTAAACCTACTGTCTTTCAGTTTAAAATCATTGCCCCTTGTCCTGTCATTACAGGTCTTGGTAAAAAGACCCTCTCTGTCTTTCTTACAAATCCCTTCATGTATTGAAAGGCTGCAATAAGATCTCCCCAGACCCTTCTTTTCTCCAAACTGAACAACCCTCACTCTCTCAAACCTTTCAGCTATGCTGTGAGTTGAACTATTATGCAGTGGTTAGAGGTCAAACAAATTTTGATTTGAAATATGACAAGTTCTAAGCAGAGAGGATAACAGAGTGCCAGGCACACAAGAGAGGGGCAGGGTAGTATGTGAGCCTTTAGCCTGAATACTCAGAACATAGCCCAGTGTCACTAAAAAGATCTCTTTTAATCCAAATCCTATGAGATATTCAGTAGCCTCTGAGCACACACGTTGCCAAGAAATACTTCTGAACTGTGCAGTAGCTCCTAGTTCAGCATCCACATCTCTGGTTCTCCTAGGGCATTTGACTGTCCCCATCTAAATCTCACACTTCAGGGCTGTCTGAAGGCATGAAGAAATGTTTCTTTCTCTCAGCGTGTCGTGTTACTTTCTGTCCTGCCTTCCTAGAGAGCTGCAGAGACTGACTGTAGCCAGAGGACAAGTGAGGACAGGATGGGCAAAGCCCTGACAGTGCTTCTCCCTTTGATGCTCCACAGTCTTAGGCAGTCCAGTTAAACTGATCACTAGCCTGGCATCAGGAGGAGAGTTCTCTACAAGGGATCTCCAGCTTTCTGCCTTTCTCTACAGCATAGCACTGGGCTTGCTGCTCGGATGCCTTCTGGCGTCTCAGCACTGCAGGAGGCCCAGGGACTGTCCTTGTTTTCTGCCCCAGGGCACAGGCTGGTCTTCTGGGTACTGGAAGCCCTTGCTCTGCTGGGGGCCCTACACAGCAGACAGTGTGTGGAGGATGGAAGAACCTGCTACAGGCAGGAGCTCAGGTAGGAGATCGTGGCCCAGGGTGTCCCAGATGCTATGGGCTAAGGTAGGCACCTGGGTGTCAAACTGCTGAGAAACAAGTGAGGGGACTTCACAGGGCTAGTGGCGAAGTCTCTTTCAAAAATAAAGGAAACCAGGTTGTTACAGGGGTTATCTGTGAGCAAAGCAGTTACTGGATGTTTCAGTGCATATACGGGACAGGTTGTGCCTGCTTCTCCTTTTTCAGCTCAACTGCCAGAGCTCAACTCTTCTCAGCCAGGTTGCTGTCCGCATCTGAACATCAGGTAGTAACACATGAACTGAAAGGATTACTGTAAGCTCATCTCCCTTCAGCGATGCTGACATCCCAACCCACTGCTGGGACACACAGCTGGCAAATTCTCCGTGGTCAGTTCCTCTCCTTATTAACAGTGTGTACAGCACTTCGTACCATGAGACCATGACAACTGATTGGGGGTTTTAGGTTTTACTGAAATGTAAACAACAGGTAATCTAACTTTTCTTCCTTTTGATTGCTTAAATATTGACAGTCTCCAGCACATTAGCACTGACTCTAACCTCGGATTTGCGCACTAGTCCCACTGCTATAAACAGGAGCTCTAATCTTCCTGGTTATAGAAGTGCATCTATTGTGTTTTGGCCATCTGCTCTGGTTAATCAAGATATTCAGAAAGTTTGTGCTGTTTGATCTGTTGCTCTTGGTGCAGATGGACTCAGGGACTGAGGAAAGGGTGCTAAGAGTGTTTGTATTATATTGACACAGTGGCCAGCAACCAGGATCTAAGACTCTTGTACATCAGCTGAAAGAGACATGGGTATGTCACTCTTCATGTGCCCTGTGCCATCAGACGTGAAGAGCAGCAGCAGGGACACCATGCCAGCAGTGAGGGTTGAGATGGGGCTGCCCAGTGCTTCAGTGTAAGGGAAGGCTCTGGGCTGGGGCCCAAAGTCGCTCCAGTTTTCTTTCCTGGCCTGCAAGGATCAATGTTCCTGGCTGAGATCACATCAGTGGATCCAAAATCTACACATGGGGTATCATTCTGCTGACTTGCACTGACTGGATTAGAGGCTGTCTTGGTAGTTCAGAGAGCAGCTTTCTCCGCCACCCCCTCAAACCTTCCTGCCAAAACAGTGCCTTAGTGACCTGAAAGGAATTCATGAATGCTGTGGCTATACTGTCCAGAATAAATTCATAACCACCACAGACCTGATGCTTTACAACTGATGGTATTTTTTAAAAAAAGTGTCACTTTGTAATCCAGTTTGGCTTTCCATAGCTTTATTTTAGAGTGGCATACTTCCCCTAATCCTCTCGTGGAGACATAATCCAGTGATTGTAAAATAAAATAAATGAACTGACACGTAGATATTATTCCTCCACTGGTTTTTTATGTAGTATTAATAGTAAAGGCTGGAGACATCTAAATCACAGAAGACATGAGTCCACTAAACAAAGACTTTTGCATGTTTAAAAGCATATTTCTAGAAATTCTGGATTTGTTTCTTTCCTTCCACCACTGCCTTTTCTTTTTTTTTTTTTTTTTTTAAGAGGGGATTGTTTGAAGGTTTTATTTCTTAGATAAACAAACTGTCATACGAGTTCAGAGGAACATCAAAAGTCATGTCTGTGACACAATTCCAAGGGACCCAGCACAGCTGGAAGCACTACAGTATCCCTGAATCCATCCCTGCACCCAAAGCACTGAGGTCAACATTTCCAAAGTTAACATCCTCATTTCAGGTCTCCCACATGACTGCAATTCCTGCTGTCTGCAGCTGGTCTTACCAAGGCAAGCAACCTAATATCACACGTAATGTCACTCCACGTGTCTCACTACACTGTCACTCCCTCCCACCACAGGACACCAGGCACCTCTGGCTGGCAGGCATCGCTGCAGTTTTCCAGCGCTAAAATCCAGATAATCCAAGGTGCTTAAAGTAAAGACGCTGCTTGTAAACTCCAACTACACTTTACACCTACTCTGCTGTGTGCTTGTAAAAATAGCATTACCTCAGGAAGGTTCCACTGCATGAGCACCAGGGCACTTCGATTTTCTACGATGTCAGTGAAACAGCGGGGAACTACGATCAATGCTTGACAGCCTGGGTAATTCAAATGCAAATGTATAAACTCTGTCAGTCATGGGAGAAAGTCAATTAAATAAAGACACCTCCCATGACATGGGCAATTAAGTGGTCTGCTTTTCTTCTTACTCTGCAAAGATTTTCCTTAATTTTCTGTCCCTTGCTGAGCCAACCTTGGCTTTCCTGCCTGGGCTAGAAGCCCAGGTGTCACTGCTCTCACAGGTGCCTCTGTAACCCTTCTCCTTCTCCTGAGGAGAAGGAGGGCAAGCTGATGGGCAAACTCAAACTTCCTTTTTTCTGGGATGAGCTAAGCAGTAGCTAAAGAGCTTCAACAGTGCAGAGCAGCAGGGCAGACAAATGCCCTTTCCCTGCCAACGTAATTTACAGTCTCTCTAAAACACACCAACAGCATAAAAACACACGGAACACTTGTTTCTTTGCTCTTGTATACTCAGCCCTGGCGCCTTATCACTCATGGAAGGTGGCTGCAAGCATACCACATGCCTTAACCCTCTCCTGGTTGCTCTGAAAATTTGACACAGTCCCAGGAAAAGAGGGCTGACAGCTCCCACTGCTCCTGGAAAAGCAGTCAGATGCAAGCACTGTGCAGCCAGCAGAGTGGTACAGGAAATACATTTCTAATATTGTTAACTCTTTTTTGCCCTTTCTTGCATACTGTCTGAAATAATTTACCTTTAATTTCTGATTGTACACAGAGACAACCTAAGCACCCAGGGGCCCTTTGGCTAGGCCCTTTCTGCTCAAACCTTGCAGGTGTGCTCATCTGTGTCCACTTGTACACAGAGCACTTGCAGGCTGGGAGGCTCCCACTGCAGAAAAACTCAGATCAGCAGTTTGTCCCTCTATTTCTCCTCAAGAGCTTTGCAAGTGAACAGTCAGTCCTCTAGAGAACCCCTTGGTCTCAGTGGGTCAAACCACTGAGCAGCTTTTGGTGCTCTGTGCTCCCTGGCACTTAGCAGAGTGCAGTCACTGGCAGATGATGGATTCGTAACACAGGGGAAAGTGGAAATGGAAAGAATAAGAGTATACCTCAGGAAGGTACATGCTTGCATCCATGATATGGGATGTGCAAAAACCTATTAAAACTGGGCCCCTCATTTCCGGAAGGTGACCCAAAACAACTGAGAGGATTTGTACCATTGTTGTAACATGCAGCATAAAAGTGTCTCACCACCCTCTCAGTATGTTCTATCTGCCCATCACACCCACCCCCTGCCTTTCATCTTGTGTTTCAATGGTCATGTCTCTGGAAATGACCCTCTTGTATCACACTCCAGTGCTTTTCTTTACACAGCAGATTTCTGATCCCTGCTATGCCAGGTCTCTCTAGGCATCACAATGATACCTTCAGTAATGCCAGCAGTTATTCCCACTTACTTTTGTCAGTGGAAGGACACTCGAGCCAAGATGGTTTTATTGTAACTTTTTGCAGAAGACAAATCATAGACATAAGTTCTCTAGTACACTGACAAGTCCCCCCTTTCTTTGGGTACAGTGCCATGTGATGCTATTCACAGCAGATGATTTAGAAGGTTTTTTCCTTTCCCCTGGTCTATGGCTTTGATTCATGAGAACAGGGGCATTCAAATGCCTCATGAGAGCACACAGGTAGGGTTCACATCCTTGACCATTAGACATCTCAAATACAGGCACGTAATGTGTGCTAAAAAGCAAGGTTTCCTCTATATCCAAGGAGTATCTTGACATGGTGATTTATCCTGTCTCTTTTGGAGGCATCTCTTTCCATGGCCTAGGACACCTTGATGACTGTCCTGGAATGGGTTCTGACCTCAGACAGCAAAAGCCAGGTGAGATGAGCTGTGCCTGGGCAGTGTTACCTGCTGGACTACTGAGGCCTCATGTTACCAGGTCGGTCTCACCACCACACCCCTTTCTTCTGCAGGTGTTTCCTTTTGTGCAATGTCACGTCTGTCCTCAGAAATGGTTGTCTATGAAACCATCCCACATGTCAGGCTCTGCGTCTCCCTGCCTGTGAGGCTACAGCAGGGTGTTGGGCTGCCAGACTCTCCACAGCCCCAGACAGGCATCACCATGGTGGTCACATTCAACTGACAACTTGGAAGTTTTCCCTTTACATTTTATGGTTATTTTCCAAATGGTTCTGACATGATTAATACTGGGGTCTGGAGTTCATGATGACAATTTTAAGAAAACAGACTAATGGGCTGTGAGCTGACAAAATACAGACTGTATTATTTTCTAACAAAATATGACTTACCAAAACAGAAACTTTAGCAAACATAAAGGATAAGGGACATTTGTTTTTCAACGCACAGTGGTTTAGATTCACGGCTCTAAGAAAGTTAAAAGTTTCATTATTATCTCCTGCAGTGGATCACAGATGCATTAGAAGAGGGTAAAATGATCCCTTGGAAATGGGAACATTGAAAAGTATGGTAACATTTGATAACCCGTGAAGCATGATGGTTAACAGGTTTCAGATAAAGCTGAAGTTCAGAACTCAAATTCATCAAACTCCAAGCTTGGCATAGCTGCTGTTTTCTGTTCTGTTCTTTCACTTCGGGCAAAAAGTGCTATGATGTGTTACTCAGTAAAAGCATTTGCAATGTTTATCTTATGTGGCACGTGATCAGATAGCAACAAATCTCTCTAATATAATCTTCTTTACGATGCATTTTTCCTTTCCTTACGCCCCTTAAAACTGGAAAGATTAATTTCCTGGAGAAACACTTCTTATTTTCCTAACATTTTCTTCAGAGTAGTCAGGTGGGATTCAGCCACCACATCACACTCAGGAGTAAAAGTGTAGATGGTCCTTTACTAGAGAGTTTGTGCAGTTTTCCTATTTTCCCAGCACTTTCCAAGCACATTCCTTTAAGACTTTTATCTACATATCGGTCTGTTTGCCATCTGTTACTGGGACAAGCAGTGCTATTTTTATACATATCCCAACATAGAGTTGACAAACATATTGACCGTTCTATCTCTGAAATCCTAAGGAGTCATCTGCTTTCTTTGAGACTGCATACAGTACATTGAAATATGTGCATAAACCACATTGAAATCTGAAAAAAGTAGTTTGATGTTTGAAAGTGGGTTAGGAAGAGAGACACAGAGTAGCATGCAAGGACTACCCAAAGTAAACCTAGTTTCACTTATTTGTGAACAAGGATACAGTCCCCACATCTTTTTTGAGCAAAACAAAACTGAAATAATTCTTCATTCAGTTAGTTGGTGTCAGCATGATGACAATGTGCTCCTTAATCTCTTTCTGAATTATCCAAATCAGAAGCAAAATATCCTGTCTTTTCTGATGCACATAAGAGTTTCTATAAAAGCTAGTGCCTGATATTTACAACCTTTCCAGAAAGGTAGGCTCCATTCTTCCAAATAACCTTCAAATGAAAATGTCTTTTGAATTTAAACCTGAATGCTCTGAGGCAGTTTTCAAAGCCTCACAGAAATCAAAAATAGGTTTGGCTTATTAGAAGCATATAATTTGTTAACGTCAAAGTTGTTTTAACATATTCTAAAATAGCATATTTACTACACATTATTTTTTACCAAACATCGTGAAAAATGAAGTTTCTGAAACGGCACAGATCAGTTTTGATTGGATAAGGGGCAAACAGCTTAACCAAGGGAAATACACCAACTATAACAACTGAGATTCCTGGCTTCAGTCATCCTTATTTGAATATTTGAAAAATATTTTTTGAAATATTGCCTCACATATAATTAGCCTTAAGGAGGCAAACCACTAGAAAGAATTGATTCTCACTGCACTTTAAATTGCTACTCCACTGCCTTCACACTTGATGAAATATGGATCAATTATCTTTTTGGCAAATATGAACATGCTACCTTTTAGCAGAGCTTCATTCATGGCACTTTCTTTCTCTGGTCTTTAGCTTGATCTGCTTGTTTCTGTTTGAATTTATGTAGACTATTAGCTAAATTGCACAAACATTTAGTTTAGCCTAGAAAAAGTATTCTGTGTTCAGCCTGCATCCTCCTCGAGTTCTATGCTCGTAAACACCAGAAATTAATGGAGGTGGTTCTTTCCCCCTTGTTACATTAAAAATAGACTTGTTACCTGAAAATACATATTTGTAATGGTGCATTTTATGGAGTTATAATTATGCAGGCTTCTTTTCAAGATGACAGCAGCCAGGCTTACCTGTCAGCTGAGAGAGCAGTGAGAGTAAAGACTGACACCCCTACAGAGGTGAGCTGTATGAAGGGGATAAGTTTGCATCCAGTTCTGCCAAACAGCCACTCGTCAGCAAGGAACCTGCTGGCATCCACAGGCACGCAAGTCACTAAAAGCAGCAGGTCTCCCAGAGCCAAACTGGAGATGAACAAATTAGGGACATTTCTCATGGATTTAACAGTACAGAAGATCTTAATCAAAGTGATATTGCCAATAAGGCCTATCAAAATGATGATCCCATAGATTGTGGGGATGGCGTAGAGGAACGCTGGGTAGAACCAGTCGTCACCAAGGAGGGAGAAGTTTGCACTCTGGTTGACGGAGAAGTTGTAGAGAATGAAGCTATCTGTTTCTAGGTCTAGCAGAAGGCACTCTCCAGATGCCATTGTCCTACTTTGCTCTTCTCGGAAGACAGCTTTCCTCTCTGGAAGTCCTCACAAAAATAAATTTCTTGCTTTAATTTTGCTGCAGCTTGCTGGCTTTAAGCAGTCAGAAATGCTGAAAAGTCATATCATTTTGCGAGACATCTTGATAATAACCAAACTGAAAAGCACCTGTAGCTTGCTCCACAGTCCTGTTTGCATAAGGTGAAAGGAGAACATCTTTTAGCGTAGTTTGAATCCTGATATTTCCTTTTCCCTCCAAGACTTGTCTTGCTGTTGTGTATTCCTCAGCTTTGGAAGGCCAGTTATAAAATTCACAGACCAGCAAGTGGCAGGCATTTTCAAAAACGGGGCTTGCTAAACTCCCAGCTTCAGGTCTGCCGAGCAGCTTCAAGTCCGAAATAAGGGAGTTACAGAAAGCACGAACTTTCGGGAGTTGCTGCCACGCTGCATTGCCAACCTCTCCCGCTTTCCGTGCCTGCCCCCGCCAGCTGGATTTAAAGTGAGGGGAAAAGCGGGGCTCGGCTGGCGGCTCGGATCCTATAGGCAGGATCTTCTGGACGTCAGTCCTTGCGCTGCTTCCCACGGTGCGCGCGGGCTGTTCCCGGCGCAGCGGGAGCGCCGGGAAGCGCCGGGAAGCGCCGGCCGCCTGCTGGATGCTCCGGGCACTGCCGCGCGGGGAGGGGGGGCAGCACCCCCTTTAACTCCTTAGGTGAAAAAATACACGTATGCTCACGTACAGCTGCAGAACAAACCCCTAAACAAACAAACAAACAAAAAAAAAAACCAACGAAACAAAAATATAAAATACCCCTTACTCCCCTCAGCTAATGTCACTGCAAATAGATCAGAGTAGCTATCCCACCGTCTCAAGTAAGAGCACAGGTATTTCCCTCACAGTTGGGTATTCAATTGTTCCAATGAAAGAGAACGATGGTATGAAGCCAAATTCACCCTCCTCCTACCCCCAAGCAAATGAAATTAATAAAGCCAATTAAGATAAAATAAACACTGTTGTTAAGGTAGGCAAATGAATATTTAGCAGTGTGCGCCTGAAGTTAACCAGGGAAGCCTGAATGCTGCACATTTTTTTGTTAATTTTTATAACTGGGAGGTAACAATACCAAGGCATGAAGTTTGCCATTCAACATGATCATTTCTATATATGAGGTACTCACCATACTGGCATCTATAGGTAATACATGTTTAGACAGCAGAGAGAAAGTTTCTTGGCTTATAACAGCCTGAAATAGCTCCTTCTTAGAACTTAATTGAGATATAGCTATTACTGATGTCTTACTGCTTTATAACAGGCTATTTATGAATACATACAAGGACTTTCTGGACTGCAGAGAAATATAGTTAATTTGGAAACTAGTCTGCAGAATTAAATGAAGCAGTAATTTACATTTCCCCTTGCAACTGCTCATTTTTGCAGGCAAAAGAATGTTTTACCAACTGCCAGAGTTACTTTGAGGTGAGGGGGGAGGCTATTCAAACAAGGCATTAAAGTGTGATTACTAGTTTCTGCATAAAAGAAGCATTTCAGGACACAATCTGGAAAATGTCCTGGGGTTTGGGAGCCATGTCCCAGGGTGGGATTCAGAGCAGGAGACTTCAATAGCTGTTTTTCTGCCTCATTCTTGTGACCTGGGTCAGTGTTTTCAGCTGCTTTGCTGCTGCTTACTCTAAGTCAACAAAGGACTTATGTGTACCCTTAACTTTAAGTAGGGCTACTTATGTGTTTTTTTCCAAGCCAAACACCCATGAAAGTGCTGTGCTGGGAGCTTGAGGGTATAAAGGAGAAGTCAAATTTTCTGGTATCTCTTTCAGACAGAAGCCTGCTTTTAAAAACAGGCTGGAGTTTGCCACTGTTAAAAGCAGGGGACGCGGAGCTACTGTGCCCAGTCTGGTCAGGGCGCACAGGCAGCTCTGCGAGTCTGGGCCAGCTCCGTGCAAGGCTGCCAAGTTGGGTGGATGCCATTTGGAGGCAATGCCGTGTTTAGCACAGCAGGATGTACCAAAGGCACAGAGAGGAACTATGGAGCTACTGAAGCAGCCCAGCCACACAGTGTGGTGGGACACCCCTCCTACAACTTTGCCCAGCATATTTGGGAGTCTGGTGATAGGGGCTGCATGACAAAGACGTACATGCTTCTCCCCCTCCCTCTCTCTTCCCCCTTTGCTTTCTAAACTTTGAGAGGAAGTGGAAAGGGCACCTCTGGAGTTGGTAGCAGATCCTTGGTGTAATCCTGATGGACCTCTGTGCCCAGCAGCCTGGTCAGCAGTTGGCAGTGACCTGCCCTGAGTAGGTGATGGGACCAGAGACTTCTTGTGTCCCTTCCCATTCAAATGACTTGTTGACTCTTGGATCCGTAAACCCATCACTCAGAAACATAACATCTCTAGCTCTCATCACGAGCCTTTATTCTTCCAGATGGACATTGAAGCGGTCAGTTTGCCAAAAATCTTCTAATAGAATCACTCAGTTACCATTCTTCACCATTTAAATGCTCCTACACTGAAATCTCTCTTTACATGGCAAACCGTATGGGGTGAGCAAAGCAAGAAAATAGAAGTAATGCTGGAAATCTTTCTTATCTTCCAGCAGACGATGGTGTTGATCATTCTTCCTTTGAGGTGAGTGTTGGCACATCACCATGTCCCAGGTGTCTCCATCAGTGAAGGAAGAGGCTCTCATGATTTCTGAGAGAATGCACTTCACCTTCAACTTTGCAAGGCTGATAGATTATTCCAGGAAGCCCTTCAAGTCTACAGTTACAGCTTTATAATTTTTGGTTGTGACAAACCCAGGTTTCAGGTTTAGGACAAACTCTTTTGAGAACAGAGAATGACAAATTGAAAAGACAAAGGCAGAAGAGGGAAAAAAACCCAGAGCCTAAACCAAACAAAAACAGATCCTGTAATGCTTGAAACTTAGTTTAGATTATAAAAACCATTCATTATTTATGTCAGATGTAAATAGACTATTTCAGGGAAGATGACTGCTAACAAAATGAAGGACACAGGTTTTATTCACCGTTGCCTAGTCTGCAGATGTTCCCCAAAAGTAACTTAAAAATGCTGAGGATGTTTCCCAGACATGTTTTTGTCTTGTCATAAATTGCATTTGAGAGGTTTTGTTTATTATAGATGGTGTACCTTTTTTATCATGTCACTCTAGCATTTATCTTCCCTCAGCAGGCTAAATGTCTGGGTATTTGTATTCTCATAGCCACCTCTGCTGTAGTGTTCATTTCAACATCCCAAGCCTCTCTCCAAAGGAAGGTAAGCATCAATACCCATATTTCATCATTGCAGTAACCTGCACGTATGCAAAAAAAGAGAAGTAATTGTGGCACAAAGTTACTTAACTGGCTGTTGGCAGAGTTGCGAATAGAATAATGCAGGTCTCACAAGCTTGGTCCTGCATTATAATGCTTTTCTGTTGGACAGTGAGAGATTCCATAGATACTTTCAATAGATGCTTTTTTCTTTTCATCTCTCAACCTTTGTCCAACCTCCAAATGACAGCTGCAAAGAGACAACCTTCCTACTCCTTAATTGTGCACAAAGGGGGAGATTTGTAAAAGCTTGATGGGTAAAATTTTCAAAAGCAGTTAAATCTATATGAAACATAATGGAATTTAGGCTCCTACATCGCTTATGAGTTCACCGCACAGAAATGGAGCCAGAGTTTCAAACAAATGCAGTTTGCATTGAGAAAAGTACATGAGGACCTGCTTTTCAAAGGCACTTGGAGAGCTGCAGCTGCCACAGTCACAGCTACAGGCAGATTTTTAAAGAGCATGAACAGGCAGATTTTTAAAGAGCATGAACAGCCAGTGTGACGAGATCTTTTGAAAGACACCAATAATTTTGTCTACATATCTAAATGGACCACTTTGGAACATTTAGTGCAACAGGGGGTCCTGAGCCCCTCTGAGGTTCCATGGGAGAAGTTCTGGTGGTGGGACCCAGAGGATGCTGCTGCATCCACCTGCAGACCCTCAGTCTGGCCGAGGCTGGCACAGCCCTCGCCTTGGAGGGCAGGAGCACACCTGCCGCACCAGGGCAGTCAGCCCATGCAGCATTCTCCACACCAGGCACCTACAGCACCCAGGGGACGTGGGGGCGATGGGGATCACCTTCCAGAGAGCATGGATTTTCACCAGGGGTGTCACGTTTGTTATCTTGCCACAGTAAGCCTTCCCTTTGTAGCAGCCTCTTGCACACCTTCTCAGAGGAGATGGATGAACTTGCATCCACTGTCCAGTGTCAAGAGAAGTGTCCGTGTGCTCAGGGTTCTGCTGTTTCCTGATAACCAGATTACCGGGGCTAGGAGCCAGTGAACCAGGGATTACTCCCTGCTGAGCTCATGGAGTGCAACATCCACTGATTTACCAAATATTCTTCTTCTGCAAACTGTTCATCTCCCAGAGGGAACAAAGCAGTGTAAAGCATCCTGCCTATAATGTCTTCAAGCAAATTCTTCATTTTTATTGCTGTCACCCCTGTGTGCACATATCATGCTCTGTGTCTCAGTTCACGACTCTATTTCAGTCACAAAAGTTAACAGAAACTGTTTACAAAAAGGTGATTTTCTAATCCAGTTCATTCCAGGGATCTGATTTACAGCAGAGATTTACAGAGAGTAAATTCCATTAATTAATTTTTTTTTTTTTTTTGAGCAGTGGTCTGTACTCATTCCTTCATGACTGGAGGTCAGAGGGGCTGGGGAGGGAACTGATTATAATGCACAGCATAGAAGTCCCCTGAGTGGATACGATATGCTGGCTTCTTGCATGGGTAAAAATGGAAATGAAGCATTGTCAGGTTTTCTCCTTCATCCTGCAGCCTTGCTGATGCACAGCCTGTACTGCAAATGAAGATGCAGGCCACACAATGTGAAGTGCTCCCACTGTGCCTTTGAAAATAACTTATTCATCCTAAATTAGACAACTCCTTCAGTGTGTTATTGAACTTCATAAATCCCCTATTCACTCCCAGCATTTCATCATGACACACAGTAGTCAAAAACTGACACAGCTGGAAGGGCTGTTTGAACTGCCTAGCACCTTGGATGTGTGCTCACGGAGAAGGAACTGTTCGAAGGAGAGACCACACAGATATATATTTACAGGAATCTTCTGCCAGGCTCTAAGAGTAACACAGCCATAATGGCACCTGAAAATGCAGTAAGTGAAAGAGTAAGGTTGTATGTGTGGTGGGCCGGTAGGAGCAAGGGACCAGCCTTTGCCCGGTAACTGTGGGATGAAAAGGGACTTGAGAACCAAGACAGCTGCGTGTGTGAGATGCTTTCAAGGAAGGCACATTTGGAAAAGATGCACAGATAGTGCTGATGCAAGGAAAAGGGTCTTGGCAGCAGCACTCTGAGGAGCAACAATGCATCTTTTGAGAGCAACGAATGCTGTAGCAGGCAAGATACGGGCATCTGGGCAAGAAACCTCAGCTATAAAAGAGGTAGGAAAAGCTACATTCCACATACTTTGTAGGACACACCTACACACACCCCTGCACATCCTGCAAGACAAATAAACCTGAGGATACAGGGAGAGGAACAAGAAGAAAGCAGGACTGAGTGAAAAGCAGTCAAGTGTTGCCACCTTGGTGCAGAGAAAACATTAACTCTCCTCTACCATGCCGAGCTCATGTTGGCAACAAATAATTCCCAAGGAAATACTGCAAGACAAGATTCCCATCATGATAGATGGAGGCAAAGTCATTGAGATTTGAAAGTCATCTGCATGAGAAGAAGACAAGTTTGTGGATAAAGATGGCTTGAAGTATCAAAGAAGGGTACAAAGGAAAGATCATCTCAACATCCCACAAACAACTGAGGGGAGACATAAAGAAGACATCAAAGATCCCACAGAAGGGAAAAGTGTGCAGAAGAAGAGAGGGCAGATGAGGAAAGCAGGCAAAGATGAGATTTTGGGTTAATTGCATAATCAAATACACCATCTTAAGTAACTACATGGCCAAGTAAGGTGAGCCTAGTGGCACTGTTTAGGATAGAGGAGTCTTAAAAGAAAGACTTATAGGCTTTTGTGCATGAAACTTCAGTGGAGTGGAAGGGAAGGAAGTCCGAGTAAAAGTTTGGGCTGGAGCTGAAAAAGAAGATGCTCTTCTTTCATGCATCTGTTTTCCAAGATAGAATTTAAAAAAAAAAAAAAGGGGGGATGGATCTGGGTGCAAGAAGGTGGAGGACAGCAGCATTAGAAGGGGAAGAAAAGTTCACATAACCCGTACTTGTCCTCAGTTTCCTAATTCTTCTTGAAGGGCACCTTAATCTGGGCAATTTATAGCATGGCACTTTGGTCAAATATTTCTGGAAGGCTCTCCTGCCCTGGGCTGTCAGCAGAGCCAGCACTTCCCTGCAGTTGCTGGCCCTTAGCAGGGATGTGGAAGCATTCCCTGGCAAGACAGCTGAGGACAGCAGAACACAGAATGCCATACACACTGCACAACAGGTAGCCCCAGGCCTGTGACACCGAACTCAGGGCTACAAATCCATCCTACTAACACCTTTTTTTTTTAGGATCTACGGTCAGACAGCACTGAACTCCACTGAGACCATTAAGAGTTATCTCAGTAATAATTTAAGACTTTACTTGGTAGGTGAAACCTGGGCAGAGTCAGCCTGAGAGTTTATTCGAACATTAACTCTGTCAAGGCCAGACAGCAAAGCTAAAGACCATAAGATCTATATTGAGACCTTGGATTGTGAGCATCAGCCCTTAGCTGGCATATATAGGCAATGATTTAATAAGAATGAATCTTCCCTCCTGACCCCTGGCATGCAGAAGCAGCATTCAGGACATGCCACCCTTCCCTGGGCGCAGCAGTGCTGATGGATTCACCCTCAGTTTCACTCCCTTCCTTCACTGCAACATCTCAGTATCCTTCTTGGGCTCCTGGGATTGGAACATTTTTTCCTTTCAGTGTTGTCATTGACAGGCAGCTGGTGCAATAAACTATTGCTGAATGCATGCTGTTGTTTTCCTTTCATAAGGTAAAATGTACTTTTTTTTTTTCCCATCTTGGTTGTCATGGGAAAGGACAGCTCCCCACCTAACAGAAAAACACAAATCCACATTTAATTATTACTATTAATAATAAGAATTGTACTCTGGGAGACTGGAAGAAATTAAACAACTCAGTATCAAATAGATGTTTTAGAGAGGAAAAAAAAAATTAACCCCATAATCAACAAGGCTGTTTAAGCTTTTTTTCTAAACGAGTGGTTCCAAAGCTGGCCAGTATAACTCACCAAGAGATGTGCTGGAGAAACACAGCAAGGCAATATATACCATTTACCTTATTTGTACTGTACTTGAGGAACGTTTCAAGAAGAAAATCAGGCAATATAGAGGCATTCAGTAATGATAACTCGGAACAAACTGGTTTCGTGTACATCTAGTATCTGATTTGCTTTCTGTTATCTCTTCTCTGTCATGAGAAGGCGGAGGCCGAGCCCCCGGGCGGGGGATGAGCCCCCGGCACGATGCGCGGCGCGGCCGCCAGAGAGCGGCGCTGGGTCCGGCGCTCCCGGTGCCGCCGCTGCCGTCCCGTGGGAATCACGGCGGCTTCTCCCTCCGCGGACCCCGACACCGCCTCAACACAGGCAGCGAGAGCTGGCGGAGAACCTCTTCTGAGTCAGCAGGAGAGAGATGCCAGCAAGGAACTGGTAGCAAACCGTAAAGCATTCACTCACTCACTCACTCACTCACTCACTCACTCACTCACTCACTCACTCACTCACTCACTCACTCACTCACTCACTC
>JAWMRA010000001.1:98812889-98856632 GCA_035584735.1 Pseudotriccus pelzelni | reverse complement strand
TATCTATCTATCTATCTATCTATCTATCTATCTATCTATCTATCTATCTATCTATCTATCTATCTATCTACCTATTTAATCAGGTCACAAATAAAGGCACATAAGAAGGGTGGGGAAACAGCTGTGAAGCTGTTTGGAAAGCATCCCACGTGAGGACTTGAAAAGAAGTCCACCTGTCTAGGACAGAAAAGTGGCTAACAGGACTTCACTACGCTTGTGGCAGGACTCAGAGAAAGGAGAAAATGAGATGCCAGCAAATTACTCTGCTGCCCTGAGCTGTGATGATAGGGATGGATTTGGAGGATCTTTTCCTATAGCAGTTAGAGGAAGAGGCAGAAGCTGGGCAGAGCTTCTGCTTTTGTCTCGGTTTAATTAACTTTTGTTTATTTGGTGGGCTGTCCCCAGCACCTGCTTGGAGGACTCATTTTAATGGTTTTGCATATCAACAGAGCATCTGGCTCAATCCTTATTGTTTAACTCCAGCTGCATTTAAGAGGGCATAGGTCGGCACATCTGAAGCAAGGGAAGAAGTTGGTTTTCTGGAAAACAAAGTCATCTACTGTGGTACTTGAATTTCTTAAAATACCTCCTAGGATTTTGGTGGTGCTGGGTTTTGTGCCAAGTAATGGGTTTGCTCTGACAAAATGTAGCAAAAGGAAAGGTGGTGCAAATGCCACATGGATGTCCAAGAAGTATGGAGAGAGCACTAGGGTGGTGCAGGACAGACAACTTGCTTCTGGTGTCTGAAGCAGACTGTATATTAAAAAATAAAATCAATATCTATACAGAGAAATACACAGTGTAGGGGAAAAATCAACACAGCTTTCATAGGAGGAAGTCATATGTCTCAGACCTAACACTATTTAAGTTACCAGCCAGTGGTGTTGTTAATAAGGGTAATCAGACTACACAATTGTGCTTGGACTCTCCAAGAGCTTTCCTAAACTTAGGATTTATGAAAGGCTACAGAACAGGAAACCAGGAGCAGGTATAAAGTGCTCTTTGCTGAGGAAAAAGACAACCAGAGGCAGCCTGGGGAGACATCCTGTAACTCTGTGAAGGCAAAAATGTTCAGCAGTGATCTGGAAAAGGCAGTGAGTTGTGAGGGGTCTGTTGGTGATCCTGAGTTGCTCAAGGCAGTAATGAGGAAAGCTGATTGCTAAAGACTGAGAGAAAATTTGGTGTTTGGGTTGACAGGATGAACAATGAGCGACAATAAACACAGTTTCATACTCATGGAAATAAGTGACTTTGACTAATCATTTGATAGGATTTAAACACCCTGTTTCCAGTTAGAATAGCAGCCTTGGCACCACTGAAAACATCTGCACACAGACCTAAAGGTGAAAAACAAGGAAGGAGTGATGAAGGAATAAGGAGGGAACAAGTCACTTGTTTTAGTGCCTTGGCTTGTCCCTTACCAACTGCAGCAATAATTGTATTAAACAGTGGGTACAGCTCTGTGTGGCATGAAATCTGCATTTGCCAGCAATTATCACATGGTGGTGTTTGAGGCTGCTGGAACATACTTATTTGCAATACGGAAGAAAATTGGACAATACTGAAGCATTGGCTGGAAATCTTTAGCTTTTAGTGTTTTCAAATAAAAGTACTGCATTGTCTCGTGCTGAGAAACTAGTCCTGTGCTACCAAACCCACGGACATCATTGTCCATACCTCCAGAAGTTATCTGTAGGTGGATGGTAGACACATAACTACCATTGGCCCAGACCCACAAAAACATCAGCCTCACTGTCATCATTGGGAATTCAGTACCTAAATGCTTCGTGAATTCACTCATCTGCTGCTGGCTTCTTATTCCATGGCTGTAGATCAACAGAACTGATAAAACATGGCTTATATTTAAATAATGATCTCTGGATGCTCTTGACATTCTTGCGCTATAGCATACTGACAAAGCCAAGGCTTACATTCTCTGATGGACACTCAGATTTCCTCTGTGAGGACAAGATATGAGCTCTGCCAATGTGCTAGCCAATTTATCACTGCCCAATATCAGAATCCAAGCTGAGGTGAAGATTAATGTCTATCGATACTAGGCACTGAGAAAAGGGTTGGTGTTTGTTGTAATCACCACCTCAGTGATATTTCAAAAAGCCCCACAGCTCTACCCATCAGTGATGTTTACACTGACTGCTAAAGGTGACATAAGCTTAAGAAGTCAGAATATTAGGGAAAAAAAATCTAAAAACCAGAATTTGCTATCACCATTATCAGATCTTTTAATTAACTAGACAGAAGGGCGATGAAAAGGAACTACTGTTCCAGACAAATATGGATTGCTGTGGCAGTAACCATGTTTTTAGTCTGCCACTCAGTTCCCCTGAGTGAAACCCCAGATTTCTATCCTAACTTGGAATAGCTCACTCTTTTTCTCAACTCGAGTAAGGACAGTTGGCAATGCATTCAAAATGTTTCATTTTAGTGTTTTCTGATAAATTCAAATTAATTGGTTTCAATTCAGCTGAATAACTAATTGCATTTCCCATTTTGTAACATTACTATGTGAAATTTTTTTAGGAGCTGACTGTCAGAAATTCATTTTTTAAGCAAAATCTTACAGCATCCTCTATGATGCTCCACATCATTGTCTTCATAAAATTGCACATTTGCACCCTGGAAAATACTAGACAACAGGGCCATAGATTACAGCTCTACGCAGCAGAGGACTGATGTGGAATGTAACTTTATGTATTTTTATTATTAATGATAAAAGGGGCCTTTCTGATTTGTTCAGGAAAATTAAGGATTCCAGTTTGAATTCAACTGAAATAAAAAACTTAAGCCATGTATGCTGTGCTGTTGCTGTCCCTGCTGCAGCCTGCGCAGTCATCATTCTGCTTTTGAAGAGGAACAAAATTAAAACTCAAATAAAGCTAAGCCATCATCCCTTGGAAAAAAAGCTGACTAATACCAAAGAAATGAGCACATTTTTTGGTTTCTTTGTAGCTTATTTAAATGTTTCCTGCAACAAACTACCATTTTATCAGTTTTTGAAGAGTTAAAATAAATATCTGATGACTACACCAAATCCCAATGATTTTGATGAATGAATCTGACAGTAAAACTGTAAAAAAAAAAATTGCAGCTAAAGATCTACTGGTTTCGGTGGGCTCCATTAACAAATGAAGATCACAAACTGATAGGAAATTATAGGAGATTCGTGACTTTCTGCAGTTTAAAACTTCAGGATAGGGAGAGGTTAAAAACAAAATAAACCAAGAAGTTGGAGGTTACAACCAGGAGAACAGGTGTTCAAACCTTGGATACCTGTACTGGATCAGGCTCTCAATTTAACCGAGTGTTCAGTGTCACAGTGTGGTGATGAGCTGCCAGCAGGCTTGAGGGGGAGGAAATTAACTTACTTTACATGTCTGTGAGGGCTCTCTCTGATGTAAGACACAATTCAGTAACTCCCTGAGAGTGGGCCTTGAGGACAGCAGAGGCTTTTGAAAATGTAAGGTTTGACAGGTATTCAGAATGGTCTTGTGATATTCTCTGAGCATCTAATGTATGACGTACTAATGGAGGAAATAAGGGGGAAAATCAATCATTTGCAACAAGAAATTAGATTAGCTACAATGAAGACAGAGGGGAAAAAAGGTTTTGAAATAGAATTCCAAGTCTGAAATAACTGAGCTTTTATGCCCAGAATAGATACTACATCAGAAGGGAACCTGAAAATTGGTAAATCTTAGTCTTCTTTGGAGCATAGCTTTGCTTGCAATGAGACAGACAGCCAATTCTGATATCCCACAGCTTTTTTAATGGCATAACTTCCATGAACTCAGTGGTTTGCTGTCTTGATTTACCAGAAAAAGAGACATAACAATGTTCAGCAAATTCAATTCTGCATTTATAGCAACTTCAAAGAGATGCAAAACTGAGACGCAGAACTATGAGTGCACTGAAAAAGTCAGCTCTGCATCAGAAGAAAGCTTGCCATCCTTTGTAAAGAAAAAAGGTATAGTGTGCAATTCCCACTCCATCTGTGGAGAATTCATTCATAAATATGTTCTTGAAATTCACGCATAAATCAGAATGCAAAAGGTTTGTAGACAATGTGCCAGTGGATATAATTTACCAAGACCTCAATTCAGTTATGTCATTTCACTAAAATACAGCTCCTCTTCCTACAGCAGATGTTATCCATATGATAAAAGAGACCTGGAAGATCCCTGGAGTTTACAGCCTTAACAGTGCTCACCATGAATGCCATAGGGAAAAAATCTTTCGAAAAGATGCATAAGCCCTCAGCTAAAATTAAATCAAAGTCAGTGTAAAACACTATCTGTATTCATGAAGGTATTGACAGCTCTCAACACTCATTTCTATGTTTTGGCAAGTCAGTGTCCCATCTTATTTAACTGAATAAACAAATTATTGGTTTTCTGGGCAGACATACAAGTGCGTGGAAAATAAATGACTTTCTGAATCCTTTCCTGAGCAAATCACTGTGCTTCAGCAAACATCCTATTGATAGAAATCCCAAATAAGCGGCTTCTGGTACAATACAAGTATAACTATTGCTTTTTCTGCATTTCATGGAACTAATCCTATTATCTGTCAGATAATATTAGAAGAGAATTCAAGTGCAAAGTGAATATATCATCCTGGAAGTTCAGTGAAACTCTGAATATGGAAAAGAAAAAAGCATCTGACAAATGCTTTGAGGATTCTCTACCAAGGAATAACTCTATGCAATCACTCAACTGGAGCTGTGGTTGTGAGACTTTTCTTTGATCCCTTTACTTGGAACACATGTAAGTAGGACACCTACTTACTATGGGGTGATTTTCATCCACCGTACAATCCACTTACTAGGATGCATCTAGTTTGCTTGTGTTGTTAATTTGAATGGGATATGCTGTGCTAGAAAAGGCAAAAGAACTGTTAAAGCTGTCAGTAAATTTGCAGCTGATGTTAAGTTATTCACTTCTATTCAGGCAAAGGAGTTAAAAACTTAGACAATATGAATATTTTGTGGACTGCGTAAAGAACACCAGGGTCCTCAGTTTCCACCTAACAAATCTGACAGGAAATACAAGATTTTCAGCAGGCATTTATTTTGCAAAGTTGTTGCCAATAAAAGAAAAGGAGAATAGTTATCCTCAAAAAAAAAAAGAAGTAGCTGTTCTGGTGGAGTGTTTGATAGACAGAAGAAAGCCACTGGAGAACTCTGAATTATCAACATCTCTAACACACCACTTATGCTGTCACATAGCACATCCTTTCTAGAAACTTGAGCAACGTCTGAAAACAATAGCATCCTTCACCCACCTTCTCTGAGGTTAAACTTTTTTTTCTTAATCCAATCTGTTCTTTTGGGTATGCCAAAATGCAGATATCATACTAATGTATAAAATGCTAGGAGAAGAAATAATTAAATGCTTTGTCATGCAAATCTAAAAAGAATTCTGTCCCTTAGATGAAAAACAAATCAGTAATACTGATAAGACATTTAACAGCAGTAACAGTTCAGGCTGCTCTTTGTAATGTATAATGCAAATGTTAAAATAAAAAATAATATATTAATTATAAAATAATAATTAATATATTATAAACATTAATTTAAAATAAAGGCATGTTAAATATGAGGAAGGTAAAATGAAGCCATGTTCAAGGCAGCATCTAAAAAATTTTCAGGCAGACCTGAAACTGAACACAACTGTATTACTTCCAGCCACATCTGAAAACTCAGTACAGATTCTGTGGTTCTTTTTCAAACCCTTGGTAGTCAAGTGGGAGGTTTTCCATTAATGCTGGTAGACTGCTCTGTAAACAATAGCAATGTCTAAACACAGCCATTTTCCTGACACAAAACCTTTACCTAAACTGGAGATGAAAAGTACCACCTTATTTGTACACAGAAAGACACCTGATATTTCCCATCTGAACAGCTCTGATTTAAGCCTGAAGAACCAGAAAAGCTAAAAAGTGATATTATGATATATCTGTGAGGGAGCTGATAAATGAAAATACCTTTTTTAACAGTGAGTTCTGTGCGTGTAAAGACAATTTGAAGTGCCCTTTTTGTCTGGGCTAACACAGCAGGTGGAGGCCCTTCACCTTATTGCCCAAGCTGCTCTTTCACTCAGAATGGTTATTAACAGTGCTCATTCAGTGTTTCATGACGATAAACTAAGCCACAATAAAAAGCTATGAGCGAAATACTTCCATGCTGAGAAATCACTTATCAACTTGTTTGTGGTGTTCAAAGCCTCTGACTCAGAGTTTCAGCATAAGCCTCTGAGTGTTCCCAAACCTGTAGACTTTAGTCTGAAATGCATAAGTTCAGCAAATTAGGTTCATAAAACCGCAGGATATCCAAGGGGCCAGGTCCACCTGACTGAGCCCTGAGAATGGATGTAGCTCCTAGTGGTAGCTGCAGGACTTGTAAATGCCACCAAGGTCAGCAATGATGGAGGCATGGCACTTCCAGAGAGACTTTCTCACCTGTAACCTCTTCACCTCTGAAAAATGCAGTTCCTTACCTTCTTCCTCCAGGAAATTATTAGCATTGCTTGATAAATTTTGGAAATAAGCACGGCTGGAGGGAAACTGGACCTACAGAAACAGTCAGTAAAACTCATGCTGACTTCATCACAGCCAGTATTTCAACCCTTGCATTAAAAGCTCTGGAGTAAGATGACAGAAAACAAAGATACTTCTGTAGTTTGTGCTGTTCAATTGCTGCACACAAGTGAGTGACCAAGTGGGAAGAGGGGGAAGGAAAGGACTTGTTAGTGGGGCAGGGCTCCCACATCAGTCCGAGGACCAGGACACAGAGCACACACACAGCCTCTTGCATGGCTGACCATCCTTATGTTACTCACCCTGGCTTTTTTTGTCTTCTCAGTCTTGAGCCTTGCACTCTCTGTTAATGCCTTTGGCTCTGTACCTTCCCTGAGTACAGCAGTCATTACTCCAACTAGCTCATCCATCTTATCCTTCCTGTACTTGGTTCAATAGAATCATTAACATTTTCACTGGAGTTGGCCCAAATGGCCCTAATCAAGAGGAATTGGCAAGCTGGCAAACTCTCTGCAGATGCCTGTCAGGGATGAAGTACTACCACCTTTTCTGTAATAGATACCATGATTTGAATATCTATTCCTCATCTCCCCCAAGTTCATTATTCATTAGAAACAGAGGCAAGGATTTTAGATTTTTAGGTCGATGCTAAGGGCCCCGCATTTGCAGCATGGGGAAAGATGCAGGATAAGATATATATTCCTTTATGTTGATTTTGGTTTTTTGTATAAAATGGGTTGGTGCTTCCTTTTAGGTTTAGGCATCACAGCCTAAGGTAAAGAGGTAAACATCTGTTAGCTAATGGTTTATGTCCTGAAAATGAAGTAACTTTTACAAATGCAGTTCTTATCAGACAAAGGAGGAAAAATGTTCAGTTACCGAATTGCTTGTACTTACTAATGGTTTGCAGAAATAGTGGCCTCAGACGGATAAGCAACTCCTTATCAGTGTAATCATCCAGCAATTTCATGGCTGTTGGACCAAAGCCCTGGGAAAGAGCAAAGATATGTGGTGACTCACTTCTCTTCTGTCCCTGCAAGACAATTACCAGTTTTTGGTGTGCTACCTTTGGCAGAAAGGCTCTCTCAGAGCAGCAATATGTGTTGTCTGAGGGATTCAAAGAAAGAAACAGAAGCAAAAGTGCTGTTCTACAGTGGACAGAATGAAGTAATAAATGAAACTCATAACACCTCTGGAAACAAAGATTCTTATCTTTAAAAAAACCACAAACCAACCAGCACCAGTAAAACATGAACACAACCCACGTTCTGTCAAGGCTTCCGTGCTGTCTTGCTCCATCATGAGTCTCTGCCAAGTGGCTGTGTTCAGTGACATCCACTCCCTCTGTTTGAGTGACTCCATTTCAGCTTGTCGAGTGCTTCTGCTCCTAATTACAAGTGCATTCATAGTCTCTCTGGAAAGGTTTCAAAGTGTGTAGATCTGACTAATGTGAGACTGTTTTTGAGTTGACATGTGAAATGAGAAGTATGCCTCTAAACAGCTGTTTATTTCTCTTTGGAAAGGCTGAATTCACTTGAGCCCATGGTGACAATGATTTGTGTTTATGAAGATTCACAGCTGAGTCATAAATACTCTGAAATAACTTGAATGTCCCACAGTAAGCGTTTAATAGGAACATGTTCAGGACTAAAGAGGATTGGACTGGGAACAATAAGACTTTTCATGCTGACATAATACTGTGACATTTTATTGCTCTTTCTGCTATGGTTGCCATGCACCCAGGACCCTGGTGAACAATCTATGCTGATGTCAGTCAATATCTTATTCCATAGGTGAGATTGATGAGACTGATATAAGATGCTGCTCCCTGTAAGTGATAGTATTGTAGTCCCTAATGAGTTTAAATTGTTAAAATAGTGCTCAAATGATAAGTGTGCTAACTACGGTACCAGACAGGGATAATGAGTTAGACTGTATGTGAGGATAAGTATTTTTCCTATCTTTATAAAGCTAACAAATTTATGAATGGAGCTCAACTTATAAACTACCCAACTGCCTTCTGTATCAGGTTTGTATCAGATTACTGTGTCCTCACTTTTGCAGAACAGTGTTTTTCAACAGGACTATCTATAAAATGAGCAGCTTGGGTAACTTTGGAAGAAAGCTTTCTCTTTTCATTAATCAAACAGAATAAAAATCACAGTAGACTCCATAGTTCACTTTTCCTTAGGAATGTGTGAATTGAGATTAGTTGGCAATTAAGTTATCTGGTATTGATTTTATATGCACTATCAACCATCTAACTCCTAGCTAGCAGAAATTCTTGATGTTGTGAGAGGTAGAGTCTTTAGCTTGTTGCTGCTTTTTTTTTTTTCCAAAAGGTAAACAGTAAAACATTGTCTGTGCTGATTTTCACAACAATGTTCTCATTATTTTTTTATTTCTCTAAAAATTAGATGAACAGCTTTGTTCTATAAGTACTTATTTGGCAGAAATTATTTTTCACTAGGCTGAGGAAACCCAATCTCCACATTTTCAAGCAAGTAAATAGAACACTGAGTTTGAAAAGAAGAATACTTAGTTCTAGCTTTCTCTCATTTCTCAGTGACTATCACCAGAACATGATCAAGATGGTTCCCTTGCCATGTGGGGGACTGTGATTTCTCATTTAGATCAGGGAATCACAGATGTATAGAGTGGTTTGGGTTGGGAGGCACCTTAAAGATCACCTAGTTTCAACACCCCTGTCATGGGCAGGGATACCTTCTACTAGACGAGGCTGCTCAAAATTTGGGAGTGCTCCATGTCTTGCAGGATAAAGCAACAAGTCTTCCCTTTAAAAGTCTGCACTAAATAGTATTCATGGGCAAATCAAAAGTTGGTCACAATTTTTTGATCCAAAACAAAACAAGCATGCCATCATTTCCACCTAGGCTGGAAGGTGAATAGTACTGCATGCAGTGGCACTGTTGTCCTCAGAAAGGAGAGCGTTTTGCAGGCCACACAGAGCTCCTTGGAACATCCACATGCCAGTCACAAGGAGCCTATCCTGCCTTACTTCTGGAGCTGTAAAACAGAAGAGCAGAGGAATCAACCCAGAGAGCAAGGAAAATGCTGGTGCTGGGGCAACATCTTCCTGGGAAAAGTAGTCCTTTTCAAGAGGAAAATGAGGCCAGAGGTAACCTGGGAATGAAAGTGCCCTGGCTCCCAGCAGCAAAGCTGGGCTGTAACTTCAGGCTCAACAGCCTAAGAACACCCAGCAGCAAGTGATCATGTGTGTGTGTACACTCTGAGCTCTCAGAGTGACCAGAACAGCCCACCCAGAGCTAGCAACTCACCTGCAGGGAGCTCTTTCTCAAAGCCAGACCCTCTGTGCCAGGTTTTACCTGCCATGAACTTTAGATGGCTCTGTTACATTGGTTTAAAAGGAGACTTTTATGACTTATCTACACTTTTTCTCCATTTCTCCCGAGTGCAATTTGATTGGGATGAGAAAGCTGTTTTGCTCTTGGAGCCTGATACAAACTCAAGCCTTGTGCCTCTCTCACAGATTTAGCTCTCTTCCCCACTGAGGACCTCTACAGTGAATGATGCTGTTGTACTGCAATTGTTTTAATCTGCCAAAAAGTGGGGGCAGCTGTCAAAAGAGAGGTCCTGTCTGTCCTTCTGCTGGCCCACGTGTTTTCCATGCCCATCTTTGTGCTCCCATGAGCACTGATGCACACAGGAAGTCTCAAGAAGCTCACAACAGGAGCATCAAGAAATGAAGAAATGCTTTTCACATCCAGATTAGCTCCCAGCCATGGCCAGAGAAGTCCAGTGGAGCCAGAGAGACTTCAGCAGGTAAGGTGCAGGCTGCAGGAGGATAGGCCAGATCCTCCTCACTCACGGGGTGCTGCTGTGTGAAGGATTTGTCCCAGAGAGGCAGCACTCATTGCATCAGAACTTTGCTTGCACTACAGAACAGAGGGCAGGACCTTTCAGCAGCCTGTGCCAGTTCCCAGTGTGTGTTGGAGCTACCAGGGACTCTGGAAGAGGCAACGCACAAGCCAGGAAACAAGATGCTTCCTGTGCTGAGGGTATGTTGGGATACCATGAAGGAGACACCCTGAGCCCTGGAGCTGGCAGTGCAGGTGGGCTCTGCCTCCCATTCCCTGTGAGACAGGAGGAGTGCCAGAAAGACTAGAGAAAGGAAAGATGCTCCTGCTTACTGCACTGTAGAAAAGTCTCCAGCATGTAACCAGAGGATTGACTGCATTTTCTCCTCTCACCCCAGCACTGCCTTGTCTTTTCCATCCCTGGACCCTGGTTTTGGCGTTGGAAGTGACCAAGCAAAACACAGTGGATGGGTTAGAGCACAGGTGGGCAGGCAGGCAACTCGGGGAGATACAGCAGGGCAGGTGGCTGCTACTTTACTGTTTAAGGTTGAGACTATACCCTCATCACCACACCACACACTAGAGCACTGAGGGGAAAGTGTGTTCTTTTCACTGCTTCGTGTGACCTGACTCTGGACACAAGAGGGGCTTTCCTGCTGATCCCCACAATGGTGCTAGGGAAAAGGTGTCATTGCAGCACCCCGTCTAACTATGAAATAACACATGTCCTCATGCAGCTTCTTCCCAGTCTCTGAACTCATGATGTTCCTAGAAGTTTCTTCTCCAACAGCAATTATTCCTCTGATAAGATGCAGGGTTTTTAACGACTTTTTTTTCACTCCACTGCCTTTAAGGCAGGTCTATAAATCACACTAAATGCCTCTACATTATGTAAATTGACTCCTTTGCAGAACATTTTTCATTCAGTATAAACAGAGCAATTACATCCTTTGATGTTTGCCCAAAATTGGTATTTCTTTTGCCCTTTCCAAAGGGGAAGTTTTAATCTGTGTCATCTTTTCTCTTGTGTTGTGCATTAAGTGTGAATGTGCTGCCAGTGCTTCATCCCAACCCTCCTTTTTAAAAAACAGCTGTGTTTGACCTGCTGTAGGTATCTTCCTACTCCTCTTTCTGATGTGTGTCCTTTCCACTGGTCCATTCATTCTTCACTCTGTGCTCCCTTTGTGTATTAGGTGATACTTTCCTTTCAGTTTTCTTTCTCTTTCTTCTGGGCACATTCTATGCTTTGACACGAGACATTTTAAAAGTCTTCTTTCATCGTGTCATGGCCAAACTTCTTAAGCAGCTTCTTTTGTCAGTTCATTCATCGTTTTGCCAAAGCTTCTCTGGGTTTCTATATTGTTCATCCTAGCGATGCCCTTGACACAAACAGTTGAGTACTAGAGCACTTCTGCTTCTCTGCAGAACTGATCTTGCATTATGTTCTGGCTTTGTATTTTGCATCAGAGTTACCTATAACAATCATGTTATAGAGAGAGATCCTGAACAAAATAAGGACAGTGAAAGCAGCAGGTTCAGAATATGGCTTTAGAGAAAGGCATGGGAGCCTCAAAAGTAGACCAGAGCTCAAATTTTCTTAAGGTATCTAGAGAGTGACAGAAATCACAGAATCACAGAATAGTTAGGGTTGGAAAGGACTTCTCGAAATCATCTAGTTTCAGCCCCCTCACTAAAGCAGGTTCACCTAGAGCTCATTACAGAGAATCACATCCAAGTGAGTTTTGAGTATCCATACAAGGAGACTCCACTGCCTGTTCCAGTGCTCTGTCACCTCCCAGTAAAGAAATGTTTCCTCGTATTCAGATGGAAGTTCAGTTTGTCACCCTTGTCCTGTTGCTGGGCACTACTGAAGAGAGTCTGCCCCCATCCTCTTGACTTCCACCCACAGACAGAGATGGACATTCTCAGTGATGAGTTTCTTTTACCTAGTTAAGGACCTAATTAATTACTGAGCATTAAGATCAGTTTTGTGTGCCATTTTTATAAACTGGAGATATAAGTTAAGGGTTGTCTAGCTTTGAACATCCAAGATGATTGCTGAGTTGCTCGAAGTCTGAACTACAGTGTAGTAAAAAAACTGCCACACTCTTCTGTTAAAAGATGAATTTTGGTGCAGTCAAAGTCAGATAGATCTTCTTTAGTGCTGTAACTATTTCAGATTGAAAAATCCATGATGACAGTTTGCTTCTCTATATCGTTTATTTTCTTAATTGTTTTCCCTCAGTGCTTCTTAATAACAGAGACACATGGAGTCAGTCACCCTGGCAAAGCACTCTTTCAGTTAGCAGTTAGAAACTCACAGTTGATTTCATCCCTACAAGTGTCATCTTTCCTTGTCTTTCTGTCAGTGTTTTTGAACAAAAAAGTCAATTAATTCTTCTACAGCAACAGTTTCTTTGCAATGCTGTAAACTCTTCAGTACCTCTGAAGCTAAAGCAATGAAGTGTGCCAGTTTTTCTCTCGGCCAGCATCTACAGTAAACCTTTAATTGATATAGACTTTACTGCTGTTTTCTAGGGAAAGCCCTTTATAATCTTAGTAGAAAGCTTGCTGCTATACAATTTTTTAAATGCTTCCAATCTTAGATGAATTGACCACAGTGGCTCTGCAGAATTTACCACAGAGTGATTTTTTGCTGCTACATCAAACGCTTTTTTTCCACTCCCTAGTTTTTGACTGGAGGACTTTGTCAATCATTATCATAGCTTTTGATAAAAACATTGGTACCTTTGCAAAATCAGGGATCTGCTGAAGGAGGCTTTGTTCAGTTTGCTGTAACTGGCTGTTGAAATCTCATCTGACTTCCAAACCATCCGAACACTTCCATCAAGTACCATGTTTTGCTTCTACCTCATCAGCCCTTTCACAGATACATTATCTGTTACTGAGGCAAGGAGACTCTTCTTAATTTTCTCCCAGCCAATTCTTTATCCTTAACTAACCCATCAAATATCCCATGAACTTGTCCTTGGAAAAAACCTGATTTTTTGTTCAGCAACACACTGCTGTGACACACTGTCCACAAAACACCCATGAAAGATATTGGATGATTTTCTTGTGGTAAGTAAGGCAGAATGAAGGCATGACTAAAGCAATTAACGTCATGATTGTATAGTTTCATTATGGGTTGTCCTATTTGTATGTTCTTTCCTTTCTGTGACCTGGAACAATTTTCTTTGGAGCTGCCTTCTCACTTGAGCTCTCAGCTTCCAAACACAGCCCAGCCCCATAGGAAGTGGAAGTGAAGGACAGGATTTTGCCTCGAGCCTCTAGCAGCTGTAGTCAAGATGTCTTGCTGGAAATCTTCTTAAATTCTTCAACTTCTCTTTAAAATGAGAAAATCACTTGCCTACTTACAGCTGGAGACATTTGCAGCCATTGGCCACTTGTGAAGTGACCCTGCCCGTGTTTTATGGAAACTTTATGTCCATGCTTTATGTCTATGCACTTAAAGGTTTTAAGTGATGTGTTTTCCCTGTCCTCAGAGGAAAAGTAAGAAAGGAAAAATATCTGTATTTTAAACCTCTTGGGAGCCTCAGAACGCAAACTAAGAAATCATCTTCTGTGACAGTCACTGTTTACTGTCTCCAGTCATAGAAAATGCCTCATGACCGAAATTGTAAAAAGTGTTTATTTGAATGTTTAAACCTCTGATAGCTCTTTCACTCTCTGTTAGAGAAGTTTTAGTGTATCCTTTATTTTATTTGAACACACTGCAGGCAAATCATCCTTGTTTGCCTCCCTTTCTATGGCAACCCCTTCTTGGCCTCCTTTTCAGTCCTTAGAGGGGGAAACCTTCCTTTCCTTTGCTCACTGCCAGCCCTGGATACCACTTTGACACTGTTCCCAAGTCCTCCTGATTCATTGCGGCCCCACATGGGAGCTGTTACAGACTGTTCCTGCTGCCCTTGGGCTTCAGATGTAGAAGAAGGAAGAAGTCCTGACCTGTTTACAGTAAACCATCACCTGCCTTCACCACACAGGGTTTAACGATACACTGACTCACTCAGCAACTCTGCAGGACACCTCAGTCATTATCTGCCTTGCTAAAAGCTAAATTGTTAATTTTACAGCACTTCATTATGCAGGATAAAAAGGGGCAAATTTCTGCTCACATAAATTTGCTCTGTAAGACACTCCTCCACAAGAAGTTGGGTTTGACTGTGCTCTTGAATGATTTGAGGGGAAAGGGGAGCTCATCCTTATGGAGTAGATGAAAAACAGTTAGAAAATCAAAGAATTAAAGTATTTTCCATGGGGCTTGCTCTGAACAGGTGCCATGTGGGAAATGTGAGGTGCCACAGAGCCAGCATCCCTACTGGGGCTAGGACTTTAAGAAACAGCTGAGCTGTCAACTTTATTTGCCATGCTTGCCATATAAATCACGCCTATTTCTAAAGTTTTGGCCACCAGCAATGACTCCTAGTGTCAATGTAAGACCTATCTCTAAGAAGCACAATTTTTCCAACAAAGAAAACCAAACCAAGTCTTCTCAAATGGCAATAACACCATTTTAATCCAACATTTCAGTCTACACCACAGCAGTGGTCAAGGGCCATTTAGTGAGGCCTGAAATCCTATCCTAGGCAAAGCCTCTGGCAGCAGACAGGAAGCAGGAGCATTTTGTACCTAAAATTTAGACACCCTGGATCCGCTAGACTGTAGGAGTATTTAATCTTGACTCATTACTGTGAGTGATCTGTGAATATCCTGAGGAGTAAAAGTGATGATTTAGTTTTCATTTATTTTCATAACAATATTTGTCATTTATAGTAACTAGGACAGCTTCCTGCAATTTGGGAAAACCTTAATGAATTCTTACCTAATTTAATGAATCACCATGGAGCCCATATTGCATTTCAAACTCTTGGAGTGTGCTAGTCATTATTCACCTGCCTCCAGATTTCAATCAACAGACCTGGCAGGCAGAAAAATGAAAGAAAAATTTGTTGAAATATAATCAGAGAAATCATTTGCTACTGCTTGCAGAAATTAAATGTGTTTGTAGAAAATGGAATGATTCTGTAAGTGCTTCTCAACAGGAGTAAATTTACTACCACTTTGATTTGTAATGATTCAGTCAGCAAACAATAGAAATAAGCCCTTGATGATAAAAAGTTACCGTTATTTAGAAATATGATTCTGTTAGAATGCAAAGATAGCCTTGATAGGATGACTTGACTGTTTTGAATTTAAAGTGGGGGAAGATAATTGGAGACCAAGATCTCTTGGATATATAACTTAGTGATTGCATCATATGTTGAGAATGGGAAGTATACTACAAAGGTTTGTAAAAAGAACCTTGCAAGCTGAAATTGCAGATCAAGGTCTGCAAAGACTCATGCTTCATAGCACAGTGCTACCGCAAGACCCCATATAAAACTAATTATATCCTCCCAAACTACTCAACATTACTAAGTCTAACTGATGCTATGCATTCAATTTATTTTTTTCTTTTCTTTCTCAGTCCTGGATGGAGGACAGTAAAAATGGAAATTGAATTTCAATACAAATCAGAAGCAGGTACAGTTCCTTGTTTGATGTTTTGAATATTTTTATATATGAAACTTGAGCTGAAAACATTGCGAGTGCAATTTGCTGGTAGGTATTGTAACAGTGTGAAGAAGTGGTGAAAGGTTCAAAAAGTCATTACTGTCCTCTGGGTAATCTTCTCAGTGCAGAGTGGGCCTGACTGTACTTACCTTTGTGGAAACTTATGTCACATTAACTTCTGGCAGGAGAATACACAGGTTGCTGATGGCTGTGTGACATGTAAAGGCATATAGAAGAATGCACTTTTAAGCACTTAATAGACAGATATTTGGTCTGCACTGTTCCCTGTCAAAGCTATCAGTTCCGTGCTACTTTTCTGCCCTTTTTTTCCTATGGAAATTGTCAGCAATTTTCTGCCCCAGAAACTTCCTTTGTCTTGACTCTCGATGACTAAACAGGTTTTGAAGTGTCAGCCATTTACTCTAGTCACGCTGTTAGGTGAGGACAGTGTGATTAGCTAGAGTAAGGCTGTCCTCACCTAACTGCTAAATCTCACAACAGAGATCAGCTGGCTCTGTTGCTTTCATGCTCAACTTCACCACCTCTGCAAAGCGTCACTTCAGGCTGTTTTATGACACGTCTTCTTCCTTCAAGTGAGGCTGGTTATATTTTAATTACAAGGCAGTGATCTCTTTTTGCAGTGTTTATATCTGCTGTAGCTTTGCTCCTTTAAGAGCAATAATTTTCAAGGGAGGGATAAGTCTTATTATTTGATAGCCACTTTTAATATAGGTTAGGTCTCAATGGACTCTGATAGGATTTTTTGCTTTGAGGTCTGTACGGGGAGTGTGCAGGTGCCAAGGGCCACCTTTCCCAGGGAAGGGTTTTGCACTGTGCAAAAGCTCAGCCCCAGGTAGGCAAGGGGCTGTGCCTCAGGTCCCAAGGAAAGTGCTGGGAGAGAGCTTTGAATGGTCAGGCAAACCCAGGGGCTGGGGAGTGGCACCATTTAGATTGACAAGAGAGAGGTGATGCTGCAGCCACATCTCCCATTGCTCCTCTCAAAGCAGTCAGCCTTCATCTCACCACACTCATGTGCAGCAAGGCTCTGTGGCTGCAGGACCGAGTTCTTGCTCTCCTGCACCTAAACTGGGCTGACATCCTTGCCTGCTGTGCTGCAGCTGCATGACAGATTGCTGCCCCTGGGCATGTTGACATTTTCATGAGGCTTTGGACAATCTTCTCCTTCACCTTGACTGTTAATATTTTGGCTTTTCATTTAGACTCTCTCTTTACTCAGGATGTGTCAGTCTCCATTTGTTGGTGTCTCTTGAACAATGCTCCTCTGAGGCCAATTTATGAAGAGTCCATTCCTAGGGTGGTTCATGAATTTTAGTGAAGGAGTGTCCCTTACAGATAACTATTGCGTGTTACTACCCTAGCATGAAACACTAAAGAAGTGTCAACAGGAATGACTGCCCATGGCAGGGGGTGAATTAGATGATCTTTAAAGTCCCTTCCAACCCAAGCCAATCTATGATTCTAGTGATACTGTGACTGTGTGTGAAATTCCTTAGGGCTCAACATGGAGCCCATGAAAGCCTCTGAATAACATACAAATTGAGTTTACAAATTCCTTAATCTCCCAGATTTTGGTGCTTGCATATCTTGAGAGAAATGTCAAAAGTCATTTTCCAAGGGAGCATACCAAGAATATATAGATATGTATTCAGCCTTCTCCCAGGTTGTCTCTTCAGACTTGGGTAAATGTGTCAATGCTTATATGTATTTGAGACACATATACATCACCAATTAAGCTCTCTGTGGATGTACCAAGTCAACTCCCAAGAGCAGACTAAATGGATTAGGTAGGTCCATGATGTGCTGGAAATAATTCTCTCTCTCAGTGGTATCAGTTGGCCTGATACTGCAATAGATTAACATAGCTAGAGCAGTAATAAAGAGTAAGGGTCTGTCTGCACTCCACAGGGCAACCTGCTCCCATTACTGCTGTAAATTCTCATAGGAATAAGCTTCAGCATTAAAGCAAGGATTAAAATTTAGAAGAAATTGCACAAAGTAACACAGAAAATCCAGCGAAGAATTTTTTGTTACTGTCACAAAGAATAACCTTTTCACTGAAGCTTTTCTGTCAGTCTCTAGAATACAATAAAACTCTATTAAGCTTTGTAAGTCTTAGCATGCAGAAGCAACTAGAAAATGTTTTGCATGCTTGTATACTAATCAGGGAATTCTCTATTCTCTTTGTCATAGTGTCAGGTTGTGGAATTTTTGTTGTGGGTTCTTTTTTTTTTTTTATGCAAGGATGTAAAGTGCAGGCAGGTTATTACAGAATTGAAACCTGTTGCCATTTGCAGAGGAGCAGTTCTTCATGTTGTGCAGTGAAAGAGACAGGTATTTAGCCTGAAGGGGTGGAAATGTAAGCAAACAGGAGCCTGACATTTATGAGTATGCATGCATTTTTGTATTTCAATCTACATATGCAAAAGTTAGCTGCTCTACAACTGACTGGTTTTGCAACTGAGCAAAGAAAGGAACGATAATGAAAAAGATTACTATTTCAGAAGTTGACACGACCACTTAAATTCAGTTCTAAATTCATGCCTATTTTTGGAACTGAAAGACATAGACACTTCAAATGTAAATCACTGCCACTTGAACATAGCTCAGAAGAAACATTTCTGAGCTATTACCTTTGTTTCTGCCTCAAAGAGGCTGAAAGAAAAAAGAGTGAGGTTTGTGATTACGAGGTTTTTTTACTTTACTTGTTCACCATATAATATAGACAAGTTTTCAGTCTTTCAGGGAAGATACTGATTTCACAGGATTATTCTAATCTTCCATGATGTTTGAAAGGCTTCTTCTTATTTACTAAATCTTTTTCAGTGTTATGATTTCAAAGCATTCACTATATATTCACAAAAATATTAATAGAATAGCTTGCAGTATGTTATTAACTCATGGTTTCCATTGTTCAGAGCTGGTTCTGGGAGGGTATTTCCAAAGTAACACTGCTAACTTGTCCTTTCAGTTTGAATACCTTTACTTGATGTTAGAATATAGACAGGGGTAACGCATGGCTCTATGCTTTTCTATCACAACTTACAATAAAATATGCTGCTTTCCTTCAAAATATTTTAAAGGAGGAGTCTTCTTGTCAATTTATAAGTTTATAGGCTTTTGCTACATAATGACATCAGGCTGTAACAAGTAGCAGAGGTGTAGAGGTAGGGGGAGGAAGACCTGCTGCTACAATGCATGGGAGAACCAGTCTTGATTTGTACAAGCAGTTTATGTCTACACATATAAATCAAACTAGTGTAAAACAGTCCGTGTGCACAGCATAAAATGGTTACTGGAAGTATTCCAAAATGTGACAGCACTATCCAAATTGCCAGCCATTTTAGGTGGCCATAATCCATGCAGGCTCCAGAACGGTGCCTGGGGCCACTGGGTACCAGCTGGCCCAGACCAGAACCACATCTGGGACCCTTCTAACAAGTTGGGGTGAAAAGGACTGGATGTCTTGAAAGCAACCTGTTACTGCTTTAATTTGCAGGCAAAGCTCCGCAAATTTGGGAAAAAACCTCTCTCACGAGTCATGTTCCAGTTCCAGGGCTTTGTCTGTTGCACCTAATACACAGTAACAAAAATATAATTCTTTGCTCTCTGGAGCAGTGACAAACACCACATATGAATCTCTCCCACTGCTTTTGGGACCCAAGGCCATGTCTTGGGAAGTAGCTAAATAACAAGAATGGCAATCACTAAGAATGTCATGATGGTGTTACTACTTTGGCGCTGCAGTGTTACTGCATCTCTGCATCTCTGGAGCTGTTGTACCTCAGAGCCATTTGCTTTAATGAGCCTTTCCACTGTTCTCATCATGTAAAGCTGCCTTAAGTGGCTTAAAATGTACTTGGTATTGGGATACTTCTTGGACTTCTTCCAAATGTGCAAAAGTACAATTTGTAATTCTTAAGCTTTGCAGAAGTCTGGCTACTTGAAACTGGCAGGGCAATACAAAATGCTTTTAACGTCAGTGAGAGCCTGGCTCTCACTGCCTTTGTTTTGTCATTAACTCTCTGGGCACAGACTCAGATATACTGTGTTTATTTTGAAGTCAGAGAACCCCCATAGGAATCATTAAATAATTTCTTTGAATTGTGGTATAAAAAGAATATAATTTGTTACAATACTTCAAGCAATGACTGTTTCCAGGGAAATTACCTTAATGAAGATATTTCCTTTATTTCTCTTATTATTCATACATTTCTCTTATTATTCACATCCTTTTGTGGATTTGCTGACACTAGCACAGTTGTACACAGCTGATTTATGGCCTTTTGTGTGTGTGATTTATTGGTTTTATCCTGTATTTTAAATTGCAATGAAACAATAAAATAAGCAGAAAGTAGCTATTACACCTAGAAATTCAAAGATGTCAGCTAATTATGGAAATTATGGCAAAGAAATGAAATAAAGACTTTCCTATGTCCCAAAGACGGGTTAGCCTGGATGAGAGGAAGGGACTGTATGCATGTAGGGATCTCCTTCACTTTAATATCTTTTCCTTAGGTAAACCATCAAACATCCACCTGTATTTTCACCCCCACCCCAGAGAGTACAACACACACTTTCAGTTTAATGTAATAAATACAGTCTGACAAGCTACCACATGGTCCCAGCATCATTTCAGGTACTTTTAACATTTAAGAACTCTGGGCCAGTTGGCCTCAGGTGCAAGGATTGTTCCTTGGTCTTCCTTTGCCTTGGTGTAGACATGTACAAGGAGACTCCAGAAGCAGCTGGTCCTGAATCATAGACATTTCTTGGGAAGCAAGAATGTTGCCCACACTTAAATGACACAGCAATATTTTAAGCATACTTTCATTACCATTATAAAAGTTATGGTGATAAAACTCTGGACAGGTCTACCATAAAAAATGCAATTTTAACTGTCAGCATTAGTTGGGCAGTGAGAGCCAGCATTATAATCTTCTGTGATGGACTGATCTGGGAATTAGGACTGAGCAGCACATTGCTGCTGGTGGTGGGGAAGCTCTCTCCTGAAGGTGACTTTCACTTTGTAGGACACTGTAGACTCCATATGGCCATGTAGTCACGTACAAAGCTTACACCGAAGCAGAACAGTTCAAATCCAGGTTACTGTAGTATACAGTAAACAAAGCCAAAGCAAATGTCTGTAGCTAAGTACAACCTAAGATGATGCTTCTAGGCAGGCTGGTGGAGTAGCGCTGTCTGTAAGACTGGGCCATTTGGGACTTCCAAAGCATGTCAAACTGTATGAAAATACCCAGGCACTTCTCCATATGCAGTAAGAATCAAAATGAAAGCAAGCTGTGGTGTCTAGCAGCTGGTATGTCACACATAAGTAAAACCAACCGAACTAAAACTGTAACTATTGACATAAGAGACATAGTAGCTGCCATAGGCCAGATGGTGAATGTAGATTGGCATAGTTATACTGAGGTAAGTGATTTTGTGCTCACTGATCCCAGCTGATGCACTGAACCTAAAGGATCACTGACTGAATATGGGTGGATTGGCTGCAAGTTATACAAAATAAGAAATAGCAACAAGACATCTTGTGGCAATGTGCAGACGCCTCAGAAGTGACACAGTGGTATAGTGTTCTCTACAGATTTTCTCGATTCTTTCATAAAATACTGTTTTTATCAGGTTTTCACAGTGCAAACAAGATATCAGTACTGGGAAACGACGTCTGAGCTGCCCACTGGGGCACTGGGCAGCATTTCTGCTTTGTAAGGTCCTTTTCTCTGAAGATACCTGAGTTTTTACTAACTGAGTTCCAAACCTGTTTTCACTTGTATTGCTCTGAATCACAGGCAGCACAACTGAGATTGATGGAGCTACAGTGTTGTAAACTGATATAACTTGATGTCTGCATAGCAGCCAGAATATGCTGGACAAAAGCAAGCTCTGTAATTGTTTTCATTGAATATAGCTTTGAATCCTACTAGAAGTACTGGAGCAACCCTGAAAGGCAGCTGACTGGTGATGAGAAAGGGCTTGGGAGTATTAATTCTCTCCCTCCGTCAGCTGTTGTTGACACCTGAAGAGTTACTCAGACACGGTTTAGTCCATGCTGCCTCCTGCCAGCCCTGCCCATGACAGCACAGCCAGCCTTTGGGCTGGCATGTACTTCTATGTCTGCAGAAATATGCTGAGAAAAATTAAGGGAATGTGAGCTGGAGTCCACTTCTGAACAGTGAACAAGGCAGGTTAAATCTTGCTCACAGGCAAGCAGCTGGAACAGCTGACACCAGCACAGCAAAGCTGCGTGGCAGTGGTCCTGCAACCCTTTGCCTTTAGGTTTCACTGTTTGCAGTTCAGAGGCCAGCCAGCAGACCAGAAACCTTTCACAGCACAGTCAGATCCATCCTCATACCAAGGCAGCTTCCCAGCTGACCTCTGAGCTTGCAAAGTCATTTCAATCAATTTGGGTCCATTCTATGTATCTTCACTCTATCTGTCCATACATATGTAGCCCTCAGTGGCCCCTCTGTGCCTCCTCAGTCCTGCTGCCAAAAATGAACCTTACTGCTCCCTTCAGCCAGCATGCTGGGATAATTTGGGTTAGTAATATTCATGCAAAAACTGCACTTGGTGTGTGTTATTTTTCGTGGAGATGATTTCCCTCGCGTAATTCACATTGCAGCCTCTCAGACATGTGGACTGCCTTAATTGAAATGGCAGCAAATTAGTCCGTAGTAGCAGAGCTAAATATTCAGAGATGAGAACCTCTTCAGCCAGAACCTCAGGAAAAATGGAAATATATCCATCATTCCGCATGTTTTTTTTGCAACTGAGGAGGAAAAGTCTCACTTCTCTATCTTCACTGGTATCACTTCAGCTTCAGATAATTATGCTTGACTGCTGTTCATAAGTCATAAAGAAAGGATTTCCACAAGCAGAATATCTCCCACTTATAAAATTAGGCATCTGGTTTTTCTAGTGATTTAATACATCTTATATGTATAGAGATATATATACTCATGCATACATAGATAAAAATATATGTATATACACATGTTTATATGTACAGATACTCACAGGCAGAGGTCTAGTGGTAGCCAGAGATACTTATGCTCGTGCATAAGTGCATGATGTACTGTCATGCATAATGTCCTGCTCAGTCCCACTGTCTGTAAAATGTTGATTTTTTTGTTCTCCTTCTTTTTTTTGGCAGTATTAGCATTGTAAATTAAATCTGTATCCTTTTTTCTCCAGATACTTTTTATCACCTCTTTAGAATGAGAAATTAATTGTCAGTGTACTTAACATTTTTAAAATTCGATCAACTTTACTGCCAATAAGGAAAATACCAAATAATTTAGACTTGAAGGTGAGACCAGGTAACATGAAGTAGCAAAATATCAGAATGTCTTAGTCCTCTCCCAGTTTATCTGCCTTTCCAGCTGCTTTCCACAGACTTTTCTCTGAGGAGTGAAGTGGTACCCATATTGATGGTGCTTATGTAGCCCTGCAGAAGCTGTTTTAGTCTCAGTATCCTTGCTGCATTTACTTAGCTTTGCTTCAGTGACTTGAATTACTACACTGATTATTCAGTGGAGAAAAATAAAAAAAAAAAAAAAAAAAAAAAGAAGAAAACCAAGAAAGTCCCACAGGAATAATGGATAAGGCAAGTTATTTGTTTTTCTGGAACAGTAGATTCCAACGTTTAAAAAAGTGGCCTCTAATGGCCCTATAAATTGAAAAGTTTTTTTTTTTTTTCCCCTGAGTGCCTTTAAATTATTAGTTTGTGGGAGTTTGAACATTCTTTTACCGTTCCAGTGCTTCCACCAGCTCTCTTCTAAGGGAGATCACAATGTTTGTTTTATTACTAGTCATCTGTAGCAATGATGACAACATTCTGTAGCACTTTAGGTAAGCGACAAAAAATATCAGGTGGCAAGCTGGCAATTAAAGAGTGTCCTGCCTTCAGACATTTGCTATGAAAGATGGTTTTGACGTTTCTTACTTTGAAATGTACTATAGTATGCAATGTCTACTGAATAGGATATATGTTACAATTTAAAAGCATTGGTGAGATACTGATCAAGGAAAGAGGTTATATTTTAAATAAATAGCTGTTTTCAATTTATTCTGGGAACACTGAATGTTAATGTTAAAGCTGCAATTATTTAATTCATGAGAGGATGCAAAGCCACAAACATAAATGTTTCATCATTTGAAGAAATTTTTAAAATTGTTGCAAGTTGGAAAAAAAACCAAAAAACCACCACCCCACCATCACTGTCTGACTGGACTGCCTAGGTCTGCATGAATGAGCTGGTAGGTTTGAATACTTCATAGTCGAAACATATTCAACAACAAAGCTGGATACTTTGGAGAGGCAGATCAGATAATTCCAGTGGCCAGAGGGGATGAAAGGTTCTTCTTCAAGAAGTTAGCACTTGCCATATGTCCTCCAGCATAAAGAAAAAATGTCTTCTATAAATGTGTCCAGTCAAACAATTGCAGATGTTCTTATTATGTGGAACCAACTCTTCTGTGAGTTGCTAAACTCCTGTTATCAGCATTATCCTGTGACAGTGAATTCAAGTGCTGCATGCTATGGATTTCCCTTTAGCCTTTCCATTTCATTTAATGTTGCCTTATTCATCTTCTGGGAAAGGGCAAATGAGATTCCTTTGAATTACCTTCTCTGGATCATTCATTACAATAGGCAGAGGTGATGCAGCTTCTTATTATTAAGTTTGGTATTTCCTATTACAATACCCTGTTTTCAGTCGCCTCTGACTTTGTCAGACGTGAATTCTTCAGGCTGTAAATGTCAGTGCTATGTGCCCACCCTGAGCTGAATTTTTTTCCCAAAGGTTTCAGGCAAAGGAGATTAGCCATTTCTGAGAATGAAAAAAACAACTAGGGGAAAAAAAAGAAAAAGGCAGCTGTTTTTCAGTGTTAAGAAAACCACCATGATGTAATTTTGATTATTCACTATAAACCAGGTCCTCTGGCTCAGGGTCTTTGGAACTCTGGGCTTAAAGAGTTCCCCTCCTTTGAATATTCACCCTGTAACAGCTGCTTTGTGCAGCCAGTTGTCCCAGTCCCGTGTCTCCTTCCCTATGGAGTGACAGAGGTGTTCACCCCCTCACAGACTCCAGTTCAGCCTCAGCAGAGGCAGGGGTGGGAAACATCAGTGTGGGGACACTGAGGCTGAAAGGAGAAGAAGGGAGGAGAAAAGTCAGGAAGAAATGGGAACTAACTGTGTGAGGCATTGGGATGAATCAGACTCCCCCACAGAAACAGAGGAGGCTGAAGAGCTCAGGTTCACCCAACCAGCAGCGGAGGGACAACGGCCAGGGTGTCCCAGTCCAACTGTGGTGACATTTGTAGGGCAGCAGTCAGTCCAGGAGCTGCAGTTAAGTTGTCTGCAGGTAATTCAACCACATCATCCCACTGTAATGGAAACAATACCATGTGAACGAATAAAATGCAAAAATAGAAATTAAGTACTTCAGAGCAAAGAAATACTATGGTTGAGTTTGTCAGTGCAAAGTGGTTCCATCTTTCTTGGGCACGCTATTTTCAGATCTTCAGCTGTATGATCACTTATTGTTTTGGCCAAATGTCTCCTCCTAAGTCAAAGCACAGAATTAAACTTCTTAAGGGATAAATATCGGACAAGTAGAGAATACAGCTCCTTGCAAGATCTCAGCACCATTTACTCAAGATGTTGGGAGGAGTTGTAGGAGTCTGTTGGAAGAAAAAGGGTACTTAAATGATGCTGTGGAGGATCACCTACAACCATTGCCTCTGCCACTGGGCAGTCAAAGCATATGGTGAGCTTTTCATATATGGTCAGAAATGTTCCCAGTTTTCTGTGATACGTGATATGAGATGCTGAGATCAGGTCCGTCAAAGCACTGAATACTCAGATTTGCTTCTTGAGTTCAAATTTGCTATATAATGCTCTGAAAAAATAAGGTCCAAAATATCTCTAATGGGGTACTCAAAATTAATGCATTTTCTTTTAAACTCCAATAGTTGTGTCTCAGATTCATCTTTGCAAAGTGGATCCCTACTCATTTGTGGGGTATGTAAAAACATACAATTCATTAACAGATCTAAAATCACTAGGTATCATGGGAAGAAATTAACAATTCTGCCTCTAGTGTGTAGTTTCAATAGCCTGCAGGAGGCAAAATATGGAGACAAAACATAAGAAAGGAGAGCAAAATATGGCCATAAAGACCTACTAAATCTGTACTAAAAAGATAAGGTACCTAGGAAAAAAAATGTATCATGTAATTACCAGAGGTGGTTATGCCTACACTGGGATTGGTCCTGTAAAAGCAGTCAAAAAAATGCTCCACTATTGCCTCTTGAAAAATAAGAGGCTCGGTCTCCATAGTTTATCCTTACCTAGAAATCCCACCACTGTGATTTTAATGACCCATTCTTGAATGATCCCAGTTCCTGACCTACCTGTTGAAACAGAGTCACTGAAGTGAATATTCCAGGAAAAGCAGCACTAGTAATTCATAGCCCCAGATAGCTCACTGTGGCACTGATGCTTGCTGAGCTGCTTTGTGCCCTGGTCCCTCTTCTGAGAAATCCATCTATCCTGAAACATTAAAAAACTGTGACCAGATAGGCATAAATTTTCACATCAAATCTTTCTTCCCTCAAAATACCAAGACGAATAGCTGAATACTACTTTGGCTTGGAAAAATTGAAGGGAAGGGAGTAATGGGAGAAGGAAGTCACTTCCAGTTCATCTCAGATTAGACATCTGCATTAAAAACCTAGAGTAAAAGCATTTATTATTTTTTGAGGCCTGTGACTGTCCTGGTTTTGTCAGGAAAGGGAGATGGTTCTCAGAAAGGGAAAAGTAGAAAGTTACCTTCTATAAACAAGTTTATGAACCATTTCTCAGTTTTAGTAACAGTTCGTTTGTTAGCATAGCATCAAAGTGTACTGCAAGTCCATTTCAGTGAGAGAGGTAATGAAATCTTAATCTTACAATAAACTGCATCTGATTACATCTCAGAACACGTGTAAATGTGAGGGACAAAATAGTTCCAGTATCATACTCATACCAAAGAGCTTCCACCTCCATGAAACCTAATGAAATCAGCCTAGTTAACACATTCCAAAAAGAATAATTTCTTTAGAAGATGGACACAGTACTGGCTGGGCTTTTTCAGAGCAACATGGAAAATATGGTACATTTTGGCCGTGTCTGTTGGCTCCTGACTTTTCCTGGTGCAGTAGCACAGTGCTTCTGAAGCATGCCCAAGGCTACAGGGTGTGAGGTCTGAACAACGTTGTCCATCCCTGAGACAGGATGACTTACAAACACTGCATTAGAGATAAGACATGTAGTTTCCGGGATGTCAAAATGTACCCGATACCAGGTCATCAATAAAATCTGTTTCTCACATAAAAGGCAGGCAGTGGCTGCCTTTCTCCAGGAAGCTGTTGATTCAGAATTTCTTGGTTCAAAATTTCTTCAGAAAGAATGGAATGGATGGGGTTCTCCAGCTGAATGGATGAAAAGACTGATTGTCCCTAGGCAGTAGAGAGAAAGGCAGCAGGATGAAATGTGTGACATTTAGAGGTCTGTGTTAGGACGTGATAACTCATGCATGCCTGCTTCTCCACTGATTGCAAAAGAAGGATGGGAACTCACCCTAGAATCATGGAATCACAGAATATGCTCAGCTGGAAGGGACCCACAGGGATCATCAAGTTCCTGAACTCGGGAACCTCCCTGTAGAGTTGGATCTCACCTCCTGGATTTCCCTTCAGCCACGGCTCGGTGACTGAGGGTTTGTGTAGGTCCTACCCTGTTTAAATGTCCCACTGATTGAGGAAGCTAAAGAAGTCTGTGTTATTCAGAATTTCATCATGATTTTCCATCACAAAAGACATTGTTTCTTAGCTTGATGAAGGACTCGGATTTGGAGTGGCTTAATGCAGACTAAATAGTAGTTATAATGGGGAGAAAATCAGGAAGTGAATAGTAATTGTTTCTGTCTGTTCATGATTAAAAATGATATATCAAAAATCATGCAATGCTTAAAAGATAATTTCAGAGGGTATTCATTTTAGGGAGGTAAATCATGTAAGTCCAGAGAAACATATTCTAAACTATGCCTAGTAAATAAAGCCCATTTTTGGTAAATAAACTGATTTCTAATTCAAAAAACATATTTTCTGCACCATTTAAGACAGCAGTAGGAGCCCAATTGAAACATTATTTGAATGAAAAAGTTCCACAGTGTCAGTTTAGAGGTCTAAATGACAGTAAACAGAGTGGTTGTAAACAATCCATATATAAAAGTGGTGAAGGGCTATTATAGCTGAATCAATGTTCTCTTTAAGTGGATGGGGCAATTTGTGCCCTTAAACTAAGAACATATTTGAGTTGCAGTTGCTATAACTAGAGCTGCACTGGTAGGTATTCTGTGAAATTCTTCCAGTCAGCACAGAAGACAGAGGCTTAATGGAACATTGTTAGGGGTAATGCATTATGAAACGGTCAGTTTTTTAACCCCTGAGACATTTATAGGAACAGGACTCTGAGTCCTGAGTACCTTATCTGGGCAATAGACCATGAAAGGTGAAAGCAGGGCAAGCATAAGAGGAGGCTGGAAAACTGTACATCTGCTTTTAACATGTAAAAAGATCCTTGGGTTAAGGTCAATGGATAGAAATATGGACATCAAAGAAATAGGAATAAAATTTTAAAAGCACTTGAATCAAGGAAATGATGGCATTAACAACAACTCTTCAGCTAGTAAATGAGTAAGCTTAGAGACCATCCAAAATGTATTTTGTAAATAAATGCATGGACCCTGGAATCCAAAATTGTGATTTCTATTGCAAATAATGAAAAAACGTTTTACAGGATGAAAAGGACTAAAAGGAGCCTGCTGGACTGGGACTGAATGCATCAATCAGGTGATTACACAACCAGAATATGAATTTTGGGCTTTCCAAGAGATATGAATACAGACTGTGGCTACGGTATGTGCAGGTAAGTCCATTGCCAGCCTCCACCTGGGAGCCTCGGCAGGCCCCTGGAATGGGGCATATGGGACATGGCCACTTACTTGCAATATTCCTCACTGCAGGGCCCTATGCTAGTGCAGGCATAAAAACTATCCTTTACCTCAAAGACTATAAAGGAGGATACCAGAAGGTAATGCATGATATGGGACATTATAGCCTGATAATAAAATTTGGTATACTGTTTAAGAGACAATTAAGTCACAGGAAAGGAAAAAGGAATGCAATAGGCAAACCAAGGGTCATCATACTAGGAGAAAGAGAGGAAAAGAGAGTGAAGGGCTAAAAAATACTAATGTGAGAAAACAAAAAACCATGTTTCCCAACACAATCTGAAGGAAAAATAATGAACTCACTTCCCAAATTCTGCTGTGCACCTAATACACATCTACCATCAGCATCCTCTGTGACTGCTCGAGCAACCCATCTCTTTTAAGTCCTTTGGGAATCCATGTGTGCTAGCTGAGCTCTGATGTTCTTCAGGACAGATAAATTCTGGTACTGGATGAATCTAAACCATTCTTTTACTTGTGGCAACTTTGATGTCTCTGTGAAATTAAAGTGCGATAATAAAAGAACTGTCCATTCTACTCAACACTGCAGCACTATTACATTTAAATACATGCTCCTGACTTTGTACAATGCCAGAATAATAACATAAAAAGTTGACCTGCACTGACTATTCAATATTATCTCACTTTCTATGTTCATAATTTTTAAAATGTAGGAGTGAAGCAAGGCTGACGCAAAATAAAACGTTTAAACTTTTGCCTTACTACTGGTAAATTAGAATTACATGTATTTTAACACAGGGAATTAGGGTAGCGTATACATCTATTAGTGTTACAGATTCTGAATTTAGAATCTGTTGCAGATTATAAATTGAGAAATGTTTTACAGATATTTTTTATATGTATTTATAGTCACACCCCCACAGAGTCATACCTTACTTGAATAGTGGTGAAGTTCAAAGGGAAATTTTGGGTCTAAGATTGACAGACTGTGAAAACCAAATGTATCTTGGGATTTATTTTAGTTATAAGCTGAAGGACTGATGTTGCATGTCTGGCATGCTGATTAAAATGCAGAACTGAAAGGAAAAAGAATCACAGCAACCAACGTGTGTAGTTTAACAGCAATAAAATGCACCAATAAGCAAAATAACCCTGATGTATGGGGAGAGATGTAACTAAATACATTAAAGGAAATGGCTGAAAGTATGATTGTGTGATAACTCACATGAAAAGTGGTGCTTAGAGCAGAAGAAATATCTTCTCTCTCTAAAGGATGTGGTCAGCCACAACTCATGTAGACCCAATCAAAACTGACACAGTTAAAATATTTGCCTAGATTACAAAATCCATAACTATATAATTTAACATTTACATTTGCCTTGTAGGTTGATCTTATTACTTATAATAAAATGTCACATTTTATAAATCTCAGAGTCTGTTTGCTGTTCTGCTTTTTATCCCTTATTCTCTCTACTTTTGAACAAAACCGTTGAACAAATTGAAGTAGGGCTATCAGTCAGGGAAAGAGACGTTTTTTCTAACCTGGTTACCTTTATTAGTGGCTAATTCATTGATCAAAACAGGTAACAAATTCACAGCTGTATATGCAGCACATAAACATTAGCATTAGCAAATTTCCAATTTTTTTCTTAATATTTCACATTTAAAACTTAATATTTGTCTTAATGGAGTGAATTTATTTTACACTCACAAGAGGGACAGTTGCCAAAGGGATCAGTTTTCAGATTACGGTCCTCAAGCAAGTTTATGTTGTGATTTGTGACAGTGACTAAGTGGAGGTTGTGAAAGGGGCTGGAAAGGGGCTGGTACAAGGGCACCAAACAGATGATGGGTGCTTTCCTTTTAGGACAACGGCCTTTGTCCCAGGAAGCTAAATCAGTCAGGTGGCAGCTTGGGACATGTAAGAAATCTTTAATTGCTACTTGATCAGCTGCGATAGGATAGATGAGTCCAGCTCTCAGTGACTTAATGAGGGCAAGATTTCTGTGGGAAAAAAATCACGTTATCCTGCTCTGAAGTCTGTTCTACTGCATTGAAAAGGTGCTGCCAGAACAGTCCTTCAAATCTAATGAAAAGCTGTGTAAGATTTACGTCAGGGTCCCTGAAATGGTGCTCTTTCCTGGCTGAGGAAGTCGATTTTCAAGAAATAAATCAGAAGAGTGTTTTATGCTATCTCATAATGATACACTTAATTCATCTCTGAACTGCTCAGACTCAGATTAACAGGACAAAATATAAAAAACAGTTATCATAGATGGGTTAAATACATATACTTCCTTTTTCAACTGCAGCTGGAAGGAAGATTCATGGGGGAATGAAGCAGTGGTGAGAACTAACACCAATATTACTGCACGTGTATCGTCACTTTGAAGATAGACCCAGATGAGATTTGACAGTTCCTCCAGATCTGACTTAATGACCAATACACATCACAGGGCTTTCAGGAATATTTGAAATTCTAGCTTAAAATAAACAACTTTGAAATTTTGAATGATTAATATTAAGAGTAATATTTTTCCACTCATTCACTTACATTTGATTGCAAATAAGAACTTCTAATACCAAACACTTTTAAGTGGTGAGTTAATTTCCTCCAGATCAGAAGACTTTTAAGAACAAAGCTTTCTTTCCTGCTTTCCAGTATCCTTCAGACACACTCAAACTTTCAGGCCTTTTCCAACGGTTATGGATCTTGAAATCTTCTTTTTGGTATTGAAAGCTAAGGAATTGGTGGCCAAGAGCTGGGCATCTCAGAGGAATGCCTTGTTTCACACAGTCAACTTACAATAAAATCATAAACTGAAAGTACTGCATGCCCAGACCTTGCACTTCTTATTCTCCACAGGTTTAGGTTCACCTCGATCTCCAGTGCTCTTGGGCTATGTTTATTCTTGTAAAGTAAAACCTTATATTTTTTTAAAAAATGTGAAAGTAAAGTAATATCTAGTAAAGTCACTATCTAAATCCAGATCACTTATAAATTGTATGAGTAGTTTCTGTTGTGCTTTTGTCCTGAGCCAGTTAGCACTCCCCAGACAATTCCTAGGCAGGGTTTGGGAGTTAGGACAAGGCATTCCCAAAAAGCAGTTGTGTTGTGGCCACTGTCCCTGAAAGGGGGAACAGCTTTTTGTTGTTTTGTGCCAGTTGGCCTGAATGCCAGAAGAAGAACCCAGCAATGTTTTACTTGTGATTACAGAGGCAGAGTCAAATTGAAATGGCACTGAAAGACTCCCTATACTTCTAACCTTGAAGTAGTTTAGCTGTCACATTTCTTTCCTTACAAATGGGTTTTACCTTCATGTTTTTGTATTCTTAAAGAGAGACTTCTGGGACTTGCCTCCTATGCAGAGTGCAAAAGAGCAGATTTTACCATCCCCACAGTATTTCAGAGGGCAAATGTGTCTTCGTCCACATTAGCAAGTGGAGAGCAGTCAGAGCTTTATGTCTATGGAGTGAAAGAGCTGGTGTGGGTGAGGACACAGCATCCACACTACACAGTGTTCAATGGTTTTATTTACGAGTAGCTCTACGCTTGTCCCCAGATAGCAAATACTGCTTGAGGCATATTAGATATACCTCCTGGATGACAACCTTTAATTCAATTTCTTTTGAAATGAATTAAGCTCACATGCTCCAAGGAGCGTCCCACAGTGCAAACCAAAGCTGAAATAAGGATAATTGGGAAACTTATTTCAAAAGTGCACACCTGTTTCAGATTATAACATTAATGTAAATACACCTTAAACCAGATTATTAAAGGAAATTATAGCAACCCTGATGGTTGTCCTTCCACCCTCTCCCAGGGGTCCCTTGTCTCTCCTGATCTTTATAGCTCTCAGACTGAATGAGTGTTTTGACACCTGAGTAAATATCTCTTGAACCACATTATCACTCTATGGTAACACATGTATCATTTCTGCCAAATGTTCCAATGAAAGGCATTTTGGCATTGGGTGCAGGCAATATTGGTCTGAGTCTTCCTAACCCTATATGGCGACAGTATTTTGGCACATTCTTCAGCACTGTTTCCTATGGGTTGGGCACACAGTCAGGATGGGCTGTTCTGATGGCCCTCTCCAATCTTTGCCAGTCCTCAGCACTGGCTGTGGGCCATTGGCAGCACCATCATCTGCTGCACAGGTTCACTGACACAGTGTCAGGACAAGATATGAGTAGAAATACAATATGAAGTAAACTGTGCAGCTGATAGGTTCACACCATAGCCCATATGCATTCCTTAGCCCAGACTTTACTGCAGCTCCCTGGGGTGACATTTGACATTTCTGAAGCAGTCTGAAGGTGATGTAGATGTCTTCCTGTCACTGGGAACATGTATCTACTTCTATCATGTCCGAATTTCTGTTTTCCTCCTCTGTGAGTATAAGCGTTAACTAAGAGAGGTTTAATTGACCATCAGTGATATTCTTGCCGTTCATCTGGGACTTCTTTGGATATTTCATGAATCTTCCAGACTATAGCACCACAAAATACCCTTAATCCATATGTGTATCCAGATGCTCATCACTGTTTGTGACAGCTAGTTGCCCATCCCTGCCATATGGCTGTTGGCTTGTCCTGTCTTTATTCTTGGCTTCCCTGAGATTAAAAATACTTAACTAAGAGAATAAGTTAGCTCATGACTTGATGCCCTTAATATTTATATTAATAAATAATTATGTTCTTTGTGAACCCTCTTATTTTTGTGTGAGACCAAGTACAGGGAGAGAAAAAAAGACAAAGCAGAAATCTGGGAACATGGAAGTGAGAACAACAAAGAACAAAAGAACAGGTGTAGCACTTTTTCAAAGGGGAGGAAGACAGGCCATAGGCAAGGCATGAAGAGCACAAAGGGAAAAAAACAAATAAGGAGAGACAGAATGAATGGGGAACAGGACAGCAGAGTCAGGATTACATGAGTGAAAGAGAAGAATAAATAAAAAGTGTCAGTAGTTTTCAGGAGTGATTGTTTACCGTGCAGTTATTCTGTCTGTGCTGCTGTGCTCCTGCCCAAGTGGTAGCTTCAGAGGAGCCTCATCCACAACCACCACCTCCCAAATGCCTCTAGCACATTCCTTGCTCTTGCAGGTGTTCAACATGACCATAGAAATATCTGCACCATTCTAAGAAATAACTGTGGTTCTTAGAGTCATTGGATAATTTAAGTTGGAAAACACTTCTACGATCATTGAGTCCAGCCATTAACCCAGCACCACATCTACGTATCTTTTGAACATTTCCAGGTATGGTGACTTCAGCACTTCCCTGGGCAGCCTATTCCAACAGTTGACAACCCTTTCAGTGAAGAAATATTTCCTGATATCTAATTTAAACCTCCTCTGGCACAACTTAAGTCTATTTTCTCTAGTCCTGTTGCTTGCTACTTGAGAGAAGAGACCAACCCCCACATTGTTACATCCTCCTTTCAGGTAGTTTTAGAGAGTGATAAGGTCTCCCCTAAGCCTCCTTTTCTCCAGGCTAAACAACCCCAGCTTCCTCATAGCCTCTCCTCACACAGTGTGGCCTTCAGACCCTTCACCAGCTTTGTTGCCCTTCTCTGGACATGCTCCAGCACCTCAGTGTCTTTCTTGTAGTGAGTGGCCCAAAACTGAACACAGTACTCAAGGTGCAGCCTCACCAGTGCTGAGTACAGGGGGACAATCACTGCCCTGGTCCTGCTGGCATCAACATCTGTGCTTAATTTCCAGACTGCACTTATCCAATTATTGCTTTTCTCCCCGCTTTACAGACCTTATGCAACTTTAATTTTTTTTAAAAAATCAATGTTTACTAAGTGACAGATAATATGAAATGTTGCTTTAGGACAGATTAATACATATCAGCTTCTTATGAAAACTGGATGCTAAATGATACCATGCATAAGTGAAAGATGAGCTGACAAATCTCAGAATGATAGCATGTCTCTTTAATGTCTTTTCCACAGCCTGCTCACAAATCCTTCTTTGAACACAGCTTGGGATCAGGCTCTCTGTTTCTCTTTTCAAGTTGAAAACAGAGATCCATTGAGATGATATATATTCTGCTTACATCAAAAAGCATTTGTGATTATCATACATTCGACTGGGATCTGTTTCTGCAACACCAAGGATATTCTCTCTTCCATGAAGTTAAATAGCAACTAAGTGAAGTCATGATGCAGTCTGGGAGCTGTAATATCATTCTTTCTTGTTCCATTTAAAAATATATGTATTGAAACTCATGGAAACTATATAATTTAAAGTAATCTTTCTATGATGACTTGAAGGGAATGACTTGCAAAAAAACCTCAATAGTTTCAGTCAATCAACTCGGGAGGGGCAGTGTCTGCAAAACAGCAAAGCGTAAAGGGACATTTCTGTCATTTGCATTTCTTGCTCTCTCTCCTGCAATGTGGCAGCATGAGCAACAGCCTCAACCATCAGCAAGGGCAGGTCTGGAAGCACATCATAACAGGTGTTATGGATAGCTACAGACCAGAGCCCACCATACCTTCCAGAGGACAGGGCACAAAGCAGGATGAGACACCCTGCGCAATTTTGAGCCCATGGGTTCAAAAGGTCTGGGACCCATGGATTTGGACACCCCTTTGGAAAAGTTGGCTCCCAGGTGTCTCTGCTATGGTGGGCTGGTGGGGACTTGGGGTTTAACCGAGCTGCTCTGTCCATGGCTAGTGGGCAGAGAGAGGCAAGCTTGCTGCTTTGCTGCCTGTACCGGCTCTGGCTGGGATGGAGTTCGCTTTCCCCACAGCAGCCCTCACAGTGCTGTGCTTTCGATTTATAGCTACAGATGGACAGTGCTGGAACAGCATCAAGGGTGCCTGTCCAACATCCCTTGTCCCCAAAGACTAATAGGCCTGGGGTTGGCAAGAGGCTGTGAGGGGGGACAGCCAGCAGAGCTGACCCAAACTGACAAAAGGGATAGTCCAGACGCTCTGATAACATGCTTAGCAGTGATAGCTAAGGGAGTGAGGGTGGCATTCGTTATTAGGGTGTTTGTCTTCCAAATCAATCACCATGTGTCCTGAGGCCCTGTTTCCTGGGAAGAATCTAGGCATCACCTGCTGGTGGCAAGTAGAGAATAAATGCTTTTTTCTTGCTTGACTTCTGGATGTGGCCTTTGCTTTCCATCCCCTCCCCCTTCCCTCAGCCCCCATTACACTGTCTTTATCTTGACCCATGATTTTTTCATCTTATTTTCTCCCCCAGGCAAAGTAGTAGAGTGTTTCTTGGGTATCTTCTCATGCAGAAGAGAAGATGAATAAAAACAGTAATTGGAGCATGAGAAATATCACTAAAGAATTGTGGAGAGTTCGTTTTCTTGATGTGGTGTAAGCAAAACAAGGACCATTGCACAGAGTCAAAAAAAAATCATCTGTTCCTGTCCCAGTCTTCTTGATACAACCCAGTTGGGTCACAACAGCAGGAAAGTCCATTTTGGATTCTCTGAATGTTTAACTCTGTGATGCATGAGTGATATTAATTGTGTGAGAAAACAAATCTCACTCATCTAGTCAAACTGAGAAGCTACAGGAACTCATTCCCTTGTGCAAGAATTTGGGCTGTAAGAAGCTTCTCTGGGTATATCTCAGGCTTCTTGGAAAAACGTTTAACCTCATTTTTCCTCATGCTCAGTGAATGTGAAGAGGTGATTGGTTTTGGAACGTGGTCACAGTGTCCCCCCCAAATGTGCTAACAACAGTCCAGCATATGAAAACCGATGCAGGAGCAGTGTATCTTATTTATCTTTATTCAATAATGACTGACAGGGTAAAAGAAAAAAAAATGCAGAAACCAGGAAACATTGTGGAGGGGCCAGGGAAGGAGGAGATTACTACACTTACAGCCCAGGACAGGATTCCCAGCCCAAGACAGGATTCCCTGGCGTGGGGGAGATCTATTAGAGCAGCACTGCTACCCTGAGGGACCATCCCAGCATGGGGATGCTCTTGGAAGAGAAAAAGCAAAAAGGCAGGGTTAAAGGATTTCTATTTTTTATCTGCAGCCCCTGTCTTGGCTTTTATTTGAGAGTGTCACTTGTAACTGCAGCCCTCAGGAAACCTGCTGCGTCAGAAAGGTCTAATTAACATTAATCACCTGTCCCCTAATTACCGACATCCCCCAGTACAGGGAGTGAGTGGCAACAAACAGCTTGGCGTAGGTGGCTCTCTTTTATTAGCTAACTGGAGGCTACTAAAATGAAGGGGGGGGGTGTGGCGAAATAAAAGTTTCCCAGCAGAGAATAAGCCAAAAACATCACCTGAATACAGGGTTAGAAAATGGCAGTACTGCCATAGCTGAAAGAGCAAATCGCAGTACATTCTGGAGCGGACAAACTCTCACTGTTTCCTCTCAGCTGAGTCACTGCTTTCATTGTTCGGTGTTAAATGAATCATTCCTCTTATTTTCCACTTTGTTATAATTTGGAGTTGTGTTTTCAACCCTTTTTTAACCAGTGTAGAGGAATTCTGAGCTAGTCTATCTGCAGAAATTACACCCCCAACTGCAACACTCCTATGGGAACCATATCAGAGATGTAGTCTGGGGAAAGTGGAGGGTGGGACAGTGTGTGGACAGACTTGTGAAGCACTGCTCAGATATGGAGAAGGTACCTGCATGCACAGAAAGGCCAGGTCTACTTTCACTTGGTGGTCTACATCAGTGGAGCCATTCTGGGGCAAATCTTATCATGACCACTTATTGTGCATGTTGTTTCAGTCCTCAAAGCAGTTTTGGTCCACACGAACCACATTGTGTCTCTTCTCCATGCAGACGTCAGCTGAGCTCCAGTCCCAAATGGGAACATGAGAGTCTGAATCAAAGACTAGCCCTGGCTCTGACCCACATGTGGGATGGGGGATCAGGATCTTTGGGAACAGGCCAAAATTGGTTCATCAGACTGATGATAAAGTAGATGTCAATGTCTGAACCCATGGGTTCACTCCCATTACTCTGAGCTACCTAGTAATGTGAAAATGGGCAAATATGTTAAATTTTGAAATCTTCTTTGATTGTAGAAAATAGGCATTAGTACCACAAATGAGGGACAGAAAACAGCATAGATATAAAGTTTCTGTTTCCCTTACACTGTTATTTCTGGGAGGGTGAGAAATGTAGGGAAGGGGAAAAGGCAGTGACCACAAGCAGTAGGTACCCTATATCTAACCCAACCTAATGGGGTGAGACTGGCTGTCCCCCAAGGATGTACACCTGCAGCAGGGCGCTTGGCTTCCAAGTGTGTGGAAAAATAAGAGATCCTTGGTTTGCCTATCCTACATGAAATCAGGAGTTATTCTAATGGGGCCCATCAGGTAATAACAATTATTTCAGTCAAGATTGAAGAACAGAAAATAAATTAAAAGAGTTTGGGTCATGATCAAGCCAAAATATGTACAATTTGCTGATTAAATTGACTGAAGACGCAGCTGCTCAATGGGCTAAAATAATAGTATGAACCTCAGGGCTGTAATTTCCTTAACAGCACAAGCTACAGTAAAGTACTCTTCTTGCTCTTTTTGTGAAAGAAGCATTACCTTCAGCTTACTTGAAAGAAATGACCTCACTTCAAGTGAACTTGAGGGTTGAGTACCCATAGAAATTAGAGCCTGAAGGACCCATCACTGAGGCACTTTTAAATGTTCCACTTTGATTACCTGCTTTCTGTAAAAATGAGTTTAACTCTTCAATATTGAAGTTAAACTTTTTGTGTTCCGATAATTTCAAAATATCACTAAAACAAATTTTTCTCGTGATCCAAATACCTACTATGTCAAGTGTCAGTGTAGCAGCAAAACTATTAATTAATTGCAATAGTTAAGCTGAATATTTACCATTAATTAAATACTCCTGTTCTGCCACTGAACACTACATTTCTGTTACAAAATTATGTGAAAAAGTGGCTCATAGATATCTTTCTTGCATTATGAAATTAAGAACTGTTAAATTAACTGATTTTGCCTGTAATTAGACTGCTAGAAATTTGGTTCTGTATCTTGAAAGAGTATATTATCTCAGTTTTTATAGAGGTGCTATGTCAAAGAGAGCATTTTCACTTCAGTGGCTAAGTGATAGGAATCTTCAAAAAGCAATCCATATGACTCATATGAAACTCAACTGCTCGATTCAGACAGAATTTGCCAAAGATTAGAGGAAGGCAATAAAGATTATAGAAGCTATAGACCAGGTTTAAAATGAGGAGCAATCAAGTAAGTTAGTAGTCTTCCATGTCCAAAAGAGGTGACTCAAGTGGATGCAGCAGTTTTTTATAAAGTTAAAGGCTTATGACTTACACTGGGCAGTGACTGTACACTGTTCCCTGCTGTAAAGAGAAAGACATCAAATAAACTTCGAAGAATTCTGATTCAAAACAAGGACAACAAAATTTTACCTCACGGGTTGCAAAATTATACTACCATGCTTGTTGCCTTATGATGCTGTGGATGTAAAAGTTTAAATGTGTTGAAAACAAAAACCCAGTAAGGGCTATTAAATACAAGGATACTGTAAGGTTTAGGAATGCCTGAACCACCAACTGCTGGGGACTAAATAACACATTAATGAAGTATTGGTACGTGCTTGGTCTGTCCTGACAGCCTTTTGTAACCATGCATGTATAGTCACTGTCAGAGACAGGATTTGGAGATAGCTTGACCTTTGATCAGCACAGTTATCCTCAGATTTTATGTCTGTTAGGGTCCGTGTCTCTTACTAGAACTATCTGCATATAAATAACATCTCACAATGTAGGTCTTAGCTTTCGCCACTGAGGAGCTCCTGGTCTTTGACCCAGGCTGACACAGCTAGAAAAGGAGATGATGGAGTAGAACACTGCACCTCACAAAGTGACCCAGCAATTTAAAGTACACTGAGGATCTATATAGGCCTTAAGTGTTGCTGAGGGTGAGGAGCAAGGAAGTGGGGAATATTTCAATATTTCAGTGAGGAGCAAGGAAACAGGATGGTGAAGGGAGAGAATTTTAAGCTGCAAAGTGAAAGAAGCATTCTTATCACTTGTACTGCATAACTTAGAGGATTGAACAGCTTTTGAGATTCATCATGTAATGGAGGATGCAAAAATCTATTTTGGAAAATCACTCTATTTCCAGCCTAGATTTTTGGTTAAGTGGGCACTAGAGCACTGTACTGTACTGTTCACTTGATCCGTTCAATGACAGCAAGCTCTTTAGCAGCCATAATTCCTTGAATCTTTTTCAGATTCAGAACTTTGATTGCCCTTTTCAGATGCTGGTAAAGACTTCATGTATATTTCATGTCTTAATATATGAAGTTAAACAAGTTATCAGTATAGAACCTGATACTTGTTCTGTAGGCAGCTGTCCTCTCCCAAATGTTCAGAGACAGTTCTCTACAAAGCATTATATTTGTAGAACAGATTTTTTTAATTGTCAACTCAGAGGGTTTTGCTTTTCTCCATCTGTAGTTTAGAAGACTGGGAGTCCAAGGATACATGTGCATTTGAAAACCTGCAGTCAGGTAGAGAGAAAATCAGATTTGCAACCCCCTTGAGAGCACACAACCTGAGCATCTGTCTGGGATGTCAGCGTCCACCTACTGACTCACTGTTGGGATCCTGATCCCTCCAGACCAGTCCAAGCACTGTTACCTCATCCTTGGTGTGGCATCCTATGGGGAATAGGGTATTGAGGAGGGGGTGCCAAGGGGGTAACATTACTGCAAGAGGAGCGAAAACAAGGGAGCTCTACTACTTATCTGAAACAACTTTTTTTTCCTGATGGAGCTTTTGTTCCAGCTGGCTGTCACCGAGCACTGCTGCAACTGCTCACTGGCCTGCTGCAGGCATGAGCCATGGGCTGCTTTAAAGTCAGTCCTGTTGAAATTTAAGATCTTAGCCTAAACTGCTGCTGAGGAGAGAACAGAGCTACCCCAGGAAAGATAGCGATGCAGAAACCTATAGATCTGCGTGGGAGACAGCACAACAGCACAGATTTTGTGATCTGACTGGAAGAGAACAGGGGAACCTGAGCTGCCTCACAAATGACACCTTCACAAAGCTGCCAGTGATTAGGCACAGCTGCAGCAATACTGTCTTCAATGCATGCAGAGCTGGTGTGTTGATAGTGTCAGCCAACAAAAAGGCTGAAAGAGGATATGGTGGGGGTTCACAAAAACAGAGGTGATGAATGAGGTGGCTGCAAGAACGGTTACTCACCAAACCCTGATCACTTAGAAAATGAGTAGACTGGTCTGAGGGGGACAACAGAAAGTATTTTTATAAGTAATAGAAACTGAATTTCTGGAATGCGCTGCCCTGAGAAGAAGTCATCACCGGGCTTCAAAAGGGTTTGGAGAAATCTGGGCAACAGGTCCATAAACAGGCAGCAAAGGATGTAGCTTCCTGCACCCCTAATCCAACCCTTGTGGGTGCTGGGAGTAGAAGAGAATATCCTACAGAAGATGGGAACATGTGCTCTCCCAGGCTCACGTGCAGTGAAGCACATGGCAGAGCTAGAGGGGACCCTGGTCTGACCCTGCCGACACCTTTCTTCTTCTTCTGCCTTAATTGCAACAGCTACAACTCAGACACACTCCACAAGTCTGCATAAAGTCCTGGATGGTGTTTTGCACATAACAATGTTAAACTGTGCTTATGATGTTTCTTGAGGTTTTGTTTGAGAGAACAGTTTTCCCTCACACTGTGTCTTTTTATTTTTTTCCTATGGCTTTAGCAGTCCTTAAACTCCATTTCCTCTTAGGGGAAACTTTGTAATCCTCTCAGCAAAAGGGAATAGAAGGGAGAAATTATTAAGAGTTATTCCTTTGCCTCAGCCTTGGGAAGACTGATAATAAATGAGGAATAGCAAAGACCATATACATATGGTCACTGTTTGGAGAGGGCTGAATGTTAACAAGCAGTTTGCAACAAGAAAAAAATGAAAAGTTTTGGTTCAATCTCATTTTCTGTGTTCCAGCTTATTACAAATGTCATTTAATAAAGAATGATTTTCACCATGAATTTTATTTCCTCTGAAAAGAAAATTAAGAATCATTAGCAAGGAAAAAATGATTCAGTCTTTTGAGAGATCTAGTTATGTTGCAGAGCTCAGCTACCAAATTACGATAAAAATCCCTTGAAGGTTCTTTCTCTGCAGTATGGAGAAATAACATATAGCAGTCAAGACTCTCAAATATAATTTAAAACAAAGCCTTGGAAATATCTAACTAAAAATACAACAAGTTTCTACTTGTATTACTGGATCCACACTACAAGTTTTTAACCAGCAAAGTGAAAAGTTACAGGAGTGGTTGTGCTCTTCAGGAGCTTCCTAATCAAACCTGCTATCCTTAATTGTTATGTAAATATTTTTAATAAAGTATGTGATAGTATTCAACAGGTGCTGGTGTGATTGTTGGGCTTGTCCTGTGCAGGACCAGGAGCTGGACTCAATGATCTTTGTGGGTCCCTTCCACCTCAGGATATTCTATGAGGGGCTTAAATAAGGACCTGCAGATTTGTTGCTGGAAATACCTTGCAGAATATTTTGTGGTTTTTTCCTTAGTTCAGTGAACATTATTCTTAAAGCAGGGAACACACACAAAGGCAAACCCAGCTACAGCTCCCCTGACATAGATAGCAACATTACACAATCATGTAGTCTGCAGAACAAGATGTTTGTGCATGAATCCGTCCTAGGGTTTTATGATGAATGCTTCATTTGAACGTAGCTATTTATTTATTACTTCTGTTTCTATTTAGCAAATTAAACATTTTCATCTGAGATTTCTTTTCCAGTTGAAGTGCTTCCTAAATAATTTTTTTACTTTTGAATCAATTTAGGTTTCTGTCATTATTTCATTCTCTAGTCAATGCATTAAATCAACACCCTTTCTGTTATCTTTCCCCTTACTAATATCTTCTGCTCCATGGATCTTGACGACCCAGCTCACTAGAAAAATCTAATTAAGGAGGAGAACTGAGTTAAACTCAGAGTTTCCACTGTGATTACTATTTGAAGACTGAAGTTTCTTTTTTTGACCATACTGGTGGTAACTTGTCCATTTTTCTAGCTGTACTGTTAAGCTTTCACTGCTCCTGCCAATCTTGGGGTTCTCCTGGTGCAGATTTCCCTCTTGCAGATGGTTGCCTCAGTGGAGAACCAGTCTGAGCTCCTGCATGACACCAGCACTAGAGCTTTGCACTGTCCTTGGCATACTAAGCCCAAGCATCAAGCTTGAGTTATGGTAGTATGTTATGAAGAAATTTAGGGTGCAATTCCTCTTTGTATAACTTGTGATACTTATAGAACAAAGATTCACAGATGAAATTAGTTGGCCAAAGCTGCCTTTACAGTCAATCGCGCAAAAGAGACCCTTTCATCTTACAGTTCATGGGACTTTCACTGTTCAGTCTGGACTGACACAGACTGTGTCCCTGTCGTGGGTTTGTAAAAGTTCCCCCTCCTCGGGGATTGGAATTGGTTTGTCCAGATGAATTTCCGGACAAAAACCAATCAGGAGTTTAGGTGATGCCTTTGCCAATTACATCTTCAAGGAAACGGAAGAGAAGGTGGTGGCGCAGATGAATTTGGACGCCATGTAGGAGGGAAGTGTCAGGTCCCAAGGGGGGCCAGGCCTCTCTCCTCCCCCAGCCCTGGGCCAGGGGCAGGGGTAGAACTGAAACCCTCCTGACCAGACGTGTAACAGAGTGAAGAAAAAAAAACTTAA
>JAWMRA010000001.1:98696625-98808030 GCA_035584735.1 Pseudotriccus pelzelni | reverse complement strand
TATACTTTTAATAAAGGGCTGTTATTCCTTCCTGGACATAATTTAATCTTACCTGTGTCTCATTTAAACTGAGACACAGGCCAAGACTTGGTAGGTCACTCCATGGCAGTATTTACCCACTGTAGGCTACAGCCTCTAGTGACAAGTCTAGACTTCAAATCCTATGTAGCTGCAGCCCTTTAGAAAAGAGCAAATTTTGCCTGATGACTTTTCTTCCTTGGCAGCTGTTCATTGCTTTGGGCATTGGTTACCCTTGTGTTCTGCTGTATGATGCTCTTCACACGTATTACCTGAGTGCAGTTCACCGGGGGGTGATTGCAACCGCCCTTCCATGTATTGACACCCTGCGATCTACTCCAGAGCAGGCATTGCACCACTTGCAGCCTCCGCACAGCCAGGCTGGTCTTTCACGGGCAGAAGGAAGAAATCCACTGACGAAGGTTTGAGGTGCTTTGCAAGGCTTTGGCAGCTGCTGGGAGCAAGGTCGGGTCCCTCCTTGTCCCACCTGGCCATGACCTGGTGAGGTCAGGTTATCTGTTGTTTGGGGCTGTGCATGGCCCCTTGGGGGAACCTCTCCAGGGCAGGTACACAGCTGCTCCTGGAACCACCCTGGCACACATTCCACCTTTTTTGAAGAAATTTCCAACAAATTTCCTCACCCCAACAAACAGTAGAAAAGCATCTACTTCAAAAAAATGTAGCTACAATGTTTTGTGTCCCAGCAAGTGATTTCTAGCTCCACATTTATTGACTAGAAATGGTCACATGCCTGCTTTTCTGATTTTGCTCACCATGAACATGCAAAATTCCTATAAATGTGGAATAAAATGTATAGGAAGGAATATCAATTGATTTTAGGGTCAGCATCACCCACAAAGCCTCCATCACTTTCAATTTCTGGTTTGCTTCAGGTAGCCACAAAATCATTCAAGGTACCAGAATTGTGGCTACCTAAATGCAAAGAGCAGCTGCACACAGACCACAAAGACTTTATTAAATGTTAATTAAAATGGAGAAACCAAGGAAAATACATCACAATTTTTGGAAACAGCAAAGTACATAGAGGTCTGACTGCTCAAATGCAAGAGTTTGGCTTGTAATTCGAGTTAATTTCTTAGAAATTGAGCTGATTTCTTAGAAGAGCTCTTGAAACAGAGCAAACAGGACCTCTGGGTATTATTTGTATGATATAATCACTCTTAAAACTTTTTGGACAACAATTTTACACTAATCATAACATTGAATTGTTATGAGGAAAGGGAAAGGCAAGGTAGGGCAAGGCAAAACAAAAGGCAAGGAAAGGCAAGAAAAGGACAAGGATTTGACACAGTGTGATAAAAATGTAATTATTCCTCTCAGTCTGTGAGGAATTAGAAAGGAAGAACAATAATAATATCTATATGCAGAGAGCTGATACTCTGGAGTATACACGCCTTTTGTGCCTGCTCAATGCAATTGCCAAACATGCATAACTAAAATTGTCCCTGTGTCCTTTCTCTTAGGAAAAATACATTTTTCTATCAAGTCACAGCTTCCTGACTCTGTCTGGCTCGGTCCTGCTGAAATCAATCAGGTTGCTCAGGGAGAAAAAGTTTCAGACTTTGCGCAATTTTTAGCAAATTTTCTCTACTTGAAAATGCATTATATTTTGTTCGAGAAATGGGTTATATTCTGACCCAACTTTTATCTTTATTCATCTTAGTGAAAAGAGATGAGTCACTTCTTTCCTCCCTCAGATGATAAGCCATAGACTGTGATGAAAGTCAGTTGGAATTTAGCTTCACAACCACTAACAGTAGCATAATTAAATCTGGTTTTAGTAGGAGGTAACAGACAAATGCACAGTAGATAAAGTAGGGGCAGATAAGAAAAAAATTTAAATAAAATAAGAAAAGAATTACATAGAAAAAAAATTGGGGTTTATTCTTTAATGTATATATTACCATAAACCCAAGTTATTTTTCATTGAGTGTTTCATCTCCCAAAGCAGAAAATAGCAACAGAGCACAGACCACGTAGACTTGTTTCTGTACACCAATATGTGTGCCCTGGCACATGATGAGGTAGTATGTGCAATGTGAACAGTGCTTCAAATCTGCTCACTCTGCCCATAAGTCTGATATCATACAGGATCTGAAGCAAAACTGCACCTCCATCAAAGTCCTGTTATGAGGATTTTATTACTGCAGTTAAAATGTAAGTACATTCTGTAACAAACAGGCCTGCCATCTTGTTGGCTGAGAGTTTCTGGGGTGAGCAGCTGAACGATGACTTTATTTGCAGCAGAAAATGAATTCTGTTTTCCTACCCTGTGCCACTGGACTTGTCACTGCAGAAAATCTGGATTCGTCATCTGTAGAAATTGCTCAATAACCTTTTTTTCAACACTAAGTTCTCCCTCCCTTGGGGAAATTTCTCCTCTTTTTCCAAAAGGTTTTGCTGGAAATAGCTCCACAAGGACATCTTATCACAGTACAATAATGCTCAGAGCATTTTAATCACTGAGCCCTGTATTGGGAAGCTCTATTTCCTTTTGGTATCTTGGCCTGTTTTATTTTGTCCGTCCTTCAGCAGGCCTCAAGCACCTACAAATGAAACAGCTTGTGTATTTATTAGACCACCTGCTTTAGCAGGGGCCCTACCTTCTCTTCTAAGAGTTGGAGAAGCCTCTTGATGAGAGGAAGGTGTTTATGCAGGCAGTGCTTGGAGAGGTTTGTACCGACACAGCAGAGCTCTTCAGGCCCTGGTGACACAGCCCCTACGAAACAGCCCCCAGCTTCACTTTCATTACTTAGGTTTGCAACACCGCAATGCCTGCAAGCCAGAAAAGCTTTGATTCATTCCTTTCCCCAAATAACCAACATGAGATGCACACACTTCAGCCCACAATGGCTAAATTCCTTTGACTTTTTTTGCCACAGCTCATTTCTTCTCATCCTTCTGGAGATGAACGTTTCTTCACCAGGAACTTCATTTTCACTTAGTTATTGCTCAATTATCATTGCTTTTGCACTTAATGGCTTTATTACCTATTGTCCCCCTTTCTTTACTCTTCTTTAAAATTAAACTCCAGGTTACTTTACATTTCATGTCGTCTACTGAAAATTAGTGTATTTTATGTGAAGAGGTCAAAAAGCAGCTTCAGGACCATGGGGTAATTGGAGCAGTATTTACTAAATCTGGCCTGAGAAGAGCCTTGGATTATTCATAGGAAGTAAAGATTCAGGAAATTAGTTGCTTCAGACAGAAGGATGCATGCATGCATGGATGAATGGACGGACAGACCTGGAGGGCAGGAGATGGTATAGAAATCTCACAGTCCTGAGAGAGGCACTGCAGGAAAGTCACAATTTTCATTAATTTACACAGATGAGAGAACTTCCTCATATCTTGGGGAAAAATTGCAGTGTTACCTCCAGCCTCTGAAACGAAAACTTTCACTGCACTCTTGGGAAGGAATGAGTGAATTTAGCATAACTGCAGTCTATAAATGCACTGCATAGTCTTATTTAACAGCAGACCTTGAAAGGCTAATGTGCTGAATAGCTCTAGGTGCAAAAGACGACAAGCTGTAGTTAAAATCGTATCTCACAGTCATGAAATTCATAGGGAAAGAGAGAATGAAAAACACTATAAAAAAATCAGTGAAGAATCTGCGAGGCAAAGAGCAGAGTGGAAAGGATGTTGCTGCAGAGTGTTCATGTGGCACCAAGCCATGCAACAATTCCTGCAACTGCAGCTGAGAAACACTGATGGCACAGAGTGGTTTGCCCAAGCCTGACTATGTCATTTATATTTACATGAACAATTCCATGCACATGCAGTAGTGGCCGTGATTTCCCAGCCTTGGGAAGGAACTCATAAAAGAGAGGGAGATCCAGAGACTTCCACATCTTCTAAGAGTGGGACTTCGGGAATTTTGGCACCCAAACCTAAGAAAAGTGCTGCAGAAATCTGCAGCAATCACCTAGAGATATCTACGTTTTCAATGGTAAATCTCTTGGGTTGCCTGTGAAACACACAGAAACACACCGCTGTAGCACTATATCCTGTTCAAGGTTATATCCTGCTCCTGTGATCTGGAGAAGAATCAGAGTCACTCAACTGCACCTCATGCCCAGGAGAGGCTTATCCAGTACCTGTACTTTTAAAGTGCCTAATGGGCATGACTAACAGGAATGGTGGCCTTCTTTCATGTATGGGCTTGAAGGAAGGCCCCACTTTTCATGGTATCCTTGTTGGATGGGAAGCTCTTGTCATGCCTCTTGATGAAATTAGAGCACTGGCAAAGGGGCAAAATTCAGTAAGGCAGAGGGAGACTAAGGCAGTGGTTATGAAATTTCTTGAGGACTGTTGACATCATTTGGTCTATCTATCTATCTATCTATCTATCTATCTATCTATCTATCTATCTATCTATCTATCTATCTCACTTTCCTTGGAAGTGAAATGCATGAGTCTCAAGTGCTAATCTGATTTGCTTGGGCTTTTCATTGGAATTGGTAGTCAGATAGGGAAAAACAAACAAACAGAAAAACAAGAATCATAACTTACAACTACAAGCCAAAGCTAGCAAATTTATTTCAGATGAACTCTTCACTTGGTCCAGACATTACTTGTCTCTCCATTTCAGCTGTCACCTTCATTCTCCCTTTCCTCTATTTCCACCAGCCTACAGACTCTGTTCTTCTCCTATTTCCGTGAGGCACAAGGTATTTTTCCCATTGGCCCTTTCTCAGTAACAGGTTTTGCTGATTTCAAATGAATTAGCATTTATTAGCAATCTGAATACCAGTCATCACATACCTATCTTGTTTTGAATTCCTTGTGTTTGAAGAGGAAATTGAGCTTCATACCTGTTGTTTGCATTGAGTCAGACTCTTCCAGGCAAGCACCTCACCTCAGGAAGGTGTCTGTGAGCAAGATCCAGAGCATTTTCAACTGCGTGGGTAAGGCAGCTCTAGGAGGAAAGGGATTGAGACTCACACCATGCTTATCACATTCCATGGTAGCTCCTTGTCAAGAAGGTGAAAACCTTACAGGACCCCAGCACTCACCAGGGACTACTGACAAGTCCTGGGCATTTAAAGTCACTTGCTGGATCCAAGTATGTAGGTATTGGGCTCAGAGATACGCAGAATATGCAGGTTTTGTCTGTACAGAGAAGAAGCATCACAGAGGAGAGAAAGAAAAACATAGAACTGGAGTGGAGACAGGAAAAATAGAGGTAGAAAACCTCTGTTGATCCAGTGTGGGTGGGATAACAAGCAGTATTGATTAAAAGAGCAAATTAAAGGGAAATTAAAGGCAAGAGAAGACATTTTCTCTAATGCTAGTGATAGGGGGGTGTGGGCTTCGAAGGGCATTTTTTTCCCCTGAAAAAGGATGGTCTTTGGATGAAGCTGACTGAATGACCAGGTTCTCTTGAAGGAGACTGGATGAACCACAGAGCTATAGGAGAACATGCAAACAAAAAGCTTCTCATATGAAACCTTATCCGATATAATTAAATCACGCAGAGTGAAAGACATATGCTCTCTGTAGCTGAGCAATCATCTGTTCTATTATCTGAGGCCAAGAAGTTCTGCTATCTATAGGCCACTGGCAAGCACCTATGTAATTAACTACAACCATCACCCCATTTGGATTCCTTTCATTTAATTAACTCTGTGTGGTATTTCGTCAGCATCTGTTTATGTCCAAATGAGAATCTCACTTGCTGTTACTTGCTATAAAAACGTTGCTCTGTTGCAGCAAAGTTATTGCACTTGAGTGGTTGTGCTCATTTCTTGTCTCTCTAAATGAGATTTTTTTCTAAACTAGAGGAAAAATAGAGGCTTCTAAGGGATGCATAATAGTAAACATGATATTTTTCCTGATTAAAACAAATGAAGATGTGCCTCTTACCATCTAACTCCAAGCTCACAGGACCACTTATGCTTTAGAAGCATTCCTGAGAGGAATAATTTTCACAAACTCTTGCCAGATTTCCCTCAGTTGACAGCATGTCGAAAAGAGGTTTGTTAAGGAGATCAGTATGTAAAGCCCAAGACATTTACACTGAAATGAATTTAAGCAGGTGTAAAACTCTGGTATCCCCACCTGATTTTGAACAGCATATTGTTTTTTTCAGCTGTACACATATGGAAAGGTGCAGAAGGGACCAGTTCTAGTTTGGCATTTCTGTTATTGCAGAATTAAGCAGCTGGAAGAGAAAGATTGGATGCGATGAGCTGCAGATGGGCTGTGGAGGCCTTTGAAGAGGAGAAAAAATCCAGTGCTGGAAAGTGACAGAAGCTGCTGGTAGGGGAGGTAAGACTTAGTCTCAAGTCTTCCTCCTCCTGAGGTCAGGCAGACTGGGTGGTACCGGTGATCTGCGGTAGGATCATCTCTGACTAACCACATCAACATCCTTATAAAAACCTACAGCCTTAGAAAAACAGAAGTCAAAAACAGGAGCAAGCATTCTATTACCAAAATCAAACTCTGTTCTTTTCCACCCAAGCTTCAGCCTGCTGACTTTTTTATCGTATTTATCTTTAGCACCATCTGGCAAAGCAGAATGACACTGCCAGCTTCAGAAACATCACCTCAGGGACAGTGCCAAGGAACAACATTTTAAGCCTGCCTTTTAATCTTTATTTTACATTTATCACATATTGGTTTCAAAGCAGTTCTAAATTTTATTGATTTAAACCTTAGGGTATCTAATGGCACTGGATGTGGCACTGAGTGCCGTGATCTAGTAATCACAGTGGGGTCGGATCAAGGGTTGGACTTGATCTCGGAGGTCTCTTCCAACCCAGTTAATTCTATGATTCTGTGATTCTGTGATTCTATGATTCTATGATTCTATAATTATTATTGGCAACACAAATCACTCTGTTACATCAAGCTTACATCAATATTTACTATCATGTTACCAACAGCTCCATTATTATTAAAATTTAATCTTGTATTCTAATTAATCAAAAACAATTGCAGCCAGCAACACAACCACTGTAACTCAACATTTCTTCGTTTTCCTTTTAATAAAAAAAATAGGGTCATTATTCACCTTTTGGGTAACAGAACTGCATTTATAAATACATAATATCTGAAGTCCATTCTCCTTATTTAAGACAAACTTCCTGAAACTGTATTTCTGCACGCAATCGTTCAAATTAAACTGTTCAAAATTAATTGTTAAAACTGAACTTCAAAGTTGGAAAACAACATCTTCGGGGTTATATTGACAAGTACTGCCAATGCAAATTTTGTTTAACCTATGCCAATATCGATTTTTATTGATAAAAATTTTCTCATTCATCCAGTCCCCCTTCTTATATGTAATAATAAAATATACTTTCAAATTTTTGTGACTTCCTAGGGAATAAAAGAAGGGAAAGGAGAGAAGAGAGAAAGAGAAAGGAAGTAGAGGACAAAGAGGGGAGGAAGGAACCTCCCTTCTTGCCCTTATTGCTTGTTACCTGGAAGAAGAGGCTACCCCCCTACCTCACTACAACCTCCTTTCATGTAGTTGTAGAGAGCAACAAAGTGCCCCCTGAGCCCCTTTGTCTCTAGGCTAAAGTTGCTTCAAAGCTCAAATTTGTATTTCATCTGGTGAATATTTAAGACTCCAAGAGTTTTATTGCACATGATTACTATCAGCTATAATGGCTTTGAGCTTAGAGGATCTCATAGTGTGAGTGTAGTTTCCTGGCTAAATTTCAGTAGGATAGTAATCCCAATATCCTGTGCTGCATAGATAAGTGAGACAGTCAAAGGAAGGATATAATTAATTTCCAGGATACCATGTTTTCCTTTCTTGTTTAATTATTACATAATTACTCTTTATTTTATGTATTTCAAATAGCAAATAATACCATTGTGTCAGTGCCAAGATAACTATGACTTAGCAACTTATTAATGTATATCCAACACTATGTGGATTAGTAGAGAGGAAATAAGAGTGTTTCAATATCTCTTATGTCCATGTATTAAGATCCTGCATAGCTGTAGTATACTGTGAATCACCCTTCAGCTGGAACACGTGAACTGATTACTATTCCCCCTACTTGATACACTGTTAGGTCTTGTCTCTACTTCTTTTTGCTTCCCAGCTATACATTTTTAGTTTATATTTCTGAACTTTATTCAAATGCTCTGAAATGGTTCTTCCATAACTTCACATCTTAAAAAATAGAAGTCAAAAAATGCCAAGAGCCATTCTGTCTATAATTTAAATACAACTTATGAGTTAGAGTGATAGTATTTCATACTGGCATTTTAACAGAAACTGAAAGGACTAAGGTGATGAAACATAAAACAGCAACACATCTAAATAAATTGATTTTGATATTTTCTTTTTGTTTTGCTGAAATCAGAACAGCAGTTGCACATAAAATGCACCCACATGGAGCAGAAACTGAGCATGAGGAAATGCCAGCCATGCAGCATCCATTTCCAGGTCATTGGGTGGGAGGGAAGCTGCCCCAAGCTGGTAGCCCCTGAACTGCTCTGCCACTGCTTTGGTATCCTGAGACAACGTTGTGGCTGGGGAGAGGCCATGGTAGCAGGCAGGGCAGGGATGCAGCAATGCATTGGATACCATAAACCCAACAGAACAAGCTGATGGCTCAGAAGAGGTGCGCCGATGTGGGGTACTCATGTTGCAAAATGTGGAATATGTAAATATTTTCTCAAGAGAGGATGTTGTTTTAATGTTTGATCTTTGTATACTTTCAAGCCTAATCAACAAGAAACAAGATTCAATTCGTGAAACAGAGAGCAGCTAACAAGCTCTAAGTGATGCATCAACAAATTACTTGTTGGTAGAACTGCTTTGTTAAGATTTAGGGCCTGACATGTTTCAGTGGTCTCAGACCTAGTGGGAGGTTAACAAAGCTTTGGTAGAAGAATGTACCGATGATCATGGACACAAAGAACGTGGAATTTCCAAGGTCACAAGGACATCTAGTAGAACCCCCAATATAAGGAAGAAACTAATAATGACAATTCAGCAACTGTTCTGAAATCAGCTCCAACCAGGTAAAAGGCAACTCCAGCAGGGGGAGATGGTGACCAGTGACTCATGGCCCACAGACTGGAAGATAAAGACTGAGTTTGCAGACTAATTAGCACAAGAAACAAGAGAATCAGACAGAATACTAATTTATAAGAGAACTAGGTAACTTGTAGCCAATAAACCTTAATGCTTTTGTTTGCTAAAATGTATGAAGAGTGAAAAGTTTTGGGAGTCATCCTGCTGGCTTTGTGATTTGCCACACAGCACACCTTTCTGCACAGAACTGTAAATAAATGAAATACTCAACTCTGTGCGTGGACTGGCCTCTTGCACACTAGGTGAAAGAACCTGTACTGGGACAACACTAATGTTGCTTATCCAGATTTGGAGTTTGCGGTGTCAGCTGGCTCCTGGTGGATAGGCAGGGCCATGGAGGGGCCCCTGCATCTGTGAGGCATGACAGGGAACTCTGGCAGAGACAAGCAGACAGAAGAGAAAGTGGGCAGCAGGTCCTTGCAAAGCCCCCATGTGGAAAACTACAAATTACCTTGTGAGCAGGTAGGAGTGCAGGCTGTTTTATATCAATAAGTCAGGTATGTGTTCTTTTAAAATGCTATTCTCCTAAACAGTGCTTTGCTCTAAGGAAGCTCTTCAGTCACCAATTACAACTTTCCTTGTAGCCAGAGAGAACAAAATTACCACATGGGAATCAGATTCACCAAGATAACCACGTTTTATCCCAGGGAACAGCACATTCAAGCCAACTCTCAGAGCAGCAGAATCAAGTAATGCTGTTCTCAGAGAAAATGCAGTAGCTGAGGGGCAAAGACTGGCAGGACACCAGAGACGAGGAAGCATCAGAAACAATTACCTGGTGATTACAACAATTAGGTTTGGGGATATGAATCAAACCTACATTTGAGTTGTTTCCCTTATAACTACAGTTGCATTTTGATGACAGAGGATGGGCAACCCTGAGAGTAACTCAGTTGTTTCGAAAACGGTACTAATGATGCCAAAGCCATGGGTTTAATCCCTATTTGGGCCATTCACTTAAGACTTGGACTCAATAATCCTTGTAGGTCCCTTCCAACTCAGAATATTCTGTGTTTCTGTGAGACCACAGCATTGCCCTGCCCCACAGAGCCCTGGGGGCCACAGCTGCGACTGACTGTCTATAGGTGAGATGAAAAGGGCTGCTTCCCTAAGGAAAAAGGCACATCAGTTTTGCTCCTCCTGGCCAAAGAACCACAGCAGCATAAGGTTATTGGCTCAAATAGATGCCAAGGATTAGCCTGCTTAGGCTGAGCTATTTTAAGGTATTTCTCGAGCCTTCAAGACTGACCAGCCAAAGTATTTGGGGGGAACATACAACGTCTTTCACATGGAGGAGGAGGAGAATGTGTATTGTATTGAGAACCTCTGCAGCACATGATTCTCTGTCACTCCTTACTGGATCCTCCTATTCCTAATCCCAGCTGAGGCCTGAACACTGAACCATACATTAAAAATGCCCTTTATCTTCCTCCCTCCCTTTTCAGCCAGCCATTGAAAGAGCCGCAGATGTTTAAGTGCCTGTAATGTCACATTGCCAAGCCTCCAAAGACTGCCAAATTTCTCAGTGGGAAGCCAGGATGTGACGTGGTATTTGGAACAATTAAGGTGCCTTTATGCACCACAAAGGGCACAAATGCCATTACAAACATGAGTGATGCGATGCATTTACTAACCAGTTTTAAAAGCAATACTCATGGAACAGAGTGCTAACAGAACTACTCCAAAATGTGTGAAAATGAGTCCAAGTGAAAGTGTTGTGAGCAGATACAGCTTATGTTATCACTCAGAAGCTAACCCCTCTTAGGCCCATAAACAGCAGATGGGCTTAAGCAAAACAGTCATTTATCTTAGTTTTTACAGCCTTGGCACTTCATCTTAGCTGCTGATGTCCAGTGTGTCTGCAGCCTTTACTGGGAAAGATTAATAGTCCTCGTCAGATGCAAAGCATTAAATTTTTCTTTCAGGACCTAATTGTTTTGTTAACTTTATGGAAGTTACTCTTAAAATAATAGGGAAATACCATATAAACTTCAGATCATAACAATTACAGCTGGAGAAAGGAAAGCACAAAAGCAAGCATCCATGAGATTGTCATTCCGCAGATATGAAGAGCTCTTTCTCACTGACATTAAACCGAAAGAAATGGGTGTTTCTGAAGCTTTAAAGGTGCTTCTAAACATCACTGCACTCAAGGGACACAGGTTTCTCAGCAGTGCACCAGAGGTGCTCACCAGCCTGCAAATGTGTTGATCTTGAGCATCCCAGTAGAAAAGCCTTTTATGAATAAACGTAGAGAAGAAATCTTTAGCTAGCAGGAGAATGAGCAAACTGATCTAACTCTTTCCAAACTCAGATTTATAGAAGATGTAAACTATGTAGTCTTCCTACATACTGATAATCAGTTTAAGTTTCCCTTGTAGTTTTCTCCCTGGGATCATGGCACCTCATTTGTGTGCGAGATAATGGTTCCCACTAAAATGAATAGGGCTGTGTTCAGAGTTTGTCTTTTTAAATGAAAAAAAGAACGATTAAAAATTTGCTAAAAATCATCAGCCATTAAGAATTTGTTAAAAAATGCATAGTAATGTGACCAATCCAGTGAAATGTTAATTGATTTCTGCTCTATGGACTCTACTTGCTGCAGTGAAAGGAGGGAGGGTTAAAGCAATCTAGGAAGACAATCAATATTTTATTTCTTTGGAGCTAAGTAGCAGCCAAGATAAACAGTTCTGATGAAGATGTTTATTGGACCAGCACTTTTCAGTTTTACAAGCACATCCTGATGAATCCTCCCAAAATCCTATGGGACTGGTTAAATTTATTTTCATAATTTTATAGCAGCACTGAAACACAGGCAGAAAGGCTGACATTTCAAGTGTGACTGCCTTAAATTAGGCTTTAATCCATCTTTTGATATCTAAACAAAGGTCTGGGCAGAGGTTCACTGAAGCCAGTTAAGTTTTCAGTGAGCATTTAACTGGGTCCAAAGTAATTTCATAGTGGTCATAGAGCAAATGGACTTGCAAAATTCATAAACCCTTTATGAAAATGGGCAAAGGCCTTGTAGAAATGCTGGTATTAAAATTCAGATGTTTCTTGTTTATGTTCCCTGTTTTGTATTTCTGGCATAGACAACAGAATCAAATAATACAGCAAGCATTCACTTTTATTCTATATAGCTACAGAAATATGCAACAACCCCCAAACTGGTTTTGCAAGTGGATGATGTGCATAATATTAATTTCTAATCATATTATGTTTGGTCATAAATATTTATCTATTTATTTACTATGCAACTAATTGTAAATGATCTGCATTAAGGGAAGGTCTGCAGAGTACTGAAAACTAGCATATTATTTTTCAAGCCACATTTGCAGAAAAGAGTATTGTGTTATTTAAACACTTGAATCCTGACTACAAGGTTCTGCTGCCTCATCTGGTAAATCTGATCCCATTTCTACCAAACAGTGGAATTAATGACAAAGGCTTGTGAGTACATCATACATAATGATATACTCACAGATGTTGAGCCCATCAATGGCTTTCTCTGAAAATTGACAACACATAGCAATGTACTCAGGGGAAAACAGCAGCCTCACCAGTTTACCGATGTGTGCAGGAGATTTTCTAAGACAACAAATGGCTTTTCTAAGATGTTAAACAATGTAAAACAAACTGATTCAGGCCTGTGTAAATAATAATAATAATAGGCTATAATTTTGGATGTTGCATCTCTAGTTGATAGTATTTTCAAAGGGTTGTTGAGCACTTAGATATATAACCTTCAGAAAAAATGCTGAAAAACATGTAATTAAAATGCAATCTAATCATGAATTTTATGTGCTTTTTATAACTTTTAAATGTACATAAGTTGACAATTAATCTAGACAGTCTTTTCTGAGACAAACAGATATTTAAATTGATAGATAGATTTGAAGAAACACTGCTCCAGTATAAAAGCAAATATATTAAAATGGTTTAAGTGCTCATTCTTCTGCATTGTGATACCCATGTTGGAGTTCAGTGACACACCCTTACAATAGTTTAATTCTGCTGTTAAAGGATACTTTAGAATCTGTATTTTGGAACTCTATCACCATCTGAAGATATATTTTATTAGATAAATTTTCTGATATAAGCACAGGTGATAAAACTCTTCAGTTTTAGCATCTCAAGGAAGCCTTTGCAAATAAGCCTCCATTAGTGATTTGTAAATAAAAATGTATTCTTTAAGCTCAGAAAAGAGAAAGTTCAGCAATGATATTAAGAACTCCATAAAATCACAATGGCATAGAGGAGGTAAACAGAAAATGGCATAATTTAAGAACTAGCAAGAATTCTAAAACAATCAAATCATGAGACATCAAACTGAAAAATTTAGAGAAGTGTATGAAAAACATTACTCTGGAGCCAATTTTTTTGATTTCATATTAAAAAATAATTCCATATTTTCAGAAGTTCTGTGGGTATCTAAAATCTGATTTAGAGGTTTGTTAATGTATTTCTTATTTTCTTGATAAATTTTAATAACAAGTCTGAGAACTACTCAATTCCCTGAAAGTGCATAAAAACCCAATTCAGACAACAAATCCCAGCAGGTAAACCACCAGTTTCCAAAACTTCATCCAAAGCCAGCCTAAACATTTCACTTGTTCTTTTCTCATTATGTTACCTTTCCTGGACTAATATCATAATATAGCCTCTCATGGAAGAAGAGATTTCAGGAACACAGGAAACTGCTCCTCAGGCAGGCCTGAGATCAGCATCTACTGGTACCATTCTGATGCTCTTGACTGCAGGCAATGACATCCACCTGCCTTCATATCAAGTACTGGGATCATAATCACAGAATCACAGAATATGCTGAGTTGGAAGGGACCCGTAAGGATCATCCAGTTCAGCTACTGGCCCTGCACAGAACCATCCCCAAGAGTCACACCATGTGCCTGAGAGTGTTGTCCAAATGCTTTTTGAACTCTGTCAGGCTTGGTGCTGTGACCACTTCCCTAGGGAGCCTGTTCCAGTGCCCAACCACCCTCCGGGTGAAGAACCTCTTTCTCATATCTAACCTAAACCTCCCCTGTGACAACTTCAGGCCATTCCCTCAGGTCCTGCCACTGGTCATCACAGAGAAGAGATCAAAGACCCAACACGTCTGGTTTTTGCCCCTCTCTCTCCTTGCTACCCTTTGTTTTTATATCATTTTCTACTTATGATTCCAAATTATCATTGAATATAACAGGCTTGTCATTCCTGCAGAAATGGTATTCTAGGACACAGTTGGCAAATGTAGCTAGTAATCTGACTGCTGTCCATAGAAGTATAAAGTTGTTAGACTTGATTTATTGCTGACAACATAAAAATGTCCTATGACTGTTATGTGTTGCAGAAGAATTTTTGATACAAGTTGTTTTGAAATGAGCAGCGAAAATACATCAATCTGTACAGACTCAGGGCAAACTCTTCATCATTCACTTTCAGGTTTTGAGACAAATTAATAAGAGGTATAGACCTTGTCCATTAAGCCCTCAACCTTCAGTGATGTAACATAAATAATTCAGTGGAAGATTAGGTCCATGTTCACAAGGACTCTCAGAATGGGGGCCCAGAGGTGAAGCAAGGAAATAAACAGTATTACCTCACCTCTTATTGCTCAGCACACCACCCCAGGGCCAGTTCTTCTTGCCTAGTTCATGTCAAAACCACTTTATATTTGCAAAACTAACAGGGTTCAGCAAAATATCCCTGTATTCAATACACATGTATTCGAATAATTTTAGGTAGGTGCTGAAGTGTCGAGATTGCAGTGGACAGCACCACTGCGCTCCTTCCCTATACGCTACTGAATAACCCATCTTTCAAACTCTGTCCTTCACTTGAAACCATAAGCAGAAATATCAGCGGTTTCTCAGCTAAGCTATATTGTGGAAAGCAGTGCCAAGAGCTATTTATGTTGTTGAAACCTAAAGAGGCCTCAGTCCCATATTTTTATCAACATAAGTACAAACACCAAAAATCCCTCCCTGTCCTAAGACAGCGTACAGTCAATATGAGGTAATGCAAGCAAAACCTGATTATACTCAGTGTAATTGAGTGCAGTGGTGGTCCTACCATACAAACATCCTAATGCAGTGGTGGGCTTTAATTAGATACATATCTTCTTTATGACCCTTTATGAAAAGTTTACCCTGTTGTTTTGATGTAACTAAGAAACCCAAGAAGTCCTGGTGTATGTATTTTGTTTTCTCAAAATGTTCTCATACTCAAATAAAACAATCTGTTTGAAAGGAGTCTTGTTTCACTGCTTTGCAATTCTTCCAGTTGGTAATATTTTCCTTGACTTATACCATGGAAATGTACAAACACTTCTGAGCTGCACTTCCAGCCCCTACCACGCTATGTTTCTCAGTCTCAGTAATTAGTACCTCTGAGAGATTCCATCCCTATTTTTCTGGGTTAGTATTTTAAATACTTACTTAAATTTTATTTTCAAAGTTGTAGTGCTTTTGTTCATCAATAATACATCATAACACGGAAGTGCAAGGAAGCATATTTAAATCTTTATGTATATATGACGGGGTCAAAAAATTTTGATGTTCACTTTTTTGAGATACTCCGAATTTCCTTCTCCAAGTCTTCTTGGTTTCATTCACTGCTCATGAATGGCTTACTGTAGAGGTAGAAATACTTTTAAAGGCATCAGATGCAAGATTGAATCAAAATGCTAAGGGTCAGCAAAATCATGCATGGAAATAGTGTTCTGACTCGAGAAAACAGAGCAGATAGCAAGTTTTATCATGGGTTTCTAGTCAGTCAAGAAAGAATTGGTTATGTGAGTGGATGAAAACTTATGGATAAAAATAATTTCCAGTGGATAAAAATAATTTTCTAGTCAATTCTATTTGCAATAGGTGTAAAACTTTCCTCTCACTTTAAATAAAGCTGAGTAGAGCATTAAAAATGATGGCAAGGGAAATACACATTTAGCACTGCCACCAGGCTGCTAGTGAAGCAGCTTTATTTTAAATTCCTGAAACCAGCAGAAAGGTGACTATGGTTTCAAAGATACGCACTGAGGATGCACTGAGACACAAGTTTGATAAGAACTACAGAAAAAAATAATCAGAGAATTTAAAATAAAAGGAATGGTAAATGTATGCATAAATACATATGATTTTCCTCTTTAGATGGATTTACTGCATATGATCTTCAGTTCTTTATATTAATAGTTTGAGATTTTTTTTTTCAATGGTTGCCTAAATTAATCTCTGAAACTATGAAAACATATTAAGCGTCAGCTGACAGGCATTAAAACATAGTGTACTGAATACAAATCTTTCTCACTAAAGGAGTGAGGCAAAAAAACCACCCCACCTTAATTATTCACAGATTTAATGTACTGAAGTATCATTAACAGTCTGGACTCCATCTCAAAGTAATTAAAATGCAGGAAGTCTTAGACTGGAGGTCATTTAGCAAAACACTCATACAGGGGCATGAAGAAGGACGGCATCTGGAAAAGAGAAGCAAGACATTTTAAGAAGGAAGACAAATGCCTGTTGACTCAGAGGTCCAAAAATACCCTCAGAGAGCCTTGATTAAGGAGACATAACATATCTACACATTTTTCTAAAGTGTATTTTATTTGAATGTTTTGTACATAAGCTCCCTGACACATCACCAGCACTTGGAGGCCAGTTTTCAGTAATGTGTTTTTTATACAAACACTTCTGTCAAGCTCTCTGTGCTGGGTTTAACCTTTAACTGTGCTTAAGAAAGCTGATTATGAGCAACTCCGTCTCGAGGCTTTCTGAAAGGGAAGTCTGGTTGGTCGACTTGGTTGAAAACTGGGACAAGTTTGCTTCTGCAGTAGGTAACACACATGCCTTCTTCTTGTTTCCTCCAAATGCTGACCATTTTTTAAACCCATTTTTTTTTAAACCTGGATTTAAAATTCAGTTTACTCAGGTCTAAAATTTTCATTTTATGTTCTCTGACTCTTATCAGTTGAAATCAATACTTAGATAGATGAGAAATTATTTTCCTGCAGGATTATTTCCCTGAGATTAGAATGATTAAAATTTCTTCAGCTTAAAAAAATCCTGTTGAGTACCTATAAGCCAGTGGCAGATTTAGCAGGCACATTTGCCTCAATGCTGTATGACACAGTTGTGACATCTGAAGGAACAACATTAACCAAAATGCTTAGTAAGTGAAAATACCAGAGATGATAGTCCCACATAATCTTCTGTAGGTTTTCTTCTACACTCAGCTTGGTTTTTTTTTCAAGAAAGCATTTAAATAGATTAAGTTTTCAGTATGAAAAGAAAGGACAGCTTTGTGATTAAGACATTTGATTTGCATTTCAATTTGAATCCTGTTTCTGCCTTTTTCTTGCATCCTACTGCCTCCCTTAATTGGCCTGTTTCTCATTTTTCTCTTCTGTAGAGAGAGTCAAACTTTGGCTTTGCCTATTTGAACTGGGTATTTTCAAAGCAGAAATATGAATTGGAGGTTGTTAGGGTTCTTTTTGTCTGAAATTTGCCACTGTCCTGAAAAGTGAAGTTTTCCTGTTCAGTTATCAGAACCTTCACAGTTTTCAGGGATAAATATTTTTTCTTTTGTTAAGATTATCTACAAATTTTGCTATTCAAGGAGTTGAAGACAACTAAATAAGAGCTTTAGGTTTAAGTGTCATGCTCTGTATGTGCTGCACAAGGTCAGACAAGAAAACACTTGAAATAAACCTCACTGGATTTACTCAGGTTCAGGAGAAGTTGCAGATTTTGGTAGCATGATGAAGACTGCCAGGTAAAATTAACTGCAGTGACAGAAAATGCTTCAAGCTGCTGAAGAAAGCTGTTGGTAATAGGGGTGACCAAAGGACAATCCAAGCAGGAGAATGGCTTACACTTCACAGATTAGCCCCAAGGCATTCCTGAGAGGCAGAAATTTGTCCATGACACTATCATGAAGCTGCCAAGGAGCATACTTCATCTACCCTCCTACAGGAGAGGTGGATTCACAGGTACTTCAGAGCCCAGGCAGCTCATGAGATATTGTGCACCAGCAAAGCAGATCTAAACTGTGATTAAACTGTAAAGGCTTCCTGAGTGTCAGAGAAGGGTGTCAGCTATTTGCAGCTTATGTTCATTTCTGTTGCAGGCAATTCCCACCTTAAACCAAGTAATGGCATGTTTACACCACTTGGGAGTGTGTGTAATCCAAGGGCAGATCTGGGGTTGATGATCACTAAGCTCAGCCCATCTAGGGATGGCGATTGCTAAGCTGGGATCCCAGAGGAATCATGCCTGCACTGGTTAAACCCACCTTACAGAGAGCTGGCATCTGTCTATCCATGTTCTTCTGGACTTTTTTTTTTTTTCAGCTTTCAGCATTTCCTAGCAGAGTATTCAATAAAGTCTGTTTTTCCTGGATAAAGTACCAAAATAATGTTACGAAGGTAAACTGCACCACCACTCTTGGTCTGCTTGCTCTCTTGGGACATCACATGAACATGTTGGCTTTCTACTGTTTTGTTACTGTCTGTAGCTGAACTGTAAGCTGAAATGGTCATAAGACATTGACTCAAGTACTAGACTAAGTGTGCAGTTCAGATTTCATCAGCACATATGGAAGCAGTACACGACTCTCGCTTTCCTTTCCTTACAGCAGCACTGCCTCTGAAGGGATTGAGTTCACAGAGGGTGGATTACACAAATGGGCAAAACTGAAGTGATGCTCTTCACTCAAAGGCTTGTAGTCACCTGGACATGAAAGCTTGGCTAGTCTAATAAATGCTAAATAGTACCCCATGCAGCAAAATGTCTTAGAAGATATGTGCCCAAAGATATGTGCCCAGAAGATAAGTGCCCAAAACCACTGTACGTTTTTCTAGGTACCCTGGCTTCACATACCACAAAAACTCATCACATAACAAGCCCTGTGCAGAGATCTCCAACCTCACCACAGCCAAGCAGTTTTCCATGTTGTTGCACTGCTCTGTGCAGGGTGCCAGCTTGGACACTGAAGCAACCCATCTGGAAATGGTGAGGCAGGTTCCTCTGGCTCAGCCCAGCAGTGCAGCACAGCTGTACTGCTCCTGTACCAGCCGGTCCCTGCAGAGGCAGTTCAAGTGCTCCTGCACTGTGTTGCCACTGCTCCACTTTTCAAGTCTGCCTCATTTGGTATCTGAAGAAGTATTTGTAGCTACTTTGTCTTCTAGTGTGATATTAAGCATGGTATTAAAAAAAAAAATTCAAAAAAGAACACCAAAAATTGCTTTTGGTACAACAATAATTCTAAGTATCCAATCCCTGTGAATTGTTTGCAGTGGTTATCTTCCTTCCTAAAGTCCTTCACAGTTTGATATAAAAAACCCTTTTTTTTCTAACAACTTCTGTTGCAAATTCTACCACAAGCAGGAACACGACCTTTACAAAAGATAAACAGAAGTGGAGGAAGAGCTGCCAAGCACTCCAATACTGCTAATATCTCTGTATGAAAAGTGAACTGTAATGCTAATTTATGGAGTTGAAGATGAAAAGAAGATTTATCCACACTTAGACTATTCAAGTGTAGCAATTACTTTCAGATCTTAAAATGGAGCTTTCCCTTAAGCCAAGCAGTTACCTCTTCTCCTTCACTGTGAGGAAGCTTTGGCTTGCCTTGCAGAAAATAAGTCGTTTTAGCAAGTGAAGGCTAAGTTTAAATCTCACATCCCTGCACACAGTGACTAAAATTTCACTTCAGAGGTGGCTTGACAACTGTTTGAGGGCATTGGAAGTGTGCCAACCACCACTGTTAATAACAGTGGTATTTTATTTGATGAGAGACCAGTTTCTCCACATCAGAGTATGCTGTAAAGGTAGAAAAGTTAATGGAAGTCATCTTTGTTGAGAACAGTAGGAAACATCACTAGGAGTATATCAGCTTTGGAATAAATTGTGTGGTTTCCTCTGGGTCCATGGCAGCTAAAAGATCTGCTCTCTAATGCCAGTGTTAACAGTGTTATACTTTTCCTTTCAAACACAGAAGTGAACAGTTATTTCAGTGGGGAGCATGATGACTTTAGCTCTCTCTCTGGTTAATACAGCTGTCTTACACTCCCAACATCCACACCACAGGACAAACAGAAGGTTTAAATCTATTAGTGATTGTTTGTAAAATTTCTTACAGTTTAAAAAGGTAAATGCAAGATACTATTGCCTTCTTGTTATAATTTTGCTATCATTAATCATTATGCCTTTTAGGGGGAGGAGAGCTGTCAACCTCCATAAAATTTGATTAATTTGTATTAATCAGAACTGTTATCCAAACCTTTCCTGGAGTGAATACATTAAATGCTGCCCAAACCTAATTTTTATATTATACGTATTATTACTCATTTTTTACCTGTTTGGTTAAGAAAGTTTTGGGGTCTTCTAGGTTATTTCTCATTGGCAAAGACAAGGAATGGTAGAGTCACGTACCCTGGAACCAGTGTGTGCACTGCTCTCCTGCATGCCAGGGCAATCCTGGCAAGGTGGCTATTTATTTGCTCACAGATACAAACTGCTTTCAGCCAAGGCTCAGCACAGAAAACCCTTGATGCACTTTATTCTCTACAGTGCTGTCCATGCCGTTTCACAGCAGGCCCAGTGTTTTCTTGACCTCTTTGCCCGCTTTTCTGGTGTTCCTGTTTTCCTCCTCCTTGTCAAGATGTCAGGCTACAATCAGCTGCTTTTGTCTATCACACTGTTTCTTCCTCCACACCGTTCCTGTGTGTGGTTTTGTTCAGGCCATACCCAGCTTTCACCTGAGGTCCATACTTGGGTTACATTTCATTTAAGATAAGTAAGACAAGAGCAGCAGCTGCTGAGAGGAAGGGAAAGAAGACAGTCAGGTCTTGTATGGGACAGTATTAAAGACACTTCCCAAGGAACCAAATGAGACTTTGTGGTTTTTATTACTAAAAGATGATGAACTAAAAACAAGAATGTGAGATCAGTCCTGCTCTTCCAGAATGGAACAGGAAGGCAAAATTTCTTTACAAGTCCTTTTAATTTCTGGTTTTCTAAGTTCTGCATTTCTGTTTCTTTAGGGATTTTGTTTTCATAAATCTAGCTTTCACTTTTGATTTCTTTTTTTTTTTCCTCCTGGAATTCTTTACTTGAGGGAAAAGATTCATGAAGATCCTCATCAAAGTCCTGGGAAGTCTCACCACAGGTGAGTATTTACAGTGTGGTCTGGTGATGAATTTTGAAAGAAATTTTTATTCAGAAAAATTGAGCAGGCACAGCACAGGAATTGGCCTGGATATAATAACTTCTCTCTGTAATTATCTTAATGCCTATACTCAATTGCCCTAGATGACTGACTCTGAAAGGACTTCCATGGAAGAAATGAAACTGCCTTTTCTGGCAAAGCAGGCTATAAACAGATGCTGATGGAAAGGTAGGAGTGAGCATTTGGTGTCGGAGAAAAATGGATATTCTTGCCCTTTTTACAGACTGCATCTGAAAGCCTCCTGTCACCCTGCCAGCTTGTCTATCATCTGTCACTTTTCCAATTTGCCTGTCAGCAAGACAGAAGGAAATTGCTTTAGATGAAAGTTATTGACTGTGTCTTGAGAAATCTGAATTCAATCCACAGCTCTGTCCCAGGGTCTCAGGATGATGCTGTGATAATCTTAAAATAGCCTCTGTAAAGGCATCCCAGGATGCCCTCTGCCAGCCCACTCACTGAAAAGAGAGAAAACACCACTGTTGCTTGTGCTTTCCTCTGCTGTCATTTCAGCAGTACAGTTCATACTGCACTTACATCTCCTAACAAATGCAGCCAAGCCTGATCTCCATAGGAGACTTTGGGTGTTCTGTATTACAAACAATGATGTCACAAACCTATGGAGAGTATATTTTTCCCCTCCGTTTTACATGTGGATTGCAGATGGGGAACCTTTAATCTGGCAGTTTTGGCAGCATGGTCTCACAGTGCTGAAAACTTTTGATGTGTGCCAGTGTGACTCGACACCCACAGAGGCAGCCTGTTCCGTCTCTGTGATAAAGAATCTCTTGTCCTGGGGTGTAGTCAACCCCAAAGGTGTGAACAGGGATTTAAAATTAAAAGAAATCAAAACATATGAAAGCATTAGTAGAGTCTTAAAAAGAACTACAGTAGGCTTCAGAAAACACTCACTACATTCATGCTCCTGAAACTAAATCCGTGTGTACCAAGTATTCAGGAGCTTTGTGAGCCCTGTCTGTGCAGGGATGAGTTAAGAGGGTGGCAAGTGTAAATTTATCTGATAATTTCAGCCTTTGCAGCAGTCAGGATAAACCCTGACATCAACACATAGCTGACTGTGACTGGAAAGAGATAGTTTTTTCTCTCTCTTTTAACTTTTTCAAAATTAGAAAGAAGTCCTATTGTTGAACTAGTAGAACATATGGATACCAGTATCAGTCTGCCTTGCACTATTATTTAACTTGGTGCTACCAAATGGCATTCAGGATAGACCTGTGGCAATGCATGTCATTTCTGAGGTTGGGGAATTGACATCTTTGGGGACTTCAGCTTAGCAGATGTCAGCTGGAAATACAACACAGCAGAGAGAACACAGTCCAGGAGGTTCCTGGTCTGTGTGGAAGATAAGTTTCTGACACAGCTGGTGAGAGAGTCAGCTAAGGTTGACCTGCTGTTTGTGAACAGAGAACTGGTAGGAGACGTGGTGGTCAGAGGCTATCTTGGGCACAGCAACCATGAAACAAGAGAATTTTCAATTCTCAGAGAAGCAAGGAGGGGAGTCAGCAGAGCTACCACCTTGGAATTTCAGCAGGCAGACTTTGGCCTGTTTAGGAGCTGATTGACAGAGTCCCATGGAAAACAGTCCTGAAGAACAAAGGTATCCAGGAAGGATGGACCTGCTTTAGAAGGAAATCTTAAAGATGCAGAAGTAGGCCATCCCCATGTGCCAAATGATGAGCTGACAGGAAGAAAACTGGCTAAAGAGAGAGCCTTGGTGGGAACTCAGGAAGAAAAATGGAATTTATCACCTCTGGAAAAAGGCAACTCATGAGGACTACAAGGATGTTGAGAGGTTATGCAGCAAGAAAATTAGAAAGACTAAAGCCCAGCTACACTTAATCTGGCCATTGCTGTAAAAGACAACAAAAAGTATTTCTACAAATGCACATATCCTACCTCTTCTTCTTCGTACTCAAATTAATAACTTTATGACTCACTGTTAGTATATATCAATCTCCAAAATCATACTGGCAAGCTACATGGTCTGTCTATATATTTTCCTTAGTCTCAGAAAATTTTGGGTTTTAACAAGTAAAAATAAAAATTGAAGAGCTCTGAAAATACCTTCCATTGGCTTTTTCTTTTTTTTCTGGTTTCAGTTATGACATCCTCATTCCAGTGGCTTTCCTGACTGCAGATGCTGCTTATTGGATGTACAGAAGTGGATATATAATTTTAAAGTAAAGTAGCACCTTTAGATCAGTGATGCAGCCCACCTTTGATATAACCACTGACCATGGTTCCAGTCTAATTACAGTGTGGAAGATTGTGTCTATATAACATTTATCAGAATGGTGTCAAAATATTTAACGGCCAAATGAGGTCTATAGTGTTTCCTGGTGGACATCGGGATCTTTTGAAACTTTGATGGAGAAGTAGACATTATTTGGCACATCACTGTACTCCCTTTTCCTTTCTGCTGTATTAACCTACAGCAACACATGTCTTAGCAGAGAGAATGGTTTTGCAAGACACTCTGAAAAGAAGGCTAATCCAGTGCCTGGTAATAGGCTCTGGAAGTTTAGCTTGTAGCTCAAAAACTGCCTATAACCCAGACTCCTTCTGATGGGCTCTGGGAACTGCCCTGCTAAAATCATGAACAACTCATGAATGACAATAAGACCAGTGTCTTGGAAACAGGAACTAAGATTTTGAAATGACTGAGAACATGGATTAAAAAAATTAAGCCCAAGAATAATGGGCTTAAAGACTATGCCCCTGGGAAGGTAAACTGCTGCATTCTCCATTGTAGTGCAATGGTTACCTATGGCTGAAGTTTTTGCCTGTGCAGGTAGTATTAGGACTATGTACCATCTTATTTTATTAGCATGAAAGGAATTTTGGCACTGAAAGGCCTAATGAATTAAAGTTTTGTTGGGGTAGAAGTGGGAAGAGACATTTACACGATGTGGACAGTGTTTGGTTTTTTTCTAATTAGGGGATAGGGCAGTAAGCTTTGTGACGTTAATCTTTTAGAGCTGGCATGTGCTTTTTGACCAAGTGTAAAGGAAAGTTGCTTAATTCTTAAAATGAGTAAGACATTTAATGAGACAAGTTTAATTTTAAAATATTTGATATATGTGTAAGATATGCTAGCATGAGGTAAGTGCAAATGAAATTAAACCAAAACAAGACAGGACACCAAGTTCATTGCCAGCTTATATATACCATCTCTAGCTAATTAATAAACATGGCAATTAGGCAGGCTGAGGATAAAGAATATGTCAAAGAATCACTTTTTGGAATGATTTCTGAAGATGATGTCATCATGGCTATCATTTATCTTATTTCTACCACACTGGGTGTAAGTATGGAGAAGCTCCTCTGGTTTACAAAGTTATCTTGGATTTTAGCAGTAAAGATGGTTATTCCAGATTTCATTTGACTGTTTAAAGAAGCAGATTTCATACAAGCTGCAAACTTCATAAATCAGAAACTTCACTAAACAACAGGATTAGCACATGAGAACCTCAAAGATAAAGCAAATACGGGTAAAAAAAACGTTAGAAAGAGTATTGTGTACATCTGGCTCATAAGTTAAATGCAGCAAATGACTCATAAGTTAAATGAGAAGGAAGAAGCAAGTGGGACTTTCCTGTGGAAGAAAATGGCAGTCCCTCAAAGAATTGCTCCCCATTTATCTCACTTCTGCTTGGACTGACGGGGGTGTCTACATCTCAGTGCCAATCTCTCCTCAGACTGCGAACAACTTTGTACAGTACCGTGCTAAAAAGGACACAGTGGTAACAGCAGACATCACCAGAAGCAGAACTGGCAGCGTCTCCTCAAATATTCAAGTAGTCTCTTATGGACACTGAGGCGCAAGGGTTCAAGGTATAGAGTTTGGCCCCTGGATGGGTAGGCTCTCTGAGTAGCTTTTCCTGCACACAGAACTCCAACTTGACTTGCACAAGCCCACCATGACTAACTATGCCACATGCAAGGCTTGGCAGTAGCAGGGCTTTTTCGCCACTTTATGATGGGCTTGCCCAAGGAAAATCCTGGTAATGCCACATGTTTATGGATACCCAGTACTTAAGTTCTGCTCTGTGTCTTGCCCTGCCTCAGCACTGACCTGGCATCACCGGTGTGGGCAATGGCCTGCACATGGAAATACAATAGCAGGGAAGTTCCTCTTGGGCTGCAGGGAGTTCCAGACCAGGCTGCCCTTGCCTCTGATCAACCCCTGCCCAATAGCTGAAAACGTGGCTCAGCAGTGGGAGAACCTCAACACATGAGAAAACAGAGCAAGGCACACATTTCACTGCCCCTCTTGGCTCTGGATAAATATTGCTTGATCCCCTTTTTAATCAGACTGCACAGAGGAGGTTCTTAAAGCTGGAGTCTGTGCCTGCTAGAATTCCCTCTTTGCTTTGCTTGCTATGACCTGACAGTTCGCAAACCTACTTTCTGCAGAGACCAAACATGTTTATTAATGTGACTGTTGCATAAAAATATTAGCAACTCCCAAACTCTGTAATATGAGCAGGAGTTGAGGGAGGACTATGTATACCTGTGAGCATAAAGAGACGCAAGGAAGCCCGAGACACTCTACTTGTTAGAGCACCTAAAATGTGCTACACATACCTTATAAACTCCAGCCAGCTCAGAAGGAAAGACTAGATCCATGCTTGGCGTGCAGGAGGAGGAGAGTGTGTCCACGTGGGCTGCCTACACTCCTTAGGAGGGGCTGCAGCACTACAGTCTGCTTGTGCTTGCCCCAGGCAGGGGTAGGGACAGGGCTGGACACATCTACTTTCTACCATGTGTGGAAACCTCTTGTCAACACTTGTGCCCCATATAGTCAGCCTCAAAGCTGGTAGTGATTTAGCTTCTAGTCTGTCTTTTTAAAGGATTTTCCTCTCCCTTAGAGCATGTTCAGAGTTTGGGAATAGGTAGTCCCTTTGCTAACCTGCCTTAGTTTTAAAAGAGAAAGACAGGTTTGCAAAGGAACTACCTATGGCCGGGCTACCTGCTCCTAGTGGACCAGAGGTACTGAGTGATTCCACTTGAGCTGTGGAAGATCTGCAGTTGGCATAGATGAGTGACCCTGTGACCTGTGGGACATTTATCAGATAAAAGCTGCCAGATGAAAGGCAAGGATTCCCTGCACTAGTTTCATCTCTGTCTCTATTTTTTTCCTTTTTTTTTTAAATTTTAATTCTGTCTCCTAAGATTAACATCTGCAGCAGATGTGAAGGAATGCCTCTCTTCCATCCCTCTCCTACGGTGTGCAACTGTTTCCCTGGGGACAGATGCCTATGAACTCCAAAGGCTTTGCAGTTAAGCATTTTTACAGCGCCTGTTTGTTTGGCAGGAGAGCAGAGTGCGGTGGCACTGCCAGGGCTGGGTGGCCCTCTCCTGGCCACACCTGGCCCGTGCGCTTGTCCTCAGCCACACACTCAGCTGCAGCCCCTCACTGAGCCCGGAGTCCCAGCAGCCACAGAACACACGTGAAATAAAGGAAGAAGTTCAATCTATTTGCTTTGGATTAAACAGGGCGCTTTCATCTCAGTGGCATGATAGACATAACGACAGCTTCCTTACCACCTGCAAGGTGAGGCATTGTTTGTCACAAATCAATATATAGAAGTACATTGAACACTGCAGATGGGATCCAACTCACCTGACTTTGGTCTCTCAGGTCTTTTGACACCCGTTCTATGTTAGCATCCCTTATAGTCATTCATTTGGCCTCTTTCAGTTTAAGATGAGGCTCTTTCTAATGCTAAGTGTTTCTCTCCACTTCAGAGGCAAGTCATCAATTCCATCCACCAGAATATAGTCAGGTGACTTTCCTCCTACCTTGTGAAAGCCTGGTTATTCTCTTATTTTCCACAAAACAGCCATTGTGGTGAAGGCCATCACACTTAGTTTGGAAAATGTTGTAGATAATAGCAGAATTTGGGCTCAAATCTCTTTAAGGATAAAGGGGATTTTTGCCACTACTGGAATTCTTTTCCTTCCTTCCTCTCTCCCCTTTCTCCTTCTCCTGTCCTTCATCATCTCTCTGAGTCAGAAACCGTTCAGGGCTTGTGAGCTGCCTCTTCTGTCTGGAAGCATGGCAAATTCTTCCTGCCTTGACTTTAACTATTAAAGACAGAAATATTTGAAATACAGTACTCTGACATGTCTTTCATAAAGGCTGATGAGTCAAAACACCTATCAATGATAAATTGCTGGTGCAACTGACAGAAAAGATTGTGCAGTGCTAAATAATGGAAAGTGTAGGTCACTGTTACAGTATAATCAGAATTGTTTGAAGGGAGGAAATTCAAAGGCTTATGTTTTTATAACATCACATGTCATAATGCCTGTAGGAACACAGGAATTCCCATAGCATTGGGAACTGAGAAGCTGCAACTGTTTCCAGTTGAGCTTAATTACTCAGACCAACCATAGGGTCAAAAGCATGGCCCCAGAAAAGGCAAACCCCCAGCTAGGAGATGCAACCATTGCCCCCTCTTTGGCCTGAGCAGGGGTATCTGTACAGCTCCACACACAGTCTGGCTGCCCCTGGCTCCCTAGAGGGCTGGAAAAGCAGAGCAGATATAAAAGAGTTTAAATTTAAAAAAGGAAAATCAGAGAAGTGGAAAATGTGCTTTCTTCAGGAAAAACAGGTATCCGTTCGTACCTCTCATACAACAAAGGGTTAAGGGTGTGAACAAAATTTCTAAGAATCCACATGAGAACAAAAGTTTAAGAGCTCTCAGACCAGTAGGATATAATGAGCTGCCAGGAGTGAAAGGAGAAGGTGAACACATTCATATTGAAATAAAAAGATAAATGACATGCCTGGAAAAAAAGAGGAGCTATAAAGGCATACAGTAACATCCCACCATGAGATTGTTAAAGGATAGTTGTTATCTCAGAGCAAGAAACAGCCTTTCTTGAGCATTTCAGAAGTGTGTAATGTCAGGCTTTCACTAATTTGTCACTGAAAATTTTATACTTGAAGTTAACTATGAATATTCAACATAAATGGACAACTGATCTGAACCTTTGTTAGCATAGGAATCACTTGGAAAACCTAGGACAGAAAGAGCTTTGGGACCACTAATGAGCTGAATGTATCACACTTATTCTCAGCAAAGTGATTACTTCTGAAGGAGTAGGCTCATGGAATGGTAAGACTGACAGTATAAACAGACCAGATTTGATCCTGATTAAGAGCTAAGCCCCTAATCCAGGTTTGAAACACACATATATGTGCTTCCCGTGAAAGGCAATTCCAGATTGCCTTGGGAGCAGCCAGCACTACCCAGCTGCAGGGCTGCCTCAGGCTGTGCCATCACGTCTCCTTGGTGTCAGCCCTGCTACAGCTCTTGCCTGTAGCAGGGCACCCCTGTGAGAAGTGCCACATCAGCTAAGAGCATGCTAAAATGACTCTGCAGCCTTGAAAAAAACAGTATTAGGCTGGCCGATGATGGCTAGGGCATCAGGAAGATGCTTACATTTCCAATTTAGAACAATATTCTGCTGTAAACATTTAATAGTGCTAAATCCTAATAGCCACACATTATAAATCATGAATATTTATTATAATGCTTTTCTGGAAATAATTGCTATTATCCGTAGCATTCTTCTGAGATTAGTGCTGCTGTTCCAGGTTCCTTTATAATTCCTATTCACCTGCCAGAGAGGGTCACATAACCCCTGAGATGATCAGACCTTCGTAATACTGCCTTACATGTGTTCCTTACATGTTGATTTGCTCTGGACTGAAACAGTCTCCCACAGGCAGAGTTATCCTACTGCTGACTTCTCTAGACTTTTGCTGCTGAAGGAAAAGGCAATTCCTACATGTCCTGAGCTCTAAAAATCCTGAATTTTGCACTCAAAAAAAGACCTGGAGTTGCTTCACAGACTCTCTTGCTTTTCTACTTTTCCTATCACCTGTTCAGTAAAACAAAGCTCTGTTTCACTCTGGGACAAAGCATGAAGAGAGCTATCAAATGCCAAAACATAAGAAGTCTTTGGACTGCAAGAACAAAGAAAGGAGCTGCCAAAAGGCATTGCCTTGCCTTTAGTCAAAGGATCTGCAGGTCCAAGAAGAAATAAAAAAAAAAAAAAGAATAATTTTAGCTGCCAGGGAGCTTTAGCCATTTTGAAGTTGCATTTATATGAAGTCGAAAAACAAAATTCCTCTTTGAGAGAAAAAAATCAATATTTTGTTTAAGTGTTCAGAAATGCTCTTGGTCTTTCCACTTTTCACTTTTCCTGTACTGTAAATGGTTTTGTCAATTTGATTAGAACTTGCAGATAATTTCAGCCAATTATTGAAAGCCATTTTTGTTTGGTAGGTTTGGGAAGGGTGGTAGGGGTTTTTTGTTTGTTTGTAGGGTGTTTTTGTGTGTGTGTTTTTTGGTTGGTTTTGGGATTATTTTGCAAATAATGTGGCTTCTTTTTCTCTTTAAAACAGAAGGTGAAATGGCTCTTCCTTGAGAGACTTCATTCCCTGCATGTGGATGGGCAGACAGTACTGTGCATGATCCTTTGGAGAGGGAGAGCTAACACTTCCTTCATCCTCAGAAGGAGAGAGACGAATACTAATAGCTGCATCCTTTTCCTGACTCTCTCAGTTTTTGTAACCCATTGGGATATACACACACTTAGTTGCTACAGAGAAAATGTCTTCCCTTCTTAACTCTGAGTAACTGCATTTGTTATGGGTAAGTCTATCACACCCTGTCTCTGTATTTTTAGAGCATACAGAGAATTAGTTGGCTATTTCTAGCTCCAAAACACTGGATTAGACAGACTAAGGGTTCAACTGAATACAGTGCCACTGCTATACTCCTTAGTAATAACTTTGGCAAGACATGAATCCATCCCACTGCTAGAGCTGCCAAAGAGAACTGCAGGTTATGTTTTACTAACCAACATGCATACACCTTTAATTTTCCAAAGAATCTGATTCCCATGTGAAATTCTACATCACCACCGAATGAAGACTCAGTAAAACTGTTCAGACACAGCTGCCAGAAATACTGTCAGAATACGGGTGATTGAAATAAAATGCATTGTTAAAACACCAGTTTTAGAGAAAAGATGAGGCATAATGGGTACAAGTTACTCCTGGGGAGATTTCAACTGGACACAAGATGAAAAGTTTTCACAATAAGAACAAACAGCCACTGAAATAATCTCGCCAGGAAAGTGATGGATTCCCCAACACTGGACACTTTTAAGATTCGCCTGGATAGGATGTTGGACCATCTTGCCTAGACCGTACTTTTGTCAACAAAGATTGGACCAGATGATCCTTGAGGCCCCTGCCAAGCTGGTATTCTATGATTTTATGATTTTTATGGGATACATTTAGAACAGAAACATTTTTCTATTGCCTGACATCCTTAAATATCAACCGTGGGTCTTATTTGCATTATGCAAGTTGGAATTAGCCACAGGGGTTACATGGCCCAGAATATTTGCAAAGCTTCCTAAATTGACGAATCTGCCTTAAAATATCCTTGAGACACACAAAACAGAGCATCCCTGTTAATGGTGGGTGAAACACTTGGTCTTAACTACCTGTAAATAATTTAAATGCTGAAAAGTTTGGTGATGCTGAGTAGACCTAAGGCACTTAATTATCTAATAAGATTCTGAGGGAACTTTTCTGCCTCATTAGGATAGAAATGCAATTTTTTTCCTATTTCAGCAAACGTCTCCTCAGCGAACAATATAATGTGCAAGCTGGAAGTTAAAGACTGGTTAATGGTCTCTTTACACAATCATACTGAAGTAAAAGAGTAAAACCAGCATATGCTGTGTACATAATAGAGACATTTCAACCTAGAAGTTAATATTTTAAAGAAAACATACGGAAGCCCATGAAGAGCTCTGTATCTCCATGGACGGCAATTACAAAGTTTTTTCAGTATCTATTTTTCTTTGTGATGTAGTTTCTAATACTGTCTTTCCTATCATTAAAAGGCAAAGGAGGTGCTCTAAATCAAATCAACATGTAGCTTTTTTCGAGCTGTAGATGAAGCACTTAATTTATTACACATGCACATACCAGCTGTGTGAATGTCTTCACCGAGGTAGGATATGGTTCACCTATTTCTATTTACTATTATTGACTAGAGTTTATTATTGCTGGTTATGAGAACTTAAAAAGCACCTTCTATAAAAGGACTGTGGGATGACTGGACAGATTTTGTAAAGGAAAGCCACTTTTGACTTTTCTTTTTGTACTTTACTGAAGGAATCTGATCTTGTTTTCCAAAAACAGTGGACACCAGGTATGGAGTTCCCAGTCTCCAGACTGCTGGAGAGCTGGCTATCAGGGACAGTGTCTATTTATTGCCCTCTGCTGGTATCATCCCTGAATTTGATGTTTCAACCTGATCTGTCTACCATTTGTCTCATCATTTATTTGCAATTTGCTGACAGTGCAAGTGGTATTCTAGAAAAAAGGCAGATCTGAGGATTATTACTGGTAGAATGAAATGTCATGTCCTTAATTGTAAAGAAATGAGGATGTTCACAAGTCCTGAGAACCTCAATCTCTTAGGCTGTTTCTTTAAAAGGGTCTTCAAACATGAGAAAGGATATGAAGAGGAGGCTCGGGGAGGAGCTTATTTCACTTTACAACTACCTGGCAACAGTTTGTGGAAAGGTGGGGGTCAGCCTCTTCTCCCAGGTTTCCAGTGGCAAGACAAGAGGAAACGGCCTCAGGTTGCACGAGGGGAGGTTTAGATTGGATGTTAGAAAAAATTTCTTCACTGAAATGGTCATCAAGCATTGGAGTAGGCTGTCCAGGGAAGTGGTGGAGTTACCCTCCCTGCAGGTATTTAAAAAGCATGTAGATGTAGCACTTAGCGACATTGTTTAGTGATGGACATGGCAGTGCTGGGTTAATATTTGGTCTCAATGGTCTTAGAGGTCTTTTCCAAAATAAACAATTCTATGATTCTATGAAAATGTCTCCACAGAAATAGAGTCCTGAGAAGGGAGTCATACTTCGAGGAAACTGGAGAAAGTCCTGCTGATTTTCTTCTAATAGAAAGATTGAAGCAGTAAAACTGAAGTCAAGGTTTGCTATTGTTTAAGTATCCATTGCTTCACTACATTATAACAAGAATGCTTAGATAAGAAAACAGAAAAACTTAGCAAATAGACTGAGAATGTAACATTCATTTATCATTTGTGCAGATAATGTTTCTGTTCTTTTTTACATCACATAACCAATGATTAAGCTGTTTTGCAGAGAAACTATATCCTTTGCTTTTAACAACAAATGTACTCAGCCACAGTAGCATCTGTCAATAGATGTGGTGCTACTTGATTGCTGGTAATGTAAAAAAACACCAACAAAAAATAGGAGCTCATTTGTGGGGTATTTCTGTTTCTAAAACAAGAAGCACTAGCTTAAATAGTGATGGTTTCTGGGATGTCTTACAACATGCAGTCTAACCTAGGTCTTCTCTGGTTTATGATCTAATAATCCAACTGCACAGCTAAGATCCAGCTACCTCTTTCCCATATTGTCCCTCTCCTTTGTCATCCACCTTTATCAGCCATTCCTTTTTCTCTTCCTCCTTTCCTCTTGCTCAGCTCATACCTCCACCCTGTCTCTGCCACTTCTCCATTTGGGACGTTCAAAGAATTCAAGAGTAAAAGGCCCCAATTCTTCACATAACCTTATTTAATGTATAAAACCAGATACAGACTGTCACCTGAAAAAAAATATAGTAAGCCCAAGATGCTATAGTGGTCAAAGCACACTCTTTGGAGACAGCAAGCCTGGATAAGATACCAAAAGCAGTAAACTTATTTCTTCCTTTAGGAATTTGTTCCAGTGTTTTCAATTTCTTTCTCAAATTCTCTGCCTAATTTTTTATTTGAATCCATCTTCTCCTATTTTGTTACAATACACCATTGAATCTTTCTCTCAAAACACAAACACTGCTGTAGTTCCTAGCTTTGTCCTCTTATGAGAATAATCAGAGAAATCATGTCACTCATGAACTTCCTTTTCAAGAATATAAACAAGCTGAAAGATTTAAACTTCTCATGATACCTCATTTTCTTCAGACTCTCTTTTTGCCTTTCTCTTCTGTCTATAAGCCTCCCTTGCTATGTGTTCTTGCTCCCAAAAGTCTCTTTAGGGAGAAAAAAATAAAAGGAAATTATTTTTTCTGTTGTTGAGTGAATTGAGGATGAGTGCACCTGTGATCCCAGGACAATTCCAGCTCTGAGCAGCAGGAACACACTTGGGCTGGATAGCTTTCAGAGGATACAGCTGAAAAGTCTTCAGCATTTGCAAATTTATAAAAGTTTAAATGTGGGTGCTTTTTCAGAGAAAGAAAAAGGTAAGTCTCCATACCCAGGGTGAGTTCTCTGCTCTTGAAAAAGTCCAAGTTCCTGTTCCAAAGCAGGAAGATGCATGCTGACACTGCTGAAAGACATCACTTGTAAAACTGTTTCAACTTAGTAGAACAATCTGTTCTCTTCTAATTTCAGTACTGAAAATGGCCAGACCACTTTTACTGAAACTCCCTTTCACCTGGAGTCTCCAACCTGCTCCCCCAAAGAATACCAAGCCTAAACATCTGTTCAGCCTGCAGACATTCAGCAGGTACACTGAAGTGACATGTAAAGATCGGTGGGGTAACAACATTGTTGTAAAGCTGCAGTAGGCTCTGGATTTTGCACTATCCATTACCCTTTTCCTAGAACTACTCCTCCATTAGACTTCTATACACCTCCTTTTATTTTGGTACTGAACATCTCAGTATGAGTGAGTGGAATTAAGGTGGTGTATTTAATATAAGTATTTTTTTAAATAAACCTAGCTCATATTTCTTTAATTATAAGCCCCAGTTTGCATTATATATCTGTGCATGTGTTCTGCATTCTAGTATATGGGCAGTAAAGGACAATTTGAACTATCCTTATGTTACCTGACTGTCACTTATGATTAGGCAGTTCCCTTTGCCCCTTGCTTTTCACAAGCATTAGTATCTCTAAAACTGTACAGAGAAAGGACGTCCTGAAATACCTTTGCTGGTATTTCAAAGGTATTTCTAAAAAATTTCTAAAAAATCTTGCAAAAGGCATTAAGTGTATCTAGTACAATCATATATTTAAATGGATCTTATAACATCTTTATCCATCAATGAATACTGCACAGCACTGAATGTACAAGAAATTGCTGAGTGCAGTGGAAATTCTGTATGACTTCCTTTGATGTTCTAAAGCTCCCCTTTTGCTTTGCCATGGAAGAGAGTTATTGAGGTCTGCAAGCAGCTGGTTCACTTCACGCCACAGAGGAATACATCAGTCCTGACTAGCAAAGCAGAAGATGGACTGTACTGGATAAGCAAAGTTGGAACTGAGCTAAGTCATGTTAAATTAATGGGTAAAGCTTTCAGAAATACCATTTTATACATGGAGCTCTGCTACTTTCACAAGTTGCCCAAAGCAAAACTCCTTAGTTGAATTATTCACTGAGGGCAGAGCTAATTCTTTTCTCCCCTGAGAATGGATTTTCTAACTCCCATGAAAGATGCATATTCTTCGGTCATGTTGCTCTCTTCCATGCTGTATGAGATTGGATTGATGCTCTGCAGCCATTGTGATCCCTGGTAAATTTTTCCAGGACAATCTTGACAGTGTGAGGCCAACTGTAATTCCAGCTGCTAATCTCTTGGTTGATCTGCATTTGCCAGGTGACACCAGATTTGCACAACTCGTCATCAGCTTTTTGCAGACTGCTGCTAGAGACAGCATTATTCATGCCCATTAATCTTTGTGAACCAAACAAATTCAATCAGGAGACAAGTGCCGGCCTCTCCCCAGAGCATCAGTTAGCGCTGAACACAAATAATATGGACGTCCAGTGACACAGGTTGAGAAAGATTCAAGGCACCCAAGCACGTGCTAGATGTAAGCTTCTTCATGAAGGAACAACATCCATAGCCACACTTTTCCTTTTTTATGTTCACCATAATACATCTCTGCAGGAATTCTCCTGGCAACTTGACTTCTTGCAAGTGCCTTGGAGCAAAACTGGCCAAGAAGTCTCTGCTTCTCGTGGCATCAGGATATCACCAACTCAAGGGTCCCTGGTACCTCCCCTTGTTAGGGTTCAGTCCCTCAAGAGCCTTGCACAGAGCTCTGCAAGGCACAAAACCTCCCCCATGTAGGGCCAAGACTAATGACAGGATTTGGCTGGAGAAGTTGCACACATGCTTCCCACAGGACTTAGCAGGGTTTGCCATCTGCAGGACTTTGCACTCCTGATTCATGGCTCTTGTGAAGCTCCTCCTTGGGATGACCACAACCCACTTTCTCACGACTCTGCACCTCCAAGAGGCTGCTGCTCAGCAGCAGTTTTGCTAGTAGGAAGTAGTTTCAACACTTAAACAGATCTTCAGTGCCCCAGAGCCTAAGTCCTGGTCTGTGCAGCCACTGAAGCTGAGCTGGCATTGCCCAATTATAAAATATAACAGAACTCTTAAAACCAGCAAAAGATGAAGGGGGGAAAGCGACATGATGGAAAAGCTGGATATTTCCATTTGAGTGTCAAGTCTGTCACCCCAGTCACCAATTTGTCACCTGTAGCCTTGGCAATGCATTACCACTGTGCCAGAGATTGTGGATATAATCAGGTATCAGCACTGTGAATCTTCTCTCATAGCACAGGCTTTATAAAGTGCTGCAGCAATTCTGAAAATGATAAAAGGAGCAAAAAGGCTCTTTAAGCTAGAAAAGTTCTGCTTGGTAATGGCTGCAGCATCACTACATGTAGAGAGGAGCCGCCAGGACTGGGATGTGTCCCATTTAAAGCTTTTGTAGCTCGAATATCAGAATGCAATTCCAGGGAAGGGGAGAGGAGGATAGGTCCCTCTTCTTAGGTGGGAAGATCCATAAATGATCACAGGCGGGTGGGATAGAAGAGTTCAGCGATGTTAAAATTGTGCTGAAGAATAGATGAAAAGGTGAGAAGGGCATCCCGCAGGCTGACAAGACAGGTAGGGAGAAGACTGCATGTTGGACAGAAGAAAAAATCCAGTCACAAAGGACACTCCTCGGGGGGGGGACTAGACTGCCAGGCCCTCATATTATCTGACATATGCGAGCAGCTCTAACTGCTAAACATCATGGAAAACTGTGCTTCACAGATTTCTTTTTCATTTTTATCTAATACCAATATCTGTAATTAAATGACATAATACTCTTCAAGAATAAACTTCCTTTTTTCTTCTGAAGGTTATCTGCTATCAAGGTGAAGTCCCTCCTGACGGACATTAGATAGTGACCAACCAGTAAGCTATGGCTTCAGGAACCCCACATGGTATAAAGGGAATTAAAAGAACAAAACAAAACCTTCATTCTATTTCCTAGGGGAAGAGGCAGACCTACAAAGATTGCACATCTATCTACAAAGGAGTGAAGCTCTTAGAAACTTTGGTGACCTCTAATTATCATTGCCGCTGCTTCTATTGGGACTTCTACACAAATATCACTCGATGAATAGCCCTTTATTTCTAAAAAACCTTTCCAGAAAATCCTTTATTTGTGTCATTTTTCATATCATCTCAACTCCGTCTCCATCTATGCTGGCAAGATGCAAGTTTGCCTGATTTTCACGAAGTTGATGGGGAAATATTTCAATCCTGATTTCCACATCAAACAGATTTAATAATCAAACAACAATTTAAAAGAAAATAAGTAGCTTTAGTCAACTAGGCAAGTTCATCACTGTAACAGACAGCTTTTTTTGAGCTCAGTTCATAATTATAGTATGTGGAATTTTCTATTGGGAGATATTTTAAAACAATTGGACCTTATGCCTTCAATGGTTTCACTGAGTAACTCAGAAAGATGTCATGTAAAAGGTGTCACTGAGAAATAATAATTATTTCCTGAGGTCTCTAACCTTTAAGGCTTCATCTAGGGGTTGAGAAGCATATGGAAAAGCCCCAAGCAAAAATCATTCAGACTTGGCAAGCTTTCCCCAACAGCAGACTGTGAAAGAACCTATTAAGGAATTCAATGATGATGAACAAGAGTTCATCGACCACAAATTATATCAATCCAAAAGCTGGCAGAGGTTCCAGTTAATGTATTAAAATACTTTTGCCCTCATGAATGGATCATGGGGCCAGGGCATAGAAGAATAATGAGTGATATAATATCTTCTCTTACTGAGCAACCTTTGCACAGCTATTGAACTTCAAGTGTCAGTTGTCAGTGGTATTTGTATTTTCCTAAATTGACTGATTTGACCTCAAAAACTCCTACTAATTGGACTAAATAAGAGAAGGGAGGCTGATGTGGGAAAGGTATTCTGGAAGCAGGTTACAGCTTCTTGTCAGTCTGAGAGAAAAATGCTGTTTCTGCAAACTCAGCGACATCAATGTGATAATTGCCCTTCCCCAATGTTGAGTTGTTCTTTCCTGTGCTCCAGGGCAACATACTGCGCTCCCAGGTGTGCCAAACAAGCAGTCCAGCTCAAGACAAAATACAACCCTTCTTCTCCGCCTTGACCCAGGTCATTTTGGTGACCCAGTCGCAGCTCAGACACTGCCTGCCAGAGCTCAAGGGAACAAACATAGAGACAGCAAGGGGTGTCAGGCAGGAAGCTGAGAGGCCAGCACACCTCCACAAGGTTTTTGTATCAGCAAGTATTGTGGATCAATAGGAACAGGTCTCTAGAGCGAAACAGTTGTGCTGAGGACCTGGTGCCTATACTCCACCCATCCTGAGTGGGCTATGTATCCAGCTCCAGCCCAACTTCATAAACTGAAAGCCTGTCTGTGGCTGTAACTCACTGCACTCCTGAATCAGCACTACCCCTTCAGTTTTTCCAAGGAAATCAAGCCCCTGCAATCCAAAAGTGCCTTGTGATCACTGAACTGATGGGCAGAAGGGATAGCTGGGATGGGACCTTCGCTTTAGAAACTCAGCCCTGAGCTGAACTAATGTGGGTGCCCCATCCAGCCCGCAGGGTGGACATCCACGCAGACAGAGGGTCTCTCAGCCCAGTTGCAACACTGCTGTATCTGTATCCATTCTAATGGCCTCCTGAGCATGGGTCCAGGGCCACCTGTGGCCTCTAAAGACTCTCTCAGCTGCACCAGCTGTAGAACAAGGTATGCAGTGATCAATTTAAACTTTTCATTACTGTTTTTCCCCCTCTTGATGTTATCACAAAGTTTCCAGAGGGCTCCTCACATCTTGCCTATCTTCCTTGGTCAAAAGTAGTCCTTTTTGATCTCCACAGCTCTCCAACCAACACAGTGCTGACTAGGGCAGTGTTTGGTAGTGGTGACACGGAGCAGTTCAGGAAGGCCCCACAAATGAAGCCATCCAAGGCACCGTTTTCTCTTGCCCAAACACCCCACAGTGGGAACTCCACCTCTCCCATCTAGGCATCAGATGGGATCCATAAACTCTGGATGGAGGAAAGGAGGATATCAGTATTGTTTGTCCTAAACCTTAAGGGCTACAGTGGTAACTCACCCTCCCACTAAGAGCAGGGCAGGAAATGTACTCTTACATTGTAGCCTTTGTGTGTCCTATTACTTTTAGGAAGTACTCAGCTGATTCACTTCCAAGACTGGAGAAAGGACCCAGTACCTGTTCAGGGACTGGATTTCACAGCTGCAGGTTCCATAAAAAGCCTGAGGACAGTTGTATGACATAGTTACTTAGCCTTTTTCTTTCTTTTTTCTTTTTTTCTTTTTGTGTAGGACACATAAATGACAACCAGATAAACTCAAATGCCTTTTGTTTTTGTGAAAATGCATTGAAGAGCAGAGTGATTCTGCTTTCACTGTCACATTCTGGATGCTGTGCAATTCCTGTGATACAGCTGCATGGCAGCTTCTGCAGCACTAACAAGTGAATTTACTGGGATTACCATTTTTATAATGGATAACCAAAGAACACATTTAAATTAATAGCTTGACAGGAATATACTATTTAAGTCTATTTAAAATTAGAAAAGGAGCGTGAGACTTTCTAGCTTGGTTTAAGTTCATGGCTTATTGCAAGAAATAAATTCTATTTTTCAATTATTTACAGTCCTAATGGTGTTGCTTTCCATTAATTGCTGAATATAGATAATACTTATTTCTAAACATAATTATGTTTATTCAGGAGTTAGGGGAAAGCAATCACTAAATACACACAAAATATCCACACAAGAGCAAAATAAATTAATTAATAATTATTGAAGCATAAAATTATGTTCATATTACTAGACAAATTATCTCCTATTTGTGACTAAATTCTGCCAATAATATACTACTACTACTGTCCTCCTATTTTGCACTACAAAATTAACTTGCCACTTCTGCAGTGATTCTTTATGAAAGATGTATTAAGGTCATGTCAGAAATTCCAAGTAATCAAAAATATTTCACAATGATAAAGCATTAAAAACTAAAAAAGAATCGAGCTATGGGATGACTTTATAAGAGCCAGTTTTGGTCACTGAATCTGAGCATGTTGGAGCCATGGAGTTAAATATTAACAGAGAAGTGCTACAAAAGGATTAGCTTGGACTGTGAGCAGGTACAGCAAGAGACAAGCCCTTCGTGCTGTGTCTGAGTAGAACTGACAGTGCAATATTTTTTTATACCTCTGAGGTGAAAGCAGGGAAGTGGATGCCTATTTGATATTTGAAATGGACAGGCTTTTTTGTTAGAACATAAAGTGAAAATTTATCAGTTCTTAAGCACTGTTCCACATTTGGCAGTTATAAAACACTGTGGATAAACATTATTGAATTTTTTTAAAAATACACTGGTTTGTTTTTTTAATTTTACTTGACCAAAAAAAAAAAAAAGTTTGTGATGGCTTTTTACCCAGGAAATCTAAATAATGGGAACAAGAAGTCTGTTCTAGCATGTGGGGGATGGTAACAGCCTCATGAGCTTTCAGTTAATCTTTGTCTGCTGTTTTGATCTATCCCGGAGTGTTATTTCAGATAGAGCTACTGAGATGCTGCAGCAGAGTCTTGCTAGTATCATCCAGGCTGTTAGAGTAGCAAAGTAATCCTGATCGACTTCTACAAACTAAACTGTAAGCAGGGTTGGGTCTGCTACAGGCTCTGTGACTGTACTCAGACAGGTTACTTGGCCTAGGGAGCTGTAGTTGGTGTTTGGCTTCAAGAGACTGAGGTTTCTCCAGGATACTGCACTCAGATTAAGTATTCTTCTCCATTTTTGGACTGCTAAAACTTCCTAGTTCGCTTAATGAGGCTCATGCAAGCTTTCATAAATCTTAAAATCACAGAATGGGAGGAACCTCTAAAGCTCTTCTGGCACAACCTCCCTGCTATTGGCAGGGACATCTTTCACCAGATCGGATTGCTCCAAGCTCCATCCAGCCTGGCCTCAAACACCTCCAGGAATGGGACATTCACAGCTTCTCTGGGCAATCTGTTCCAGTCTCTTACCATCCTCACGATAAAGAATTTCTTCCTAGTATCAGTACATAAATTTGAACTCATAGTCAGTGACGGGATATTGGGATTCAGAGATAAGCAGAAATGGAAACTTCTGCAGAAACATCTGAGGGGCTTAACTTGTCAGAGAGACCACCTGGGACCAAGACCTCCACTGGTTGCTGTGGGTGACTGAGGATGTCAAGGCATGAAAAATGCTCCAGGCCCGGCCTGGGGAAAGCCACCCTGCTGAAGGCAGGTCTGTCTTTGGAGAGCCTTTGCACCCACCCTGTTGGAGGTATGTCAATGTTGGAGGTATGTCAGCTGAGGGAACAGAATGCTTCTCACAGAAAGCAGTGAGTCAGATCGCTATAACACAGAAAAATCAATATATAAAAAGAAATGTCAAGCTAGGGCTGGAAAGTTATCTTGGCTCTGTATGTGGCAATTGTAAGACTGCTGCTAGAATAGTTGTGCTGTCAAGGGGGTGTCTGAGAGGAGAGATTCAAAGGATGGACACAAAAAATAATCCAGAATGGGAAAGGGATTCTTAGGAGTTGTTCAGCTTATTCAAGAAGGGTGAGAGGTATTAAAATAATTTTAGATGGATATTTACACATGAAAAAGTGCTGGTTTGGGGGTTACTTTTACAGGCATGAATTCCTGGCAAAAAGGGAGGAGGAGAACTTTAACAGGGTTGCAATCTGCTATCAGCACTGGCTGGGGCTGGGGCTGTAGATTTGCTTTTTAGAGACACAGGAGCAACACCTGCACATTTCCCCTTCCTCCCCTGGAAAATTGTGCAGCTCCTCCATCCTGGCTCTTCCATCCTGCAGACAGCAGGTTACCAGGACTCAGCAGCTAGAAGCTGGACTCTGCCAGATAAACTCAGACTTGAAATAGGACACAATGTCCTTGAAATAAGGAAATTAACAGCTGGAATGATTTGTCAGGGGAAATGTACAGGCTCTTAAAATGAAATTAAGTGTCTTTTGAAACAGGCTGTTATCCAGTTGCAGAGAACAGCTCTATGACCTCTTTATGCAGAAGACCAGAGAGAATTTATGCAGAAGACCAAACAACAGAAGAAAAAACACAGGGGTTCCTTTCACCTCTACAATCTATGAAAGATACACCTGACGTTTATAGACACTTTGGTTTCTGATCTTGCTGACTTTGCAGTAGTGTCTGTTCCTGAGCTGACTCAAGGCAGGATGTGGTGCTGCTCTATTTGCTACTTGTCAAATTTGGCAGATACAGGGAGGAGGGGAATACATCATTTGAAAAAGAAGAAAAAATGCATTATCCTCACTTTTCTTTACAAATGTCAATCAATGGAGCAGCTGATTAAAAAAAAAAAAAAAAGGGCAGAGAGAAAAGAAACAAAAATCCAGTACAAAAGTTCATGTCTATGTGGTAAAATTTTGAAAATAAATATGTGGATGTAGAGAAATTCTCCAGAAGAAAGAGGTCACTCAGATCTCCATAACCAGCTCTGGCAGTTTGCATCTCATCCAGTGCCATCCCTTTCCATGCAGCATATATGAGCAAAGCCCAGAGTGCCAATGCCTGTGCCTTGGCTGACATGGATGAGGATGCACACAGAAGAAATGGAAATGCCATCATGTCCTTCGCTTACTGTCTGACCCTGATGCCTGCTGGCTATGAAATAATGCTGTATCACTTCTGCTTTACACACACACTGGCCAAATCTTAATGTGCATTCAGAGCGAGCTGTTTTTCCTGGGCATGCCAGCTGCAATGCAGAGTAAAAGGAAAGGCAAACAGGCACTTAAACGGGCTTTGAAGCCCTCATTGCAATGCAGTGAGAATAAAAGTCTCTTTGCTGCCAAAAAAAAAAAATCAATTTGCAGCAGAACAGAGGCTCGCTTTTTGCTGTACCCCCTGCTTACACTCGCACTTTTACTTTGTTGTGCTCCTCCACAAATGGACACCAGTTAAGATATAGCAGCATAAGTTACCCAGCACTGGGAGAACTCCCCGCTCCTCTGTTCTCCTAACTTGCCTTGGTCACCTGCCTTTCAGCGTGGAGGTGGATATGACACAGAGGTAGCAATACCTCCACGCATGCCTCTGCTCAGTCAGGGCACCAGGCCAGGAGCTGGCTGGGCCAGTGGCACCAGCAGGAGCTGGGTTTGGATTGATCCTTCCTGCTGGTTAATTTTGGTCACAGCACACTGCCAAGGGCAGATTTCCCATCACTGAGCCTTTGGCTTTCTCCCCTCCTTCATCCTGCAAGCTCCTCAGGTACGGGGGTCTTTTCTTTTGCTGTGCAATGTACAGTATTACATCAAGTAACAAATAAATAGCCTGTAACAGTCCATGTTCCTCCCCTGGCTGCATACTTAGCACCTTTTCTATTCCATGTTTGTCCATCCTAGTCAATCCAAGCAGGCTCCTGAGCACAGTACCTCAAGTACCTATCCTGACATGCCCCGACTCCCATTTTGGCTGAGCTAGTGCTCTGCAGAGCAGCTTCGAGGCACAGTGTGTCAGTGAAGGCAGCGGGGTGGCTGTCGCTAGCAGGCAATGTGCCTACAGCTGCCTCCATCTGCCAGCCAGATGGTGAACTGGCACCAACACAGTCTGTCCCAGAGCAGTCAGTCCTGATGCCCAGGGAAGTTTCTGGGCATTCTTCACTTATGAGTACAGACACATGGTCACAGTCAGCGTGTCCGTCAGTCTGTGTTGCACTGACACAGTGTCTGTACGCAGGCGGTGCAGCTGCACCCTGAGAGCAGGTCCAGCAGATGTAAACAGTGTTTTTTAAAACTAAGCTGGACTGAACTTATAGCCCGAAAGGAGTGGGAGGTAAAGCACTGTCATATCCATTTTATTGCTTTCATTCCTCAGCTGTTCCAGAGACTGGAGTTGTTTCTGACATAATTAGGGCTCTGTTGCTCTGCCTACAGAGCTCATGGTACAGCCCTTGCGAAGAAACCTTGATAGCAGTTATCCTCTATTACTAGGAGATTTCTGCAATCATAACCTTTGTTTTTCTTTTGTTTACGGAAGAGGCTGGCATAAGAAAGAGGATCTTTATGTTGCACAAAACATATCAGAGCCCTGTGAGTAGCTTCTTAAAAGCAATAGATTGCATCTTAACTTCATGGGCAGTCCTTGAATAACTAACTGGACAAAAATCTATATTTCATTGCTCCCAAAGTCTATAAGCTTTGTACTCCAGGCAGATTTTGCCTTTTGGTATTCTTATTATTTGGCTTTGTACCTGAGGTTGAGAAGAAAGATGGAAAATATCGGGTAGTCCCAACTGCTATTTATATCACCTTAAGTTATGGAAAACATAAGCTTTATTTTCAATAATGCTTGCACCACCTTTTTCTGAGCAGCTGCACAAAATCATTACACTTCAAAAATAATTATGTTTGCTTGACTTTGGAAAAAATAATATGCACATATCAGCATTTTGTTTCGATAGCTTAAAAAATTATTATCTCCAAATGCTGGATTCTAGGTAATGATTAATAACAATGAAATCTGAAAATGCTGGTTTAGTTATTTTGCATTCTCAAGCTGGAGAGACAACTGAATTAGTTTCTTGGAAAAGCGAGCTCAGGTTTGTGAGATGAAAATCCAACCACAAGATGGCATCTCTTTCTCACAGTAACATCCAGTAACGGGCAGGAATATTTCTGAAAAAAAAATGAAGCAGTGATGGGTATTTCAGTAAAACAAAACCATTTTAGGCAGGGCATTCTCTCATAGTGCTGCCCAGCCTAGGGCTGGCATAAGACTGAAGTAACAAAATGTGGAACAATGAGCACATCTTCCTCTCCCCCCACAAACTGTGCTTTCTTCTACTTATGTGTCCTAATAAAAATTGTGATCTAATGTTTTTAATTGCTGCAATTGAAAGAGAAAAAAAAGTCATTGCATCAGGAATGTAATGCAGGCACTCTGGGGCTTTTAAAAGGAAGGCTGATCACTAAAACTGTTTTGAGAACCTTTTGATTGTGAATTACTCCAAAAGACAGTCTGTGGCTGACATTCTTAACAGCAAAAGACTTTGTCATTCTCAAGGATGAGACAACTGTTTCCTATAATCTTCATTTCCAGTACATGCCTAATATCTGTGGTATGTTTCCAGTTATCAAAGAGTGATGAGACACAAAATAAAGCTACAGGCTCATTTGGGAATTACGTTAGTAATATTACCACAGGGAAAACGTGATTGGCTCTGGAATTGATATAGTATGAAAGCTAAATTTAAAAATACAAACATTTTAGCTGACACTGCTGTTTAAAAAAGAAGGCTTTAAAAATAAATATCTTTTATTTCTTATGTGTCCTATTAAGTAGTTCCTTTACAGTCTCAAAGCACTGTATGAATTAAGAACATGAATGTGAATCTTCTCTGGCCTCAGACATTTCTTTTCCCAGAGTAACACTATGTCCCTTTGCACCAGCAGCAGTGCCCCAGGGTCCCCAGTGCCATGGGGGACATGCCCCCAGGAGAAGAGGGAGAGAAAAGTCAGTAAGGCTCCCTCCAGATTGCCTTTTGCTTCATGGCGTCAGCATCAGCAGCAGTGTATTCACCACCCTCTGGGTTTCAGCTAGGGTTTAAACAGCAGCATCTGATGAGGGACACAGTAGGGAAGAAATGGTTGCATGGCAGGTAGAAGGTGCCTGAAATCTCCCTCCTGGCCTGGGTCATTCCTCTCTGCGCTGGCAGCAGACGAGGTTACAGGCAGCCCTGAGAGCAGGGGAGTAGGGGCAAGAAGACAGAAAGCAGATGCACTGGAAGTGCATAGAGTGACATGTGAAATCCCCCAAACATGAGCCTATTTGGACAAGAGAGTGTCGTGTAAATCACAGTCCTTCCAAAGGCTCTTCCTCTAAGGGTATGTGTACATCAGACCTTGCTCAGGCACACTGCCCTGCTTGCTGCCACTGTTCTGCTTGCTCTAAAGTGAAATATCTTGTAAATGTCCTGTAAATCACAATTGGAGACAGAAAAAATGCTGCATCTGGCTGAAACTACAGTGAGTGTTTCAGGAGTCTGGCTGCCATCATCTGTATTGGATTGACAGCACCTCTTCACAAAATTTTACATGGGCTCTGTAATGACCATGAGAGGTCATGAACCCACCACAATGGCTCATCAGGCAGACAGTGCCATGTTTCTCAGTAAAATACTGCGGCTTCAGCTCATCTGCTGAACCGTGAATATTGACTGCTGAAGCACCTTTGTCCTACTGAAGGCTTTCACTAATGCACTGGACAAGTATCCTGCTGCAATTAGCATCTCAAATCTAAGAAACAAAAGCACAGCTCTCTTCAGCTTTGGCTTAGAAAAATGCCTTATCAAAATTTTCCCAAGCTCTGCCCCTTTTGTAGCTGTGTAAGAGACTCCTTGTTCCAAAACTTTAAGTAAATGATTGTGTACTACCCCTACGTTTATTAGTGTGAGGCAACACTTTCCAAAGCTTTGTCTGTTCTTGAACTGAAAGAACCATGCAATTAAAAAAATAAGCAAATATATATGAGAAGTGTTCGGGAAGTATCCGGGAAAATATAACTGAAATTGCCCTTTTTTCCCCCATTGAATTCTGTGTCATATTTATCCAGCCTGTTTAAAAATGGCTCTGTTCTGTTTGCAGTGGGAAAACAATAGTGTAGACAATTTATTCAGAACAATCACTTATTTGAGATCTCTTACAGTCAGAGAGCTTCAGCAAAGCCTGTGTCATCACAGAAGCTCATGAATGCTATTATATATCTGCACACACATTATGTGACATTCCTGACACTCCACTACCATCTAAATCCCTGAAAAAATTCTTCAGGACAACTTAAGAGCTGAAAGCATCTTGCAAGAACTTCCACAATTTAAAACACAGAATCAAGTTTTGGGGGGATTTTTTTGATAAAATTAATTACGAAGCTTGTACACAGAACTATTAATACTTTGTTTCTAGCATTGTGGCTTACTTTCAGCTTTCTTCTCTGCACTGCTTTCACCCAGGAGAGCTATGTTCCATCTTGTGCTATGCTTGGAGAGAAGCCCACATTGAATACGCCAGCAGAGCTCCCAGCACTGAACACTGATTTGCCTACATACCACGAGTCTGAGTTTCTCAAGCTAGAGAGGAAGCAAGAGTGAACCAGATTTGACCATTTCCTTCATTTACTAACACCTGAAAGCTGGGACTTCATAATAAAACTGCTTAGCCATGAAGATAACCCTGGCTCTGTTACCAAAACTGGGAGCAGAGTGGAGTTCCCACAGACAGAATGATCAGATGAGAGCTGCAATGTATCTGGAGGTAAATACAGGTGCAAATTCAGCTTAAACAGCTTAAAATTTAAGGTTTTTCCAGAGTTTCAATAATATCAGTCCATGTTCTAAAAGACATGTGACATACATAGAATATAATACATTCAGGCTTCTCAGATTCTTTGCTAAGGTTATCCAAATAATTCAAAGAGATAGAATAAACAACAAAATTAGCATGTACTTCTATAACTTAGTATTTTTTCAAGTTGGAACTTGGTCACCTAAGGTATTCGCACAAGTCCCATAGCCCCCCGTCTGACCACTACACTTCTTTTGCCATTGAATGTCAGCCTACCTGACATGGCAAGTCCTTGTGGTTAAAAGATCTTCCCATTCATCATACCTCCTGCCAAAAGAACCTCTTGATCCTCTTTCTCCCATTATCCCCAGGTGGCTCCATATGGTGCAATCTGCTCTAGCGTTGTGACCAGCACTCAGTGTTCAGTGAGACTCCCAGGGTCCAACGCAGTCGTGATATCCAGCCTTTACCTTGAATCACAGCTAGTTCAGATTTGGCAGTCGACACAGGGAAGGGAAAGGGAAGGAAGCCATGCAATGCACAGACAGTATATTGTGTACTGCCTTTGTAGCTCCATGTTTCATTTGGGTGTCACACTAGTACTGTCACAGATTATAGTGAGAATCTTGGAAGCCACAGGTTAGAAGACCACCTCTCCTTCCCATGGCTGCAACCTCTAGCAGTCTGCCAACAAATACTTACTTAATGGGACTTCTGCTTTTCACCTCAAAAGCCACCATCCATGCACATTTTCCCTTACAGATGTTTTATCCAGACAATTTTTCTACACAGAGCTTGTATTTTTCCCTCCTTATGCATCTATTCATTTGTAGTATAAGACTTGCAAAGGTTTTAATATTTGTTCTGTTTTTACATGGTCCATAAGCACATTACTGTGACACAAAATCAATGTTTTGGTTCTCAATGCACACAGCCTAGGAACAGATCACGGACACAGACGTGTCTCAGAAATACACCAGAGACTGGTAACATTCACTGTGTGGTTAGCAAGAAAATTTTCTACTTACAGTAGATCCTTGCCAACTTGGCTGCAAAATGTATTTGAAGAATGGGATTTAGGAGATGGTACAAATGCGATTGTTACAAGCAAAGAACATATTTAAGCCTTGAGAAGATTCTTGAGCATTGCTCTGGTTCCGCAATGACTGTGTCTAATCAATTAGTAAAATCAGTAACATCTCTACAAGGCAGTGTAAGGAACCCATATGAAATGAATATCAGTGGCACCACAGGACACAGGCTCTGCTACAGATCAGTTGGCCTATAATCTTCTCTTTTCCCTGCAAAACATGGAAAGGGAGCACCACACTGCCAATAATAGAAATAGTAATGCAAGGTTGACATCGCTATGCCATGCCCATGACATACCACTAAGGGGACCAAATTATGTCAAAAGATCACTTTGGATGGAAATGAAGAGAACCTCCCTCTGTTTCGCTGCCAGCTGCCCCTGCTGTGACTTTATTTCAGTGTTCAGACTGCAGTTTTCAATCCAAGGGGCAGGTGTTGCACCAAAACGGTGGTGAGGATGCCCTATATGATTCTCAAGGAACGAGAGCATGGACGGCTAACTGTGTGCAGACATCTGCACTCACAAAACCAGCCTGGGTCCAGCTGGACACCACTGAATACAGATGGAAGAATTAGACCATGAAGCCCAGTGCTTTCATATCGGAAAGCAAACTATGAAGACATTTAAATGAAACCCTGATTTAGCCCATAAGCATCCAGACTGTATTTGCACAGTGCCCAACACACTGGGTGTTGGAAGTCTAGGGATCAGAAAATAATAGTATTTGTTTTCTAGGTAGGATTTAAATAAGGTTTATAGAACTATGTTAACAAATAAATTTATTTATTTATTCGTCCATCATTAATGTGCTGGGTAGCTTCCTTGACTCTAAGTTAAAAAGACCTAATAAAAATTTTCATATGTTTCAGTCAATTCTATGTGACTTAAAAGAGGATTATTGTGTGACCATATTATTCAAGTATTTTTCAGGCACAACTAAGAAAACACAGTGATTGGAAAAGTATCCCAATTGGGACAGATAACATTTATGTGATATGTGGGCTGATGGGAGATTTAAAAGTGCTGTTTGTTACGCTACAGACAGTTATGAAACAAATGATCTGGCTCCAGCATAAACTGTTAAACTGAAAACATGCCAGAGGGAGACAGCTGTCAGTACATTAAAAAGTCATTTTCTCAGACAACAAAGACTTAAACCAATCATTTTATAAACATATTTCTTTGCCCAACCAGATTTTGGTAATTCTAATGGTTCGCCTGCTGCATGGAGAAATAAAGCAAGCTTTTGCTCATGTGATTTGTCAGGAATTTCTACTTGGGAAGAACAGATGGTGCTAAAAAATTGAACAAGGATAACAGCATTATCAGCCTTTCAACTACAAAATCCATTTTTCCTACACACATTTAAAACTGAAGCAATGCATACCACAAACCTCTGGCCACAGTCAATCCATAGTTTGTGTTAAAATTACACTGTTCCCAATGCTGAGGATCACATTTGGAGTAATTTTCTCCAGATTTGTGACAAAATCTTTGTATTATAAATTAAAGACATGGCCAAACTCGCCAGTGGTGTAAACTTGGGTATCTCTATTAAATTGGTGAACATAGGGACTTACACAGCATTAGAGTCCAAAGCTGCACTTTCAACACAATCTATGCCATATCTCATGCTGACCCAGGTGACTGCCTGGACAGGTCTCAGGGAGGTTGGTCCTCCAGACAAAGCTCAGAGCACTGTCTTTTTCCCAAAATAATTTTGTACTTTCATAGCATGAGTAAGACAATTATTCCTGGCTCCCCCACTGTCTTAACTCCTTTTCTGATATCACGTCTGTGACCCTCAACCAGCTAGAGAAACCAGAGATCCCAAATTACTCTGTGCTTCTGCACCTGCATATTAAACAGCCCAGAAAGTAAAGGTAGCACTCAAGTGTTTTATGCTGAAAAAAAAAAAAAGCCTGAAAAGCCTGAAATCCCAGATTTCTCACTTCAGAAAATAAATAAAATAAAATAAAATTCAGCACCAAGGTAACTCAATACCTAGACTGCTGTGGGTTAGAGTCCCAAGGATCACGAGTACCAAGAGGACAAGAAATCCCAAGTTCACTAATTCAAGCCAAGGAATTTATGAGCAGGGAATGGAGTGGCTTTACAACCCTGTTAATGTCCATGCTGACATGGGTAATTTTGAGCTGACAAGCTACTGCTAGATAAAATACATTTACTTACATTGCCTTTCGCTCTTGTTTAGCAAGCCACATCTTGACAGTGTCTGGTTTTATGTGAAACTTATTTTACCTGTTACCTTCCCTAAAGGTAGAGTTCCTGTTGTTGTTCTGTAGAATCTATTTTTTTTTCTCCTTCTGGCTTGCTATTCTTCCCTTTCTCCCTCTTCTTCTTTCCCTTCTTCCCTCATCTCCTTCATTTCTTGTGTCCTTTCCTACCCTCTTCCCCCCTTCCTTCCCTTCTTCCTGCAACTAAAATCTTAGCCTGCTGTAGAGAGAAAAATTACCTATATTGATGATAAAGACCCAGAAGCCAAACCACAAGGCAAAGGAACACTTCAACGTATTTATTTTTAAATTCCATAATTTGGGCCCAGGTTTATGTGGGCTTGGTAAACATGGAACTGATAATAAGGTCACCCACTAGGATTTAAAACCAGGGGTCTCTTTACAGCACAGAACTGAGAGTGGCAGGTGGCAGCCGTGCACAGATACAATCTGTTAAAGCAATAATAATGATTACTACTCAGCATTCCTCTCTCTCCAGAAGCAGCACCACCTAATGAAAATGTGCTCTGCCGTAACCTAAATAAGTCATTCCCAGCAACTTCTAAGACAAGTCTAACAGCACTGGTTGCATCCACCACCAGCAAGACCCACACCTTCTGCTTCCTGAAAGATCGTGAAGCACTGACTCTACTCTGCAGCACAGGGACAAAAGGGCAACCACATAAATCTGTGTGCCTGGTGCCTGAAGAATCTGCCCTTTTCTCAGAGGTGAATCCTGCACATCTGGCTCTGCCTGGCTCTGGAGGCATCTGCCCTGTGTGGGTGGGAGGGCAGCTGTGCCTGTGACCAGAAACCAAGAGTGTCCCAAACCCCAAAACTCTCCCCGAGCCCCAAAGCTCACCCTGAGCCTCAGTCAGGCCCAGCCCCTTAGCACAGCAGCATTCCTGGTCCCCCTTCCCTGCCCAGGTGCTGCTCATTCCAGCTGAGCAGGATGATTCAGCACTTGGTGGAAGGTAAGTGGAGATGCTGCCAGAGTCTCCCCTAGTGTGTTCATGTCTACACTGGAGAATTACTCAGGGCTCTCAGCCAGTTTTCAGCCTGCACACATCCATCATCCAATCCTCAGTCTGGCGATTTCAGCCTGGCACTGCTTTAAGGCCCAAAACTAACTTAGCACCTCTCTGTTTCTAGGACTGAGTGGATCTGCAGTGAGGGCACTGGCAAACCAGAGCACCTGTAGCCCTGTGCCCTTGTCTCCCCTGCCACCCCTGGGCACACCAGGGCTCCTGTGGGTGGCACAATGGCGGGTGCTGCCACACAGAGAGTTACTGCTCCATGCTCCAATACACATGAACAGGTTCAGGAACAATGAGTTGATGGGAGCATCGGTCACGCTGTGACATGGAAATGTTCCCACGGGGGACTAATGTGTAAGCTCAGAGCTGCTCCACCATGAGGGAGGACCTCAGAAGTGTATAGTGGGCATATCCCCTGCAAGCATCAGATCTAAAAATGCACATCCTGTGATGAATAAAACTTCCTGTGGAACATGCAAAGTCACATGGTAAGACTTCTTTAAAAAGCAAATCACTCCTAATTGAGGAGATTTTTCTCATAAAAGTTGTTTCAAGCATTTACTACATATAAAGGAAAGATAGGAAAGGAGAAAAAAAATTCTCAGCATCTTAGTAATTTTAACGTAATCAATTAAATCTGCATAAACTACACCCATTTCCAGTTCAGACTCCACCTGGTTCTTACGATATTGCGTACAGTCACTTTTGATAGAATTTTCCCAGGAAGGAACAAGTGAGTGCAGTCAGCAGCTTTCCAATTTGCAAATATACAGTCAGTAACACTTTCTCAGACACTGATGTGCACACTCACACTTCGAGCTCTTGCTGAGTAGAGGTTTCTAACACCAGCCATGCCCTGAGGCCAAGTCAGACAATGAAATGATGGTGGTACAGTTTTCTCTGGGCTATCTGCAGTGACATTCTCCTTAACTCTGATCCTCACCACTTGCTAGAACAGGAACAGGAAAGTCAGCTTGACTATATTTACAAAGCAAGCATTCCTGTTTCCATTTTTAAATCACTGTTTGCTCATTATATTGTCCATCCTTTTTATGGTGATAAAATTGATGTTTGCTTCTGCTTTGATATCACAAGCAGTTTTGTCCAGCGGCCTATGAAAACATAATCTTTCTTCTTGAATTTTTGACTGAATTAGGTATGTGAGAAAGAGGAGCCCAACTCTGTTCAGTGGAGGATGTACAAAAACTATATATCCTGTACGACAATTCTAGGTGCAATATTATTAGAGGTGAGGCCCTCTAATTCCCCCTCTAATTTGGGGGAAATTCAACTGAGACCCCCATTTGTATTTACTTTCTTTAGACATATTTTTTAACCAATATGTATCACAGACATCCATTTGACTAGCCACCTTCATCTGTCAGCCATCACTTCATCCTAGCCACCTTGGCTGTTGTATGAAAAGGAGGGTAATGTGGGAAAAGATCAGACTAGTTTAATTCATCTGCTAAATACATTCTCTTAAAAAGAAAGTACTGAGATAAATTATGCCTAACCAGCAGCTAAGGTAGCATCTGCATCTGTAGTCTCTACAAGCCTTAATAACCAATCTGTACTTACGAGAGTGAGAAATCTTCTGAAAATGAGTGTTTGTGCACATCACTCAAAGCAGGCATCTATGGTGGAGAAACCACTGATCTCTAGCTTTGGACAACCATATGCTTTTCTGGTTTTGCACTTGCGTCTATTTCTTTTTTTAGTTGCTTAGCTGTGTGATGAATTGTAATGGGAGTCGTTCTGGGCAACATGAGTAAGAGTGGGCTAAAGCAGGCGAGCTCGTACATAAATTGGGCTGTTTGTTACAGCTTTTAAGTTGCTTAAACAGCCACACTGATGAAATGTTGGTAACCATCTGCTACCAATATTTGTAAATAAATATAAACCAACCTAAATAGTTCCTGGCTTGTTGCTCTGTTTCAGGCCTGGGTCTCTTTTCTGAGGATTTTTTTTTAATCTACATGTAGTTTACCCACAAGCTTAATTTCTTCAGACTGTTTAGCTTCCTAGGGGTGATTTCACTACACTATTCTTTGGTATCACTGAATGCAAATTGCACGACTAAACAGAGAGGGAGGATGCCTAATTTTGATGATGATGATTATTGATATTATTTATCAGTGGCAAAGCAAACTGTTAAACTGTAAATTCTTGATGGTAGATTGGTAAGAGAGATTAACTGTAAACTTTCTTTATGTGAATTTATTATGCAAATCTGAGCAAATGGGACAAACCTGTTTTCCTTACAGAAGGAAGAGATTTCAAAGCATTTAGGAGCTTTATGCAAACCACAGCTGTATTTGACTCTATAGGAATAAGAGATGGATTTTTGAAAGTCTAAATCTTTAGTTTTGCCCTTATATCACTGTGTTATACACAGCAGCTCTAGAACACTCCTCATTTCAATGCATCCTCTTTAAAGCTTTCTCTCCAACTTGTGATCACATAATACCTCTTTTGTTTCCATAACAGCTACTTACTGGGAAAAATAATATTATGAAAACTGTAGTAGAAATCAGCTATTGGGTACTTCTTCAAGCCTCTACCACATAAAATGTTACTTGTTGACTGTTGCTATCATTTTGCATCATAGTGCCCCAAGGAAATAAAAGCTGCTCACTCTCAGATCTGCTGTCCTTTCTTGACAGTTTTGTCTTTGCAACAAACTGTGCCTCCAAGCTAGGAGTGCTCAAAGAGAAACTCACAATTTGGGGAAATTTTTTAAAATACAATGAAGAAATGAAAGGACTTCTTGATAGCCAGATTTTCCTATTAGAGTGCTCCTTTCTAACAATGGGTAGTTTATTACAACATGATTTTATGACTCCTCCAACACACCAAGGACTGTGCTCATTTTAGACATCTGTTTTCTTTCACTGATGATCTACATTGAATTATTATCTCTTATGTGAAAATGATTTCTAAACTGACTGGTGAGATGCAATGTAGTAGAAATCTCTCTTAATTTTTAAAAAAATTCAACATTCCTTTCCTACTAGAGAGCTAGATCAAATACAACCATAGCTATATTATTTTGCACAAACCAATGATCTTTTTTTTGTTTTACTTGCTTCCAGATGACTGCAATGCTTATGAAAGCTGCCAGGATGCATTAAAATCATTCATGAATTTGTAATAAGGGTCTTAGGTTCCACACGGCAAGTATTTTGCAGTAGAAAGGATACATTGCCAAAGGATTCATCCTTGTTAATAGAACACTCTGCAGTTGTGAAACACTGGCCTTTCAGACTTGAGCAAATAATTGAATGTCCTTTTGGCTCTGTTCCACTAATGACCCTCTAGATTAGGGCAGAATCCTAAAGTCAAAGAGTAAATGGGGTCTTCTTACTGGGATAGGTTTCTAAATGTACTTGATATCCTGCTGTATAGATGAAATAAAAAATGAGGCTTGCTCTTGAAGAACGAAGTGTTTTGGAAAAAACAAGGAGCTACTTGGTTCTTTTGCAGTGATTTGAAACAAATATTAAGGTTGGCATTAACGGAGTCTGAGTGGAACTATGTCTGTGTGTGTATGTGAAAGTGTCAGATGAAGTAGTAGAACACATGTTAAAAAGGTATCTGAACAAAGAGAAAGAACAAAGTGACCTAAAGATAAGGTATCAAACAAGACAAAGCACAAATCAGAGCCATAAAATACACAAAGGCAACAAACATTCATGGATTTCTGAAGAGTGAAACAAAACAGTGAGGCAAAGTATCCTATACACCATCCCTTCCTAGAAAGTATAAAAAGCAATTCCAAAATCAGTTTACTTGCCAATCAAGAAGCCCAAGGCACAATAAGGACATAACAGACAATGTCCTTATCCTCTGTGTGATCACACACGTGATGTTGACCAGGCCATTTGAACACACACATTTTGATGTTTCCAAGTATGTGGGTGTGAATGCATAAGGAGAAACAGTCAGTATTTTGCAGAGATTTTGTTTATAAAATCACATTCCGCTTCCCTAAGACCTCATGCTGAGCTCTATCACACTCATTTTCTATGTACTTTAGTTCTTCAAAATCCTTCAAAACCTAGAGATTCAAAACCTAGAGGTCCCAGGTAAATGATGCACATATCCCCCCGGCAAAGATGTTTGCTGTGATTGCTGTTCAGCAGCTTTAAGGAAGGCCAAAGGTGGCACTGCAAAGACAGGCTTCACAAAGCCATGGCAACAGAGGGGTCTAGACAGCTTGAATGAGAATTCACACGGATAAAATTGCCACAAGTGGACACAGCCAGTACAAAACCTATGCATCATTTAAATTCTTCTTGAGCCTTTAAAACTGGGCAGTAAATGGTTTACAGGCCTTGGCTGTCCCAGTTTCCTCCTCTTAAAACACTTCAGCTGAAAAAGAAAATGGCAATAAAGGAAAGCCTTACAGATTGTGTTACTCCTTTATAGTAGTGGCAAAAACTAGTCAGATCATGCAATATATTTTCCTTAAAACAACACAGGAAGTTATACTAGTCTTCTAGAAGAATTTGAAATGAAAGCTTAGTGTTATACTGTAGAATCAGTGTGGAAGTTTAGGAGATTTATGTTGGATTATAACATGAAACATTCTGGTTTCAGGTTTCCATCTCAGATTCAGAACAGTTTCCAAGAGTTATTGAAAAGTTTCTATGTACTGAAAATTAAGACACTTGCAGTAGAAGTCTGTACCTTCTTTCCTGGCTACACAATGCAATGTGTCAATCTGGGAAAGCCCGAAGTTGGAAATTGGACTATCTCCTTGGCAGAAGTCAGTAGATCCTGAGATATGTTAGATCAGTCTCCACACACAGATAGATCAAGAAGCCTTGCAGGATCATCAACTGGGCATGTCTAAGAGCAAGGACAGAAGAAGAATATATGCCTAAATGAGGACTTCAGTGGATTTAGGATGACCAGACTCTGCACGGGAAAATCTATGCACTGTCTGCCTCTGAATGTGTTTGACTTCACAGGTGGCCTATCCAGAATCCTATATCATGCTCTGGCATATTAAAAAGATTCCTTCATCCTGGACAAAATTGAGTAGCTCCACACAAGCCTGTCCAAATACTTCTTCATCTGAGGGGATGGATCCAGCAAGCACATACTGCTCAACCTGCAGCATCAGCCACTTCAGAAATGGCAGTGGCAGCAGGATGAGCAAGATATACGTGAGATGCTGTATTCAACAACTCTTTAAAGTACTGATGCATTCTTAGAAATCTCAGCTTCCTCCCTTTTCCTCTCTCCATTCCTCCCAGCCACTTCCTTGCAAAGTTAAAAAGATGGGTTTCCTCACACACTTCTTTTGGAAACCATTCAGTTCTTTGCTGCACTATGGCAAAGTTTGTAGCAGTGGAGCAGGAAGAAGCATTAGCAGTCATAACAACTTATTCAAAAATGTCTGCAGTGCAGTTATTTTCTTCAGTTTTTGGGCCTCTGAGCACTATTCCAATATAAACATGGACAAGCAAAAGATAAGAACATGACCTAAGTAAGAGGGAAATCTGCTGCTCACTAGCCCAACACAACCAATGCTACCAGCTGGCTTGTGTGTGTCTTATTCAAATGGCTGCTGTGCCTTGCACCAGGCTCAGGCTAATAAACACGGTAACTAAGAGGAAGCCCTCACTGACTGGCATCTAACACACTCCTCATTTCTGCATATTCGTGATGCTCATTCTGTAGTTCTGCCTTATCACATAGGTGGTCTGACATCCATGTTCCTGTTCTGTGTCTGTTGGAAACCAATCACGTTTAAAGGAATTCCAATGTCCACAAGTCTCCAACGGGCAAACCTGTAACCCCTACACAGAAAAGAGAGGTGAGTAAGGACACCAGCCATGATTTGATGATTTAATGGCATCTGGCAATCAGGCTGCTACATTGCACTTAATAGTATTTCATCAAGAGTGAGAGCTCCATGTAAAAAAAAAAAAGGGGGCATAGCAATGAAAATCATTTACAGTCTTATGTATACTTACTTCATCTCCATTGAGATTAGTGTTCTGCATGAATCACAGTGGTATACTGATGGTTTGTTCAATACTCAGACAGTACATCAGGGAAGAGAACTACATATAATAATGTAATATCCTGTTTGGAGGCTTAAGAGGCAAAAATTCGGCAGTAATCACTTCCAAGGGTAGTAACACAGTTTGTATAGCCTTCATAACGACTCCATGGTTATTCAGTCAATGCAAATGGAGTCTGATATTGAGCATCAAGAAGATAAATTAACAACAAAATGAGTCTTACTCACACATCCACCTACGTCAGTGGTGGACTGCGAAGACAAGCGTGACTCTTAAAGGATGTTGCCCTCCTCTTTAAGGTGCTAAGATGGCTGAAAGGGAGGCAGGAACAAACCCTTTCTTTACTAAATACTGTGTGAAGAAAGAAAAAAAGCTGTTAAAATTTAGTAAGCAACATTTCCTTTGGAATTAATGACTAGTTCATGTTATAAAGGCCTTTTGGTTTACCAATCAATTTGGCTAACAGTGAAATCACAACAAAATTCTTCAGTGAGCTTCAGATTTGGCAATAACAACATACATGAAGTGCCAAATGCCAGGATGCCTGCCTTATTAATTCTTGTATAAGACCCAGTTTTCCAGACAAACCAACTATAGTCTAATTAATTAAAAACAAGCAAACAAAACCTCCAAATTTGACATAAACCAAAACAGTCAAACCCAAGCAAATTTAATCTTAGTTGATGTAAGCTTCCTTCCTACCTCTCTCCCCAGCTCCAGGCAGTTCTCTTCTGTGTATAAAGTCATGCTGGAAGTAATTCAAAAAGCAAAGTCTTGGCTGAGGACCCCAAATGTCTTATGGTCAATGAATATATCCCCTGAAGACTTGCTTTACGTCTAAAATGGAATACCAAGGATTCTACAACTACAGCAGCTAAAAAAACCCAAATACCCAAAATAAACCAGGGGGTTATCATCAAGCTAGATATAAGACAATGAACAAAAGCTAATGAACAGAAGACTCACTGTGTCATGTCTAAAATTAGACTGCATTGATATCTGCATTGTCACGGGTTTGTGGAATACTCAAAGGCTATTATATTATTGTTTTAAGCATCGTACATCTCTTTATCAATTTGATAAATACAGCTAGTTCAGTGTATTGTGAGTTCAATGGGTAAGAGACACAATAATTTCTTATAGGAACAAACGATGGAGTCCATATAAAGAGGGACAATCGGTAAAAATTGCAACACTGAAAAAAAATGCAAACAGTAAGTCTTCTGGAGTTTCTGAAAGAAACAGGACAAACAGAAGACGCAGCATTACCTCTGTCACTGCCTCACAACACAGGTGCTCAGTCCTGAAGTCGACTGCCTCAGTCAACTGTGCAGCTGAAACCAGCGTTGTAGGCAACGTGAGCTGCAGCAAAGTGCCAGCACAGGAAAAGAGATGGGAAAATGGAGCTGGGAATGGGAGGAGTGGGTGGGAGAACTTGGGATTTAGATCATCTGAAACTGACATGGAATCAATAACACCTTAAACTGCTTAAAATAAGCCAGATCATTTTGAGAGAAATGAGTTAAGGAGTACAGGGGTGGCGATCTGGGCAGGCTCGAGAACCCCTCTATCTGAAGCAGGGATAAGAAGGCAGGACAGGCTGAGAAAGACAGATAGATTCCTCTAAGTTGGATCTGTCTAGACACAGTTTCCAGCACACCTGACATACCACTGGTCTCACATGCCTTATCATTCTACCTGATACTGCATATAGCAGAGTGATTCTGCCCAGGAGATTTAATGAAGAAACTCCATGTTACAGTCTGAAGAAATACAGCCAAGTAAAAGAGAGGAGGGAGAAAACTACTGGAACAATTGCCCTTGTATCACTGCATGAAACGATACACTGAAATGAGCAGTAAAATCTGACCGAAAAATGAAACAAAGATACAGGATCTAAAAAAAAATAAAAGTCACTGGAGCTTTGAGACTTTATGCCACCAAAACACAGACATTTCTAGAACCATCTGGGTAGTTCATCTGATTCCAATCAACTGTGTTTGCAGAATGTGTGGTTTGATCCATATGCAGATATATTTCACTGAGATGGGAAGTCACAAATCATAACACAGGTCTGGTGCGACTCATTCAGAAATTAATTTTGGAGCTCCCATTACCATAACAACGCTAATAAACTCTAAATCACTCAGATAAAGAGAAATAAAAGTTGGTTGCTGGCTTAAACCATGAGTTAGAAGATCTCAAAGCCCTTGAAGTGTGTATGCATGGAGAATCATGGGATATGCTGAATTCAAGAATAGTGGGCACCTTAGGAAAGGGATCGCTTTCTGAAAAACACGATATTTTAGACCTCACAGAAAACAAGCAGAACTGCAATGCATGGAACCTACGGAAGGCAAAGTAACACCCTGGTGAAAGGGGAGACTCTGTGAGGTAACACATCCACACACATCTGTTCCTGAGCTTGGTAGAAGGCAGGTTCGGATGAGAATGGGACGGCTGCTCAACAAATATTAAATGTGACAGGAACAAGCCCCTACAACAGCAGCTCTCACTTTCTACACGACCTCTAATACTCCAATTGCCTTATCCATTCAGCTTGGTTTCACCCCTTGTCCTCATGTCACTTTTCTCTTACATTTATAACCTCGACTATAAAATCAGGAATATATTTGCACTTGTCCTCGTGTACAATTGACTACAGCATTCCTTGAAACGCCAGAAAAAAAGGCCTTTCCTTTCAGACCATGCACATTTTTTACACAAAAGCATTTCCAGCGCCGGTTTCTGCTGCCACAGCCGTTTCGTAGCCAAAAGAATGGCTTTTTTTTTTTTTTTTTTTTTTTTTTTTTTTTTTAAAGTGTCAATAATAGAAAGCAATAAAAGCGTGACACATCCCGAGGCGCTGGGAGCCGCTCCTGAGGGAGCGGGGTGGGAGCACGACCCTTTCCCGGGATCTGCCGTCCATTATCGGATCAGCCCGGTCAGGTCAGCGCTGCTGATCATTTACTGATGGGGGGGGAAAGGGGGTGAGCAGAGATGATGCTGAGAGCTTTAGTTTTCTTTTGTTTTGTTGTGGGTTTTTTTATTATTTTAATTTTTTTATTATAAAGTTTTTTTTATTATAAGGTGCTCCATCTTCTGCTTGGAGAGACACCGCTCTTTCTTCCACCCAACACCAGTGGAAACACTATGCGTTTCCAACCCCATCTTCATTAGAATTTTAACACCAAAGCAACCCACAGGAACCCGAAACCGGCCAACCAGCCAACCAAACTCCCAAATCGGGGCTGTTTCGGCACAGAAAGCCTCTGCAGATACACGAGTGATAATTTCATAAACAAAGCATTAGCGAAACGCAACACCGCTAATTCTACGCCGGCGGCTGCTCCTGCCAATCTAATTACAGCTGTACACCAAGGTGACTTTAGGGGACACACCCTCCCCTCCCCGAGCCCGTCTCCTCACAGGGCCCGTCCCCTCACCGACAGCGCCCCCGCCCCCCCGGCCGCGCACGTGCTGGACGCAAACACCGCGCGGCGCATGCGCGGCCCGGCCGGCCCGCCCTTCTTCCCTTCCCCCCGCCCCGCTGGGGGCCGGGGGGGCCGCGGGTGGGGCCTCGGTCTCCGGGCGCCTGATTGACTGATGTCATTTCCCCGGCCCCGCGCCGCGGCCGCCCATTGGCTGCCCGCGGACCGCTATGTGCGCCGCGCCTACTGGTTGGCTGTTGCCGCGCGGGCCGCTGGCCTATCCCAATTCGGGCCACGCGGATTAGGGACCTTGGCCCCCCCATCCCGTCCCGGCCCCGCCCACCGCCGCATTTTCCTCCCTCGCATTGGTCAGTACCCACTCCGCTCCACCTCCTGTCACGGCGTTGAGCGCTCCCATTGGGTGACGGCCAAGCTCACTGGGCGACAGCCCCGCCCTCGGCCCCCCGCGCCGCGCCCGCTCATAAAGTTTTGTTCGGAGGCGCCCGGGCCACGCCCCCTTCATCTCCCGGCCCCGCCCCCCCGCGAGCGCGGCCCCGCCCCCGCCCTGCCCGCGCGGGCGGGGGGAGAGGCGGCCGTTGGGGCGCGCGCGCGCTCGCGGCGGCGGCACCTCCCGTGCGCTGCCGTCCGCTCCCTCAGTCCCGCTCGGCCGCCGCGGCAGCACCCGCGCAGTCGGAGGCGCTCTGGGTAGCGCTGCCTCATCCTCCTCTCCCTCCTCAGCTCCGCTATCCCCCGGGCACGGTGAGCACAAGCCTTACCCTCGCCTCCCTCTCCGCGTGTGGGGAGCCGGGGCGGTGCTGCGGGTGGGGCGGGAGGGATGCTGTGGGGCTGAGGGGGCTGCGCGGCTCTGCCCCCGCCCCGGCCCCGCGGAGCCGCTGCGGGCGCGGCCGCCGCTCGTCGCGGCTGGCGCTTGGTCGCACTTGTCACTCGGGACCAGGCTGGGCTTTCTCGTCCTATTTCAGATCTGTCACATTGCCTGGGAAACTTCCCCAGCCCGATACAACTTTGAGCAAAAACGCAAAGAAAAATAAAAAAAGGAAAAAAAAAAAAAAGACCGAAAAAGCCCATTACCCTTAATGTTACAGCTGCTGGAAAAAACACAGCCCTGCAAGTTCCTCTTAAAATATAATTGCAACATCACTCTTTTGGAGGAAGCGAGACCTGGAACATAGGACCGCAGGGAAAGCGCTTAATCTCTCCTCCTTTTGTGTAACGTGGGAAAAGACTGGGCTTTTCTGTGCCGTAGGACTCTCCGCTGGGAGGTTTAAAGCCTTTTAAAGTATTCCGAGGCTTTTCGGAAAGATCTTAAGGGCAAATTGCTCCTGCTGTAAGGCTCTAATCTGGTGAATTGAAAATGAGTTTGAGTATCTGAAGAGACGGCTGTGCTGGGTTTTTTTTGTCATTTTCGGAAACGCAACCGTGCCGGTGCTGGACGTGGCTTGTCTGAAATCTGGGTGTATTCACTCGCCACCCGATGGTTCTGACATCTGCTTCTGAAACTTGTGTGCGCTTTCTACTGCCTTTGGCTTGACTGACCTTGCTCAGCGGAATCCTTTGTATTATTGGTACTTCCAGATCTTGTATAACATCTGCCAGTGCTATAGAAATACGGTTAGGGTTTTTGGATGTCTGTCCTCCTTCCTGTTTGGTTTTTCTCACAGATACCTTTTTAAAACTCAGAGACTGAGATTAATGCTGCTTTTTTTTCTTTTTCCTCCTTGTAATTCAACAGATGCAGTTTATGTTGCTTTTTAGTCGCCAGGGGAAACTGAGACTCCAGAAGTGGTATGTCCCACTATCTGACAAAGAAAAGAAGAAAATCACAAGGGAACTTGTTCAAACGGTATTAGCCCGCAAACCGAAAATGTGCAGCTTCCTCGAATGGAGAGACCTGAAGATTGTCTACAAAAGGTTGTTCTGTCTCACTAACCTCGTAATTGCGGTACATCACAAACAGTGTAATAAGTAGCAGGAAAATAATGAAGATTGTTTGTGTTTTGTTTTGGTGTTGTTTTTTTTCCTTCCCTCTGCTGGTTACAGAGAAGACTGACTTTTCCCGTGAATCTAATTTGATAACCAAGTAGGAATCATTCATGTGCAGAAAATCACTCATGCATTTAGAAATGTACTGAAGAAAAGAAATGAGCTTTCCTTCTACTTTCATAAGGAGTAGCAGTCCTTGCTACTCTGCTTAGGTTCACACAGTCCATACATGCTGCGTATTGGTAGGCATTTCAGATGTAATAGGTGATAAAGAAAATCTTTATAAATGTGCACCTCAACCAGTGACTTCATAAATCACATGAAAATATAACTTGCTTTTTAAGGCTCATAGAAATAAGGAAATTTTTCAGAGTACTTAGTTTGCTTTATTTGAATTTAATTTTGATTTTTTGCTATGAACACAAAAAGGGATTTCTGCTAATTGAAGGAATCATGGCTAGCTGTGTTTTAGTGCAAGTACTAAAAGAAACTGTATCAGTTTCTTTTTGTAGTTTCATTTTTCAGTTGTTCCCTAACCTTTCTAGGAGTATTTGGCATGCATTTTTTATATTTGTACTGATCTTTAGTATATATCAAAATGTGTGAACATAATTTTCTTCGCAAAGCAGTAATCCACCTCCTGATGTGCTAGGCTGCATCTTTTTCAGGTAAAGCTGCTGCTACAAAGTCTTACCTTCATTCCCTAGTTAGTTATAAACTTCAGAAGGTTTATGTATTCTTGTTTTCTCTTTGAAATGGTAGGTAATTTGTGCCCTACAATAAACAGTGTTGCATTCTCTGTAGGTAGGACAGAGAGAACTGGAGCCAAAAATGAAGATTTTGGAACTTTTCCAGTGTAACAAATCACAGAATCACAGAATATTCTGAGTTGGAATGAGTAGAATCAAATACATTTAGATGTTTTAAGTCCTGTGTTCATACAGACATTGGTGTGTGTAACATCATGCGTGTGAATATTGCTGGTCTGAATATTACTTGTATGTGATTCTTTAACACAAGGAGGAGGAAAGAGGAGGAGCCATGCATGAGGCTGTGCTGGAAGAAAGCATGGACAGGTTTTTTTCTGCCTCTGAATTTCCTCACAAAACTTCTTGTACATGCATGTAGACCAGCTTGCTCAAACACTCGCTATTCCTCCTTAAGTGATAATACCTAGAAGTGCTTTTCCAGCTGGGCTTCCATGAGACTAGGTCAGAAAAATGAGGCATGAGTAGGGCTGTCTGTTCCCTTCCTTGCCCAGTCTGGAACAGCAGTAGCTGTTCTGGGAATGATTCCACACAACTGCTTCCCCCCCCCTTTTTATTGCTGTTAACAACTACTTGCCATGCCCTTTTGTGTCTAGGGAGCTGGTGGGTATGACCGTTGGAGTTGCTGCAAGTTGTGGTGTTTTTGCATGTCAGTAGTGTGTTGTGGGTTCTGTGGTCAAGGAGAATGAAGAAATTTGCAACGTATTTGAGATGTATTTAGACCATTTTTGACCAGACGTAGACTGCAGTCTGTCTGCTGGACTGCTGGTGTGCACAGCTGACTGCAGTAGCTTATTTCACTGTCTGCAGACCAATCTGGCACAGGGAGCCTATGAAATTGCTAAAGATGAGCTTGTACCAAGCTAATGAACATCTCAAATCTTGCCTTTCTTTTACTTTTTTTTTTTCCCCCTGAAACATCCCCAGAAGGAATAGCTATAAGAGGTGATAGTTTAAACTCCTGTGTCTGATAACACTGACAGCTTTTACCTTTGTGGGACTTTTGTTCCAATCACCACACCATAACTAAAGGTGATGAGTACCAGCTAGTGTGATTTCTTTGAAAAGGGCTATTTTTTTGTGGCTGAAAAGGTGCGTGGCTTAAAGAGAAACGCACCTATCGGAACTTTGCGTGCTTTGTGAAATTGCAGAAGGTGCTGCCAATTGCTCACAGACAAGAGGATCCTGAGCATCCCTGCTGAGATCTGCTGATGTCTGATCTATTGCTGGGAAGGATCTGAACCTGCTGGTGCAAATGTTTTTCAGTATAAGCTATAAAAGTATGTGCACAGTGCTGTTGTACATGTTGCATGTACATATTGCTGTTATGAGTCTTAAATTGCTGAAATTTGTGCTGTTTTTGTTTTTAGAGTGTATTTATTGTCCACATGTAGGAGAATTGACCTAGATGTTGCTACTCAAAGAATGGTTGGCATTATTAGAAGTATACTCAAGGGTCTCATCACTGTAGCTTTTTGCAAGAACAGAATGAACTCCAATGCAGAATTGGCGAGACTGTAGCTTTAGCTTCCTTATGATACTTACCGTTTATTAAGACAGCTGGACTATTTTGGTTAGCCTGCTTAGCTTCTTAGAATTTCATTTTTATAGAGTGTTTTCTGAATGAATCTTCGAGAAAGCAGAACTTAAAATCCATCAGAACATGTGTGGTGTAACTTTTACTTTGCTTGGTTTCCTACGTGGGCATTGATATGATTTGCAACATGGGCTCAGTCATTGCCTTCTTCATTTTTTTCCAGTAGCACTACAAAAGAAGGTGGAAAAGTGCCCTGCTTTTGTTGTGGTTCATGAATTGGGTTATACATGTTAGCTGGTTTGGAAGAGAATTTTTCAGGCTGATAAGCAACAGAAGATTAGAAAAGGATGTGAGCTTCTAACTTGAAGAATCAGAGAGATTTTAAGTGACTTGCTGGGAAAAATAAAATAAATATGGGAAGCCAACAACTGCACTTCATGAAAATAGAGCAGGGGATCATCTACAGACATCTGATTAGAAACTTTCCCCGTGGCAGAAAAAATGTGTTAAGTGTTAAAATTTCTAATTTTACTAAAAAAAAGGAACTTACGATGTGATTTTTTTTTTAGTTTGAAGACCTCATCTGTTCACTATTTTAGCATCTGGCAGTATGAGTTATTTTCATTGTGTAGTTATAATGCAGTCAAAATCAGAATTCAGAGAATAACTGATTTTATATAAATTTTACTTTGTTAGCATTTGGTTAATTGTGTTCATGGGATTTAGTTATTGTTGACTGGTTATTTGATTAAGAGTTGGGCTTTGTTTTTATATGCCAGTTTGGAACTGTGTTTGCAATATGAAACTATAAAACTGTCAGTGCTGCCCTTGATGTTGTGGCAATTGCCTTTTACTTTAGCATGACATAACCAGGATCAGAGTTTGGCTTAAAGACTTGCAGCAGGTTGGGTTTTAGAACTTACTTTCTACCCTCTCTCCACTGAAATAGCAATGGAAGAGCCCCTTGTGCCGGTAGTGTGCCTCTTCACTCTGCGTGTTATTCCTGGAAGGTACAGCCATGTGGCCAGTAGGATGTGCCCAGCAGTTGGCATGATGCCTCTTTTTCTTAGCTGCCAGTTGTATCTGTTAAAACTGCTATTATGATCTTGATTAGATAGCTTTGTAAAGCTGGCTGAATGCAGCGTTTATAGTGAATTAGATACTTGGGTTTGATAATTTTAATTAGATCAGGTTGTCTTTGTACAGGATTCTTGTTCATGTGGCTCTAGAAGGACCTCAGCATCAAGAAACAGCAGGTTTTTTTTTAGAGAACTATCAGTATCAGGTTCTTGTTCATTTCTAAAACTGCTGGGGGGTATAGCCTTGCTGAAATACGAAACTGTAAAAGAAATGCTCAACTTTGTTAGACTGCCCCAGAGTCTCAGAAGTTCTTGTTTTATTAAAGAAATGAGTAAATTTTTCGGGATGAGGAACAAATCTTTTGTCAAGCACAACATATTAGTGATCCCAGTTTTCATTTGGGCAACTATCACCAAACCACAGATCCTTGGGCTCCCTGGAGCCCAACCTGTCTGCTCCTTGGTTGTCATTTACAGTTTGGTTCTGTTAGTATCAAACTCTCTAAGCTTTAAACTTCTGCAGTTAGGATCTACATGTGAAGTGACTGATGCTGACAGACTTATGGCTTGTTTGCAAGTTTACCTGGTGACAAACTTCCAGGGGTGACTTCAAGCAAGTGTTGTCTCATCTAGTAGGAGAATGCCACTGAGCTGGTAGGATTTGCAGTTCATGCTCTGCCCACAGAGATCTCGCAGCAAAGTTACTGAACCTGGCTGTGAGCAGAGTAGTGGAGAACTGCCTGTTGTGAGACTTCCCAATACTGAACTATTGCAACTATTGAGAGGGAGATGCATGGATTTGTTTACTATCACAAAAAAAATCCTAAGGCCATCTGTATAAAGGCAGGAATTTCTGTAAGTACTTACACTTGCTGTATTACCTTTTTGTTCTTTGATTCCATATTACATTTTTAGGTCAAAATTTCTGTGATTTTGTCCATACTGCTTTTGGTCTCTCTGGTTTTCATTCCCTTTCTGACAAGTGAAGGATATTTATCATAAAATATTTTCCTAAATGAGGGTAAGCAGCTGAGTTGAGCCTGAAGATTCTTCTAATAATATCTAGTGAGAAAAAAAGACCATAATTGCAATAGGAATAAAAGAGGCAGAATGTTTCTTCCAGACTGCACTGTATTTGCTTGTAGGTGTGTGCTTCACTATCAGAATTTGGCTTTTCATTGGATGCATATGAAAGACAGGTCTCTGTCAGGCTCATTATGAAGAATCTGCTCCTGCAGAGCAGAAATCTTTTACAGCCTGAGTACAGTAATTTACTTGTGTTTATGTGGATACTCTCCATGTAAACTTCTACACTTGGCAAAACTTCTGGTGTCTGCTCTAGACTGTAAGGGGACACTTTTGTTCTGAAGCTCTGGCCTGCAGGGGGAAAAAAATTACAATAAACTGTTGCCTCTGAGAATTTGGGTCTCAAGCGTTCCTTTGTGGTATGCTCATGCCCTTTGCAATGATGGCTGACTTGTTTATACTCTTCAACTGTTTGCCATTTAGACTTATTAAATCTGCATCTGATTTCTTTTGTGGAGTAGTGATCCATTAGTCATGGTTGGTACTTTAAAAATACATGGAAAAATATTATCTGCATATAATAATAGATACCCAGACCTCCATTTTGTGTTGATACCCTCTGAGTAGTTTTTGTTTCTTAGTATTATTTCTCCAGAATGCAGTTGGCAGAGCTTGAATGGGTAGTCTACTTACTAGCTGCCAAATACAGGCTTTCAAAAGTATGTTACATTCTCTTTTAAATGAGGACACTGAGAGCAGGCCACTTTCTGGGAAAGTGGTTTATGTTAGTCTCCCTCCTCACCCCCTCCTTTTGTTTTGTTTTTTTTTTTCATAAAATAGTTCTGTGCATCCAAACTGACTTTTAAGTAATAGAAAGCACAAGAGGTCTGTCGCATGTGGATGAACTTAAAATATTTGAGTCAAATTTGATTTGATAAGGTCTCCTGGTATGTGGTTCAACTTGTGTTTAAGCACTGTAAGGAAGCAGTTTTAGCTGCACTTCATCATAATCAGTGCTGCTCATCTGAAGGTGATGAAAGCTTTGTTTAGGTGGATTTGGCCTGAGTGCTGGTGATTAGTGTAAATGTCAAATAATGTGTCAAATCTCTTTTTTTTCTACAGTGAAATATGATAACATGGAGTTTGACTTATGAATTCCTCAGTAGGTTTGAAAGCATGGTTTTTTCCATGTAGTATCACTTCCCAGTACTCTTTAAAATAGTTTCGATTTCTTGCGCAAACTACTACAGTGACTGTAAAAGTCCTTGAAAAATTAGTGAGGCACAAACACAACTGTGTAAAATGAAAAGAACTGTGCTCAGATAGGACTTCTGATGAGCTCACAAGTCTCCGTAATGAAGAGATGAAGGAGCGAGGGAATGAAAATGTTGTCCTTCAATGGAATTGTCTTTGTCTCTTCTCCCATCATGTTTTGTGGTAGGATGGAAAAAATCACAGGCAGTAGCATCTTATAATAGTTAAAAGCTTTTGTATAAAAGTTACTCTGATGAATCTTCATGATGAAGCCATGGCAGTTTGACTCAGAGCAGAGTGGGGGAAAGGGGAACACTTTCTGGACTAGAAGTGGTACTGGATGAGTGTCTGGGAGGTGAATTTGAACATACCTCAAAGTACAGCATTTTTTTGCAGGACTTCTAGCCAAAAACTCCGGACAGTTTCTTTGGAGGTTTACGAAGTCCCACCTGATAAAATACCGCAATGTTTAAAAGCTGAATGGATTTATCTGTATGGGAAACAACTACGCACCTTAAATTTGGCATTCACATGACTTCTTTTTCAGTAGGGCTTGACTACTCAGGCTGTTTAATATGGCCAGTTGTCCCCTCTAAAGAGGCAAACAAAAGCTGTTTCTGATTCATGTAAATTAGCGGTTACAACAGGTGGTACTTGAAGTCTGGTTTGTGCCATGTATGACTGAGTACCATATGGTTTGGGCACTTTAGAAAAGACTAAATGGGACTTTCAGCTTTCATTCCTGTTTTGGTTTTTTTTTTACCAGCTTTTTAAACTTGACTTGAACAAGTGTATGGTGGAGCACTGTAGAATTGGATGATCTTTTTATTAAAGTGGAACTCTATCATATCTGAAGAATTCCATCTTCCAAGTTGGAAGTGGATTGCTAGAAACTATTTGATGAACTTTCATTAGTCTGATGCCAGGACAGACTGAGTTGTTCGCTTAAGAGTAGTTGGGATATATGACATTAGCGTTGGTTTTGGAGTTTTTAGAATTTGTTAAATTCTCTTTAAAGACCAAATTCTAATTTAATTTATCTTTCTCAAGGCATTTTCTGTAGTTTTTAATATTTCTGTGTGTGCCTTGTGTGATAAAGATTTAAGATTGAATCTGTTGATTAGTATATTGGTGCTTAGATGTTAGAGACAATGAAGAAAATATTGTGCCTCAGAACTCTGCCAGGAGACCAGAAAATCAAATACATTTCTGTTTCCAGCCACTTCTTTGGCTAATTTATTTCCACCACCTAAAGGATAGTGAAGATTGAAGTCATGCTGGGCTTAAGAAGGACAGATCCCTTTTGTACATGTGTATGTCTTCTGGTCTTTCAGCTGCTCTTTGGTAGGAGGTTTAAGGTTGGATATTAGAAAGAGGTTTTTCATCCAGAGAGTGGTTGGGCAGTAGAACAGGCTTCCCAGGAAGAGGTCACTGTGGCAAGACTGGCAGAGTTCAAGAAGCGTTTGGACGATGTTCTCAGGCACATGGTGTGACTCTTGGGGATGTTCCTGTGCAGGGCCAGGAGTTGGACTCAGTGATCCATGTGGGTCCCTTCCAACTTGGCGTATTCTGTGATTCTGTAACTTGCTTGGCTGTTGATTTAGAGGAACAATATGCTAAACCTGAGCATGAAGGGCAGCTGAGAATGTGATGCTCCTCAAGTACACTCATTTCGCTCATGCTCCTATGCTCACATCAGGATTATTTGTTTGTTACAGATATGCAAGTCTCTATTTCTGCTGTGCTATTGAAGATCAGGACAACGAACTAATAACTCTGGAAATAATTCATCGCTATGTAGAACTTCTTGACAAGTATTTTGGCAGTGTGAGTTAGCTTCTTTATATTTTATAATTTTGTTTTATGCCCACAGCACTTTTATAAAAACATAACCAACTAGCTGTTGAAAAGGTGCATCTAACACATTTTATGTGGCTTGTTTGGCCAAGCTAAACTGATGGTTGCCTATATAACTGTTAAAATACAAAACTAAATTATTGATTTGGAAGAAGAACTGTTATTAATCTGGTGTTAATTGCCTGTATTTATTTCATTTCATAGTAGTTTCACTCGAGATCAGATAAAATCTTACTCTTCGCTTTCTGTTTAGGGAGCTTTCCTTCTCCCTGGCACTGCTCTAGTGTGTGAGCACTTCTTACATCTGCTTCCAATGGATGCAGCTGGTAGTGAAGTAGCAGGAAGGATAAGGAAAGGCAAGACAGACATCTGCTTACCCAAACAGCAAACACAGAAAAACTGTCGTACTGTACATTAACACTTGTAGAAAAACGGCTGCTTGTTCTTCTGCCTTCCTAGTCCAGACTAGGGAATGCACAGGATGAGTAAAAAATTTAAGATTATTGTGTTTTCACATTTTTCTATAAGATTGCATGGCCTGCCTTTAGATACTACAGTCAAGAAGACAACTTTTATAGGGATATTCTCGTGCCTCTTGAAGAGCCACATAATACAGATGGTTGTGAATTGAACCTGTTTTAACAATGATGAAAGTATTTTTCAGGGGTTCTATAACTGTTTCTAACTCAAGAAAAAAATTTTTTTTCTTTTTGTTTTCCCCTCCAAGGACTGATTTTTATTGTTGCCGCATTGTGTAAAAGGCTTAGGTAACTATTTGGTGATGCTGAGAAAAAGTTAAGTTTTGTGAGAGGATGTACCTCAAGTGAGAGTAACCTCCCGCTTTGCAGTAATGCTTGATGTTCTTTTTAGGTATGTGAACTTGATATCATCTTCAATTTTGAAAAAGCCTATTTCATTCTGGATGAGTTCCTTTTAGGAGGGGAAGTTCAGGAGACTTCCAAGAAAAATGTTCTTAAAGCCATCGAACAAGCAGATCTTTTACAGGAGGTAAGCAAATTCAGCTTCTCTGGCCAAAATGTCAGCATGGTAGGCTGTGATTCAAAAAAGCTCCTGTTTCTCTAAGCTTGTAGAAGGTACTTTTTAGCATGCTTAGCATGTAGTTTCCAGTTAGTTGTCCTAATTGTGCAATAGGATGATGTTAATCTGCTCTTTTCGTTTTGTTTGGCACGTGTATGTTTTAACCCACTGTGACTTTGTGTGTGTTCTGCTAGTAACTGCAAGTGGCTATTTTATGTTTATACTTAGATAATTGTAGTTCATGTTGGTTTAACTAAGTGTTGTTCATGTGTCTTTCATTTCTTCCTTTTATTAATTAATCATTAGTTTTTCTGTTCATACCTGATGCATGTTCACTTCTTTACTGTTTCACTGCTGAAATCCAGAAGGTAGACTCTCTTCTTTGAGACTCATTCAGGTATAGTTCTTATTAGTTCTTAGACCTGCTTTTCTGCTGTAGTGTGCTTACTTTGGAGCATTTCTGTGTTCACAAAGCAGTAATAGTAGTGCCATAGAAACATACAGAATAAAGTATAAGAACGTTGTTTCTTCACTTTGAATGCTTTGGTTTTTATTATTACTGTTGAAGAAAGATTGCATCTCTACCATTTTTTTTTTTTAAACTTCTGATGTGAAGGACTTCAATGGTATAGAAAAACTTAGTGTAGTTTCTCCATCCTATGCTTGTTATTTTGTGTTTGCTTGGTTTTGTTTGGTTGGTTTTTTTCTTACTGAATTGTGGTCAGTGTTAAGATTCTTGAATACCTAAATGGAAGTCGCAAAGTCCTGGTGTACTGGGGAAAACATCAGCCTTGTGTGCAAATCAGTGGAACGTACTGTTTAACAGGCATGATGAACCTTAATTTTTTTAAATGTACTGAGGTTCACTGTTCAGATTTGATACTGATCTAAGCTGCTCTGCTTTTTCCCCCCAGTGTGAACCTTCAATTTGTTATTTTGTTCTAGGAGTTAATTGCTTAATTGCCTTATAAGCATTTTCTGTTTCACTTGTTAATCTTTTGTTGGACGTAGTATTAATAGGATGGGGAAACGTTCTTTACCCTTGTAGTTGTGTTTGTAATCCTTTCAGAGTATGGGCAGATCTGCGGCATGTTAAAGTTCTTGTCTGTCAACAGCTGGTGTCAGGGCCAAGGTCAGTCATTACACACAGATTTGCCACCCTGTTTTTCTAGAAAGGAAATACGTGCACTCACTTACTTTTTGTGTTCTGTTTCAAGTTTGGTTAAGCTCTTCTTTACTTTTAGAAGGAATTATCTTAACCAGAAGTCCTGTTGCACTTTACAAAGAGGGGACAAAAATAGTCTGTTTATTCTCTTAAAATCTTTTGCTTTTCATATGAAAACAGATATAACAGATTAGCTGTATATTCCAGTCTGTCTTCTGCAAATGCAGTTAATGATACACCACATAGAATTACTGTATTCTTTCTCATTCTTACTGGTCTTGAACCTTATTTTCACCATTTTTGTGGCACTCTTCTAAAGCAAAAATGCATTCTATTTCTAGGAATTCATCATTGATTTTCTATCCAAGCAACTAGCATTCTCTTTTTACAGAGAATATAATTTAATATTAATATTACTTCAAGATAAAAATTCTGTGCAAAAGGAAATACCACTTTTCCCTTGCCCTGGTAGTTTTACCCTGATTTCCCCATGTCTGGGAGATTTCTGTTTTCAAGGTTTATTAACTAATTTCTCACTAATTGGAACGTAACAGTTTATCACAGCACTGCAGTAGTCCTGTGTTGGACTTCTATATTTTTTATTCTTAGCTGTATTGACTGTTGATTAATTCTAAAACTGCTCCATAAATCTGGTTTTTAGTTTATAAACCCTGTAAAAGTCTGGGTTTATATTTATATTGAGCTTCCAATAAATTTGGACTCTTTCTGCACACGTTTGGTTTTGTATCAACTGCCACTATGTGCATTCTGAGTTTGATGAAGAGAGTTGTTAAAATAACAGCTGGTCACATCTGGAGACTTTCTGGTACTTTCAGTTAGTGTCTTCTTCCCAGAATACTTCAAAACTACCAGAATGAAACATGGTGTGATTCCAAATGCAAAACGTATTTCTAGCAGGGTTGTCACATGTTTGGTTTTGACTATGTCGGATTTTAATTATGTGCAAAGTGACTTTTATTTGGCCCTGAATACTCATATTGCCAAATATATATATATATATCAGTGTTGAATGCACAACATTATTAATTAGTAATGCCACATACATTAAAGTATGAAGTATCTTAAAGATGAAGAGCTGTACAGAATACTTATACAAGGAAAATCATTACAAATACATTAAGTGGCTACTTGTGTGATGTTGAAAGGAAATATGCAGAGGCCCAAATTGCTGAGTAGTGAATTAGTTCTTAATAGCCTTGGCTACTTGTATTTTCTGTGGCGGTTTTCCAGGATGTACTTCTGTGTCTGAGCACCTACTTCATTTTGTCGTGAAGTTCTTGCTGCTGTGTGGTCCACTTGCAAACTGCTTGTTACAGTTTGTGTGACTGAAACACACTAACTTTTAAAACCATTCCTGTTAGCTCTTCAGTAACCTGCTCAGTTCAAATATTCATTCCCTATCCCCTTCACCATATCTGTTTTCACCTGATAACTTTTAAACAGTCAGTTGTTAACACTGGCTGTGACATCCAGATGAATGGTAGTGAAACTAATTACTTCAAGACTTCCATACTTCCTCCTAACTATTTCTAGAAATACTACTGTTCAAAAGAATACTGTTCCACGTCTTTGATAATTTTATATCTTGTTTGCTGTAGAAATTTTAAATACTTAACAGGTGATTACAAAGGCATCCACTGCTGAAAAGGTGGTTTTTGCCTGTGTGAACAACTCAGTTATACTGAGAGAAGAAAATTGGCAAGTGCGGTATGTTGTTGCACGACTTACATGTTTTTATGTGTATGTATATATATACACATGTAGTGTGTGGAACACTAAAAGGTAACCCTGTGCGTAATTTAATGATACTTAAATTTTTTAAGGCATGAAACTACCAACAGTAGATCTTCTGTGCAAAAGAGAGGATTTGATTTATTTCTCTCAGAAGTCTAATTGCTGTGGTTTTATTTGATGGTTTGAATAATTCAATGTGATGCTTGGAAATTTGTGGTCATTTAATGTGCCAAATCACTACAGTCAAGGAGTTAATAATTCTAATATCTAAAACAAGCAGTCATGTATATATTTTAAAGCAAATCTATACAGAATCGCTCATTTTCATTTGTAATAGGAAAAGGTTCCTAAACATTGGCTTGGAGTGAAAATTCTTTTTGTTGATTATCCTGTGTAAGTTTTAGAAAAGTGTTTTGGAAATTATCCACTGCTATTCTTTTGTAGGGTGTTCATGTATTTTTTTAGTAGTTGATTGCAGAATATCTAAATACTTAAAAATACATATATTTTTAGAGGCGCCATGATAAAAAGATCAGTGGTTCTGTCAACAAATCACACTTGTTTCTGTCACTATTTTGGCAGTAAACAAAAATCTCAAAGCTATGTGAATGGTTTTTTTTCTTATGTTCTTGCATTTTGGCCTCAGTCAGTATTTACTAGTCCTTCCAAAAGAAAAATGAGAGGCTATCAATTAACCTTACTTTCTTTGCTGTTTCAAGCCCTTGCCTCATCCTGTATCCTGAAGGGTGCTTAAGGTGTTCACGTTGCCTGACTTGTGCTAGATGCTTAGGGTTGCTGGGTAGATTTAAGCTTTTGGTTTTAGAATGAGCATCTTTGGAAATGAAAATTCGGTGATTTTCTGGCATATGCCATGAAAATGTTCTTCTTGGAGATTAACTGTGCTGGTTGGAAACTATATGTTTGAAGGTATGTGTAATAGTAGGTAGTAGGTTGTCCTTGAGATATGATAATGTTGGTATTATCAGTAACAAAAACAATCTCTGATACTTAAGCCTGCAGTAGCTGGGAGTGTAAGGGGTTTTGTCCGCTTTAGGAAACAGCCTTTGTGAGCAGCTGTTTCATACTAGTTGCCAGAGAAACTTACCATAATTAATGCAATTAATTCAGTCTTCACTTAATGTTACCTCTTAAATATAGACTATTGAAATAGACTGCCTTCTTAAGTTGACAGTGGCATTATTTGCCTTGGCTGTACCTGTGTCTTGCTCAGTGTGAAACAAGAATGAATAGTGGAATCTTTACTATAGTGGAGACCTGCCTGCCATGATTTTTGTCTGCTCTCCTTGTGCAACTTCTGGCTCAGCTTCAGGCAATCCGCTGCAGTTCTTAAGAATTGTATGTGCTTGATTTTAAGCACAGACAGTGATCTACAGTAGCACTTTAGAAGATACGTATAGGGACCTGTGAGGGTTACCATGAATGAGAAAGCGGTATGTTGTTAGTTCATTATTTGGTGGGTGGACCATTCAGTGGATAAAGAAGTGGTTGGACAGTTACAGCCAGACAGTAGTGCTCATGGTTTGGTGTCCCAGTGAACATCAGTGACAAGTCGGGTTCCTCAGAGGCCTGTAATGGGACCAGTGCTGTTTAATGTCTTCATTAATCACACAGAGGAATTGAGTGCACCCTTCATGAGTTTGTAGGTGACACCAAGCTGAGTGTTGTGGTAGACACCTGAAGGACAGGATACCCTCCAGGGGGGCCTGGACAAGCTTGAGAAGTGGATCCATGGGAACCTCATGAAGTCCAACAAGACTAAGTGCAAGATGCTGCACGTGGTTTGGGGCAACCCACAGTATCAATACAGGCTGGGGGTGAACAGATCAAGAGCAGCTGAGAAGGGCCTGAGGGTGCTGGTGGATGAGAGGCTGGGCATGAGCTGGCCATGTGCACTCCTGGAACAGAATGCCAGACGTGTCCTGGGCTACATCCAAAGTAGTGTGGGCAGCAGGTCAAGAGGTGTGATTCTGCCCCTCTACTCTGCTCTCATGAGACCCCACCTGGAGTGCTGCATTCAGCTCTGAGGAACAACCGCCTATAACAACCAGCTGTAGATTTAATAGTAGCAGACAGCTCTGTAAATGTTGATATCAGATGTGTTTCCATATTTTTAATAGATCTTTTTGAACTGTCCTTTTTGTACTGTTGAAGTAGGCTTTCCTGCAAATACTTACCAAATCATTCTCTTATGTTTAAAGAAATAGGAATTATTCCAGAAAATGAATAGTTGGAGCTGCATCTCTTTTTCCAAAATAATAATTGGGGGAGGAGAAGTTAATTTTTTCAGGTTTAAATGTCTTCTTAAAAAGGTAGCATTGAGTATCCAGGAAGTTACTGTATCATGCTTCAACCCCTTCCCATTCTCAATCTGCTTTTTGTGGTGGGTTTTTTTTTCATTTGTTTGTTTTTGTTTTTGTTTTTGTTTTTGTTTTTTTTTATTCCTGGTAACTTGAATATTTTTCTGGTTTGTATGTGAGTTTTTGATTCTTTTTGGAAAGATGTAGTTCAGTATCTTAATGTTCTTTGTCAAGTTTCTTGCTTTTCTGGATGTGTCATGATATTTAGGACTTACCATAGATTTGCAGGCTGTAATTTCTAAATGCTTTAATAATCCAGTTGTCTTTCCAAAAACATGTTGTCAAATCTTAATCTATCCTTATCTTTATGAATTGAAAATGATAGAAAGCTTTTCACCTTTCACCTGAGCAGCTTTTCTTCAGACTGTTAAAAATATAATTTTACTAAATCTGTCTCCATAATGTTTGCCCTTTTTCAGACTGTTTTGTTTGTGTGTATGCATGTAAGATCTGATTAATCTTGTTACATTAAAGAAAATAAAATAAATCAAAATTAAAAGTTCTTAAGACTCAACAAGTTGAGGAAGGAGTCTTCCATATAAGTGTTAAATACGCATTCATTGAGCTTTGCAAATTGAAACATGAGAAATTTTCATTTATAAGACAAATGAGCGTAAGAGAAGTCCTTGGTGTCTCATGACTGTTGGATACCCTCTCTGATGTGATCTATTCACAAACCTGCCTGGGAATTTGATCATTCATTGCTATAAGCAATTCTTGGAGAGCTGTGGAGGGTATATTAACAGCACACCAAACTCTTCGTAGATTATAATTCTATTTAGGTCATGTTTATTATCTGTACACTGAACTGATAGATTCTTCTCCAGAGATATTCTGTCACTGGCAGTAGAAGCGCTGTGTCAGGGTGATACAATGAAAGTTTTAGCACTGCTCCATGTGCCGTAGCTGTTTTCAGGAGTTTAGTCACGTGCTTCTTGTCAATAAACATAGTAAATTCAATGAACAATTGCAGACGGCTGCTTGACTGTAAGGAGTATCTTATCTTCAAAATTAAGTGCTTTCTGAATGTGCACATTAATCTGCATTTTAATAGAATAAGTTCATTGGATGTGGCAGAATGCTGAAAAGAGCAATGCTAATGTTTGGATCTTCAGATTGCGAGGAGAAATTTCCATTTTTACCCTGGTGTCTGAGATGATGTGTCATGTTGCAGTGCTATTGCCCTTTCCTAGAATTTTCACTACCTGTGAAAATGGTTGCAGAGTGCCAGAGAATATTAGGTGAAAAGAATAAGAATGCCCCCAGGAGGCAACCTGTTGTGTTTGGGTTTAGATTCTCATTTCTTTGTGGTCTTATCTGTGTGTTGTACAGACGTTGGGCACGTTGCTGGTATGTGTTTTGGGGCTTTTATTTGTTATTTTTAAGGGACAAGCTATGTTTTTTTGTTGCCAAGCTGTCTAGCAACAGTAGTAGTTCTGGTGATGGATGTCAAGATACAATGAAAGTGTATATATTAAATTTTACACTGAAAATTTGATATTAAAAGGCAAAAAAATCTGAGAAGACCTATTGTTCCCAATTCTTTGAGAAATCTGTTTGATTAACAGATGGATTGAAGAAAATGAAAATGTCCCACTTTTTGCTCTAAGCATTACTACATGAAAATGACTGCTCAGCAATGTGACTTAATAGACATGATTTAGTAGCTCTTGAATTAAATTGTTTAAATTACTTCAAGGACAGTAGGTAGATATGTTGAATGATACATATTTTTCTTCATGGAACAAGTATTATTTTAATATCAATGTTAGTAATAATATTGTGTGACAGTTAATCACTAAATCAAATATATGTAAATTTGGTAGCATCCTATTCTATTATGCTCTCAGTCTATTATAATAATGAACAACTCATCTTAAGTTCCCTTTACAAAAAAGTGTTTGGATTAATATTTTTTCAAGCACAAGTGAAGCTTTCTAAATAACTCTGTACAACTTATTCTTTTAAGGTACCACTATCCTTTATCTGGTTGAGAAATGAAAAATAATCTCAAGAGGTTTTTTAATGCATCTGCTTGGGGTCTTTGAACAAATGTTTTCTACTGATGCATTTCTGGACGACTTAAATTTGTAACTTAATAACAATAAGTGAAACAGATTTGAGCATAATAACTGAATTTAATGTTGTATATAGTTTAGAATATTTCTAAGTCTCATTGTAAATGGAAATAAGCTGTACATGATTGGTGGATGTTGGGGTTTTGTTTGTTTTTGTTTTTTAATTTAGTAGTTGGTATTATATTTTCACTGCTGCTTGATTTTGTGTTTGTAGAGCCAGAATGAAGACTGGGGAGGTTTGTCTGAGGATATCTTATGATTAAGAGCATTCTAAGGCATTAGCCCTTTTGACCCCCATCTAAATGATTGGTAACTACCAAGTTTACCATTTTGGTGGCATGGATTAAATGGGTGCTATGCAAAGACTGCTGCACGTGTAATTAAGTCCTTGCAAGGGTAAACAGAAAATGGGTGATGGGCTTAACTTTCTGCAACACTTGCATGATGGTCTTTGAAGAGTGCTTTGAGTGTTTCCTTTTATTTTCCTTTTATGTACTAACTGCATCAACTTGAAGTGTCTGACTTCTACTGGCTTTCTTTGGTGTTGATAATTAAATGGGATAATGCAAGTTAGAGAAATGGATACCAAGACTAATACCTAAACAGATGTTTGGCTTTGTTTACTTACAATCAGCCCATGTAAAAACGTATTTATTGAAAAATGAGCTGTTTACATCTGCTATGCAAAGAAAATGGGCCCTAAAAAGACTGGGTGCTGCTTCAGTTGACTGTATATCAAGTGCCGGATGCTGCATGACAGAACAAAGCTTATTTGCATATATAGTGCATTGCAACATATTTTTGTCCAAAGCATAAGTGGAATACATTGTGGCAGTCCAACTAATACAGGTAAGATTTTATTTTGCATAAGACAAGTTTAAAACACATGATAATGATTTGCTGGAGAAAACTTAATTAGTCTGCTGCTTCTTTGATATAATGCTAAACAAGGAGTTGAGTAAACAAATTGGTTTATGTAATGTGGAACTGTGGTAATAGATCTAATTTCATACACTGCTTTATAAATGTCAGGATTTAGTTTCTAGTTAAAAGAAAATAATTATAGTACACAAAAGTATATGTTATGTGTTCAGAATCAAATTCACTGTTGGTGTATGGGTGTTTTTACCATTTAAGAGTTTTCTAGTATATGATATAGCCACTGATCTGTGTTTGGAAGTGGAGAGCAGCCAATAACCTGCTTTTGATTGGACCTGTAGAACTAGGGCAGCCAACAAGTCATTTGTTGAAAACAAAGTTTCTTATATGAGCTTGGACATATCCTAAAACAATGAGGAAAAAACTAAATGCTCAAGCTAGATACTTTCTACACTTTCCCCCCATGTTTCTTCCTTTTTCTCGCCTCTTTGCAATAAGTTCATGTAAAAAGAGTGTGATTCTCAAGGTGAGGTTAGTATTAATACTGCAACTTTGAAACTTCTCTTGTGATTAAAAACTTAAAAAGTTATCTGTGGTGTCTGGGGCCTGTGCTAATAACAGAGCTTTTACTTATGAGTCTTAATCTTTCTCTTGTTATTGTCTTAGTTGGCTTCAAAGACCAATTCTGGCACATACAAGCTCAGTCTTAGAGAATTCTGTGTGACTCCAGTTTACTTGCCTAGGGTATGCCCCAGATAAATTCTGTGTATGGGCCCAATGTTGAAGAAATGTGCTTTGTCCCCACTAAGCTAAACACAGAGGCATTATCTGATGCCCCTGAGATGTTACTTCTTGGCCTGTACTGCTCCCTGGAAAGGAATAGTTGCTTTGTTCAGAGCTTAATTTACAAGGTTGTTATGACTCCTCAGAATATGGAGAAATGGAGATGGTGTCTGCTGGGGTTGAGTGGAGAGGACAGACAGAAGTTACACATAACAAGAGATGGGGGATAGTTTGCCTGCCATAAGGAACTGCAGCTTGTATAGAGGAATGGAGATCATCTGTCTTAAAGAAAGATGATCTGAGGTAAAGGAGATTGTCTTCGGACAAGGGGAGGAGTTTGACTCTTAGTTTTGGTGCTTGGATTAACCTGATATTTAACTGATAGGTTATACAGCTTCAAATTACTTAATCCTTGTTACTCTCTGAGGCATAAACAAGCAGTGAATGACTAGAATGTGGAGTTTTTGAGAGCTGTTTCAGAGTAATTTGCTTGTAAACTAGGATGTCGAGTTCTTCATGTGCTGTGTGGCAACTGTAATAAGCCACATATTCAGAAGTAGTCAGCTGCACACGGAATTTGGGGAAGTTCAAGGTAAGCCTTGTATAATATTGAAAAACCTAAGTGATACACACCAAGACCGGGTGAAATCTTTATACTGAACATTTAAGTTCTGCTGTGTAGAACTTTTGGGCTTTATTGAGAGCAGTTCACAGGTGGTCAAGTCAGGGTGCAGTTTCCTCATCTCCCAAAATCATGCTGGCAGTGACTCTTGTTGAGAAGACCAGATCCATTCCTACTGCCACCTCTGTGTTGTATTGATCCACTTGCCCTGTGGTTGTGTTACTCCCAGCTTGTTAGCTAAAATTTGAACACATGCAGGGCAGCATGAGGGAAGTGCCAGGAGGAAGAAAGCAGTGGCATTGAAAAGGGAAGTAAAAGGCCGCTGCTTTTGGCAATCCAGGACTTTTGCTAAAGCTAATAGTGTAACTTAAATTACATCTTATTTTTAAAAATTCCCAGTATCTGTGTGTTTTAAAAAGCCAGTGTTCCACACATCTCTTGTCCTGACTCAATGTCTGCTATGAACCCGCAAGTCAGTCAGGATAGGTTAAATTCTAATTTACCTGTCTGATGCTGCACCCCTGCTGTTGGCCTGAGTCATAGGTGTGTAGCAAGGAGCTTTAGCAGCAGTGTTGACTTAAGGAGTTTTCCATTCTCCTTTCCCTCTTTCCTTTGTGCCAGAAAAACTATTTATATGACCATTCCAGAACTGGATTTCAGATCCATTTAAACTGATCCAATTTAAATTGCTCATTTTTAAAAACACAGAGTCAGCAGCTTTTCTTTTCCATGTTTACAACTGTGCTGCAAACATTTGTCCAAACAATTATACGAAGGCAAAGTGCTGCAGGACCAGGAAGGAAGGGATATGCTTAAATGCCATTGCCATGGAAGCCGAATGATATTGGACATGATGTGGCTTGTTGCAGCAGTATATTCTGGTCATCCCTTCAGAGATACAGCCCTGCAGTTTAAGAAATGCTTTCTTAAGTAAAGGAGACTAAGTAATGCAAACCTGTATCTGCAGTGCCGGAAGAAAACATTACTGAATCCTTATGTGCGTGGCTTGGCAGTTTGCCAAACATACAGACACTGTGGGATTATCTGATAGAGAACTCTGTGATCTTTAATAATTTTGGCTCTACCTTCACAATACAAAGTATTCAGCCACAGTATGTGCTTAAAGCATTTGTGGTTTTATGATGGCAGAGAGGAGCCTCTGGTGGGTTCTGGGAACCATCTTTGTCCTGCAGTGTTAGGCTGTTGATTCTTCGTAGCTCACTGCGTGGCAGCTGATTGGCACGTACGGAGCACGGCCTCCCAGAGCGATTATCGCCCCTGATCCAGCAGATCAGAATAGCAGCTCAGAGGCAGGAAGAACCCACTATTATCCAGTTACAGTACGTGAAGTTTCCATTGATATTTTTATTTCTGCTTTTGGCAGGGAGGCAGGAAGGCCACTGCTGATCTTATGTCATACCCTCCTGCTCTGGTCTGTTGAGGTGATGTTTTAGAGCCAAAGGGTGTGCATATGCTGGGATATTCTGCTGAATAACAGCTGCATGACGACTGTTGCTGTGTCAGACTCTAGTTGAGAATCGTGTTGACAAATTTACACCAGTTTTGAAGATGCTTTTATTTTTTTTTCTCTGCATAGAAAGCTGCAGACAAGATCTTGACTTGGAGTTGTTATTGATATAGAATTGTTTTTTGTTTTTGAAGAGCAACACTTGTCTTAGAAGATATTCCAAGACCTTATGGGTGTTTCTAGGTTCTCTGAGAAGACATTTTGTTCTCCTTTAAAAGTAAAATAGAATTTTCCCATTAAACATGCTCCATCCCTGGATGTATGCAAGGCCGGGCTGGATGGGGTACTGAACAACCTGGTATAGTGGAAGGTGTCCCTGCCCATGGCAAGAGGGTTGGAACTAGGTCTAAAAGATCTTTCCAACCCATACCCTTCTATCTAATTGGAGTTATTAAATGGCTGGCTAACCAAAGATTAGAAAACAGATACTCTCCTGTTTTGAAATCCTTGGAAGGGCGAGTAAACAGCAGCAATTTCCTAAAGCAGCCTTCATTAGAAATATTTCCTAATAAAGATTCAGAAGTAGAGTATAAAAGTAAGTGCTTCTGAAGCATTGCTAAAGAAGGGCTTGTTAAATGTTAATCTCTTCCTGCTGTAAGAATTTCATGTTTCTAAATAGAAGCCCTCATCCCCCCACTTTCCCATAGCCTATTTCTGTAGAATTCTTCCAAAACTTCTGTATGCTCCATGATGCTGCATCTTCTGTTCTTACTAGGGTTTTTTTAAATGCTGGGACGAGGGGGGAAACCAAGTGTTTGTCAAAAGGTAGCAGTTACAATTTTTTCCTGCAGTTTAACATGGCTTGCCTTGATAGGCTTTGTGCTGGGTTTAATGGGAAAAAAGTTAAAACAATAACCTAAGCAAATATTCCCTGAAAAAGAAGTGCCAAGTATTCACGAAGTCTCTCACTGCCATGAGATGTCAGTAAAATGGCAGCACTGCAAAACACTGAACTTAAGACAGTTTGGTGTAGGCATAAATAATTTCTTCTCTCTCTCTTGCCTGAGGAAATAAGTGTTTTCTTGTCCACTACAAACTTAAAATACCTTAAATTGCAGCAAGAAAATAATTTCAAAATAGATGTTAGGCAGATTTTGCAGTGGTGATGGTAATGTGGCATTTAAGTAGATTGCCTGGGGCACAGCAAAAAGGCATCACTGGATGCCTTTAACAGATTTAATATTTCTCAAGAAAGTTATAGGTATGCTGTTTGGAGGACTGGATTAAATGAAGTCCCTTCTATTTTGATTTTGGCTATGATTTTTAATTAGATTGGGTCATGACGAAGTTGACTGAGGAAAATACCAGTTGAGTTGGACTGATTGAATAGTTCTGTTTACTCAAATCAACTCTACCATTTTTCTAATTTAAAAATCTCTAATGACTCAGGCTGACAATTTCAGAGAGTATTATTAGCTTTTTAAAATGAGTTGTAAACACAGATGTCAGTTTGAAAAAGATGAATTCTAGTAACTTTAAAACACTGAAGAATTGCAATGTGCAGCTTGTATTGTAGAGCTATTGCTGCTTCGGCAAAACTGGGATTTAAGACCTATTTGTTAAAGTCAGATAAACAGTTTACATCCAAATTTTTAAATAAGTGATGATTTTTCAGAGGTAATATTTCATGCTAGTTTGCCATTGTGTATAGTGCTGTAAGGACACCATTGCCTCTTCAACTAATTTATAAACTCATTAGATCTAGATTGTTATTTTAGACAACATCTGAGCCTGTGAACCATATCCCTGAGGTCTGCACAGTCCTCCCAAAAGAAGGCAAGGTACCGTAGGTACCGTGCCTTACCCACTTTGTCTTTTTTGGTATTCAGACCTGCAGGCCACCTGCTCTGGAGACAGTGTGGCAGCCAACACCAAGAAAGGGAAAAGTCAGTTGAAACTTGAGATACTGTAGTTCTGTGATGGAAAATAATTTGTCTAAACTTTATTTTCCTTTTAGTTGTTTGTCAGGCTGCCCACAGTGCCAGGCCCTGTGTGTGGGATGGTCCCAGACGTCCTTGGTGGGGTAGAGAGGCCTCCCTGAAACTGCAGTGTTTTCCTTCTCACTATTGCTGTGTTGTCCTTCATATCTCTGTTACTTGTTGCCTTCCATTTAATCCTTTAGCTTCACCTCTACAAAGTTGGTTTGTCTAGTCTAGTTGCAGGTGGTGTTTACATGGCCTGTAAACTAAAAAGCTGCCAGGACCCAAATAACCACTTTTGTTCTGTTGTTACCTGACAATCTGTCTTGCTTTATCAGTAGATAAGAAGTTTTGTCAAGATGAGGCATTAATTTCATAACAGTGATTTGAGTCAATCATGTAATTTTCTGTACCATGTTTTTCATGGCAAAGACAGTGTATTCCTCAAGTTATGAACCACTGAAAATACAAACAGTGTGGGGGACACCCCAGCACTGTGTGGGAGAGTAGAATTTTGGAAAGTACTGAAAAGGTAACAAGTGGATAAACATTAAATGAGCACTTCCATGTCCTTATTAGTTGATACCAGTTATGTAAAAGGGGACATGGTCGCATGGTTTGTGGGCCAAAGAGTGTGCTAAAGAATGTGTGCGGCCTGGGATAATCTTTGAACACAACAGTGGGTTATAATCAGCCTCATAAGACTTCTAGAAAATGAGCTGCTTTCCGTCCAGAGAACTAATGTAAAATTAAAGAGAAATATGTTCTGAGATTTGATAGACATTTCAGTGAAGACACTGATGGCTCCAGGCTTCCAAGGGCGAAACACTGGAAGACATAAGTGTTATTTTCAAGGAGGAGGGGAATCACATGTGTATATATATTTCCAGGTAAAAATTGGGCGTTTTAGATTGTTACAATATGCCTGTTTCTCAGTTGTCTTCATGAATCATGCCAGCAGTGTAAGTAAAGCAGGAGCTTTCTGTAAGGATCTCTCTAGGAATCTTTTGTCTGTGGAGGCTCCAGGAGTTCTAAAGTTAGTACTTTCTTGGTTTTTTGTCAAAAATTCTATTCCTTGGGGAGTACACTACTATCATACAATTCCTTTTCCAGTTAGGAATATGCTTCAGCGTTTTGTTTTTAATGTAGGCTGACACTTTTGACTTAGACAGTATGAGAGGTTTTAACAGTTAAAATTCACATTTGTAATTCTGTATTATATACTAGATTCTTTTGAATTCTACCCAAAATTACAGCAGATTAGAACTTATTTGCAGCTGTCACTGAGTTATATAGGTGCTTTTATTTTGAACTACTGAATTTATAGTTAGCTTGGTAAGAATAATTCTAATTACTGTGGGATAATCTTTGGATTAGTGATACTGAAAAGCAGTATAAATATTGTAAAACTCCTAGGATATTTTTGTTGTGCTCTTTTTTTTGTAATTTGAAATTAGAATTTAAAAATATACAAACTTGAACATGTGAATAAACTGAGATGTGAATAAACAGAGGAGACAGGTTTAGAAGTCATGAGAACTTTCTCGGTTCTGTTATAAGACTTGTGTAATTCTGGGGAGTGGAATACTGAAATAGATTGAAGATTGTAATGGGCACATGATGAAAGATGGTAACTGATATGCAGAGAGTTGAGTTTTGTGTGTTTTGTTTTCATCTCAGAAGATGTGTAATGGGCATATGTGGGGCTGATACTCCTAAATTGCTATTACTGCATTAAAAATGTTCTCATCTGTCTTCAGGGCACTGATTTTTAATACAGAAAACTAAGTGTTGCTTTATTTCTTGTTCATCTTTCAGCAAATTGTGTACTAACATTCATGCTAATCATGCAAGAGTGTGTTGAGTTCAGCAGCACAATTCAAAAGCAAAGAAAACTTTGCCAGCTGTGAGAGGTGTATCAGACATGTCCCTTTTTTGAAACAGACACTGTTCTTATAAGATGTAATTTTTGTCACCAGTAGTGCCACAGTTCTACTGCCCTGGCATTGGTGCTGCTCACAGCCATGTGTGAGGGGCCTGGTGCCTCTAAAAGTGTGTTTATTAGAGCAGCTGTGGTGGGTGATGTCAGATGTCACTTAGCCCAGTGCCCGTCTCTGACAGAGGCCCACAGTTGATGTCTCCATAGAGACAAGAATTGTGCAAATAATAGAGAGGGTGGCCCATCTCTGGAGCAGTCCCTCTGCTTCAAACCTGTTTTGGCTGAGAAGGAACTCTGAGCTTATATAATACAGTAGCTGTGATGTGAACTTGTTCTGTGTGTTGTTGGACCCAGCATGCAAGTTGTGGGGGGGTGGTAAAATGATGGTTCTCCCCCGTCCTCTCCCCCCCTCTGAAAATTTAGACTAGTCAAAAATGCAGTATTGTATTTCTGTATCAAATGTCCTTTTAATGTCAGAGATACAATAATGAGATAATATTTTTGTTTTCTTGCATGTCTGCCCACCGTTTTATTATGTATAAGAATATGTACATTTCTTTTGTAGCCACGTCATGAATACTTTAATGTGCCAGTGTACTAAATGGCTTCATTCATCATGCATGCAGAGTTTCAGAGGAGATAGACCTGTGACTTACTCATGACAGAACATTATCATCAGCTTGCTGAATCCAGTCATCTCGAATCTAATAGAATGCCACAACCATTCTCTGCTGTTGTACTTTCCTCTTCCCCTTCTGTTTTACAGTGTTGTCTCTTCACATGTCTCATCTCAACAAAACTTGTGCTTGTTGGCATATGGTTTAACTTTTTTATTGTGTGTAAGCTTGAAGTCTTATGCTTGAAAGTTCTGTAGCATTTTCTGAGCTAAACATCTATATACTGTAACACCTTACTGTAACATTACTCAGCCTGTGTTTATCTTTCAAATAGGTTGTGGTGGTATTTAAACATACACTTAAAACCGGTAGGTGAGGTTCATACTTAACAAAGAAGCTAGTGAAGGACTAGTATCATATGAAATGTGTATACACACAAGTATTACATGATGTTACACACAATTCTGCGCAGATGGTGCATCTTACAGATGCAAATACCAATACTCTTTTCTGAAGACTGGCACAATAGTGTGACTGACTTTACAAAGAGGAGGAAGGCAGAATTGATTAGGTCAAAGAGAATGACTTAGGTAAATTTAGCTAGAACATTTCTATCTAAATGTTCAAAACACTCTTGTGAGTAGTTGAACAGTTGCTGCCACTGAAGGTCAGAACAAGATCATTGCTTTACAAATGAATAATAGAATCATGGAATCATCAAAGTTGGAAAAGACCTCTAAGATCATTGAGTCCATCCATTAATGGTTAGGGTTGGAAAGATCTAAGTCCATTAACGGTATAGTTGAAATATATCTTCTTAAATTGGCATTTCCAGATTTAAGTGCAGGCTGCCTTCTATGTCCGAAAACTGCCACGAGGGTAATAAGTGCATTCCACTGAGAAGTGGACAGAGTGAGAGGGCATGTATTGCATCCTCTGTCTGTAACTGAAAACCAATACTGGTTTTGAAAATTGTTTTAGTGTAATTAACAAGGAAGTGGTTACTGAGATTAACCACGAGCTGTAGTTCTATATGTGGTAATGCACTACCTTCCAAATATTAAACTGACATAAAATGGGAGGTTTAGGGGATTAGACAAAAGATTTGGATTGGATTTGCAGCATTCTGGAATCTTAGAAAAAAAGATCATAGGAGTGGTTTTCCATTTCCAAGTTTGCCTTTTTTTCTGTAAGCCATTAACAATGTGTTCGGATGTCTGGTTAATGCTGCTTTAGCCTGCATTATTTCATGCCTGTTGGCTTAAAATGCTGTGCATTGAGCTGTAATGAGATGCTGTTTTTCTTGTTATCTGTATACAGCTGCTTGCTTCTAAATGACTAGGTAATGAATTAGCTTTTCTGGCATGTTTGAAATAAAGTATTGCATGCACTTTTGTCTCATGTGAATGACTTTTTTCCTCATCTGTGTTCTGATATTTCAAATTTGCATTGTTTGCCTTGGGTGATTCTGAGCTGCAGGTAGTGTATAATACTGCAGAACATTTTCCATAAGAATTGGATGAAATGTTTGACACTTACTAAAACAAATAATGTGAACAAAACATAATATAATACATTCTGTTTGTTTCTTAAAAGTCATAATTGATGAAATTATTCCTCTAGCAAAACACATTCCCTTTCAGGTGTTCCTTGAGATTATATTGTTGATGAGCCTATAAGAAGGCATGACTGCCTCAAGGTTACTGCTGTAGTATTAAAAAAATTAAAATATTAGTTTTATGGGTGAGATATCTGTGGACAAGTAGCCAATGTCCTTGAAATAAGTTGCTTTAAATTGTTAGGCAATGTCCTTGATTTACTTCAAGAAATTTAGTCATTATTTAAGTATATGCCTGCTGAAAATCACCTATGACTTTGAATTGGCAGTGGAGACAACAATACTAAACTGCCCTAAAACAGCAGCAGTGCTCTGTATTGCTTCATAGCTATTGATAAGTTTGTTTTCAGGCAATTTTGTAAATATCCTGTTTCACCCCACTCTTAAGTGTCCAGTGATGTCTAATCAATTTAAAACTGACAAGTGGATCTATTACAAATATTTTCAATATATATATGAATATATAATTATATTCATAAAATGCTTGAGATGTTCTGTTAGAATACCCTGAGTTTTGTTGCCATAGTTAGCAATGTAGGATTTCTTGAGTAAAAGCCTTAGGTTGGTGGATAGAGGAGATGTGTGTCTTGTAAAATGAATGCAACAAAGTAATCTGGGAATATAATAGAACAGGTTATATTAAAAATAGTACATAGCCATTTCTTCAATCAGTGTCTCCTTTTTGGGGGATTTTTGTTAAAATATGCATGTAAATCTTTAATCCTGCTATCCTATCTGGCTTTATCAAGGTCACTGCAGTTCTAAAAATATTTAAATATTGCATCAGTGAGAGGAAAAAAAACAACAAGCCACCACTACATCTTTAATACACCAAGTGTCTTGTTTCCAGATTTAACTTGTGTTTTACTTGCAATTTCCTACTTGCTGGTGGATTTTGGAAGCCATCTAAAAGTGCTCAGAGGAGGCCTGTTCCAGGCTCTGGCTGACTTTTAAATGAAGTTGCCCTTAAAGTATCAGAGCTTTTTCCTTCTCTGCTGAATCACCTTATACATGAGCTGAATGAGGATACTGAACTTGATAATTTTGTGCGACATAGTCAACGTTGATAGAGACAATGTTTAGATGTTATTTGCAAGATTTGAGATGTTTTATTATGTATTTTACTGACAACTTTTTTCTAATAAATATTTGCCAAGAGTTGAAAAATAATTTGTTGGCTGCCTTAACTGTTATCTGCCCTCTTTTTTTCTGCTGCATGACATGTCTTGTTTTAGGATGCTAAAGTAAGTTTATTCATACTCTCGTTATTGAAACTCTGCTTGTTTCCATATGGACACAGTATCCCCTTGTATTTACTATGACATTCTTAATAATTATGGGAAAGGTCAGCCTAATGTTTCTGGTGTAAACAATTTCTGTTCAAATGCTATGGAAATAATGAATACAAAACTGATGATAACCCTTTGGAATTTGGTATTAAACAACTTACTCTGAATCAAAAGAAAGCTTTTTAAGATTAAAATTAACGTAAAACATTATACCTGGTGTGGAATAAGAAAATTTCTGTCTTAGAAATTCCTCTGCTTCTAAAAGGGGTGAATTTATTTAACACCAGGCATACCAAGGTACCTTGACCTGGTTTTATGAGTTAAGCATGGGAACACTGTAAAAAAACCAGACTTTTTATAAAGAGCTTAAGGGATACTGTATCTTAGTTGCATCAGTAGTTTCATTCATCCATTTATTCATTATTCCCTAACAGATTTTTGAGGCGTGTGAAACAATTCACCACAAAAATCACTGACTCCATTGCAAGATGCTTCCCCATCCCTCCCCAATTCCTGTCTCTGTTACTTGGTTGTGATTTGTTCCCTGCTGGTACATCTGAATTGTTTTATTTTTATTGCGCTTAAGGGCAATAAAATCTACCAGCTATTCCTGTGAACCATGAAAATCTAATTAACAGCTCTGTGAAAAGTGCAGCTAATACCGTGTTTGTGAATAGCAGTACTTGTATGTTTTTGTGTCTTTCAGCTTTTCTTTTTTAATTCGGCATCTTCCATACTAACCCATGTTCAGTGCTGCTCAGTAGAAACACAGGGTTCATTTACTACTGTCTCAAATTTTCCCTCCATAGGAAGCAGAGACCCCTCGTAGTGTACTTGAAGAAATCGGATTGACATAAATCTTCAGCTGATGCCATCTCAGTGTTCCATACTGTAAATGTTCACTGCCATCATTGTAATGTTTAGCTAATGGTGTAAGATGCTGTTTGTCAGTATTACTGTTTTGCTAAGCTGCTTCATTCAGGCCTTCAAGAAAAAAAATACTTCTTTTTGAAAAGGGAACAAGAAACCGAAGTTCTAAATTTATAATGAAAGGGAATTAGATTTAAATTGACTCAGTGTCTCCCTTCACTGCATTTATAGGAAAATTGCATTTGACTTCGATAAGTGTACTGTTTTTTATAAAGAAACTTGACTTCAGGAAATAAATGTATTATTATGACATAGCATAGCATATCTAAATGAAAAGAAACTACACAGACAACTCCAAACATGAAATGTCATGGTGTGGAAATTGTGTTTATGCCACCAAAGAATTTGTTCATCTACATTTCAGTCACCACTTGTGATAATTCTGCTTATTTCAGTTGTTGCATAAAGAATGGAAATATCTGTTTACTACTGAATTTGTCATTATACCAAAGAATCCTGCCAGGATCTGCATATAAAACTGGTAAAAACTGTTAAGGTGATAACTGCTTTTTGCAAGAAAACTGCAGTGATACACTCACTAGACGTGAGGGTGTATTTTAGTGTAGCTACCTTGAGCAAAACTGTGCAAGTTACTATACTCAAAAGGGAATGCATGGAGGAAAGAAGGAAAGAAATCCAAAGCAAATAAGGAAAACTGATTTTAGGTCTGATATGAGCTTTCTCTGACCATGAACACAGGAAAGGAGGTCAGCTTTCTGACTGAATAGAAGGATTTGCATGGTGAAAATTGAATACTTTTGAGGATGGGGAAGAAGGAGTTTTATGAAAGGGACTTTCTATTATTTTCTTTCCAAGTTTACCAATTACTTTGTATTTATTGGTGTTTTATAGTTACGCTTCAATCGGTGTATAAGTACCTGTAGGAAAAAGAAAAGGCCACACTAAGTGTCAATATCATTTAACTGCTTTTCTTGATTTGCACCTTAAACGTGACACATCCCTTAGGAAATCCTGCGTGATGTACAGTTGAAGCAACTAATTTGCAGTGAGAGCTCTTAGGTATTAGATTTGTATAGTATATTCATTGCAAATATAAACTGATATCCAGTAATATTTTGACACTTTGAGCAGACTTCCAGTAATTATAAACTAAAGCTGCTTTGGTTGAGGAAATTCCACTGACATGTGGTTTTGAGGCTGCACTTGGGAGCTGCCAAGTTCTGCTGTGTGTCTGCATGTTCCCTGTGGAGATGGGGTTGTCCCCTCCCTCCCCAGGAGCCTCACTCCAGAGGTTGTGGCTTGTTCACTGTGTAGTGCCATGTTTTCACAAAGCTTGGCTCTGGCAGCGCTGGTGGCAGCAGCACTTCCGTTGGCAGCTGGAGAGCTGGGCTGTGAGCTCGATGGGATCACGGTTAAGTGGCACCCAACAGGAATAGCGCAGTGTTGGCACTTTCAAGGCCCCTGATCCAGATCTCAGCGTAAGTGCTTGTGGCAACAGAAGGGCCAGCCGGGGCAGGGCTGTGTGTGCTACTCCTGTGGCAGCACTGGGGTGGTGCCTGTGAACTCGGAGCATGAGAAGTTGTCTACTTATGCCCATTCTAGGATTTACACTTAAGAGATTCCAGATTGCTGGAAACTGGTTTGGTCCCAGGGCATTTCCCCAGAGCACAGTGGGCAGGAGTAGATGAGGGTGAAATTGCAGTGGAATGACCCTGTGTGTGAGATTGACTTAAATTAAGGTAATTTTACCACTTCAAACCAGAAGCAATTTTGTATGTATTAAACATGTTTTTAAAGTTTACACTGTCACTTGTATGTGCTTGGCTGAATTAAGCTTTGTTGTGATTGTGACAAACTGTTTGACCTCTGTCTGTCACATTGGTTTAGTTGTAATAAATGTCCATTTTTACACCATTGCTGTGTGTTTATATGTAATTAGTGCTGGTGTTTGCAGAGGAAAGAAGAGGCTACTCAGTGCTGGCTTAAAAAAAAAAAGGAAATTTTATTACAGTGCTTAACCTGTTCTTGAGCACTTCATTAAAAAATGTTGAGTATACTGTGTCCAAGATTAGTTATTTACATCCATTTAAATTGTACAGAAAGCAATAAATTAGCAAGTTTTTGGAAGGCTTACCACATTAAACATGAAATTTATTAAAGTGGATGTTAAATTGATAGAGTAGTACCACTTCATTTGAAAATTAAAAGAAACCACATGTTCAGAGAGAGTTCTGGATAATACAGACTGAATTATCATGGAATTCCGAGCAAGTCATTGCAACATTCACAATCATGGGCTCAACCAAAAATTTCTCAGACAAATCTGTTCTCCACCTTTCTAAAAGTACTGAACTGCAATGATGTCAGCAAAGCATGGGGAAAACTTACCATCTTTGGGCATTTCTGAAACTATTTGAAATAAAATTTTGTTTCTTGAATTTTCTGTCTTGTGGGGAAGGGGTGGGGGGAGCTAAATCAGTTGGAATTTCTGGATTGTTTAGACAAGTTGATTGTTGGCTTGAGTGTCTTCAACTTCACTGACTTAAGTCTTTACCTTGTGCCATGGGTTATGCTTGTACAGCTTGCTTTGCAGTCTGTCTCGTGGCTTGACAAAGACAGTCAGTGTTTCATCGTTTTTTGTTTTTAACCGTGGATACTGAATTCAGCTGATACACTGGGGTTTATTTTAATTACAACAAGCTTACAGTGAAAGCAAAAGGAGCTGCACTCTTCAGATGATGTAAGAAAGTAAATTAGGCCTTTAGGTTACTAACTAGCATAGACTTTCATCTTTCATGTTTTGAAAGAAGTGCTGATCCAGGACAGGAAGCAATAGCATCTTTGAGCAGGCTCTTGCATGTCTTTAGAAAAAAACCCAAGTTATTTAGCACACAGGAATGTCACTGGTACACTTGAGAGCAGTTTCTGATACACTGAACGTGCTAACACAAAACCGGATCCAAGACAGCCATGCTGCCACCACAGGGCATAAAGCTGGGAGAGGAGTCCCTTGGGATGCATTTTGGACAATGTGCCCTATACACAAAAGAAGGGGCCAGAGAGGGAAGGCCTTTCTGGGTACGCTTGTTCCCCGTCCACAAGAAATGCCATGCATTCAACACACAGACACGTGCTACCCCTCCTCACCCCCTGACGCGACGGGGGTTTGCTACTCTGGACAAGCAGGCAGGGAATGAAATCCCACAGAGGGGCCACAGCTACAGCTGGAAGAAAGGCACTGCTTTGAGGGGGCAAGCCCAGTTACCTGATGCCTTAATTCTGCTGGGCAGCAACAGTGCCTGTGCCTATGGGAATTCCCACCACACTGCCACTATTGCCCTTGTGCCGCTGGAACAAGGCAGCCTTGCTGCCCGGCCGGGCTGTTCCTCCTCCCACAGACGGGCAGGAGCAGAGCTTGCTCCCCATCCTGACTGAAACGGGGTGTCTGGCAGGCCCTGGCACTGCCACCCTCGACCTCTGTGTAAACACCTCTCAGAATCACGCCAAAGCACCTTTGTGATCCCTGCAGAATTCACAAGTGAAAAAAAGTATCTTGAAAGCTGCTGCTTTTAAGCGGCCATTAAAAAACCAAAACAAAACTTGGCCAATATTAGTTCATTTTATAAGGTCCTTTTCTGTGGAATATGCAGAATAACACACAGTGGGAACAGGCTATGTGTTGCAAATTTAAATCCTTCCTGTGTTTTTCTAGGGCTTCGCCCCTTTGGGAAAGAAAAGAATTAAACTTAAAATTAAAAAGCTTCTAGTCTCTTTGTCTCTCCAGAATAAATAACTCACTCAGCTAATAATAAACACAAAACCATGCATATAACACTACTTAAGGTTATGAAGTAGAGAAACAATACCGAAAAATATGAACTCTGAAGATAGAAAACTGGTTGGATCCCAGGTTTCATGCGGACAAATGCAAGCTAAATGTCAGATCTACAGCACTCAAATTCTGTATAATAAACAGACTGCAGGTGAAAGGGAATGGTATCACAGCTACCGGTCCTACACTGCACAGGTACAGCCAGCATGGTTGGATCCAGACCTCAAGAAAAACAAGCTGAAGCTTCAGCCATTGTAGTAGCAGAAATAAAGTATATTTAAATTTTACATGCATCTCTGAGCAAGCCTTTTTTTTTTAATTACAAGAACCTTTTTTTTTTTAAAAGAAAAATACAGGCACTCAGCTTCCCAGATGCCATTATAAAACTGTAGGGACAAGGAGCCTAATTACCTGTGGAATTCTCACATGGGTGAGAGTTCGTACTTAGCTTCTAATCCCACAGAAGCCTGGTTTGGTTATATCACCCAAGGGGTCACAGGTTCTCACCACCCACTCCACCACTCCTTGAGCTCGATAATTGGTGTTGCTGGGATAATGCTCCGGCCCAGCCCGGCCGCGTGACACGGGCTGCACAGCGTCTGCAGATGGCCCAAGGCAGCTGTCCCTCTGGAGAGCCTTGGCCAGCAGGCCGGGGCAGCAGCACGAGCTGTGGGAAGCAGGGCAGCTCCAGGGAAAGAAAGATCCCAGCCTGCTGGTGGCATCTCTGCACGCAGGAAATGCCGGCTCAGTTCTGCTCCAGCGAACTGAACCAGAGTTTGCCACGTGCTGCACAAGGGACCCCTGAGACAACTGAGCATCTACAGAAAAACAGAAACCTCAGGGAAAATCTGTCTGTAAGGTCCAGTCAGAAAAAGGTATGTTATGAGAAACTGGTGGTCACAAATTTCTCAAATGGAATTTAAAATCAGTGCTGTCTATCCTTTGATATACGCCTTTCAAAGTTATTATTTTAAAAGTTATGCTATTAAATTACAATTCCTACATCTGTTAATAACTAAAACATTTAATCAAATTAACTAAGCTACAGCTCTGCCTACAGTTATGACAATATATAGTGAAAGTCGGGTTTCAACTGAACATCAACACATAGCGCTTTTGTTGTACTACTCCATATTGGTCAACAGTTACACATGAAGAAAGAAGGAAAAATGTGTAATCGGCATGCTAGGTGCAGTATGCATTTAGAAAGGCAAAAATATATATACTCTATCCAGAAGCAATGTTCACTCACTCTTAACTATCTGGGAAAAAAAAACCAAAACATTCTTGCTGTGAGAAATGCTATTGGTAAAGTTTGGATAATCCAGATTTTCTGTGGTAGTTCATGTTCTATCATTGGAGTCTTAATGAATTCCCATTTCGGAGCACTTCATGCCTACTTCAGGCTTCTAACTCAGGGAGTCTGATCAGTATTCTAAGGGCAGGAGCACAACTTCTTTAGAGATGCTAAAGAGAGGGAAGTATCTGCAGACCTGCACCTTCAGCCCCACAAACTGCTCTCTCCATCTGAGGTGCCCAAGTTAAATACCTGAAGTTAAACTGTATGAAGAACAGTCCATCTAACAGCACAAATCTTTCATTTAAAAGTGAAAAAATATTTGTAAGATTTATCTAACTGCAGGTACTTTACTAATACAGCTGTCATTTCAAAAAGGTTTTGTCCCTTCATTTTTATGTACCCTACTCTCCACCTTGGCTGTAGGAAAGTGAGGCAAGTAGGGTGCCTAAAACTATTTGTAAAATAAAGCTAAAAAACATAAAAAGTCAAGTCCTCCTCTCCCAAAAACAAAGTATTCTTTTAGGTATAAAACCTTCAGTTTCTTCAGCCACTGTGCAACTATCTTGATTGAGCCTTCACAATCCCATTTGCATCTTTGGTTCCCAGCTGGGAGACTTCCACCCTCCAGCACAGGTTAGGCAAGTTGTTTTCACCAACAAATGGTGTGCAGCCAAGAAGTATTTGAAGTATTTTCTATCCTCGCTCAAGGATTACAGTTGCATGGTCTCCGCTCTTACTTGGGGATTAAGGTACTGAATAAATCGATTGTTTCTCTGTGTACTTCCTACTCGGTTTTAGTCTACTGCAATCCCTACAGGCAATTAGCTCAGCAGCTCAAGTCAGGGGAGAGAGAAAAATCCAACACTCATGACCACAAAGCTCCTACTGGGCAAGTACTGTACAGTCAAACAGTGATGTCTTTGAGATCCCTTTACTCAAACTCATAATACGATTATATTTACTTTGTCTAGAAAGAGATTTCCCATAAACAGATGAAAAAATACAAACGGCAGTTGTCTACACAGACCTCGGTCTGCAGTGTGCTGGGGTGTGAATTTACTGCACACTGGCTGTTCTGTACTAACTCCCTACAGGGACAGGAAACACTTAACACACATAACAGAAATAAGCATATAACAAAGAGACTTTACTTCTATTTGTACTCAGTGTGTATCCAGGTGTTGCAGCATTCAGAGGGACAAAGCAGCTAGAGTACTTGACGTTCACACCTTCTATAGGACTTAAAACTTTTAATTCTCTGAAGCTTAGCACACAATAAACTAGGTTCCTTTATTAGGAAGAAACACTTTAATGTGCAAAAACACTTTATTTGAAACTCAAAATATATCTGGTGCCCTATTGTAAAGATTTCTCTGTCAGATCTATTTTTGATCAATTACCGATTTCTAAAAGTAACTCTCACTTTGTTTTGGGAGTTTCACTATTTTTTCCTCTGCTGCTCGATCTCTTTTTACCCCTGCTCCTGGATCGAGAGGAACTCCGGCTTCTGCTGCGACTGCGAGTTCGACTGTGACTTCTGCTGCGACTGCGGCCTCTCCTCTTCCTCCCCCTGCTGTGAGACCTCCTCCTCTCCCGGCTCCTCGACCGCCCCGATCGGCGCCGCCTCTTGCTTTTGCGGCGGTTCTTTTTTCTCTCGGATTCTCCATTTCTCCGGTAAGAATGATCTGGGCTCGGGCTGCCCCTTCTCCTGGACCGGCTGTAATAGTCATCACGATGGCTTGATCTGTTTCTCCTTTCAGAGTTTTTAGACAACTGATTAGTCCGTTCAGGAGAAATACGTATGTCTCTGTTGGCCTCCCAAAACTCATTGTTTGGGTTTTTGAATACGTGAAGAAAGTTGCAGTGTTTCCCTCTTGGACACTTCTGCCTTTCAAATAAGCCTGCAACAGAGTAGGGTTTGATTTTTTATGAACCAGATCATCTATTAAATCTCCTTCATTACGTGCCTACTGGGAAGAGACTTAATAAACTGAATTTCGCTTCTCCAAACAGAAAAACGTGCCTCTGACCACCTATCAATTTAATTCACACAAGATTAATTTTCCCTGTGTACTTTTCTTGGAATTAACTTTTTAAGAGCTATGAAGGTTTGGTTTTAGCTTAAAACAAGTTTCATTTTTCATTTCATTAAATTTCATTTATCTTAATCTAAGAGTGTAAATCTGGATGTTAAATGTGATAGCTACTGCTAAGAACTGTTGATAGTTCAGAAACTGCTGTTGCTTTTCAAGAGATAAAGTAGTACTTCCTGTAGTTTCATTTTAAGATCATTATTTGCAAAGCTAGAATCCAAACCTTCTTTTCCAGTCCAAGGTAAATCCATTAAAACAATTCAGGCACTTATATCCAATGGTATAATATTCCCTTTCTTTCCTAGATCTACAAAAGCAAGGTAGCACATTTGTCTTCCAAACAGAAATGAACATTAGGCAGATCTGAAAGCTGCAGACTAATCCTTCTTTTTCACTTCCGTGAGTACTCTTTGAGTAACACTCGTTCTCTTTTTCAAGTGTTTACATGACTCACCACAAATAGCAGTTTTCCACCTCGTCACAGGACAGAATTCACAGTGAAGCTGTCTGCCTGCGTACCATCGTCCACTGAACAGGGCCAGGGCTGCCTGACAATCCTTCTCCCTGTAAACAGTGAAAAGGACACAGAGCATTCCCATCGCACCATCAGTTTCAGACATCACTTACCAATGCTGGCCTCCCATTACAGTATGAGAATGAATCACATGGATTATACAAACACTCCTCATTCATTACGCAGCTCTGGAGTTTAGTTCTAGCACTGAGTAGGACTGTGAGTACTTACGACTGGTACTGGACATAGACATTTCCTCGCAGGTGAGGCTCGTAGTTACAGCTGACCTGAGGGGATGGAAGCACAAAATCAGTGCAGTGGAACATTTATGCTGGACAGCAGCTCATGCATTCTGAGATGGGCCATTCGTTTATGACAGCTCATCCACATCAACTTAGATATGATTTTCTTCTGAACACTTAGTTTTAACCAAAAAAAAAATAAAAGAAAAAAGCCTTTCTGGCTTATATCTGACTGTTTTCAGCATTATGCTTTGATTAACTCTGGGGCCTCAGCTGCACTTAGCCCACAAGACAGCTCTTGCACTTGTCTGGGCCAACCCTACTGTGCAACAGACAAATTTGCTCTGAAAACAATTAGTAGTATTCTCATGTGGAAATGTGGGATTCATTACACTAAGAGACTCTTTAGAGCAATTTTCCTTCACAGCATCCCCGTGAGATGGGTTAGAAAAGCTGAAGTCACCAGCTTTCACTGTACAGGTTCTAAAAACCCTTTCTGTGTAATGATTTAGCATTCAGAGTGTATCTAGAGTTCTCAAAAATAACACAAATTACCTCCCAGAAAGCTTGCTGCTAGTTACAAAACATTCTGATGGGCAGGCCCAAGCAGGTGGAAGGCAGTTCCCCAGGGCAGAACGGTGATCCCAACCTCTATTGCCCCCGGGCCTCGTCCAATATCTGCACAAACAAGGCTAGCGGCTCCTTTCATCCCTGAAGCCTGACTGATCCTCAGGAAACATTTCTTTGTGCACTGGATCAGGAAAGGGCTTCAGTCACAACAACAAGTAGTTGTACAATTAAATATTACAGGATAAGGAGTCAAACTATTTGAGATAAACAATGTCAACACAAGAACAAGTGAGAATGATTTTGGCATAGACATTTTTGGGTAGGAAGAGTGTTTTATTAGGATCTCCCAGATTCTGGAGCAGCTTTCCAGAAAGAACAGCAAGAAAAAAACCTTGGGCTACACTGGAAAAGGAAGTCAGCTAAAAAAGCAGTGTGTATAATCTGATTCTAAACAGTTGCAGAGACTCAGCTCACTCACAGTTAAGATCCTTGCAGCCAACATGTCATTCTGAAGCATCTCTAATGTAACAAAAATGTCCATTAAAATCACCCTGTTATTGCACAATTGCCTTAGAAGCCAAGGAATGCCACACAGAGAGTCACAGGGACCCAAGTAGGTGCAGCTTAGCACAGCCACACAGAACGATGATACCTGACTTTGCTGGTAAGACATTTCAACCCACATCCATAGGGAATCTACATCCCATCTTCTAGCACAGAGCACAGCTTGCTGATAGCCCATGAGTCAAAATGTGGAGGGGATACTCCTCCAAACAAGTGAAGGTTTCTTACCCATAAGCTCATTACACAACTATTGAAAATTCACTCTTTCTACTTTCCTCTTGCTTGAAATGCTAATATCACCTCAGTCCCAAGGCAGCTGTCAGTAGATGGAAACAAAAGGAGAAAAGGCACCAAGTGCCTCCTGGTGACTGCAAGAAAACACTCAGGAATGGCAGTCAGAAAGGGATGCTGCAATGGATTCTGATACAAGGAGATTTCACCATCCAAGCTGCCATAATCTGGGGCAACACAGGACTGTTAACACATATCATTCATCTCAGTGGTCTCCATTTACAGATCCCTCTTTTTCCCATAAGAAATCACAGTATAAGTGGGAACAAATCAGTACAAAACATTCAACAAACCAAATGCACAAACTTAGGATGGATGACAAATCTAAACACCATTTACATAACTTACCTTTTATAATTCTTCCTACTAGAATCCCCACTAGCTTTTCAGTTCTTTGTAATCTGATTTTATTTTATCCAGCCAGTCCTAAAATGACACTGTTTGGGTGTACATTCCAAATACATTTCATACCCCCACTATTTCATTGCTTAGGCACAAATACAGTAGCTCAGATGTCTAACCAGCTCATACTGTCTAACCATCTCAGTGGACCCTCTGGGGCTTAGCACAGGATAAAGAAAGGACTGTGAGATAAGTGGGCTGTTGAGCAGTGTGAAGAACTTGCAATATAAAAGCACAAGCTTTTATAACAGTTCAGGGGAATGGGAGAGGAGATTCACCCAAAGACAATGCTCTGTAACAGCAGTGGCAAGTTTACAGGTGACATGAGAGATGTACAACTTGCTGCAAGGACACTATAGTTTCCTAATGCACACAAGATTTAGCTAGGGCATGCTGGACAGAATTTTTTTCAGGGCTTGTAAACCACACTTAGATGCATACCTTGAACTGAACAACCTTCCCCACATTCTGAAATTCAGGGAGCACGTCCTCATAGAACTCCAGGAACTGCTGGTAGGTCTCCTCATCGCTGTACTCGAGACTTGCATCCGTGTCATAGTCATCCCTCCGGCACTGCTCCATGCCAAAGGTGATGAACATCCCTCGGACGAGGAGCGTCTTGCTGGATGTTGGGTAGTTATGCTTGCGAGAACACCTGGAGAGTCGTAGAGAAGAAAGAAAAGTGGAAAGATTGGCACCTGCAGCAGAAAATGCACTTGTTGAGGCTTCACACACTTGCCATTTTCAGTTACAGTTACTATAAAAGAAAATCCATTAGTGGGAGATCAACGTATTTCAATTAGTAAAACAAATCTTTTGGAGTGAGTTTGTACATAATGCTTCCAGCCATGCACAAATACATTCTTGCTTAAGAAAGCATATCTACAAAAGCTATAGATATCAGTGTCACAATGAGAGCTAAAGTAATTTCTTCTAGGCTACTAGGGTTAAATGTGTTCCCCATTTCTGAAGGGCTTAAAAGATTGCCAGTATTCTTTCTACAAATTCATCTTAAAGCTTTTACTGAAATTTTACAACTTTTACTGAAATTGTTTTCATCATACGGCGGTAGAGAGAGGGAGTGAGGGAAGGACAGCATGTTTAGACCTGTGGTTGGATAAGCACAAGACTGGTATTTTTCCACTTCTAAAAAAACCCCCTCTTTTAAGTCACTCTTATCTTAATCTGCATCTTCTTGGCAGCCATAAAAGTATTAGGTCTCCCTCACCATCCATCATATTCAAGCTGCCTCCCTCACATGGTGAAATACAGTTCTCCTCCAGATACCTTTAGGTCCAGTAAGAACAGAGATGTTGGCCTCCATGTTTATTTCACTGTGCTCTATGATCTCCATTTCATACTTCCCCAAGCAACTGGGTCATGCACTCCCCAACACATTTCTCCTATCCAGGACATGCTCAGAAAAACATCCAGACTAGTCTGCCCTCTTTGTCTGGCACTGGCACAGCACAGACAAACTGCAGGGAGGTCAGGTCTCAAAATGGGCAATTACAACCTAGACTTCAGCTACCAAGTTTCCTTCTGCACCCAGTCAGTCCGTCACTTTCTGGTTGACACCTTAGACTTTAAAAAACAAGCAACAAAAGCACCCTGTCTCCAAACCCAAAACTAAACCAGGAGACAATTAATTTGATGATTATTATTTTTTTTACATTTTAGAAGCTGCCTCCTTTTGCTGTTCAATTTGAATAATAGAACTCAAAATATTAAATCCAACCAATATTGTCTGTACACAAAATAAATACAGCACATAACAGAACAAAAGGAAATTAATGACTCAAAAATACAGTATTACTGCAAAATATAAGGGTTTGAATTAGAGGAAATGAATAATAGTGAACTCAGCCAGTTTTAGCTTCTTCAAGATACAGTGAGCTCTGACAAGATTCAACAATTATTTATTGGTAGCACTGGCTCTTAATTTCTCCCAACTGCTTCCAACCCATCCTTCCAGTCCTTACCCTGGCAGTACCTGTCCTCAACTTACAGACAGCACCAGTGGTTAAGATGACCAGAATATGATGGAAGCAGGTATGGGAGGAGAAAGAAGGAAGATGGAGAGGTAGCTGAGCTCAACAATTATGGATGAAAGAAGGGCAGAGCATGATGTTCCTCAGTATTTGTTTTCCAAGGGTTATTCACAGTTCAAAGCAAAACTGAATTCTATGCAATCCATAAAAAAAGCCATGGAGGTTACCTCCATTAAAGACCACTGAAACAAAAATTCTGCAATGACCCAGACATTTGAAAAGCAAAAATGGTGTCTGCAGTGAAATAGCTGGCCAAATCTTTGTTATGGAATTCAACACGTATTCCAGAATAGAAAAAAAAGATGTGGACTTGAAGCTTCCATAATGTTGAATTATCACATAATTATCCACAATATACATCACACTGAAACAAATTACTCCTAGAATAAAGAAAACTATGATAGCTGGACCACACACATTTCAGTGATACAAGATAGAAAAACAGCCTTATTAGTTTATGCTGAAGATTCATGTAATAAATATCGAGAGTCCTTCCCTGCTAAGCTGTTATTCCTCCTTAACACACACACAAAAAGAAATCAGGTATTTTCTAGACAGATGCTGCATTTGAATCATCATTGAATCATCATTGTTCCTGGTCACCAATGAACATGAACTCGTACTCCATGAATCTGTTTACACTTTGGCTTTCTCTATGTCCTCAGGCAACAAGTTCTGCCATTTGTTTCATATGAGAAAGTCCTTTCTTTCTTAAAGCTGGTAAACACTCAGACACACCTGATTGAACTGAAAATAAGCCTTCCCATCCTACTCATGAGTTTCCTGTTCATCTACCACAGCCCTCTTCCATCCCTTCTTTGGAAAGAGTCTAGACTCATCAGCCACTTCTCCTACAGAGCTGTTGCTTATCTCTCATCATCTTCTTGTCCTTCTCTGTTCTTGCCTTTTACTAGACTTCCCTCTCCTATCAGTGTACAAATCAAGAACTAATGTAACACACATTTAAACAGTGAGAATTCGGGAAGCTTTCACAACTGTGCAGATTTACCTTAACTTGCTTTAGCCCATTTGAGATTTGATTTTCTCTTTTAGACAGCGCAACATATGCAAAGTAAACCACATAAAAAACCACAATCTGACATTTCAGGCCTGTACTAATAACAAACCAAAAATATTCTGAATATATCTGTGCATGTGTCAGAGCTAAGGAAAACTGAATCTGACCAATGTAACCAGAACACACCATCAATAATATGCCATAAAAAATAGCTCCATTCCAGCCAGGCAATGCTTCTGCTCTCAGTTCACATCCAAATACATGAAAGTATTTTATACAGCAATTTTTCTTCAGTTTGCTTATGACCTAATGAAATTGCCTCCCTTTCATCTCCCCAACACACTTCTATGCTGGTAAATATTCAATTGATTACCTGTCTCCAAATCGGCAGGAACCTGTTTTAATATAGAAGGGGCAATTCGCTCTATCCTTCTCTGTTCCCAGATTCTCTGGGGGCTCTGGGTTATGCCAACTCACACCATTCTCCAGCTGTGAAAAAAACATTAAAATACACAGAAGTTAGAAAAGAATAAAGAAAGGGAATGTCAAAAATAAAACTGACAACTGAATCCCCGTGCAATTGTGAGCACTGGGTTGCTACAAGGCAAGCTGAGTCTATTTAAAGCATTGTTTTCAAAGCTGCCCAGTGCTGTGGGCAGCTTTATACACCTGTGTCATGGTTTAGCCCCAGCCAGACACCAAGTCCCACACAGCTGCTCATTCACTGCCCCACCAGCGGGATCAGGGAGAGAGTCGGAAAGGTAAAAGCGGGAAAACTCATGGGTTGAGATAAAGACAGTTTAATAGGGGAAGCAAAAGCCATGCACACAAGCAAAGCAGAACAAGGAATTAAGTCACTGCTTCCCAAAGGCAGGCTATCTCCAGGAGAGCAGGGCACCATCACGTCTAACAGTGACTTGGGAAGACAAACACCATCACTCCAAAAGCCTGTCACCTTCCTCTTTTATCTCCCCCCAGGTTTATACTGAGCATGATGTCATATGGTCTGAATATCCCTTTAGTCAGTTTGGGTCACCTGTCCCGGCTGTGTCTCCTCCCAGCCTCCTTCCCAGTGTGACAGCACAGAAAGCATAAAAGGCCTTGGCTCTGTGTAAGCCCTGCTCAGCAATAACAAAAACATCTCTAACAAAAACATCTCTATGTTATCAACCCTATTTTCAGTGCAAATCCAAACCACAGCCACCGTGAAGAACATTAACCAGCCAAAACCAGCACAAATGGGAGAGAGAAAGCTAGGACTATTTCCCTGTTTGAGCAATAGCTCAAAGCTCAGCAAGCTTAGCATTATTGCTATTCTGTGCATCTAGAAAAGGCTAAAATAAAAGTAACCTGCCAAAAGCCAGAATTTAAAAAAAGTAAATTCATAGTTAGCACTGGAAGTAAAAGTGCCCATACTGGTCATCTTGGTCCATTAAGATTTCTATAATTCAAAATGGGCTTACCAAGTTGAAAGCCTTGACTGACTACAACCAAGACACACATTTTAAAAAGGGAGTTTTCATTCTAACCAAACAATCTGTAAAGCAGAGTGGCTTTACAGTTCTCATTTTAAATCAACTGAAAACTGTTTATTTACAAGCAGCATTTGACCCTGCTACCAGTTCTGTTCATGACTTGCAGCCACAATTTTCTCTCACCAGAGCAACACTGTTACTTCAGCAGTAACTGAACCCTGAACTGATACTATAATGTAATCTCTTAACATACCACATTTCTGCCTATTCCTTTGCAGACATGGCTGCTAATACATCTTGAGCTCTGGGCAGGTAGCAGTTCAGAGCATTCTTCTACCCATATTAAGAAACAGTTAGATTCCCTACCTGAAGAACTGTTTAAACATGATTTGGAACCAAATGTAGCTATGGTGATCAACATACAATGCATTAACTACGTTAAAATTCATTTTTCAGATTCATGCAGTGGTTTAAACAGAGCTAGAATCTTCACAAGTTTAATTTTATGACAGAGGTAAAAACCCAAATTATTCTTTAAGGCAATTTCTAAGTTTCAAATGAAAACTACAGTTTTCTTGGCTACACACTGCCAGCTTGTGATCCATGCTCTTCCAGGCATCTGAACAGTCAGCTTCTTCCTCCCCCACCTTTTTCTTTTCTTTTCCTTAAGAATCTGTGCCCTCCTCTACCACTGAATCCTCTTATTTAGAGCCTGCCATCTGCTTAAAAAGGCAAGTTTGTCTTGCCACCCAGGACTGACAGATTTATTTAGAATTACAATTCACAAATAAACCATCATGCACAGTGTTTTTTAACAGCACACAGCAGTATTTCCAGGTTCATTTTGACTCAGATTTCCTGAGCAGTCATCAGCATGCAAAGCTGCACTGCCACCAACCAGCCAGAAATATGCTTAATTATGTTCCACTCAGTAAATAATTGTTTACAGCTCATGCAAGCCACTATATATTAAATTTATTCAGGCCATTAGGTTCTCAAGAGCAGATGGACAGCATGCTAGAAGACAAACACTGGATGGAAATTAAATTACTGTTCAGTTCTTTGTCAAAAAGTCTCTGAGCTTACCTGGCTTTCAGCTTGATCCAGCATCCTCTGCACAGCTGCCTATAAATGGTGCAAACACAGGACTAGTGAAAACCCTGAGGACACGCAAAACATCTGTTGTCTTTAGTTAAGAACCTAATTTACAATACTCAATAATTATGCATAATGAAAGTTTGATGGGGTTTGCTTTAAAAACAGGAGATTTCCTTAGGTTCTGTGGCAGTTATGTACTACAAAGTTGTTAAAGGATACATCAGACAAGATCCTTATGTAGATGATTTTCTAAACTAAACAATGGACAAAACAGAAGTTTAATTTTCTTTTTTAAAACTGTCATTGAACTACTGTATATTTAAATGTATCTCCTGCTCTAGCAAACAGCCTGGTTACAGGTAAGTCCATAATTGTTTAGTTGTACTAAACTTCTTAAGCATTCTGTATAACACATAGAAAAACACAATGCTCAGTAAGCCTCTGTTAAAGCAAAAGATGTAACTCTTAAGAAACCTAAATATCACAAGTTAAATGTATCTAGCCTTCCAAATACAGGAAGACAATGAGGATATTCTTTCCCTTACTTCTTCTAAGCGGGCTGAGCAAGACTATATCACTCTCCAAATCCAGCTGGAAATTGGTTTTAACAATTATTCTAAGAAGTTCCAACAAAAAAGGACATTTAAACATAATCAAAACAGGAAAATATGCTAGCACTGTTCTAATTTGGAAGAGAATTAATTAAATTAAAAAAGAGGAAATAAAAATTAAAAAATGCAATCCAAGATGAGAACCCAGAGAGCATCTGGTACTAATCATAAAGAATATCAGATATTATCCATCCTATTTAAGAAAACCAAACCAGAACAAACAAACAAACAAAAAGCCAAACCATGTAAACAGAAAAACAAAAACCACAAAAAAGCCCCAAACTACCACCACTCACCAAACCAGAAAATCTATTTTTTCATCTTAGAGAGGGAAATTAGTTTCTTTTTTAAATCACCGCTAGATTTTGGATAAACTGCTGTTTCAAAACACAGGCAAAATCAATTAAACAACCTTCTGTTGCTGGAATGGGTGGCTCCACTCCTACCTGGGTAATCAGTTTCCCTCTGGGTGCCTGTCAATGCACTCTGTGAGCCAGTTTAACTCACTAACACAGTAAAATAGTAACCCAGAAAAACACAAAGCAAACAAGCCAACAAGGAAGCAAAAAAAGAAAGCAGCTTCCATGTAGTTCAGAGAATCAAATTATCCCACTGAGGGCTTGGGCAAACCCGGGCATAAGGAGAGAGGGGAGGAACCAAATCCTGCTGCTACCATGGTTCAACTCTCCTTGAACTATACCTCAACCTTAAATAAAGGACAGGAGTATCACTTTCTCTCCCTACTCTGCAAAGAGAGAAATGGACACTTAACAGCAGAGGAAGTAAGACAGGAAATACAACAACTGCTGTTCTTTGGCATTCCTTGTGCAAGTGTTACATCATCAGTGGCACAACCAACTATTAACTGTGGGAGACAGAACTATCTGCTCATGGCTCCTCTCCTGCTGTGGTTACCAGACACAGTAGCAAGACATCTCCCAGTGAAATGACTGGAAACTTTTGTGATTGTGGAGAATCAAAAATGACCAGATCCTAGAAAGCTGCAGTCACCCTTCACTGGGAATAACAGGCCAGTCCTCACACTGGATTTCTGTACAGGACATCTTACATCCAGGTCATTGAACTTCTAAAACTTAAGAAGAATGCATCATTAACAGAAACGTTATCAATGACTTGTATCTTCAGCATCATTTTTTATTCCAAGGAGCTCTGAAAAAAGATACGTCCTGTTGGATGAGTCAGGTAAAGAAGAGCTGTAACACATCTTTTGATTAAGAACTGTGTTAAGGAACAGCAGCAATGTACTTCCATAATCCATATCCTCTTTGGGCATTTTCTTCAGCACTGACTGTGTTCAACTGACATTAAGGAAGGACCATCTTTAACACATGATGCAGAAAGTGCATTGGCAGAGTGCCTTTGTATTTAACTGATGTAAGCAATTACATACTGTGAACAAGCAGACATGTTAAAACAAGTTACCCTTTATATGGATCCATTAGATGCTCTTCAGTGATTAATAGTTTTAGGAAATCAAACAGAATGGAGTAACTAACACATTTATATGTTTGCTAATTGTAACACAATTCCTCTTCAACATGCATAACTGTTGCATCTCATCATGTAACAGGATATGTAACATGTTTATCCTCCCACCACCAGGAATCACCTCTCTCTCTTTCTTCTCCTGTTGCTTCTGCTCTGCCACTTCTCTCTCTTTTCTTTGCTGCTCTTCCCATTCTTCTTTGATCTTCCTCTTTATGATAAAAAAATATTAATTATTTAAGGAAATAATGCTTTACAATCCAAGTCAAAATGACCTTGTTTGACCCAAACCATTAAGTTTGACCCTTGACCATTAAGTTTCCATCCAATCACAAGCAACTAAATCTCTGGACAAAAACCCTTTTAAAGAGTTGCTGTTTTCCTTTCCAATTTTGTTCTTTTAAAAGAAAGAGAGAAGAGGTGCTTTCAAACACACCAGGCACAACAGTCAGTTTATACATACCTCTTCTTCTTCTTGCCGTTTTCTTGCAGCCTCTTCTTTTTCTTTCTTTAGCTTGAACTCTTCTTGGGCCTTTTCTTCTCTCAGCAACCACTGCTCATGTAGTTTTTGTCTACCAAGGGAACCAGACACTACTCAGACCCTCCATTTAATGAGTATCCATAACTGACGTGATTGTCATTCACACAATTCAAATTTATTGCTCCAGCAATAACTGCAGTTTAGCTAATCTTCCTTAAAAGAGAAAATTCAGATGGAATCATTCAGGCATTACAGAAAAGAATGGTGTAGCCTGAAATATTTAAAAATATTTTGTTTTACAGAATATATTCAAATTTTTCAAAGTATCAAAATGGAATTGACTACCAAAGTGTCTACTGCATATATGCAATTTCCCAGATTTTTCACCTTTCTTCCTCAAGCTTTTTTTCTTCTTCTTCTTCCTCCTCTTTTTCCACTTCCTCCTCTTCCTCCTCAGACACAGATTCGTCTTTTTCTGTAGCTTCTGAGAAAAAACACAAAACAGTGCATCTACACAACCGGATGCTATAGCCAGCAAAGGATACACAGAATTATATCCTTTAAAAAAAAAAAAAAAGAAAAAAAAAGAAAAAACCCCAATCACTTCTAGTTCCACTGACAGCACCAAGTAGTTCACAGTTACCTGAGTCCCTTAGTTTGGCAAGCGCCTGCCGCTTTTTTTTCCTCTTCTCTTTCTTCAGAATAGCTCTGTACTTTTGATGGCTGAAGATGAGGAACATGAAGATGAGAAAACAGCCAAACAACTAACTTTTACTGTCATACATGCAATTAATTTCCTTCAGCAGAAAAAAATTCCACAAAACGCAAAATTAACAGCCACTCGTATGAAACAGTAACTCTGCGGCGGCATCTGACGTGACAATGGAATCTGTAGATCTGTGGCTGGGCTGCTGGAGGTGCACATGGGCAGCAGCAACAAGACACCACACAGGATCTCATCCTTCTTGAGCTCTGCAACATTTGATGTTATCACCAACTCCATGAAATTTTTCTCAGATCCTGAAACTTGATCACTAGATCAGATCAGGGAGAAAGACTTGGGGATCTCGTATCCTACCATTTTGGCACACCTTTCAGCACATTCCAGTCTTTTAATGAAATTACAAGGTTTTTCTCGTCTCCCTTGATACTCTCCACTGGCAGCAGTCTCAGTGCACAGATAACAAAACACACACCACACTCCCCACAATGCTCAGCTCTGCTTTTCTGCTGCAGAAGCTTGGCCAGACTCTCCCTTGCTTGTCTGACAGTTCTGCATGGCTGCCTACAACCAGCACTGCATTTGCACTGTGGTTAAGACCCCTCTAAGTATCTAAAACCTTTTCACATCAACCCCTTTTCTGGCAATTTTCATTCAAGGTCCCTCTTCCAGGCCATTTCATAATGGAAAAATAGGAGGGAGGGTCTATTTCCAACTGCTGTCATTGTGTCACACCAAACACTGACAGGACATCAAAAGCTTCCCATTTTGGAGTGTGTAATTTTAAAAGATTCCACAAGTATAACTCAAACAGCCAGAACTTCACCAGCATCTCCAATCCTTCTGTTCAGGGCTGCTCACATGGTCACCACCTGCAGTGGTGCCATGGTGACACCAGGGTGGCTGTGCCAGGGTGACCAGAGTGACACCAGGGTGGCTGTCCCGGGAGCAGCACTGCCCTCACAGAGCGCTGTCCCCACACGGGCCCTCTGACCTGGCCAGCCTGGACACTCCGTGTCTCTGCCTGAAACGGACTGCATCCCTCAGCAGGTGCCTGGAGATGAAACCAAGAACCTCCTTCCCAGTTCCCACGCTTCCTTAGGCACTTCTGAAGCCCAAGGCAGGAAGGGGGAGAACAACTCCTCTCACTCTCGGGCCAGCACAGCGCGCCGCTGAGGCGCACGGAGCAGCACCGCACCCACCGCTCCAGGGCTGGGCTTCGCCTCCCCTCGAGCCGAACAGCACCGGAGCACGGCCTTCCAACGATCTGGACACGCGGGCCGGGGGCTCCCGCCCCTGCGGCGTGGCCGGACGGGGCTCAGCCCGGGCATGCACATCCCGCAGCCTCCCCGCGTCTCTGATCGCCACGGCCGCCGCTCCCCCGGCCACCCCCGCCCCGAGCGGCTCGGGCGGGCACGGTGGCCCCGCTGCCCCCGGCTCGGCTGGGAGAGGCCCCGGCAGGGCCCCTCGCCCCGCCTGCCGGCTGCCCCCGCGGCCCCGCTCGCTGCCTCCGCACGGCCGCGCTCCCGCCCCACGCTCCCCGGCACCGGCTCCCCCCGCCTCGCGAGGCCACGGCCGCGCCGAGCTGCGCCACTGCCGGCCCCGGCCGCGGGGCGGCCTCACCCCCCCCCCCGGGCCCCCGGGCGGGGGCCGCCGGGGCCGGGCCGCGCCCCGCTGCGGGG